>CM029557.1:8105259-9305259 GCA_017141385.1 Sogatella furcifera
TTCCTTCTTTTTCTACTTTTCATATCTTTTTCCTCCTCTTTTCCTTCATATTCATCATTTTATCGCCTTCTCTTTTCCTCCTCATTATTCTTCTTCTCCTCCCCCTCTTTGTTTCCAACTCTACCGTCTAATTCCCCTCAATTGTACATATTTATCTATTCTTCTTCTCCTTCTTCTTCTTCTTCTTCTTCTTCATCTTCTTCTTCTCCTATCCTCATCCTTCTTCTTCTTCTTCTTCTTCTTCTTCTTCTTCTTCTTCTTCTTCTCTATCTTCTCTTCTTCTTCTTCTTCTTCTTCTTCTTCTTCTTCTTCTTCTTCTTCTTCTTCTTCTTCTTCTTCTTCTTCTTCTTCTTTTTCTCCCATCCTTATCCTTCTCTCCCTTTTCCAATTTTTTTCTGATTCTTTTTCTCCCTGTTATACTTCTTGTTTCTCTTATTTTTCTTCGCCGCCTGTTATATTTTGTTGACACCACTCCAAAGGTCGGTTAGTTACTGGGTTTTGAAATATTTTTTGAGACCATAAATCTGCATTAGAAAACTACTACAATATTCTCCCAAGGTCAACTTTGAGGTTTTTCATTCTTTTTTTGGAGGCTTGCATGTGTTGTAGGACGAGGGTCCTAAAACCCTAGACAAATCCATGGTATAACAGTGAATCTCAATGTTGGATAGTTTGAACTTTGAAAAAGTATCTTTCAATCCTGAATATAATTATTAGATCAGATGCTCAATTAACTTGTTTCAATGGCTCAAGCAAGTCCCACCTTAGGCCTACTAAATGGTGAAATTCGATTTTTATTATTTTCCGTGCCCGTATTCTCGTAGTTCTGATATACTGTATGTAAACAACAAAATAATCACATGAATGAAGAAAGGTTCTAATTTTCAAAAAATTGGTGAATTAAAATCTAGAAGCATAATTTTTATACGCAGCTACATCAATATTATTACGAGAGTTGATAAAAGTTCTTATCACTTGAGACCAAAATGGATATTGTAGGCTTCACAGTGGTTCACAAAATTGGAAGTTAAAATAAAACCATCACGTCCTACATCTTTATCAGTAAACCCCAAGTAACATCCTACTAACTATAGGCTATTACAATTTCAGGTATTTTCAGAAATGTTTTTAAAATTCTTACCATCAATAAAATCATTGAATTATTAAGAAACAAAAGGAATTGTTCGTTTACAAGTTCTTTAAAGTCAATGATATAAATTTTATTTTAAATCCGTCTTACTGTAAAGATAGTGTTATCATTTGTGAAGAATGGAATTTGTATTCGTCTTGTCTTTAAAAACGTACTTCTAAACTGATCCTTGAAGTTCATCAACAAAAAGTTTCTACTAGAGTAATAGAGTACCCGAATCAGAATTACGAAAAGTTGAATCTCAGTATGTAGCATTCGAGGATGACAACATTCCTAATTAAAAATTATTATTACAAGGGAGTAGAAAAAGTCATCGTAAAGTTTTGCTGTATACTGAGACAACAAACTACGTATTCTAATTATTTTAATTAATCAAAAATACAACGCTGTCTCATCTCAAGCAGGCAACTTGATTAGTTGACGAGCGTCAAGTTGACAAACGTCAAGTTAACAAACGTCAAGTTGTTCAACAACAATCCACGGAAAAAGTGAAGGATGATTTTTTTGGTTAGCGAGCGCTATGAGTTTATTGCGTTGGAATAATGAGAATGCGAATAAGGGAGGAGAAGGAGGAGGAGAAGGAGGAGGAGGAGTAGAAGGAGGAGGACGAGTAGGAGAAGGAGGAGGAGGAGGAAGAGCAGGTGGCGGAGGAGGAGGAGGAGGAGAGGAACAGAATACTCCTGAAGAATGTGGTGTAACTTGAACAAGAACAACTAACACAAATAGGGGATGAATTAATGGTATGATGACTTCGCACTCACCCCTTCTTATTTTAACCCCTTCTTGATTTTCTTATTCTTCATTTCCTTCTCCGTTGCCTCTTTCTTTCATTTTTTTCTATCATACCTCTTTCTCTTTTACATTTCTTTTTCTCTCAAGCTATATCTATTTTCTTTTAAATTTTTCCTATAAATTGTCCTTTCATCCTATTTTTTCTGTTTTCTACTCCCTTTTCTTGTTCTTCCTTGCTCATTTTTCTTCTTTTATCTCTTTACTTCTCATTTTCAACATTTTTCTTTCATATATGTTTATCTGTTATGGACTTTTTATCATTTCTATTCGTCTTTCTCTTGTATTTTATTACACTCATATGCCTCATGGCCTGCTTCATTCTCAATTTTCCCATTTTCATAAATCCCTTCTCCTTTCTTCTTGAAACTCCTTTCACTTCTACTTCTTTCCTTTGTTTTTCCCTTTGAAGACAAACTTCTTCAATATTAATTTATCTTTATTATAATTTCAAATTTCTTTCCCTTTTCTTTTTTCTTTTCTTCCCCGTCTCACTTTCCTGATTTTTCTCATAATCTATTTTCCACTATCTTCTTACTTCTTCCTCTTTTTGTTTCGTTATCTTCTATTCCCAATTTTCTTCTCCCATCTGATGAAAATCATCTTGGACTTTTTCGTATTCTTCTTATTTTTCATCTCCATAGTTTTCTCAAATTCATTTATTATTTTCATTATTTTTCCTCTTTTTCTTCTGCTTCTTGCAATTCTTATTTACGAGTTTCTATTTACCTTAATTTTCTTCCTCCTTTTCCTTTTCCTCTTCCTCTCCTTCTTCGTCCCTTTTTCCTTGTTCTTGTTATATTACTTCTTTTTCTTTTCCTTTTCCTCTCCTTCTTCTCCCTTTTTCCTTATTCTTGTTATATTACTTCTTCTTCTTTTCCTCTTCCTCTCCTTCTTCGTCCCTTATTCCTTGTTCTTGTTATATTACTTCTTTTTCTTTTTCTTTTCCTCTTCTTTGTCATCCCTTTTTCCATGTTCTTGTTATACTACTTCTTCCTCCTTTCCTTATCCTTCTCCCCCTCTGTTTTCCGTCTCTTTTCTATTCTTCCGCCATTCCCTCACCTTCCCTTCTTCCTTCCCACCAACTTCTGATTCTTTCAGAATACAATCCAGCCCTCCTCAATCATAACTCCGCGTCTTTATCATTAGAAGCGCTACCCGCAATATTGTCAAGTGTGGCAGGCTGCACTTGAGACTTGGTGGTTCATTTTTTTATTGTTCGCGGAAATATTGACACATCCCCCTATTATTCTACCACGTTCTGTTTCTGCTACATTGCTCCTTCCTTTCTCACTCTTCCTCTTCATCATTCCTTCCCCCACCCTTTTCCATTCTCCCTCCCACTATTCTCCGTTTCCCCCTCCCGATCACAATCCTTCTCCACTTCCTATTGTCACCAAACACAAACTCAACCAACCGTGTATAATCTGTCCAAGGGAAAAAGACATTCTGACATGACGGGAAAATTACTACAGCTCGGTCAATATTGGTTCAATTATTAATTTGATCCAAAATCGTAGAAAACATTTTTATCTACAATTTGAGACCTAATTGATAATTTTTGAACCAATATTGACCTAGCTGGAGTAATCTTCTCATCTTGCCAGAATGTCTTCTTTGCTTGGACAGACTAAAATGAGTGCGCTCTTATTATTTTCCAGCCTCATTGTATCAAGTCTCGCTTCGTTCCAATCGTGAATGCATTTTCCTTACAATAATTGTTTGTTTCTCGTACAGTTTCTCGTATATTAGTGAGTTGTTCTCTGCATTTTTTTCTTGTTTCTACTCCCTTTTCTGCTGAATTTTCCCTTAATCCTGTGTTATTCTGTTTTTTCCTTCCTCTTATTTCTTGCTCTCTCTTTTTTGGTAGCTGCGTCTCTCAAGCGCTTTCTTCCTTTATCTTTTTTTCTCTATTCTTGTGGCTCACTTGCTCTCTCCTTTATTTTATTTGGATTTATCATTTAATTTCGATTTGATTCTTACTCATTCCATTCCATACTCTCTTTATTTTTTCAATTCTTTCTTACTTTCTCCATCTCTCTTTATCTTCCTTTCTCATTTCACTTTCTCATACTTTTTCAATTTTCCTCTCTCTTCTTTCTCATTCTCTCTCTCTCTCTTTCATTCTCTCACTTTCTCTCACACACACACACTCATTCTACAATCTTCAATTTTTGAACTCGACAATTCTTGTGAGATGAGGCGGAAAAATAATAACAAGTTAGAGTTGAATTGTGGCGAGGTCGAATTTACTTCAGAGGCAACATTGTTGTGCAGTGTTTCTGAGTGGTTAACAGTTGAATAAGTCGCTGAATTTATTGAAATGTTTGAAACAAGCTGTGTACAATTTTCTATGGGTAATATTCAATTTCATTCAACTTCAATTGAACAACTTTCACTAAACAGCAACAGAATGTAAGTATAAATATTCCTGTTAGGTAATTGATCTCCGGCGGCTCGTGCCCACAAAACAGGTGAAGTGCCCGTATGTATTATTGTACTGCACTTCACCTGTTTCGTGGGTACGATCCGCCAGTGTAATTGATATTCCCAAAAGGATATTATGTAAAGGATAATAATTGGAATAACTGACCCCAGGCTATTTTAAAAACGGCTATTTTCCAAACTATTTTTTAAAACTTTATTTTAAAAAACTTTTTTAAAAAACTTAGGCTATATCGTCTGTCTATTGTACATATGATGTAACGTTATCTATGTCAGTTGATGCAAAGCATCTATACTACCTATAGTCTATTTCGATTTAAAAGAATCTTATCTCAAATTGTAGATCAGAGTGTTTCATACAATTTAAGACCAAATTTATAATTTATGAAACGAGATCGACCAAGCTGGAGTCATTTTTCTATCTTGCCAGAATGTCTTCTTTGCTTGGACAGACTATACCGTCTAACTTTTTGTCGTTAGCTATAGTATAGTATGTCCAAGCAAAGAAGACCCACTGGCAAGATGAGAAAATGACTCAAGCTCGGTCAATTTTTGTTAGAAAACTATCAATTTGATTTCAAATTAATTCAAAAAAATTTAAATCCAATGATTTAAACTTAATTTAATATAATAATCTAATTGATGGTTTTTTAACCAAAATTGACCGAGCTCGAGTCATTTTCCCATTTTGCCAGAGGGTCTTCTTTGCTTGGACAGACTAAAGTAAACATAATCTCGCAGACTTTTCGCAGATCTTCAGTAGAGGAGCACTCATGTTATTGAGAAAAAAACTCTTTGTCACCAGCTTTACTCAATAATTATAATAATATTCCTCCAACAGCTCCCAATATTCTTTTCGGAATATTTCCCATTCTAAGCTTACAAAAGCACTTGACTTTGGTTAGGCATTTATTCTCGTTTTTTCTAAGCTAACAATAATGGAACCAGTGGCCTCTAATTGTTGACTATTGTTCTGCTAACCGCGCTAGTTTTCTTCTTCTTTTTTTGTGCTCTGCTTTGTTGTTCTTCTTTCTCTCTTTTTCTCTTCTTTGTTGTTCTTCTTCTCCCTTTGTTCCTCTTCAGGGACAATCGTCTCCGAAACCGAGTTCGCTCATACAATAGGAGAGCACTTCATGCTATTCTCACTTCTGTGCTCTCTTCTCTCTTTATCCTATTCTTTTCTCTCTTCCACTTCAATCCTTTCTCACACAAACAACACAATTAGTGGACCGGCGTCACTCTACAAAAGTCCCGAGGGAATTATACCAATAGAATGGTTTCGATTCAATTGATTCGGTTTTAACGCTTTGTGGTGTATATACAAATACAAGTTAATCCATTGTACACAGCTAGATAATTGGTCCCTATTCTTGTTTATCCATATTATGTTTTCCCTGATTTTCAATAAAATGAGAATATTCGTGAAATTACAATTAGATATTGAGATCTTCGAGGATCACTCAATCAATGACATAGCTAGTGCGTAATTTACATGGAATTTTTTTCTCTTTTAGATCAATTAATTGTTTATTGGAATGTATTCAATAAGAATATTTATTTATTTATTCATCTAATGTTTCACTCACTCACACTGCCGATTTTGTCGGGGGTCCAGGGGGCGGAGCCCCCTGGCTAGGCAAAGAAGGCGAGCGAAGCGAGTCTACAATATTATCAAAACCAAGAGAACGACTTTCTTGTATAGATATACATAGTGGGAGAAACAACGGGCCTTAGAAAGCACCCCTTATTATTTCTAAAACAATAATTTCCATTAAAATAATATAGTCCACATTTTTAACAATAATTTCCATTAAAATAATATAGTCCACATTTTTAGGTTAAATCCAAATTTCTTTTCCGATAAACGATTTTTCACTCCAAAAATGATCCGGAAGTGATTAACTGTCAATTTTGAATTTTGAAGGCTCTATATGAACTCAAAATGATTCAAAACTTCCATTAAAATATCGATCGAATATAACAGCTTATTACGGTATTTGAAAAATGAAATTTTTTCATCATTTTTAACTTGTGATGTAGAGAAAATAATAGAGATCAATCGTTGACATACGTGTTGACATAGTGGCATTACCATTGAAGCTCGAACTCAACAGAGGAGAAAGCCGTCAACAAAGGAATAAATGCCACACACACTGGCTAGGGGTGGAAAAAGAGGGTGGAACACCCTATATAGTGCACCCTGACCCTTAATCGACCTACACCCAAAAAGCCCTCTCGCAGATAGACCTCACATGTATGAACACATGTTGCATTGCTTCCTCATGGGGACCCTCTTGGTCACTTGTCTGCTACTGTTCTAGTTCTTCTTTGTCTTGTTATTTTACTCTCTGCATTTTCTTCTTCTTCCTCTCCTTCTTCTTCTCCTTCTTTTTCTTCTTCTTCATCTTCTTCTTCTCCTTCTTCTTCTTCTTCTTCTTCTTCTTCTTCTTCTTCTTCTTCTTCTTCTTCTTCTTCTTCTTCTTCTTCTTCTTCTTCTTCTTCTTCTTCTTCTTCTTCTTCTTCTTCTTCTTCTTCTTCTTCTTCTTCTTCTTCTTCTTCTTCTTCTTCTTCTTCTTCTTCCTTTTTTTCTTTTTCTTTTTTTTATTCTGCTTTGCCCTTCGTTTACTTCTTCCGATCCTTATTTTTCTTCTCTCACTTCTTTTCCATTTTCCAAATCTCAAATTCTCTTCTCTATTTTTCATCCACTCCTTTCTCTCTTCTTTTTTCCTACTAATTCCATTCTTTCACATCATTTCATGTTCCATAATCTTACTCTTTACTACTTATCAACAGAATTTTTTATAGTTTTTTTCGGGTTTCAATTCTTCTTCCAAGGTCTTCTTGTTCTCTCTATCATCTCTCACTCTTTGTCTACTTTTTTATTTATTCATAATATGTATCCGTCACATAGAAGCCGTAACTAGTGAGCAACGCTCATGTAGCATATAAATATAACTCGTCTTATTTTTACCAATAATCAATAAAACACGTAACATTATCTCCCAAGGAAGTCCGTTTGTAAGGGCACAAATCCACCAAAATATTTTACAGCCTCTCTCTAGAAACATGATACAATCTAAAGCAAATAATGCAATAAAATCGTCAATGAACGTCATTGAAAAATAAACATATTCCTATGTTCTCGTAGAACCAAAAACTATTATTTCTAACAATAATTTGGATCCGTGATAATTTGATATCGGGAGGATGTGGCTAAGAATAGTATGATGAAATGAAAATAATAGTGGATTTCTTATCAAACAATAGAACTATTAGTCGTTTGAGAAACAATGAATTACTTATCAACTTCGATAACCCATATAAAAATACTGCGGTCACTTATTAGAAATTGATCGTTTTTCCTGTTATACAGATTGTATTTAAGGAAGGATCATTGTAAAATAATAATTATTGCTCATAAATTTGTCTCCTCGTTTGATTCTATTCCAATTGCACATTCTTCGAAATTCGAAAATTTAGTATTATTTATTTATTCTGTAGATGAATTACAATAAAGGGTTAAAGGGTTAAGTCCAAAACGTCTTTTCCCAAATCTCGATACATAATTATTCAAAAAGAGGTTATGTTTGAAAGATCATCAACACTATCAGCACAATTCACAAATTTCCACTGTCAGAAATTGAGAACTATCATTTAGAATTTTGGAGGTTGATGCTACTATTGTTTTCATAATTCAAAAATTTATCATGTATTGTGTTAATTGTTTTTGTAACATAAATACATCATTATCAATACAATTTAGTTAGGCTATAATGTATGTTAATGTAGATTTCACTTGATTAAAAACATTGAGAAAATATTATGTTTGGTAACATGTATCAAACAGAAATTGGACTCATAAACTGAAATTTTAGAATATATTTAAATGAAAATTGTGTTGGAGATACCGAAGGCTATGTCTGTTATTTCTCACCAATGTGTAGTATTCATTAGATTTATAAATTAATACATTTTTCCTTTAAACTTTCCAATTTGAAAACATCACTCTGTAAAAGCTATCAGTCTGTTCAAACAAAGAAGACATTCTGGTATAATGGGAAAATTACTCCAATATTGGCTCAAATGTTGCAAATTTAACATGAAATTGTAGGACAGAATGTTTCCCTCAATTCGAGATAAAATTTTCATAATCAATATTAACCACACTGGAGTCATTTTCCCCATCCTGCCACAATGTCTTTTTTGCTTGGACAGACTGTTCTAGTTCTGAATCTTCATTATTACTAGTAGGGGGAAATTCTTGCTTATAGAATACAGTTTTAAACCCCTCTTTTAAATCAACTGTATTATGCACACTCCTAATCAAGAATTGAACCCTAACAGATGGGAAATTACAAGGTTATCTTAAACAGTGGGGGATGCTATAGACTCATTCAACCCTTTTATAGCCTGTCCAAGCAGAGAAGACATTCTGGCAAGACGAGGAAATGGCTCCTGCTCGGTCAATATTCGTTCAAAAATTATAAATCTAGTTTAAAATTGAATGAAACATTTTGATCAACAATTTGAGACCTAATAAAAATTTTTGAATTAATATTGATCGAGCTGGAGTTATTTTCCCATCTTGCCAGAATGTCTTCTTTGTTTGGACAGACTTTAGGAGTTAACAATCTTTTAATGGAAGATGTTGTACCCCTTGGTGTACTTTCCTTTTACTTTGAAGCGCCTCCATTTTCCTACTCCCCTTTCCTTTCCCCCAACTTTCTCTTTGTCTTATTCTTCTTCCCTTTCTTCTTCCTTTTTGTCCCCCTCTCCTCTCCTTTCTATTCTCTTTCAGCTCATTATCATCTACTGAAGCTTGGAGAAGTTCAAACATCTTCACTACAAATTCATTAACATCGTCATCGTCTTGTTCTTAAACTCCTCCTCTTCCTCCTCCTCCTCCTCCTCCTCCTTCTTCTTCTTCTTCTTCTTCTTCTTCTTCTTCTTCTTCTCCTTCTTCTTCCTCCTCCTCCCACTTTCTTCGCCATCTTGTCTTCTTCAATTAATTAGATAACTCCTAATTGATGAAAGGGTGAAAGGCATATTGCTCATTCTCTTATTCGGGTCGTTGTTGAAGCAGAATGAGAAGAAGTTTTGTGCGCTGAAGCAGCCAGCAGCAGCTCTACAAAGGAATGGCGGATTCTTGTTGGCGAATGATGGGAGGGAGGAGGAGAAGAAGGAGGAGAAGAAGGACAATAAGAAGAAAAGAAGAAGAAGAAGAAGAAGAAGAAGAAGAAGAAGAAGAAGAAGAAGAAGAAGATGAAGCAAGAATTGGAAGATAAAGAAACTCACTCGGTACCGTCTTCTCATTGTACAAACCAAAACTTAAACTGCGCTAAGATGGTTCAGTTCTCTTTTTCTGCTTCCATCTTTCTTTCTTCTTCTTCTTCTTCCTCTTCTCTTTTTCACTTATTCTCTTTCTTATTTTCCAATATCTTTTTTTCTTTTTCTTGTTCTCCTTCAACTCCCTACCTTCGTAGTATTATAAGATGCAAAACATTTGTTTGAAGGAAAGTGTAATGTTTTTCTACAGAAAACCTTATCTTTCCCCCACCATTTCCATTTTTATTCTGATTATCTTTATCTTCTTAAATTATGAGTCTCCATAATTATTACTTCTGACTCAGTATCATATTTATCAGAAAATTGAGATTGCAAGATGCAAAGAGAGGAAGAAAGATTTGTTATACTGATTTATATTAATAGAGATTCTATTTTTTAAAGATTTATATTAATAATGCATGAAAATAAGTATAGACATCATTTGTGAATAGGCCTATATTGATTGAATGAAATACAGTATTCTCATTGAGATTACGTACATGAGATATGTTAATATGAGGTGTGTGGGAATGAGGTATGAGATATCTCATTTATGCTTTTGAGATGGAAATTATAATTCATTGAAGGAAACAAGTTGAAGTATACTCTGACCAAGCAAAGAAGAGCGGAAAATGATCAGCTCGGTCAATATTGGTTCAAAAATCATTAATTAGGTCTCAAATTGTAGATTACCTTTTCTTCTACAATTTCAGATTAAATTGATTATTCTTGAACACATATTGATCAGGCTGGAGTCATTTTCCTATCTTGCCCGAGGCTCTTCTTTGCTTGAACAGACTATAAGATATACGTCAAAAAAGTAGGCGGTTTCGTTTTCTTCAACAATAAATTGTATTGAAATAACATTGTATAACATTATATATCATTGTATAACATTGTATTGCTTCAACAATAATCCAATTCAATTTTTATCTTCGCAAAGAAATATTACAAAAAATTAGTCCCGCTAAACCCTAAGATTTTTTAGCAGGTGCCTAATTATACGATGTAATACAAAACTAATGTGATGAATTTGAAATCAATAGAGACAATTGATGCTTCACATCAGAGTTAGCAGGTTACATCACGTACAAGAGACAGACGAAACCGCCTAACTCTTTGTCATCAGTTATACATAATGTTAGTCAGTGAGTGACAAAAGTGTCCCCTTGTAGTCTTGACCCCTTAGCCACTTTTCCGACGGACAATGATAGTCGAGCATACAGTCTACATACTAATATTGCGACGGTATTATTCTCGCTGCAGTGAAGCCAGCCCCGCATGCAAGCAAAGCCCTGTCTGTGCTGAAGGGCTCCCCGCGGGCAGAAAGGCCCTTCTCATTTAGTATTTAGAACGCGTACAGCGCAAGGAGTTCTAACTGGCCTACTTATTCACTGGCCTTCTTCTTCGGTTCCTCGTTTCTTCTTCTACTTCTTTTTCTTCTTCTTCTTTTTTTTTCTTTTTCTCCTTTTTCTTCTTTTCCTATCTTATTTTTCTTCTTCTTCTTCTTCTTGCTCCTTCTTTCTTCTATTGTTTCTGCTTCTTCTTCTTCTTCTTCTTCTTCTTCTTCTTCTTCTTCTTCTTCTTCTTCTTCTTCTTCTTCTTCTTCTGCTTCTTTTTTTTAAGTCTCATTTTCATCAACTATATCTTGATCTTAATCTTGTCTCCACTTTTAACAATCTTCATCTTGTCTTTCTTTTTCTTCTTTTCAACCCTCATTCTTGTAATATTGTATTTTTCTCCTTTAATAGCTTTTTACTTATTCACGTTTTCTTCACTTCCTCTTATTTTTTAAAATTTTTATTCTCTCTCTTCTTCTACTTTTAAATTTTTGATCATCTCCTTCCAATCATGCCTTTTTATTCTTCTTCTTCCTCTTCCAATCCCTCAAATTCCCTCAATTCCCTTTTTTTCAAATTATCTCTCCAGTATTCAGATTATTCTTATCTTCTTTATCCTATTTCTCTCGTTTTCTTTATCAATGTTTCAGCAATCTGTTATTCTTTATCTTCTCGTTCTACTTTTCCTCAACCACCACTGGCGGCTCGTACCCACGAAACAGGTGAAGTGCCCGTATCTTTTACTGTACAGCACTTCACCTATTTGGTGGGTACGAGCCGCCAGTGTCAACCACGTCTCCTTCTTCCCACCCTCTTCTTATGCTCTATCCATATTTTATACTATCTACTATCCTCAATTCTCCATCGAAATCTTCTTGTGCTTCTCTTTTATCCTCTTCGTCATCTTCTTACTCCTCATCCTCATCTTCATTGCTCTCCTCATTCTCCGTGCACTTTCCACTAATTTTTCTATTTCTTCGTTTTTGCTTCCCCTTTTCCTTCGTTTTTTCTCTTACTTCCTCAATCTCTATCATGTTATTCTCCTTCTCTTCCGATTGTATCCCATGTATTCCTCATCGTTCCCTTCTTATTAATTTTTTTTCTCAATATCCAATTTTTCTATGATGCATTTTACTATCATCACTCTTTCCTTCTCCATTCCCCCTCATTCCTCCTTCCTATTCCATCTTCTCATATTCTATTCCACTCTTTTTTCGCCTTCTTTTTCTTCTCTTCGTTACTGCCTCGGCACTGCCCCTCAGTTTGATTATTCTCCTTGTTTTCTTCTTCTTGTGTCTTCTCTTTCTTGTTCTTCATCTTCGTCTCATTCAGTCTTCTCTTTCTGGTTCTACTTCTTTGTCAGGACTGTCCACCCTCAAATTGACCCCAACAGCCACACACTCTGTATAGAGTATACGTGACTTGTAAGTATAGTCTGACCATGCAAAGAAGAGCCTCTGGCAAGATGAGAAAATGACTCTAGCTTGGTCAAAATTGGTTACAAAATTATTGATTTGGTCTCAAATTGTAGATCGGGATGTTTCTTACCATTGAGACCAAATCAATAATTTTCGAACCAATATTGACCGAGCTGGAGTCATTTTCTCATATTGCCAGAGGCTCTTCTTTGCTTGGACAGACTATACTTGTCACACTATTATCATCTCTATATAATACTCGTAATAAATAGAATTTACCACATCGATTCATCCCAAATCGACTTACATGTCTTCCACCTTCCATTCTCCCTTGTCCTTATATCTATTTACCCCTCCTCTTTCTTCTTCCAATCTCTCTCTTCTTCTGTTTCCATTTCTTATGGTTGTGTGGTAGAATGGACATTACTGTCCAAACTTCGCCACGTCAGGATGAAGAAGTAATTCCATTCAATTCGCTTCTATTGCCTTTTTCATATTTCACTTTTGCTATACAGTATCTTATTCAGTTATCTTGTATCTGCAACTCTAGTTTTAATCCTTATAGAAAACTTTCTAAGAAGAAAACTTTCAAGCTGGATTCAACCAATTTGTTGTGAACGAAAATTTAAAATGAATACTACAATTAGATATACTCCGATAAAATTATTTCAAGAGATGCCGAAATCCCTCAACTTGTTCTGATAGTTGATTAGTAATGCCGTCTAAATTTCAATGGGTGAGATTTTTCCATCAATAATTATTTAAAAATAGACAATACTTTCATTCATTCATGAATTCTGTCATGAGACAACACAATCAGACAACATTCTAACTCAAGTTGATGCAATCCATTCCCAGTCTTCAATTGATCGTAAAACAATAATATCGTCGTAGTATAGTTTGTCCAAGTAAAGAAGACATTCTTGGAAGATGGGGAAAATGACTACAGCTCGGTCAATATTGGTTCGAAAATACTGAATTTGGTCTCAAATTGAAGGAAACATTCTGATCTACAACTTGAGACCAAATTAATAATTTTTGAACCAATATTGAGTGAGCTGAGGTTATTTTCCCGTGGTGCCAGAATGTCTTCTGTGCTTTGACAGACTAGAGAAAATTGTACGTAGATATAGGAAATTTGTCAGCTTGGAGAGAATAATGGTCAATGTTATCAGTTATAGTTGTGATAAGAAATACATTCATTCAATTGTTCTCAAAGTTAGGGGTCAACTGGCTAATTGCTTGTGAAATAATTAACTTTATTCAGTAGTGGAAATGGAATTTATTGTAGTTTTGATACCCAAACACTCAATACTACGCACTATGTTATTGACCTCAATATTGGAGAAAAGTATTTCGTTTTGAAATTATATTTGATGACCATATCCTTCATAAGGCGGAGTTAGGACTAGGAAGTCCTTTTTACCACTCAACCTAAAGTCTGGCAATTATTTGGTACAAAAGGTAATGAAATTTTAAAATTTTCAAAGTTTCATAGAGGTTTCGAGAGGCTTCATTGAGAATGATTCATGTTTTGATCAATTAATTGTTCTGAAAAGTGGAGTTAATCAATTAAAAGTGGAAAAGGGGGCTTGCACGCCCACAAACTCTTGTAAAATTTTCACAAAGTGTAAAATAAAGTCATTTTATCTAGAAAAATGATTCGAATAATTCAATGATAATCAATGTTTCATTGTTCATTATTCACAGAGAAATCATTTTGAGCATTTTTATTTATTTTCAGCGAAAAAATTATTTTAAATATATCATTATCAACTCGGAATTTGGGATTTCCAATAGGCCTACAATTAGACCCATTAACAATACATTCCACATGATGTATCAGCTTTCAAAATAACAAAACAATATTGAAACATGTATGTATTTGTTTCAAAATCTATTATGATCAAAATTTAGAATTAAAACTTTATTCAATTTCACTTCTGTAAATCCATATTACTGTACCAAGTAAAATATAATAGTATACTTCACTCTGTTACTTCTGTATGACTAAAATACGCCACTCTAAAATACTGGATGATTTTATGCGACAATTATTATTATGAAAATAATTATTGTTGTTGATCATTCAATAAGAAATAACTTATGATCTCTCCTCATCACTTTATAATAACTCGTTATAATTTATTCTTGTTCAAATAAAGTTGAACTGTAACTCACTCTGCGATATGATTTAATAATAATAATACAACGAGATGCTATTTAATACAGGGATTTTGCCTGTAATGTGCTTTGACATCATATTAAAATTGATAATGTTCAGTGCTCTTTGTGGAACAAAAATAGGTGCTAATTATTTAAATTGAGGTTCTTTGTTGTGCTAGTTGGGTGCTTTTCAATCGTGTGGGAAGGGAGGAGGGAAAGAAGGAGGAGAGTGAGAAGAACGAGAAGAGAACAAAATGAGGGATTTGAAAAAGGAATTGAGATGACGAATGACAACAGGAAGATGATTAATAATGGCAAATTGAAGGAGGGCGATAAGAGCAATAAGGAAGTGGAAGAATTAGAAATAGGCTATAGTAAAAGAAAGGGAAGAGGAAGAACGAGAGGAAGAAGAAGAAGAAGAAGAAGAAGAAGAAGAAGAAGAAGAAGAAGAAGAAAAGTAAGAAAGGAGTAGAGCAATGAAGTAAATAACAGTGCAAAGAAGTGAAGAAGGGATAAAAGAAAAAGAGGACGTTGATAAGAGTAACAAGAGTAACAATATTAGAGGGAAGAATGAACGGTAAGGTAAGAGAGAGAATAGAAAGGTGAGAATATGAAGAATCAAAGAAAGAAAGAATCTTTGGGAATAAATGATGATGAAATAGGAGAGAGGGAATAAATGGGGATATAAGGAATATAAACGAAAGAGATAAGAGAATGTGCAGAACAGGAAGAAAGCCAAGAAAAAGAAGATGAAGCAGTAGCAGAATAGAATGAGAAGAAGAAAGGAACTGGAAGTAGAAGAAGAAGTAGGAGAGATAAGAGGACGAAGGAGAGATGAGGACGAAGGAGAAAGAGAGGAGCAGGAACAGGAGAAAGAAGAAGGAGGAGGAGCAGAAAAAAGAAAGAAGAAGAAGAAAAAGAAGGAAAGAAGTAGAATAAAAAGAGAAGAAGAAAGAAGAAGAAAGAAGAAGAAGAAGAAGAAGAAGAAGAAGAAGAAGAAGAAGAAGAAGAAGAAGAAGAAGAAGAAGAAGAAGAAGAAGAAAAGAAAAAAGAAAAAGAAAAAGAAAAGAAAAGAAATAGAAAAAGAAAAAGAAAAAGAAAAAGAGATGGATAATGTGCGAGATCAACTCCACCGCAGTTCAGCATCTTGGACACACTTTCTTCAAAATACTCTCATTCACACATTCCCCCTACCACTCCTTTCACCCTCTCTTCTCTCCTCCTTTCTTCTTCTTTATCTTCCTCTTCTCCTACCGTCCTTGTCACTCATTTTCAGGCCGGTTATTTTAATCTTTTATGAGTGATCTCCGGAACACCTGTGATTCCCGCTGCCCACTCCGTTCGTCAGTCTTCCTCTTTGCATCCTGCTTCTTTGTTGCTTCTCCTCTCTTTCTCCGATGACCGTTTCATTTTGACATCGTGTGCTGCTCGTAAGCCAATGCATGCAGTTGTGGCATCTGACTCGAAATTGACGGTTTTAGTTTTCTTGAATGAAATCTATGTGGCTGAAAAATACTGGGATTGGATTTATTCTCTAAGTATTTTCAAATTTTAGTTACAACTTTCATGTAACTCATAACTATTCATTCGTGTGATAATGATTACCTGTTAAGGCTTCATGTAACATGTCTTAATCATGTATATTCTCTAGTACATACACAATTTTTTTCTAATTGAATCGTATAAGGATGAAAAACATTCATTTTTTCGATTTTTTCTTTATAGAATTGCAAATTTCTCTATAGTTCTATTTGGAACTTTTATTATAGGCGTATCTATTTCAACTTATTTCTCCAGTGTTGATAATCATTTATCAACTTATAGAATTTAAATTTATTATTATTTTTATTTTACTTTCTCTTGGCTCAATAATAATAATAAAAATTGATAATCATTTATCAACTTATAGAATTTAAATTTATTATTATTTTTATTTTACTTTTTCTTGGCTCAATAATAATAATAAAAATTGATAATCACTTATCAACTTATAGAATTTGAATTTATTATTATTTTTATTTCACTTTTTCTTGGCTTATTACTTGAATAAACATTTTTCTTATAAATTGAACTCAGACAAAAAATCTCTTGAGCTACATGTTATGTTGTTCAATGCAATTCTGTCTTTCTATGACTATGTTCGTTGAAAATATGTAAAGTGTTCAAGGAGTGGATAAAATTTGAATAAATTTGAACAATCCATGACGACGAATTTGAACAATATACAGCCAACAGAAAACATTTTTCAACACCAACGAATCTCCTGCTTTTTGAATTAGCAGAAATCTTTAGTAGGCTAGAATTTCTATATTTATATAGCTTTCTTCAAATTTCCGAATTAATTATTTTTGGAAATGAAACATGGGATATTGGCCTTTGTCAATTAATTTTCAATTAACAATAGGCCAATAATTATATAACAACCACTATTAACTGTAATTATCTACTTGGAACATTGTTGATATTTGAATACTAAGCCCTATGTGCTTGAATAAAATATTTCCAAATATACCAACATTGTTGGTATTTGAATACTAAGCCATATGTGCTAGCCTAAATATTACATAGATATAGGAACGTAGTCACCCCCATATGAGTGAGATGAAATGAAGCAAGATTGCGAACGAAAATTAATTTAAGGGTAAAGAAGAAGACAAAATAAGTGAAAACAGAGAGAATGAAAAAAAAACAGAAGATGAAAGTTTGCTGCACATCCTTTCCCACGGTTTTGTCCCCAAAAAATGATGTTTCAAGAATGTCACATAAATAAAAACGGTCCATTTTTTGGGGGTGATTATGTTAAGGAAATGGACTCAAGTGAGCTATCCAGGAAGTGGGTTATCTGAAGAGGGATGTGGAGGAAGAATTTGAGAAAAGTTTCAAAACTAGGGGAGATCTTAGAGAACAGCCCTTCAAATATATATTATGTGAATTGGTTTTGCACCAATATGACAGTAAGAAGTAAATTTGTTGAAACTTGGAAAAATGTATAATGTTGAAAAAAATTGTAGAGAATCTTGAAAAAATAAAAAAGTATTTTTATCTACTCGCATTGATTAGAGTCAAATGACTCATAATCATTGTAAAATGACGTCATTTTTGTTCATTTGTTGCAGTTATTCTGTTATGATTTCACAGCGGTCAATTTTGCATGTGGTCGTTTGAATATTTATTGTAGTAAACTATCTAAAGACCAACTACTTTAGTAACAAATTTAATTTTCGGTTGTAACTTTTTCTTTTGTGTGATATTCAACCAATCTGAATTTCAGATCTGTAATTCTCAGAGAAGATGATCAGAAGTGAATGTGTTTTTCTAGATTTTTGTTGATTATATCAGATCATTCCACCAAACTAGACCGCGTGTACAAAAATTTGAACAATCATTCATGAAGAATCCTACAATCGTATTGCGCCTAATTGATTAAATGCGCAGTAAATTTACAATGGAACAGATAACACTCAGAATAGCATTAATACACTACGTGAAAGATAATTGTACTATGCATGAAGAATTCCTTGGAGAAAAAACTAACAGAGACAATGGTTAATAGACGATTTATTACAAAAGTTGAATGAAAAAATTTGAGATAAGATTTTTTCGCTGGGGGACAATAGGTTACTATTTCGACGATAATAATAAATGATTGTTAATATTATTGAAAGAATGTTGTGGCTTGGTATTTTGAGATAACTATTGCACTGTAGTAGTGATTGTATACAATGCAGTGCTCACGTGCTTTTTTAAAACGAGCTCTAATTGTAACTGAAATGGAATGAGAAAATTAAATTAAACAATTCCGAAATGCAATCTTATCGTCTAT
This sequence comes from Sogatella furcifera, assembly GCA_017141385.1. Classification (NCBI taxonomy): domain Eukaryota; kingdom Metazoa; phylum Arthropoda; class Insecta; order Hemiptera; family Delphacidae; genus Sogatella; species Sogatella furcifera. Next base: position 8,123,716 of record CM029557.1, read on the forward strand.
CTCAATCTCACTTACACCAAATTTATGTTGTTGAATTATTTTTTTTTGCAAATAGTTACCATATTCGGAATACATTAATCAAAATTTATCAAAATTTTGGAGATGAATAGTGAGGCGAAACCCTGTTTTTCCTAAATCTCCTAAATTTCATATTCTCCTAAGTTTCATATTCGGGGATCCCTGATATATTTGTAACGTCTGTCGTTTGAAAAAGTTAACATGTAGTAAATTATTATTGAAAATTATTTTCGTTGTATTTTCCAATACATTAATAGTATTTTCTTCTGACCTATAAATTAATTCTTAATTGAAGTGCTACGAAAGTAAAACATAGTTTCGAACTTTATTATTCATCAAAATTTGTTATGAATACGTTCTGGACATAAATCCGTGTTTTTAACCAATGAGTTATTAGTTTCTGTAAAATGAATAAATAAATATCGATTATAAACAATGATTAAGAATTATCTTCTCTATGTATTGCTTCAATTCGAATTGATTCTTTTTAATATGCTTTGATAAGTAATTCTTTTCATTTGGGGTTGAATTAGAAAAAAACTAAAACTTTTTGAAAATAATTCTTGAAGACGGGCCTTTTTGTTCAAATCAACTATAGGTTTTGTATAAGGCAGCCAAACAAAACATTGGAAAATCGTTTCCATTTCAACAGTTGAGAGAAGAAAGAGTCTAAAATTTTCAAAAAAAACAATAACAACTCACTCTTTTGGAAGATGAGGGCACTTTTGAATCAAGACAGATGTGACCAACAAAATAGAAAAGGGATGAAAGAGGGGGAGAAGAAAAAGAAGAAGAAGAATAAAAATAAAATATCACAAACGTCGCTTCGTTCACTTTATCAAAAGAATTGAATGCGAAAGTTTTGTGTCTTACCTTTGCTGTCTAAAAATGCCACGCTTCTGTGAACACTTTTGGATTAAAATAACAAGAATATCAAAGGAGAATGAAATTTGGGAAACAAAACATTTTGGGGAGGGGAGTAGATAGGAAACCTCGTGATCAAAAGGGATTCAAAAATTTGGGAATCGCTCAGAAACTCCAAAGTCACTCAAACGATTTAATTTGTGACAAAACATTGATCAAACGAATAATTTCAAGTGGCAGTTATACAAGAATTATTTTTATGTACGTGAACAGTTCAATTGCAAAAAAGATACAAAACTAGGTGCTACGATTTATTTATTTTTTTAATAAACTATTATTTATTCAAATCAACTATGATTTCTAAAGGATTTTGTGTAAACCCATATTTGCACCATTTTGTGTATCTTCCACTGGCGGCTCGTGTCCACGAAACAGGTGAAGTGCTGTACAGTAAAAGATACGAGCACTTCACCTGTTTCGTGGGTACGAGCCACCAGAGGTATTTTCTTAAACGTATTTTCTTACAAAAATTCTAATTTCCTGGAGGAAAGGAGCATACACAAACTAGGGTATTTAGGATTCATTTCTTACATTATTTTAAATAGAAATTATTGTTCTTATTTAATTATTTGTCTATTGAAAATGATTGCATATTTCTTTATTTCCCGTTCAATGAACTCAGAACTAGAGACTATAAATACGTAAATGGTAGAAGAATGTTAGCAAAGAAGCTAGATACACCAAAATATCCAAAGAAGGAGATATACACACAGGATATGGGACAGACTTCATGAACGGATGGATTCGATGCTATGGATGGATTGTACAGACTGCTGAATGAGTCTATTCAAGAACCCTAAAATTAAGGGTATTTTCGAGAACCTGTTGTAGTGACAAGATCATTTTGGAGCAAATGATGCGTCGAAAGGTAAGAAGAAGGAGGAGAAGAACAGGGCAATGGCGGCTCATGCCCATGAAACATGTGAAGTGCTGTACATTAAAAGATACGGGCACTTCATCTGTTTCGTGGGTACGAGCCGCCAGTGGAACAGGGGAATTGAGATTTGTTAGAAGTTGAGCTAGATAATGAAGGAGGAAGGAGATTGGATTAAATTTCTTACTCTATTGATGTAGGTGTCCAAATGTATTGGCTTGAATTCTATATCATAATAATAGAATATTATAGTGATTACAATACTAATAATAGTATTTGAAAGAGGAGGAGGGACTTGGAAAATGAATAAAATGAATTAAGGAGAGAAGGCAAAAGAAAGTTGAAAGAGGAGAACTTAAGACAAGTAAAGGAAACATTCATGTTGGATATGTAAGTGTTAATGAAAATAAATAGTCTATTATTTATAAGTATATTTTAAGTGAGACAGGATCAAATAGTATGACCTCTAAAAATTAATTTGTACAACAAGGATTACAAAGAAAGTGAAGAATATCGCGAGATTTGGAATTTGAATTTTTAAAACAGATATAGCAGGAGAATTGATGATGGAGATTCACCTGAGGATAAGAAAAAGAACAATGAGACCCACAGAATGAGAGGTAGTGAACAAGATAGGGACAAAGATAAGAAAAACACTAAACAGTATAAGCTTAGTAAAGTGATAAGATCTTGAAATGAGAATGAAAATAGGAAGAAGTAGAATGAATGATGAAAGATAGGTACAGACAAGGATAATCTGAAGGGGTAAAAGGAAAAGGAGAAAAGAAGAAGGAGAAGAAGAAGAAGAAGAAGAAGAAGAAGAAGAAGAAGAAGAAGAAGAAGAAGAAGAAGAAGAAGGAGAAGAAGACCAAGGTTTTGAAAAAGGGTTGGGTAGACAATTGGATAAGTTCAACAAGGAACTCCCTCATTTGACTTTAGGCTCACGACTAATAGTCCCCTTTTCGCTTCATTTATAGTCTATCCAACCAAAGAAGACATTCTATCAAGATGGGTAAATGACTCCAGCTCGGTCAATATTGGTTCAAAAATCTTACATTTGGTCTCAAATTGTAGATCAGAATGTTTCGTAAAATTTGAGACCAAATTTATAATTTTTGAACCAATATTAATTAAGCTGGAATCATTTTCCCATCTTAACAGAATGTCTTCTTTGATTGGACAGACTACACTATCTTCTCACTGTCTACGCCTCATAAGCACCCAGAATACTGTTACAAAATCACTGTTACTGTTCAATTTTATTTTTAATTACTGTAACAGTACGCTTCAATTGTTTCCAACCCTTTTTGTCACCCTTTTACGTTCAATTTCCTAAACATTTTAGTATATTCTCCCCTATGTCTCACACAGGTACAACAGATTATATTGTCAGTTGATAGTCGCGCGATATTTGAACTATTTCAAGGGTGACCGCTTGTAGTTGACTCCGGTTAACTTTAATAATTAACTTCGGTTAGGGAGTGTCGGTTGCTATCCTCAATCTACATTTTTTTAGGGACAACGTTTTTAAGTAACATTTGGAGTTACATTTTTCATATATAGTAACCACGTTATTTTAGTAAACATGTGAAAATTTGTTGAAGTCAAATGAAATGACAAAGTGGCATAACCTAAATATTTGCACTTATTATCAAAAATTAGTAGAGGGATAGTTTTGGGAGTAATCCAGTTGAACCTTCCATTAAGTACCATTCCATTAATTTAGGTCTATACATTGAAACTTGATAAATGAATAAATGAATAAATGAATAAATGAATAAATGAATAAATGAATAAATGAATAAATGAATAAATGAATAAATGAATAAATGAATAAATGAATAAAAAGATAAATCAATAAATAAATGAAATAATAATTATGTTCAAGAAGTTTTGTGTAGTGGTGAATGATGGAAATCATTTATTTTATTACAAAAAAAGGTAGAAGATTTATTTATTTTTTTTATAACTTTATTACATTTAATTGTGATGAGAGGGGATTAATGGGGATGATAGTGTTTCTTAGGTGATCATGAGGTTAAGACACTTACACGAGAAAGTTCTTAGATGGGTGACCAGTATTAAGTGATGGCGAGATTGTACCGACGCTCCAATCACTGGGTAATCACAGTGAAAAATAATAGGATTATTCACTCTCTTTTTTCAATTTTCCCTATTTTTAATGAGATTTACTCTTTCAATGGGATTTACTCTCTCAATCAATGGGATATACTCTATTTTCAATGAGATAATATCTACTAGTGTACTATTTTTGGTTGATAAGACATTGTTAATTCTGTACTTACATTGTTTCATAGGGCTACCGTTAGCGGTTACATAGATTTTTTCACCTTCTAGTAGCCGATAGTACAAATAGAGTAGGTATAGTGAATCAATAAATAAATTATCAAATAAATAGTACCAATATAGGTATTATCAATAGGCTGGTTCGTCTGTCTCTTCTACGTGATGTAACCTACTGCTGATGTAAAGCATTTATTGATTTCAAAAAATCATCTATAGGTATACATAGAGAATTTATACTTATTTGTTCCCACATATACATACATCACATAGGCTAAATGACAACTTTGATTGACAATATCAGCTGTTAAGGTGCACAAGGGGCAGACGAAACCGCCTAACTTTTTGTCGTCAAATATTCAAAGTAGTATATTTGGTAGAGTTGATAAACGAGAAAACTTGTTGACTTTGATTGTGAATATTTAGGAAATCCATGCATGCTCAATGGACCATACTTTTCAACAATTTGCTAGTGCTTTGTTGTATGGAACTGTTGTGACTTCCTCCAATCACCCTATCACTCTTTTCCCTCCCTCTCACAATGTAAAGTCTGTCCAAGCAAAGAAGACATTCTGGCAAGATGGGAAAATGACTCCAGCTCGATCAATATTGGTTCAAAAATCATAAATTTATTCTCAAATTGTAGAACAGAATGTTTTCTACAATTTGAGACAAAATTTATGAATTTTGAACCGATATTGACCGAGTTAAAGTCATTTTCCCATCTTGACAGAATGTCTTCTTTGCTTGGACAGACTATACAAGTTGTATTATTTTTCTAACGTTCTCTCTCCTTTCTTCTCTCTTTCGTGGTGGCGAAAACCGAGTAGCTGATCTATCGGAACTAATGGTCAGGAAGTGGAAAGCTATAAATACCGCGGAAGAGAGAGAGAGAGAGAGAAGGGCTCTCCTTCTTTCTCTTACTCTGAGAAAAGAACACAACAAAGTTGTACATATGAACCGCCCAAAGAATCAATTCTGCTCTACATCTTATTTCCTCTTGTATGCTTCACTAGATTCTACTTCATTCTCAGATCATCCTTTTCTTTCTTCTTATTCTTTATTGCGTTCTTCCGATTCTTATTCGTCTATTTTGTCCTACTCTACTCATCCATCTCCCCCTTCTCCTCTTTTCTTTTCCTTTTCCTTCTCCTACCTCTTTCTCTGGTCCTCCTTCTCCTTCTTCTCCTTCTTCTTTTTCTGGTCCTTCTCCTCCTCCTTCTCCTTCTTCTTTTCCTGGTCCTCCTCCTATACTCCTCCTTTTTTTCTACTTCCGTCTTTTACCTTTTTTCCTCTCCTTCTTCCCTTCCATTCCTCTCCTTCTCTCCTTCCTCTCCTTATTATCCTTTCCCAAGAATGGACATATATATGTCTAAACTTCGCCTTTCCACTTAGATAACTTACACTCCTTATTCATTTTGCAGAACCTCGAATTAAAATTTTGTATAAATTTTGCATTCATTACTTAACCGTTTTATTGTATTTTTACTAGAAGTTTCTATTTTGTGAAATTTATAGGATAATTTTGTCTTACTCATATATTATATTACAATGTAGAATCTAAGCCGAATTTTGTTATCTATTTGAATAAAGTAATCTAATCTAATCTCTTTCTTCTACAACTCTTCTCTCTTCTTGTTTTCCATTTTTTCTCCTTTTTTCTTCTATCCCTTTTTGCTCCTCGTCCTCCTACTTCTCTTCCTTCTCCTCCTCTTCCTCCTTTTTCTTCAACTGCTCTCTCTTCTTTTTTCCCTTGATATTTTTCTTCTGCATCTTTTTCCTTATTTTTCATCTGTTTTTTCAATTTTTTTTCTTCTTCTTCTTCTTCTTCTTCTTCATGTTCTTCTTCTCCTACCTCTTCTGCATCATCTTCTCATCATCCACTTCTTATACTGCAGTACTTGTTTGTTTACCTTAGTTTTTTTTTTAATTCTTCCTCCTTGTCCTTTATGTCTTTCTAATCCTCTTCCTCACATCGTTCAATCTCTTCTATTTCCTAAATCAATTCTTTGCTTCTTATTGACAAATTAAATGTTCTATTATGCAATGTAATAATTACATATATGTTTAATGAATTTCTATTGATGGTTCTTGTTATCATTATTCCGATACCTTTTGAATAGTATCTTACATCCTTCTCCTATCGATCAGTAACTTTTCGACAATGATCAATTTAAATTTTTCCAATTCCAATTCATAGAATCTCTCATGTGAAAGTTGTAAGAAGAAGCTAACATGATATCTGAAGGTGACTGATGGAAGAACAAAAAGCAAAATGAGTAAAACATTTATAGGAAGCAAAAATACGTATTTAACGTCACCCTTCCATTATAATAAATACAGGGTACAAAATGTAAAAAATACGTATAAGAAACAAGAATACGTTACTTCACCCACCACTAATAAATACAGAGTACTGTTTTCAGAATGTGTTGCATCCATTCATTCATTCATCCGACTGATTCATTCGTTCATTCATGGTTAGACAACTGCTGTAAGCTCCATAAAAGTGACTGCAGTGCGCTGGTTTTATGGCCTATTGAGTCTTCCAAACGCTTGACTCTCTATTGCTTCTGGCATGCCTCTCTTCCTGTGGGGAGGTCTGACTATTGTGTGCTATTGATAAGTCATAGATTTATTTTCAGCTCACAAATCTAGCATTGTTTGAATGTACAGTGGTACTGTGGTTGTAAGAACGATGAAGATATATATATGGGTTTAGACTTGGGGTGTTTTAAAGAATATTCAATATTTTTAATAATTAGGTTGTTAATAAAGTGGTTTTTGAACTCTTTTTCATTTTTTAAAGAATATTCAAAGTTTTTTTAAATAACTATTCCATATTTAACCTAGTCTTGATAGGCTTTGCTGAAGCCCCATACTTATATTAATAATGGGAGTAGGTGAAAAAAATATTTTCAAAACAAAATCCAAACTTATTTGGAACAAATCATTTGGAAATTCGTCCTGTGGCCTGTTTGATAAAAATTGACAAGTACTGAGAATAGGGGGAGGATATTCTTTTACACACTAGACGTAAATTCCTTAACAAACTAATAGAATAAGTGTAGTGTGCAGCCTTTTGCCTGTATTGTGTATTACATGTCTTTTTACAGACATAAAACAGCCATTGTTCTATGGGACCCACCTTCTTCTCCATTGGTCCCTATCCAAAGCCATTCTCTTAACTTGATTCATGGTCTTGCCAAGTAACTCATGGCTATAATCCATTCCAGAGTAGATAGCATGAAAATAGTCCAGTTAGACTTGATGCAACGTTGCCAAACCAGTTGATTATGATGTAAAAATTTATTTATATATTCATAATACACCTGACGAATTGATAACATCTCGTGGTGTGGTGGGTTGGAGAGGGGTGACACTCCTCATCCACTTCCATTAGTTTACTTTCATTCACTCTTCTCTATTGAAGTTGAGACTATCTTGAAATTGAAAGCAAGATTGTAGATGGGAGTCAATATTTCACGATGAACCGGATCCGCGTTTTGAATACAAGACAATCGCTCCCTCCAACATACATAACTGATTATAGGCCTCAATCTCATGAAATGTTACTATACAGAATCCCATCTCCGGCGATAGGGAATTTAGGATATTACTGAATTATTCTACTTCTCACATTATCTACTAATAGTCTCGAATGAAGACAATCTCCTTGATGAGGAACAACACGATTAGGAATCGACTGATTTCTGCATTGACATTTAATTTTGTCATCAATTCTGATTAATTGTTGTTCCTCAATCAATATAATTATTCTCTATGTGAAACATTAAGATTTTGTCAATCAATTATTGAGATTTTCAATTTTAATCAATAAATTCAACGATATTATACTATTTGATTGAATATTGATCTTGAGGTTTTGTTCTAAATAGAATGTTAGTTCGACAATAAAGTTAATTTCTCAATTAATTATATTATCAATAAGGTTGTATCTCGATTATTGTAATTGGTCCATTTTATCTACATCAGTCAATATCTCACAGAATAACTGTTGATGATCATTCAAATGGGTTATTAGAAACGAGGTTTACAATTTTGCTCATTGTCAGACTATTACAATATTGTCTGATTCTTGAATGATAAATTCATTTCAAATTGTAGATTGCTTATTACAGTATTCCCTGATCGGAATAGACTATAGTCGGTTCAAGCAGAGAAGACCCTCTAGCAAGATGGGAGAATGACTCAAGCTCGGTCAATATTGGTTCAAAACTGTAGGAAACAATTTGATCTACTATTAAAACCACATTTATAATTCTTGAAAAAAAATAGACCAAGCTGGTGTCATTTTTCCAACTTGCCTGAGGCTCTTCTTTGCTTGGACAGAGTATATCTAGTCTTCTTATCGGATAAATTTTTATTGTGACGGATCCAGTTATAATAATTAGTCCCCTTTTATAATTATTGGCATTTTTCAAGTGGTAGATTTTAAATTCACAGTGTGTTATTCTTTTATTTTGCGTAACAATGGGATCAGGAGGAGAAACTAAGCTGATAATGAGACGACCAATAAATCTTTGCAAAGAACATTCCAAGGTTCAGATACTTGGCGGGAAGTAAGTAATAGTATGGGTGATCATTTGTAGGGGTGAAACATGACGACACAACAATCGCCCTCGAAACCGACTGGAACAGTTTCTTGTTTCCACCCCAAATTAGTGCTTATTTCCTGAAGGGGTGTCACTTGTCAGGGGTGGAAGAAAAAGGAGGAGAAGGAGAAGAAGAAGAAGAAGAAGAAGAAGAAGAAGAAGAAGAAGAAGAAGAAGAAGAAGAAGAAGTGGACGAAGAAAAATAAAATATAGAAACAAGAAGTCTGGCTGACAAGAAGGGGAGAAAGTAAGATTGATTGTTCGCTACATCTTTGGATAAAATCATACAATTATTGTTTACAGATTGCATTGTGTGTAGCTGTATGAAAGAATCAAGAAGGATATTTTGTTATTATATTTCTGTTTTCTGTTTGTCATCTTGGTGAGAGGTATCCGATTTAAAAGAAACTTTCATAAGAATCTAGGACATGAAATTGGATGTAATTAACATGTCCAAAACTTGGTATTGGTAATTGGCACTGAAGAATGTAAACAAATATCCTAATAGAAAAAAGAATAAGCTTGCTGAATAATCTACAACAAAATGTATAAATGTCACTGGCGACACGTGCCCATGGAACAGGTGAAGTGCTGAACAGTAAAAGATACGGGCACTCCTCTGTTTTGTGGGTACGAGCCTCAAGTGATAAATGTCCCTCTACTTGAACATTGAGAATTCATTAGTTTTGATAAGATGTGATAAATGAACAAATAATATTGGATTTTTTGGAGGATTAGTTTTTAATTTGAATTTTCTGCTTATCTGTTACAGAACAATGTCCTCAAAACGGAAGTCCCCGCCATCAAAACTACAAGAAGGAGGTGCACAGAGCGGTGACCCAATGGTAGGCCTGGAAGACGACAGCATCGCCCCTTCCCCTTCACCAGGAGGCGTGGCTAACAGCCGAGTGGAGGGAGAAACCGGTTATGGCTCCTCCCCTTCTGCATCATCATCGGTTGGCTCGCCCTACGCCAGTGGAGGGGAGCAGGACGATGTTGAAGATGTACCCGCTGTGTCTGAAACGCGTCCTGAACAGTGTGAGGACCTTAGAACTGCGACCAACGATATTCTAACACCTAGTATTAATTCATCGTTGACCACAACGTCACCACCACCAAGCAAACGGAAACGGTATCACGATGAATCAAATAATCATCAACAACAAATCAACCATCATTACTTAGACCCACATAATTTACACCCCCTAATTCACGACCACCACCAACAACTCTTGCAAATGAGTCATCAATTTCATCAACATCATCAAGATAATAATCATCATCAACATCATTCTAGTGAAGAGAAACAATTAATGAACAGTGCGTCGACTATGCATCTGAACAATAATAGCACAACCTTGAATCATAATAATTCGACGGGTGGTGGGGGTAAACGTACCATGGACGATGTGTTGAAACGGTTGACGTCGAAAATGAACAATAGCACGATAAGGGAGGAGAAGAGGCCGCATTCCCCTTCAAAAACACAGTGAGTAGATTTTCTTCTTTTTTCCTTCATTATTATACCGCCTAGTCTAATAATTATATGATCTCTATAATAATTTTATTATTATGGGTAATATTATTATCACTATGATATTTATCAGTTTATATAATAATTATTATAGTCTGTCCAAGCAAAGAAGACATTCTGGCAAGATGGGAAAATGACTCCCAGCTGAGTCAATATTGCTTTACAAATAATAAATTTGTTTCCAAACTGTAAAAAACATTCTGCTTTATAATTTGAGACTAAATTTATCATTTTTAATCAATATTGACCGAGCTGGAGAAATTTCCCTACTTGCCAGAATGTCTTCATTGCATTGACAGATTTCAGCTATTCTATTTTATTCTTGATACAGTGAGTAAATGGTTTGATTATCTTTTGGCATAAAATTAGAATTATGTAGCTGAATAGAAGAGAATCTATTGAATGGGAGGTTTATGTTGGGGTTTCAAACAATGTTATGCTCCTCTATTCTGATGTATGGGCCTATCATCTTTGTTAAGATTGAGTTTGACGAAAGTATAGTTCGATTTTGGATTGACCCAGGATCATGCTTAAATAAAGTTACAACTGTGATGTGAATCCACTTTACAGGTTTTGATGATTACAAGTTACAGGTTCACATCAAGTTGACTATGTGTCTTCAGTTGATTAGTATTGACTACAGTGTCTTCAGTTTGATGAATTTTGAAGAGTAATTAAAATACATGTACCAGTATTTTCTAATATGTTCATCATTCTTATAGTAACTGATTGAGAAGTTAAAAGATGATAGCCTAATTGTTTGGTGACAGACTTTCTAATCGATTTTTCATTTGATGCAAGTATCCTATCGAAACGAATTAACCATGGGCACATGATTGTCTACCCATCAACTACGGTCAGTTAGTAAACTGGCGGCTCGTGCACACGAAACAGGTAAAGTGCTGTACAGTAAAAGGTACAGGCTCTTCACCTGTTTCGTGAGCATGAGCCGCCAGTGGTTATTAAACCAATTCAACTCATAAAGATTGATATTAGGAAATGCTGTAAGTTTATTACCTGTATTATCCATGATAATTGATATGTTGTAGTGTATCCATGGTTCAATACTGTCAAGCTTCCAAGTTGAGACATTCAAGAAGATAGGCCTACACATATGTTTCAAATAAAAATATCGAACGTCTAATATAACATTTGAATCCAATTTGTTACATTTCATGCAGTGTATTTTTTTAAATCCTTAATCGGGGATGTGAATGAGAAATTTTACTGTGAATACAGCTACAAAAGTATGTTACTATCGTTCATCACAAGTGAAGGGCTAGTGATAAGCTCATTATTTTGAAATTTCCGTGATGGCTGTAAAGTAATATACACGTTGACATCACCCCTCCCTAACTTCAGCTGTAGCCAATCAAAAGCCAGAAACGAATTCAGGATTCGGCCAATCGTATGCTAGTACCTCCCATTGCCCCTACCTCAAAACGCTAACGCCTTCCCATTGGCTGCTGAGTACCAAGTTGGCCACAGAAGCACAAGTAGGCTAATTCCAAGAGTTGAAGGCATTACATGAAAATGTTCCATTCATAACTAGAACAGAAGAGTCGCCCATCTCCCCACCACACCCAAGTTGCAATTTCGAAAGGTGTATTATGAAAATAAAAATCATTTCTAATTAAAAATTAATATTTATTTTTACCAGCTGAATTGGCAATATTGCGTCAAGTCTCAATGGACTATTTCATGCAATCAACTCTATAACAATCATTTAATTTTTCAATCAAGTATTATAACATTCGTAGTCTAGAACTGTATAGCCTACGATTGTATAATCAGCTAATAAATAGTTCATCATTACATTACGAAGATAAAGGGCTATAATAAGAGATTCATTGGACTTTTAAAGGATGTTTTAAAAAACTAGCACGAACAGTTCATTGATAAATAGGGAAATAAGCTTATTGTCAAATAACTTCGAATGGGGCTCATTTATTGAACATTTTTGTGAAAGTAGTATGGCTAAAACTCGAACATTTTCTGATCATTTTCATGTTAAAATCCTATGAATCTTTTGCTTGTATGATAAATATGTATACTGATTGTGGAATAAACGAGATTTTGATTTGATTTTGAAGTATAGAGTCAAAAATTAACAAAAATTTAGAGTCTGTAAATATCAAGTAGGCTACTGTATTGGTCTGTAAGAAGCACTGGCGGCTCGTACCCACGAAACAGGTGAAGTGGCCGTATCTTATACTGTACAGCACTTCATCTGTTTCGTGGGGTAGAGCCGCCAGTGTAAGAAGTATTAGATTGTTGGCGCTATACAAACTAGTAGAGAAACATTATACATGCTTTTTTACAATAGCTGTTTATAAGATTGAATAATCCAGTATTAGAACAATAGGGATCCACAGAAATTATTGTTGATTGTTCTCCTTATCTCACTAAGTTGATAATAAAGTACATAAACCACTCCAACTATAATGGTTATTGTCTTCGGAAATTGATCATGATTATTTGCGTCCTATCTTAATATTATCCGTGATAAGAAGAAGGCAATAACAATTGAAATATTCTTCCCAACCAGACAAAGTTAGATAAAGAGGTCAACAGTTTTAGTCATTCTTTTCACAGATCAACAGGAAGTTGAATTGTTCACAGTTTTTTTTTTTTTTGAAATTCAGCTTGTTTTTCAGTTTTTTTGTTAGTTTATTTTAAGTTTTTTTGGGTAGAAGCTGTAGTTTTATTAAGAATAAAACAGTAGTTTCTCATACATCGTACACATAAGGTATTTGGTGAGTGATATCTATCCACTTATTTTCAAATATTCATATCTGACTGCCTAGTATAGACTGTCCAAGAAAAGAAGACACTCTAGCAAGATGAGAATATGACTCCAGCTTGGTCGATATTGGGTTGAAAATCCAAATCAAATCTACAATTTGAGACCAAATATATTTTTTTTTAACCAATACCGACCGAGCTGGAGTTATTTTCTCATCTTGCCAGAGGGTCTTCTTCGCTTGGACAGACTCTAACTATATTCTAGTAGTATTTAACATTCATACCTATGTGTATTTGACGGCTTAGTTTCAAGTAATTTCGCTACGGTTGATCATAAGAATTGTATTCTTTATTTTAAATTTGAAGTAAGATTCACTTTAAATACTACAGAATTATGGGTCAACCAGATGAGGTTTTTCTCCAGTCAAACAAGAAGATAAGTCTAGTATAGTCTGTCCAAGCAAAGAAGACCCTCTGGCAAGATGAGAAAATGACTCCAGTTCGGTCAATATTTGTTCGAAAAATATTGATTTGGACTCAAATTGTAGATCAGAATGTTTTCTACGATTGAGACTTAATCAATAATTTTTAACCAATATTGACCAAGCTGGAGTCATTATCTTATCTTGCCAGAGGGTCTTCTCTGTTTGGACAGAGTATAGATAGTAGAGGGGGAAAAACTAGTTTATTTTGTGGAAATGGGAACCATAAATTATACCCATAGACATACCCATACTACCATAGACATACCCATAGTATTTGATAATGATACTAAAGATACTAATGAGATAATGATACTAATTATCGGTGAAACTACTAATTATCAATTTTAAAGATAAGCTATATTGTTCCTTTTTTGAAAATTTTAATTTTTATTTCTGATGTGTTGCTGTTTTAACTAGTCTATCAGTCTCTCTAATATTTACTTGTTAAAATTATCTATTGTACAATATTCATACTTTTATAAATTCTATTTAAAATTATCCCTATTTTCAACCTAATTTTTCGCTGATTTTGCAGAAGCGGAGCGATGGACAACGGAGAAGCCAGCTTACTTCACCTTCAGGCGCTGGCTGCCGGGGGCGATTCTTTTATGGAGAAGGAGCGTCGGCTGTCGGAAATGATTCTGCAGCTGCAGCTGTTCAGGGAGCAGCTACTTACCGAACAGGAGCAACATAGTAAGGTAGGAAAAAAACAGATCGATTCAATTATTAAATTTATTGAAACACAAAATACAAAAAAAACAATGACATTTTAAGAATGACAAGTACTGTTATCCCATCCAAGAGCGGTCCACAGTTTTCGTGACTTAACTTCACGATCACTAAGGAACCACCCTCTCTGAGTGGTCAATACTGTAACTCTAGTAAGTTTGTTTTCTATTTCAAAATTTTTGATTGAAAATGTAAATTTTCAAAAAAATTATATTACTGATAATTTGGAAATTTTCGGCTAGAAACTTTCATTAATCTTCTAAAATATGAAAATTTTGAAGTGTTTGTTTGGAGTGAAAATTTGTGACTGTGAAAGATGAGCAACAAACATAACCTGGATTGTATTCTAAATTGGAAAAGGGACAGTTTTGGGCTCAAGCCTGTTTGTTGAATCTTACTATTAAGTATTATTTGTAAATAAATAAATAAAATACGAAGATTTGAAGAGGGAATATAATTTAACTGTAGTCGAAACTGATTATCATTGTTTGGAGTGCAGCTGTGTAGGAATAGGGAAGAGATAAAGAACGAAATAGAAGGGAATGAAATAATTGGTGAAGGAAAATAGGAAAATGGAGAAGAAGAGAAGGAGAATGTGAGGCTGAGAAGAAGTGTAAAAGAAATAAGTAGCTGTATAGGAATAGGGGATGTTTGGAGAATGGGAATAGAAGGAAATGTGATGGATGGCTAAGAAAGAGAAGAAGAAGGAGGTGTGGGTGAGAAGAAGAATATGAAGAAAGAGATGGAAAAGGAGAATAAGTAGAAAAATAAGAATAAGAAGAAGAAAAAGGAAAATTAGATGAAAAATGAGAAACAGTGTTACAAAGGCCAACTTGTAGTCATTGCATTACAAAGAGATGTCATTGTATTATGTGTTTGTATTATACAGCACTAGCGGCTTCTATAATGAAGAAAAATAGACAGAGTGAGAAAGAGAGAGAGAAAGAGAGAAAGAGAGAGTGAGAGAGTAAACAAAGAGCTGCCTTCATTCATAATGGAGATGACTTCACCAGACAACAGGCTTCTACATTAGAAGAGAAATTAAATTGGTGAGAATGGAGCACTTTATACCAGTTTAACAAAAAAATATATATTGAACAAGATTTTATTTCGCAAATCAATATAAAGTTAGGAAATAACATCACTTCTTTACCTCAGAGTCTTTACATCAAAAGCCAATATGATATAGGCCTAGTAAAATATTATAATAGTCAAAATAGCAATGTTATAATAAGAATGTGAAATTTACTAGGGTAATAGTGTGATAAAACTGTTAAAAAAGTTCGATTGAGTTGAGAAATATTTTATAGTGCATGATAATATTATTAGATAATCAGTATGAATGATCAAATAATAGGTAATGATTATTTCTACTGGGTGCATCTTGTAAATCCTCAAATTTATTAAAGCTCTCCAGTTGGATTGAAAATGATGTGTTTAACCAGTGCTATTGGATCATAACCTCATTTTGGAAAATATTGATTTAGTATGAAATTTTTAGGAGAGTAATAGTACAGGCTTTGCCTAGTTTTTCCTCCCAATTTTAGTAGTTTGTATAAATGTAAAAATACATGTAAAATACAAATAAATGTAAAATACATAGAATGAGAATTATAATCCAAATCAGATCTATTTGCAAAATAATTATAAAAAAATCTCGAGTAGCTACAATTGATTCTCAAATAACCTGAAAATTCTGTACAGTTACAGAAGATATTGTGTTAAATAACGCAATGAAATTTATAAATTCAACTTCAAAATAGAATGACGATAATTGAAATCATCAAAATTGAAAACCGTTAATGATGATTTTTTGAATTGAAAACCGCGATGATGATTTTTTGTATGCTTTTAATAGGGACAGATTTTGGTTTCGCCTGTATAATAACTCATTGAAGATGATAATTTGAAGGAAATTCAGGAATAATTCCTATCCCAAGCTCAGTACAGTATAATGAATAAATAAGGACTAAACATCAAAACGATCCCAACTTCACAAACTTCTACTTCCGGTCTTTGCTTGTCTCTCAATTCCAAGAACCAGATAAGCTTCTGTTTCTTCATTAATTATTGCTTTAATTCCCCTTTCTGCAACCGAAGTTTGTTCCGTTCCCCTTGTTATCTTCTAAACATTGTACCTCAGTTTATAGTTGTTTATACTATGTCGCCTTTGTTGCATGTTTATCAGTTGTTTCGTGTTTCCGGTTTTCGTATTCTATCCGCTTCTTATAGTTGGGATTAGTGAGGAAATAGAGATTTAATTTCATTAAAACAGTGTAGAATTTTATTGTTTGGGTATTGACTTATTAAGAGTACAGTTATTATACTGTAATAATATTGTTATAGATTGTGCAGGGTGACACGGGAAATGGACGGTTTTCAATAAAATTATAGCCTACTCGGCCAATTTTGAAACTAATGCATATTTTTCATACGAAATCAAAGCTTTTTATATGCCATTCAAGTTTACAAAGTTGCAATTTTAGTTATTTGTGAAAAATAGAGTCATCAAGGTGATGTCCATCATTCCGAATGCAGGATTCAACTCTCTTCAAAATCCTCCATCACACGGGCTAATATTTCTGCAGTGATTTCTTGAATCATTGCTCTCTTCAACTCGTCCAACTAGTCCGTCATAATTCATTCATTTTTATATTGCGAGCGGTTTCTGAATTTCATCTTATGACAAAATAGAGAAGAGAAAGACTTCTCTTGTATCCGAACCAAATAGGCTATTTCATTGATGTCCGAGTCAGAAAACGAAGATATTGAGAAAAACTAAAATTTCAAGTTAAAGAGAACAGAGAAAACAGAGAGACATAAGGGTGGGAGTGTGTATGAGAGAGAAAGAGAGAGATAGAGAAAGAGAAAAGATACAGAGAAAGTACACCAGTGCCATTCTCATGGCGTTCTCAAGAGTTTCTTGCATTCAATGGGAAAAATATGAATGATATACAAATGTAAGAGTTTATTATTTCTGTTTACAAATACGTCGGCTTTTGTGTGATGAAGCATGAAAAGAAGAAGCTCTCAAAGGGAGAATATTTATTATGAAAGAGTAGCAGAGAATAGAATAAAAGCTAGTCAAAGCAGAGAGTAAAAAGAGTAAAAAGAAGAGTGAGTAGCCATATTTCTCAAGAGCCAGAAGCCTGGGAAGATTTCTAACTCATGCAACGAGTTATTTGTATTCTTCGTTTGTCTTGTTTTCACTCGTTTTCTTCTTCTCTTTGTCTGTTTTCTTTCTTCTTTCTCTTGAACCTGTTCGAAATTGAAGCACTTGAATGGGCAGCCGTGATGTTCGATGCCTCAAGTGGTTATTGTCACGATTTTTCGGTGTACACGACGAATTTCGTGAAAGAAAAGCGAAGAATTGGAAGAGGAGGAGGAGGAGGAGGAGGAGGAAGAGGAGGAGGAATGAGGAGGGATGGTTGGGCAAAGAAGAGGAAAGGAGGTGAGGGAGAAGAGGAGGAAAGAGGAGTGAAAAAGAAGTATAAAAAAAGAAGAATATGAGAACAAAAAAAAAAAATAGGACAAGTAATATAGTCTGTCGAGGCAAAGAAGACATTTTGGCAAGATGGGAAAATGACTCCAGCTTGATCAATATTGGTTCAAAAATGTCTTAAACTGTAGGAAATATTCTGATCTATAATTTGAGAATAAATTTGTAATTTTTGAATCAATATCGACCGATGTGGAGTAATTTTCCCATCAATATCTTCTTTGCTTGCTGGACATACTATTGAAATGAATGAGGAGGCTTGTTTGTGCAGAGTTAATAGAGTAAGTTCAGTGGCTGCGTAGTCTACTAGTATTTGGTAATTCTTTACAAATTGAACTAGCAGCCTTTTTCCATCACACGATCAGCTGTTTGTGAATGAATATCGTGAATTGAGAATATTATTAACGGAGATAACTCAAACTTAATGTCATAATAATAAAACATCCATCTCCAATATTTTCTCGTGAGAATTCAATCATGATAGATAGATAGATAGATAGTGTAGTGGCTTACCACTTTGCAAGGGCTATTACGAAAAGTGTATTGGCGAAGTTGAGGCACGAGAGTGCCTCTTCCACATAACCCACTTAATCAAGGGTAGAATAATTGGTGAAAAAGGGTCGTTGAGGAATGTATGTCCATCCCATCAGTCAATTATGATCTTGTAAACAAATAAAATTATTTTATAATTAAAATACTGGACTGAATAACCAGAATTATCGCACAATTTGAAAATTGGACGAAAACTTCAATAAAACACAATTTTAAATTGTTTATTCCACAACATAAATCTATATTTTGAAAATACGTTGAAAAACTTCAATCATTCAAAAACCTACAATCAATTTACTCATCCATTGGCCCCCAAAAAACCTGAATCCTTGCTATTAAAAACTCAACGTACAAACGATCCAACTTTAAACGTTCTTTTCAAAGAGTGTTTCATGTTTTTTTTTTCATTTTTGTTTCGAAAAAAAGGTGACACAATAATCGAATTTTCAAATCAGAGCTGCAAATCCCATTTTGCCAAATTCCCAAAAGCTGTCTGAGGGATTTCAGGATTTCGTAAATGTATTGAAAGGACTGAAAATGTTTTGAAATAACACAGGGTTATTCACAGTGCTTTATTACTGGGAGATTTTCTGTATACAGTGTCACAATATACGATGTATATATAGATTTTGAAAGACTATATCGATGTATTGAATGGAATGAATGGACCAATGACAAGCGAGCATGTACACAAAACTAAATTTAATCTGCTTTTAATGTTGATTCGTCAATTATTCGAGTCTAATGGTCAATCAGATTTTGGTATCGGCCAATTGAAATCTCCCTCTGAGCGGATTAATCATGAACGCTGAGTGTAGCTTATTATTCGTTCTATTGATCCATTGCTGGATTTGACAGGTTTTGTTCAAATTTACATGCGCATCGAGATTTGCCATGTATGTGAAGCTATCGCTTTTTCAACCATTTTAGAGTTTTTTGTTACTTTGATGTTGAGGTTTTTTCTTTGTAAATCTGGAAATGGATTGCTACAAAATTTGGAATAGTTATTGAACTTTGTGAAAATTTTATTTTCATACCTTTTTCAATATTCATATTCAATTTATATTTTTGTTAATTCAACTCCAACAAACTCTCAACGTATAAGTTGCATGAACACAGAAAATTTTTGAGTGACACCTTGCTAGTTCAACATGTAGCTTATTATTAGTCCTCCTTGCTAGTTCAAAAGTTAAGCTTAAAAGTTAAAAGCTAAAAGTTAAGCTAGCTAGTTAAGCTTGCTATATAGAAAGTATATTGTTGTAGCAGATATTAGCTACTGCCTATGTTACTCTTGCTACTTTGTAACAGCTATCTCGTTGGTGTTGATATATTATCATCTCGATTATATGTTTTTCCACATTTTCTTTATCTATGATACGGTACAAATATGATCCGAACTAAGTAGAATGTAAACCGTTCTCAATAATTGTAGATTCAGCCGAGGTACGCTTTTACATTTGGATATGTATGAACCTAGAAAAACTTTATAGATTATGGATACTATTCAATGTTTTTTTGTTTCTTCCATCTCAGGGCTACTTTTATCACTGTTTTTTCATTCTAAATAATAATCATAGTATTCTTTTCAATTATTTTTCAATGCATTACATGTTCGAACATTTATAGTCATTTTCAAATACTATTCCACTATTGTAGATTATTTTGAGATATTTTCATCTAAAATTTATAGATTACAAAAAAAGCTTATACTGTCACATACGTGTTACGTTTTTATCTCATGTAAAAGTAAAACTCTTGTTCACGTTCCTCACAATTTCCACAGATATGTTGGAACATAGTCTCAATCACAGATCAATTTAGTTAGTCAAGAGATATCAACAGTCCCTGATTATCGTCTCCTCTTTGTTCTCTCATTCCTTACTCTCTCTCTCTCTCACACACACACTGACTTTCTTCATCTCTTTCTCTCTCGTTCATTCTCCTTATTTTCCTAATTCTGTTTGTCCGACTATTGAAGAAAAGAGTTCCAACGGTCCCAGAAGAAAAGAGTTACACCAAACTATGACTTGTTTGTTCAAGCAGACAAAACCTAACAAAATCCACAATCATTTGTCTTTTTTAGACACGACCCGTTAAAATATCTATGTATATCCACATTGCAAGTACAGTCTATCCAAACAAAGAAGACATTCTGGCAAGATCGGAGAAGGACTCCAGCTTTGTCAATATTGGTCAAAGAATCATCAATTTGATCTCAAATTGTGGGAAACATTTTGATCTACAAATTGAGACCAAATTTATAATTTTTGAACGAATATTGACCGTGCTGGAGTGATTTTCCCATCTTGCCAGAATGTCTTCTTTGTTTGGACAGATTATAGGTACAGAATGTTTATATTCATTCAAATATTCACAATACAAATGGGTTCAGAATGTATATATAGGCTACATTCAAATACACACAATGCAAGTGGGTACGAAATGTACATCCATAACCCAAGTTTGTTTGTATATTTATGTATATAAGCAACACAAGTACGTTTGTATATTTATGTATATAAACAACACAAGTATGTTTAGAATGTAAAGAGAATTGTTTGCGCATGCGTAATGTACCTCTGACAATAGATTTCGATAGAGTAACTCTTTTTTAGAGTGCTGAAGTGTTACCAGGGAGAATAGAACTATTATTATTCTATACTTTCTGAGTGTTACATCACGATTTTCAAAAGAGTTTTGTCTGCTCGGTTTTAAAAGTCGTATCCGTATTGTGTATGTTGTTCCTAGTTGGATTTGTTTGGTTTTTGTAATTGTTTGTGGAAGAAAAGCGTGTGTTATAGAGTTTTTGGTGATTGATGTGTACCGAGGTATTGTAACTAGAGTGTAGAATAAGAATATTTTTTTGTTCTTTTTCTTTGCAACAAAGACGGAATACATTAGACTAAGAGTAAGTTTTGGAAAAGAACACGATTTGTTCAACAATTGACATTCGAGTTATCTATTTATTGGATTATTTTGAAAAAATTATCACTAATAGTACGGATAATAACTTGGTGTTATAAAAAATTATTTATTAGGGTGATTAAATGGATTTCAAATTCGTATTTTTCTTAGGATATTGAGCCACCTAAGAAAAAATCTACCAACTGAAAATGACTTACTTAAAAATGACTCACCTGAAAATGATTTAGCCAACTTGAAATGATTTACTTTAAAATGATTTAGCGTAATTGAAAATGACTTAAAAAGGCTGAATTTCACTATCTATTGATTAATTCAATTCAATTCAATTTATTTCAATTTAAAGACACAATGAATAATATAATACAAAAATTAGTAAAACACAATAACAAAATAAAACATTATTAACAAATTCAACAATTACTGTGGTGGGGTGTGCTTAAAAAGATGAAGGGGAAATACCTAGCCAACTATGGTTTCCCATGTAATAGGCTACTAATCATACATTAGTAGCCCTTATAAAAGAGTGAACATTTATATTTTTATAATATATTTATTGGAATAGAGTTGTGATGGCTAGAGCCGGGCAGCTCCAGCAGCGCTGCTAATGCCGAGGCAGTTCGAGCCGCGCGGCTCCAGCTGCCGCTTGGAAATCGTACCTTAGATGGGATTCGATTGATGGCTTTTTGAGGTCCATGGTTTAATTGCCTTTCAACTTGATATTGTTTGATCAATTCATTAAGATACAACTTGGTCAACTTATTGTCTTTTTTATGTGCAATTTCTCTATTTTTTATATTTTTTTGTGAATAATTTTGTTTAAGTATATCTTGAATTCAATAAGAGACACAAAAAACATAGATAGAGATATTGATAAATGAAATGAAAAATCCAATACCCTCTTTTAAAAGTTTAAAAGTATTATTTTTCACAAATAATATTTTTATAAATAGAGAAAATACGCACACAAAGAAGACAATATAATATATAGAAAGTATAGCCTACAAAATTAAGACAAAATATTGATTGAGTGATATATTATGTTACTTGGTGAAGTAAGTTACATCTATCCTCTTCAGATGATGATAGAACTTGGAAAATTATCCCTCAAAATTGCACCAAATGATTCCCTCTATGGTTGTTTGTGTGAAGTACATGATGCGCCCCTGTATTCAACCGCAAATTGAGGATTCCAACCTCTTTGTTTAGCAACCCTTTTGTGATCACTCCATCTCTCTCTCACTCACTCCTTATCTCTTTCTCCCACTCTCTCACTCCGCGTTCTCTTTGTTCTTCAGGGCTGAATCGCTTTGTTTGCAGGGATAATTTTGCACCAATCAGACGTCGCGATTGAGTCTATCGTCATGGATACAATATAATAAAGGGTGGAGATAGGAGTGGTGGGGAGGGGATGAGGGGAATCCCTTTGACGAATTAATATCAGCAATAATACAGTGCATTTAATCCGATTATAATGCTGTGGTAATACGGCAAACCACACAAATGAGACAAAAGAGGGGATGATGAATTTGGAGAGAGAGGGGAATGAGGAGATAAGGGTTTACAGAGAGGAAGATAGAAGAAAAGAGTACAGTGAAATAGAATGAATAAAAAAGAGAGAAATTATATTTTCAAAGAGCAAAGAGAAAAAGTAGAGACGATAAACAGAAAACTACAATACAGAAAATATAGAGAATCATAGAGTGGCAGAGAAAGAAGAAGTGGAAGAGAGAGAGATAGAAATATTAGAAAATTTGAAAAAACACGTCAAACTGAAAAAAGAATAATATAATTAATAAATAATTCTCTGTTTCTAACATTCTATAATTTTGGTTAAACAATTGAGCAGGACTACATGAATATAGATACGAACATTGTGAAGGAGATGAGAAAAAATGAAAAAGCAAAGAATGAGAAGATAAGAAGAAGATAAACAAAGTGAAATAATTGGGTGGAGAACACTGGCGGCTTGCCCACGAAACAGATGAAGTGCTGTACAGTGAAAGATACGGGCACTTCACCTGTTTCGTGGGCACGAGCCGCCAGTGGTGGAGAACATGAGAGAGAAAAAAATAAGCGAAAATGAGAGGGGTTGGGATGAACAAAGAATAATAGAAACAGGAAGATAAAAAAGGAAGATGAGTGAACAAGAACAGAATGATTCAAAGAGTGGATGGGTGAGTAAGATGGAGAGAAGGAGAAAATAATAATAAATGAAGAAGGAAAGACAGGAAAAAGTAGGATAAAAATTCCATCAACATGAATCTGAGAAGATTGGTGCTAATTTGAAATACAGCATAGTACATGATAATCCGAGTATTGTATGTACATTATAATTTTTCGCGTTTATGTATACCCCTTCAATAAGTTAACATGGCATATTGCAATCTAGAAACCAAACAGTTGTTTTATCTACATTAACAAATAAATCTAATCTAATTTTTATTTCTCTTTCTCACACTCTAGTTATCTTTGTCAATCTCTTTATCTTTCACAATTTCTCTTGCTTGCTTACGGTCTCTCTTGCTTATTTTCTCTTTGTCTCTGACTTTCTCTCTCTCTCCCTCTCTTCCTCCCTTCCTCACTCTCTTATCCTCTATTTGTGGTGAACCACAGTTTCTCCCACACATTGATTCGAGAATAGGGGTGTAATTGTGTTGTGGGGCGCCGCAATTATTCAGTGCAATTGTCAATTGGGATGTGATTGTTTCGGGCAGGCTGCCGCGTGTGTGCCGCCGTTGTTATCGCGTGTTAATCAAGTCAAGTTGGGGGTGGGGGTGAGGATGTATAGAAATGTATAGAACTGCGGTGGTTTACAAACCTGGAAATAGATTTGGGGGCTGATTGTTAGTGGGGAGAATTGAGTTCGAGTTGAATTGGTGTAAACCTATTATTAGAGAGTACTGTACTCGTATGTGTCGAGTGGAATGATACATTATGAATGTTGATTTAATTGTTTAATTGTTGTTTTAATCCATCAATAATTATTATAATTAAAGAGCACAATATTATGAACAAGTATCACAACATCTCACCTGACACAATAGTACCTACAACAATAATTATTATTGGATTAATGATTAATTTACAAAGAGATTAACGACATTATTAATTTCCATAATTAATTAGGACGTGATTAATTTTACATTTTTTATTCTTACTGAAAAAGAGAAAGGAAATGTAAAAGTGTGGATCAAGAGTAGCCTATGACAAATGGAATTAACAATTAAGTTCATTTACTCTATCAATAATCAGGGTAAGAATAATATTATATAAAATTTTATATTGTGATATAATATAAAGCAATCTCTTTGATTGGGAAAAATGAAATGAAAAATATTAGATGAAGAGATGTAGATAAAGGATTACGAGTTTTGAAACAGAGAGGATATCTACTATTAAACTCTTTTATCAATGAATTGGGAACGATTATCATATTACTAGATTGTGGGTAATTGGAGAAAAATAGATAAATAAAGATATCTGAAGTGGATTATTAATAATTTTAAGCGTACAAATAGAGGATGAAACTAATTGTTTGACATATTCGACATATTCGAACGAATATGAGCTGAAAGCGGTAAAGAAGCACACGCGCGAATTACATACACAATTTTTTCTACAACTGCACATGAATAACCTGTTGAACTAATTTGATTTGTCAAATAGTCTACTGTAAACTATTATTAAATTTCTCTGACGATTATTGTAATTATAAAATGAATCGATCCAGTTAAACTCGAAAATTATAATATATTTTTTAATATGATTATGTTTAAATTATACTAAAAAAAAAACAATTCTATGAACTGCAAAAAATTAGACTGCCATCAGATTTGAACCTGATTACCGTCGCAGCCAAAGGTAATGAATGTCGCCTTAGCCACCGCGGCCATTAGATCCTTACAGAAGGGGGCGGAAATTTAGCTACATGAATTTTCATCTTTTTTGTTTCACTGTCTTAAGCTTATCAAAACACAGCTGATTAGCGAGCGTAAAGTAAATCTGCTACTCATGCGGAGTTGCTTACCGAGCGTAAAGTAATTCAACTGCGCATGCGCAGATGGTTAGCGAGCGAAAAAGTAGATTCTCCTCGGAAATGGGCGATTTTACGAGGAGAATTCAGTATGTAAAATCTTGTTTTACGCGCAGTTGTAGAAAAGTAAATAAACATGCATGATTTGTAACTCTATTCAATGCTATTATACGGGTACCTAGGCTACGTTGCAATTATGCCAATTTTTAGACAAGGACCTATTAAAGGAATCCTTATTTTTCAAATAAACAATTATGATAATTTCAATTGCCCAATATTTCTCTATTAACTCACCTTTTCTTTCCATTAGCTTCAAATTAATGAATGAATAACCTTATTCAAATCAATTAATTTTTTCATTTTGATGTAAGCAGCTTCAATACAAATCCTTACCAAACCACTTAATTCGTTCATAAATAATCCTCAATTGAATTACGATAGGCTTCAATTGACACAATCTACATAATCTTTATTCAATACACCAAGGCCTTTGAACACGTATTACCATATGACCTCCAACATACCCTAACACATCCCAACATAAAAGGAAGAGATTTAGGAAACATAAAAAAAATTACATAATAGAGTGTAGTGATGACAGAAGTTATTTCCATAGTATAGTCTATCCAAGCAAAGAAGACATTCTGGCAAGATGGGAAAATGACTCGAGGTCGGTCAATATTGGTTCAAAAAATGTGGATTTAGTCTCAAATTGTAGGGAACATTCTAATCTACAATTTGAAATGTAATTTATAATTTTTGAACTAATTTTGATCGAGCTGGAGTCATTTTTCCATCTTGCCAGAAATGTCTTCTTTGCTTGAACAGATTATATTCAATCTGTAGGGTGTATCACAAAACACCAACCTTTCAAAGGGTTGTTACAAGGGATGAAATTGATAGGGGTGGGTTCACGGTTGGCGGATTTCAATCTGAAAAATATTATTTCATAGTGCTTTCGGATCTAAAACGCTTGAATAATAATTCTGAAACAAAAGATTGATTGTAGTGGTGTAGGCGGTGAGGTTTTAGGGGGATGGGAGGGGGGAGTTGAAATGGAAATATGCAAATAGGGGATGCATGTGTATGTTTATTCAAGGGTTGAGTGCAATAAATGGAGGGTAGATGTATTTTGAATCGCTCTCCACCTGTCATATAGGTATTCGCACACATTTCATAAATACATAGATATTAGGGATGAGCACGAACAATACATGGTAAACCACCCCTGTTTTCATTCATATATGTATTTCATAATGGTAGGGGTTGATTCTTCCCTATTTGTATACGATTGTAATACAAGAGATACCATCAACTCTGTGTTACATGGGGTTGGTAAAGGTGGTCTGTCAAAGAAAGAAGGCATTCTGGCAAGAGGGGAAAATGACTTCAACTCGGTCAATATTAGTTCAAAAATTATGAATTTGATCTTAAATTTTAGTAAAAAATCTCATCTACAATTTGAGACTGAATTTATATTTTTTGTAAGAATACTGACTGAGCTGGAGTCGTTTTCCCATCTCGCCAGAATATCTTCTTTGCTTCGATTCTCGTTATACAGTCTGCCCAAGCAAAGAAGACAATCTGGCAAGATGGGAAAATGATTTCAGCTAGGTCAATATTGTTTTAAAAATTGTAAATTTGGTCTTAAATTGTAGATTAGAATGTCTTCTACAATTTAAGACCAAATTGATAATTTTTGAACCAATGTTGACCGAGATGGAGTAATTTTCCCATCTTGCCAGAATGTCTTCTTTGCTTGGATACTCTATACTTTTCAAAAGTACTTTTCATAGGGAGGGGTTGTATTTTAAGGGATGGACTTTTGTTTGTGTCCCTCTATTATTGGTGGTAGCTGAGTACCTACCTATAGGGATTAATTTGAGGGAGGGAGATACACAGTATTGTGTTATTTTGTTCGTACGGCTCGCAGTATCATCAAAGAGAAATTCTACAATATTTGTTTGTTTGTGAATGTGTATGGTCAATGGTATCCTCACACACATGTGATCGCTATATAGCAATCAGAGTATCTCTTTTGTGAAAGAGATCCCTTTGTCCCATGTGAAAAAACAACGGAGTCTATATTACTCCCTCTACCAGCCCTATATCTATATTTGGAATGAATAGAAATGTTTGTAACTTCAATCTATAGAACAAAGTATATCTATCCCTCTCACAAACCTTCATCTATAGATATAGTCTTTCCAAGCAAAGAAGACATTTCTGGCAATATGGGAGAATTACTTCAGCTCGCTCAATACTGATTGAAAGAATATGAATTTGGTCTTGAATTGTAGAGCAGAATTGTTCCTACAATTTGAGAACAAATTAAATTTTTTTGAACCAATATTGACCGAGCTGGAGTCATTTTCCCATCCTGCCAGAATGTCTTCTTTGATTGGACAGACTGTATAACGAAAGTCCAACCAAAAAATACATTCTGGCAAGATGGGAAAACGACTCCACCTTTGTCAATATTAGTTAAAAAATTATCAATTTGGTCTCAAAATTTAGATCAGAATGTTTTCTACAATTTGCGACCAAATCTGTAATTTTTTAACAAATATTAACCGAGCTGGGTTAATTTTCCCATCTTACCAGAATGTCTTCATTGCTGGACAGACTATATAAATGACTTCTAACTATATATCTTCCTCTCTCCTCTATATCTATGTATTGATGGATAGAAATGAATATACATATGTGTGTAGAAATGAATACATAACCCTTTCTGGTGTTCTTCATTCATATTCATGTTTGGACCGGCCTTTATCATTTCTGATGAGAAAAGAGATTGGGTGGTATGGTTCTCTACACTTTACAATGGCCATGCTTTCATTTTCATACAAACATCGCTATAGAGTTTTGTATCCGTTGTCGGGCTGAGATGTATGGAGTGCATTGTTTTTATGTTGTAATGTGTATCTCTGGTTTGAATGAATGCTCAGTGTTTGAAGCCTGTGTATTTAATGGGTTCTTTTATTGTTTTTGGAGAATGTATGGTTGATCATTATTATTATTTATTTGAGATTTTAATTGTTTGATTACTCTTGCTCTAAATATTGCAATTTAGACAGTGTCTATTGTTGAAAGTGAGCTTATACTGTAGTTATTTTAATTTGACGAATCCTCAATTTAATTTAGTCCTATCCTTGTGATCTGAGAAAAATGCCGAGCTCATGATTGCATCGATCAGAAACATTATTTTGAAGTTAATATACAGTTAAAAAAAACAGTGTGAATTCAATTAATAAATTAGTTAATCAATTGGATAATTGAGTTATTCAAGTAAGTAACTTAAGTAATCAAGTTAGAGGCGTGGATTGATCTCTTCTATTGGCACTTTAAATATTCAAATTACTATAAAGTTTCAAATAAATGATTTTGATTTGAGAGATTGGAAGTGACGTGTATTTATCAAAGAATTAAGGATTGCTATTCTCAAATACATGACAATCAGATATCAAATCATCCTGATGTTTCGTCATTGACTCTGTTGATACTGTATGATCAATCACTAATTTATCAGTAAATTAATTATTGCAAATTATGTACAAGAGTACATCTCTACAAATCACTGGATCATCAATTCACAACGTATTACTACAGTATTATACATTTATACATTTCTATAAATTATTATTATTATTGCATGGCTTATTTGTGGGGAGTTCCGAGGACGTTCCACAGCTGGCATAACCACAATTTCCCATGATGGGGAATTATTATGGTAGTTCTATATATTTATTTCTATAAATTACACAGCCAAATGCATTTATACTTTATATTACATGAAATATTAGTGATTCCTCACATATAGGCCTACATGACTGACTCTCTACAGATTCCCCACCAATTCATTACACACATCACTAATTTATCACCAAATTATCAAAATCATTACCAAGCATTCACTACTTACAACTCACTTCCACTGGCAGCTCGTGCTCTCGAAACAGGTGAAGTCCTATACAGTAAAAGATACAGGCACTTCACCTGTTTCGTGGGTATGAGCCGCCAGTGCTTACTTCCCTCTTCCCATTATATTCACGATCAAAGCTATATTCAACACAACATTTGCTGTTATTACAAGGAATTGTTTGGTTAGGGAAGAGCGCAGAGCTGAACACTGAACACACCCTATTACAGGAAGACACATAATCAAGGCTTATTGCAAGACTTATGTTGAAAGAGACATATACGTGTATCACTATCAGCAAACGTAGACAAAACACAAATACTCCATCAACCCTTTATAGGAGATGTGGTTTTAGGAGGGGGGAAGGGGTTGAGGGGTGAAAGAGGGGGTTGTGTGTTTGCATCGTCAGCAAATAATCATAATCGCTTAGATAGTCGAAATTGTCAACTGCGGAGGATGATATTAGTCAAAGAAAAGAAGACATTCTGGCAAGTTGGGAAAAATACTCCAGCTCGGTCAATATTGTTTCAAAAAATATAAATTTGATCTGAAATTACAGGTAACATTCTTATCTACAATTGGAGACCGAATAAATAATTTTTGAGCCAATATTGAACGAACGGGAGTCATTTTCCCATCTTACAAGAATGTCTTCTTTGCTTGGACAGACTATAGCCTACACGTATCTTTGCTTAGAGACATAACGCTTGTCGAATATTGGTGGTGGGGGGTATGAATATGGGAGGTATATTCTGTCCAAGCAAAGAAGACATTCTGGTAAGTTGGGTAAATGACTCCAACTCGGACAATATTGGTTCAATAATTATTAATTTGGTCTCAAATTGTAGAACAGAATATTTGCTACAATTTGAGTACAAATTAATAATCTTTGTACCAATATTGAAAGAGTCATTTTCCTAACTTGCCAGAATGTCTTCTTTACTCGGACAGAGTATAGCCCCTTCCGGGGGAGGCAATTCCGTGGGGAAAACAAATAATACACGGCACTGGTGGCTCAATGTGGACTGAGAGATGATCAAAGACCCAGAGATATGATGAGGCAGATTGGGTAAACATGTTGCTCGGAGTAGAGTTGACAATCGTAATGATATGGGAGAAGTTTTGGATGTGTCTACAAAGGGTTCAATTGAACGTGATGGGTTGCGGTGTCTCTGTTGTCGGTATCTATTGGGGTTTTGAGGTTTCTTAGGTTTATCCTGTAGGGTATTCGAATACTATATCCTTGATGATTTCAATTTCTACTTTAATTTCTATTCAATACTATAATGTATTTGAAAATAAATGAAAATCAAACATCCTTTTAAAAAACTTTAAAATTATTAAAACACGATTGTGTTTCGATTGAAATCGATTTTTAAACACGATTGTGTTTTAATAATTTTAAAGTTTTTTATTTGAAAGGGTGTTTGATTTTCATTTATTTTTCAATTATTTTAAATAGCCCTAAGTTTTAAAGTTCAGTTTTCTATAATGTATTGATAATATTAATAGAAAACTTTTATTTATTTATTCAGAGAGAGACAATACACACAATCATAATCATGATATAGGGAAAGAGAAAACAGGCACATGCCCTTCACTATCTCAATCCAGATTTTGATGAAAAGTTCAGTCCAGAAAAGGTTATGTATCTTGAAACCTTCTAAACACTGATATTTTGATGCTAAAATAATCACCAGAGGATTTTGGATTTTGAAGGTTGATGTAAGAAATGAATAATTTAAAAAATCCACTCGAATAATCATCTAAAAACTAGGAGAATAATAAAAAATTAAAAAATTTAGCGCCACGAAATTCATCAAATAATATAAATTTCTACATTTTAATATGAATGTTTGTAATACCATTGAGTAGTATAAGAGTACTCATATATTCATACTCTTATATTCTTACTTATACTTCAATATACTTTTACTCTTATACATTCATACTCGATGGTAATACCTTGGAAGATATAGCCTGAATTCGGGTGTTCGTTTTCGAATCCAAGTTGATCAATTTCACTGACGGATCATTCTTGAAAAACCCAAGTTGATTCAAGTTATTGATTTCTAAATACATATTGATTCACAATCAATAGTGAGTTCTAATTATTTAAAAAGTTTTTGTTCTTTAGTTCTTCAAACTTATTTGATTCACACTAATTTATGTAAAATCAGTATGCTTATCCACTTTTGATTTTATTCAAATTTGTAAATAGAATGCAAATCATGTATTTGCAAATAAAGATTCGATTTAGTAATGTTTAGCTTCCGTGCCCATCTATAGATTGTACTATATGTTATATAGTTACTAGGCCTATTGTAAAATGTTTCTCCAAGTTGAAAGTGTTTCTCTTTCCCGTTCCCAAAGAGTAGCCCACACATCTTCATTCGTTATTCAGTTTCTCTTACTATTCCTTTTCATCTTCTTACCATTCTTCTTTGTTCCTCTTCAACCTCTTACCATTCTGCTTTATTTTCTTTCGACTTTTTCTCATCGTTCCTCCCTCTATTCACTTTTTGCTTCGCAACCATTGGCCAACTCTAATAATTTTGCGCTGGCCAAAATAATAAAACCCCATAATTGAGCCAAGTTGCCTACTATGAGGGGAGGGGCAGGGAGGCGGTCATAAATAAAGCAAGCGTTCCAAAAGAGAAGTAGAGGGAAAAAATTGAACCAATGAAGAGCGTGCAATAAAAACGGCCAGAATAAGAGTAACAATGATGGAGAAAGATAGATTGGGAGTAGAAGAAGAATATGGAAATTAGGAAAAATGAAAAGAAAGAGAAGAAAGGTGGAGTCGCAGAGCTGAGAGGAGAAAGATGGTGAAGAATGGGTAGAGGATGAGAAAAAGAAGATGATGCAGAAGAAGAAAGAGAAAAATTTGCAGAGAAGTACCTACAACTAGCTACTACAAAAAAGTAAAGAAAAAGGAGAAGAACAAAAAGGACAGAAGAATGAGAAGCACTGGCGGCTCGTGCTCACGGAACAGATGAAGTGTTGTACAGTAAAAGATACGGGCACTTCACCTGTTTTGTGGGCACGAGCCGCCAGTAGTTGTAGTGCTGGAAGAAAAAGAAAGAATAAGCAGAACTAAGAAGGCAGTAGCCAATACATTTTGTTGGCTATTATCCGATACAGCGTATATGTATGTGTGATGCTTCTTCCTTTATACCTGTGTTCGGTGTCCCGTATTACTTTCTCCGTATCTTGTGACCACCCGCGCTTATAGGCTCCTCCCCCGATTGTTGTGGCTGGCCAATGGGAGGCCACCTCTCGCCCCCCACCCCACTCTACCATGACATCTTCCCATTGTTCGACGCCATTTCTGTTTCCCCCTCCCTCCCCCCATCGGGGAGTATCTAAAGGGTAGTTGGTCTTCTTCACCCTCCCGCTCACGGAAGAAACGATTGTTTGCGTCACCGCTCTCAGAACAGGGCTTGGTTTGAGTTGCTGCTTTTATTCTTTCCACTAAATTCTTGTGGTCTCTCATATCTTTTTCCTCACTTTGTTGGCGTGTTCTCAACATGTATAGTGGACTCCAAAGATAAAGGCGGTTGGGTAATGACTGCTATTAATTATCAGCTCACTCAGGACAATCGGCGAGCTGTATGCGAGAGTACATCGAAGTAGAGCGATCCCAGCTAGATACACAAATAAAATGTTCTATCTATTCACGGGGAAACATAACAGAAGGGGAAACCCGTTGTCTTTTATAATTATCTTTATCTTTTATAATTATTATTATCTTTTATAATCATCGTTATCTTTCCGTTTATTCGTAATACATGAATAAAATACTAAGGCTAATGAAATACTTGATAAAGTGTTAAACAGGCTTGCGCCCATAATTGTTTTTTATCAGGAAGGATAGCATAATACTTAAGCTCTATTCTCTCTGTTTCATATCATCTTCTTCCTTATTTTTGTTGGATTCTTTCACCTTTCGTTCTACACTCATTCATATTTTAATGTTTCGGTTACGTCAGTTGCAGAAAAATTCAATTAAATTTTTGGCTTTTTATTTACTTCCAACACGTTTGTTGGTTCTTGCTGAATTGGATTTATTTCTTGTAAAATGTTTTTATAATATGGCGGTTGAATTGAATTCGATTATGGAGCAAATTATTTTTTGATCCGTTTGTGATCTTTCGATCTGATCTTCTCGATTATCTTTTGATCTAAACATGGCTCATAATAATTCAGTAGTTGAAGATAACTCATAACTAGTTATAACTTGTAATTTGTAGATACTTGTGAATACTCGGTATTTGAGCCTCAAATAATCCCAGAAGTTAAAAAATAATAATAATTTGAACCTTCCAGGCGTTTGAAATCAATCTTCCTAAAAAGTCATGAGCTATCATAACTTCATTATTCATCCAAAATTAGTCTATTTTTAGCGCCCTGACTTCTTACAGTTTCTTCACACATTTTTTTAGTTTCTTTGATGATTGAAATCAACTTGACAAACGTAAAAAACTGATTTTAGCTTTGAAAGACCGTTATTATTAATTATGACCATCTTCCAAGTATGGAATACGCTTCGTGTCAAATTTAAAAATCATTAACTGGAGTGTTGGATATTTTTAGGTCTATATTAGTTGAGAATTATTATTTTGGAGCCAGTTAGTTTCAAGAAGATTGAGGCGTCAGAATGTATTTTGACTTCTTAAGTAATTTACTTGAAAATCCTTTTGACTGTCATAAAAAATGATGTCTTTTGAAGCCGGGTGTCCACGGTTCAGTTTTCTTTTAAGAAGATACACTGGATTAAAATGATACATGTAACAAATTAAACATTCGAATATGTTATGTATCATTCAATAAAATAATTCAATAATTTAATGATGATAATGATTATTAGATGAATAATTATTATTTCGGTTGTTCCATCCAATACAAGTATATTATGTATCTTTTTGAAAGGAAACTGTACAGTAAACACATAGTTTCACGGAACCATTAGTCGGACCTCTACCAAATGACGTCATTTATCATCGATTAGATTTAATCTTTGTTCAAATTCAGTGTAGATTATTAGCCTAGTTTGAAGTTTGACGCTAATAGAAATCGTTTTTGAAACTTATCAAGACTTAACAAAACCTGAACCTGAACCAAGAGTAAGCCTACAACATTGCATTTCAATACTACTTCTAAATTTTTTTAATTTTTTTCATGCTGTAGGCTATTATAGCATAATCAAATTTGTTGATTGAATGTTGATGTAGTGGATTTGTGAACCTTAAAGTTCTTACAATATAGCATAATCTTCCAACAAAAAATCACCCCAAGATTTTTCGTAAATTCACAAACCTCCATAAAAATCAAAGTAAAGCTTTCTCATTCTCAAATCAAGTTTCCTCTCAGCTCCGCCCCAGACCGTGTTTTCCCACCATTTTCTTTGTTTTTCTTTTCAAAGGAAAACTCATTTCAGACCTTGTCAGATTCTAAGACAACACCATTAATAATGCTTCATTCTTTTCGCAATCTTTTTCGACGGCTTTTCTTTCTTGAACAATATTCTTCCAGTTTTACTTTATTTTTCACGAGTTTTCCAGCTTTTCAAACAGTCGGCCTTTGTTTATCGACTTTTCGCCTTGTAATCATAATTCTGGTAAACACCTACATCCACATTTTCCTCTTCTTCTTCTTCTTCTTCTTCTTCTTCTTCTTCTTCTTCTTCTTCTTCTTCTTCCCTTCCTTCTTCTTCTTACCTTCCTTCTTCGTCTTCCCTTCCCTCTTCTTCTTCCCTTCCTTTTTTCAGCTCTCATTCTCATTTATTTTGTCCCCCAAAAACCAGGCTTCATTGTTTGTTTGAACAATCATCCCTTGTTGCTTGTCTCTCATCGAGGGAGAAAGAGAAAGGACAGAAAAATGGTGGATTCCTTTTTAACCGCTCATGGAGATAATTTTTCAACGCTTTTTGTTTCTTATCTTTGAAGGGAGGGTTTGAAAGAAGATTATCTTCAGTTCTTTCAGACCATAACCTTAGATATAGTAGACCTACTGTATTTATATCAACTACTATGAAATGAATGAAATGGAAATATCCTTTATTAGGCGGAGTTAGGACTAGGAAGTCCTTTCTACCACTCAACCTTACTATGTGTGGGGAAAGTTTCTGATTGATGTTATAATCAATGTTTTATTCGACGACTAGTGACATTTTTCTAACGGATGAAGCCCACATAAGCATTTTAGCTTGTGCGTGGGTGATGGATAATGAGTGCGAAGGTGATTGATGAGGTGAAAAACAGCCATGCCACTGGGACTCGAACCCAGACCTGCGGCAGTGCTAGCGGACTGAAGGTTGTGACGCCCTAGCCCACTGCGCCAACCAGGCCGGCTACAATGACTATGCTTTTGAAACTTGAATAATATTGATAAAATAGATAACATTAGATAATTAGAATAGATTCATCTATCCGTCTTTGCGATGAGACGATAAGCCGTCGGTCCTGTCTGCCTAAGAAGTAATCGTCTTCTCATCATCATCCAATTCTCTCATTACCCACGCACATGCCTAGAATCCAATGTGTGAAATCACCCTCAAACAAAAAATATATTCCAGAATATAACAGATAATCGGTCAGGTAATAATAAAAATATATAATTTTCATTATATTGTAACTCCTATTGTTTTCTACCACTGTAATCTAAAACAAATTCAACAGATTCTACTCATCATAATTATTCATACTTCATTTATTTGACAAATACATTACTCAATGGATAAAACACAGACAATAATTGTCCAAAACGTCTTATTTCCAGATTTTGTTAAATACTCCAAATGTTTACAATGTCCACTTTCACTATACTCACAAATTTGAACTGTCAAGAATAAAATTCGAATAAAAATAAATCGGTGAAAAAAATTCATTATATTCTTTCCATATTGAAAATCTATCACGCATCACCAGAATTCAGAATTCTCATCCCTTATAGAAATTCTACCGTGGGCCTCTTGTTTGCATTCCTCATTCTTTCCCATTATTAATAATAATTTTGACCTTTTTCTTGTTTCTGTCCTTTTTTGCAGGTCATCTGGTGCAGTTGTAGTAGAAAAAATGTTCCTTGACTTCTTCTGTTCCCATTATTTTTGTTTAAATTTCGTTTTTCCCTTGTCTCATGTCTTTTTTGTCCCTTTTGTGCCTTTCTCATCTCGTTCTTGGTGTAGCTTTTGTTTGTTGAAATGAGAAATTTGGGTTTGGGGTTCTATTTGATTTGGAAATATGGTCCAGATGGAAACCATTCACTCCAAACTGAATTGGTCTGGTGTCGTATGACAGATCGTTCTCCACTAATTTCGAGGGTGTCTTGACATTTTTCGCTCTTATTTATTGTTTCAGCCTTTTTATTTTTCTTCTTTCTCTGCTTCTTCTTCTTCTTCTTCTTCTTCTTCTTCTTCTTCTTCTTCTTCTTCTTCTTCTTCTTCTTCTTCTTCTTCTTCTTCTTCTTCTTCTTCTTCTTCTTCTTCTTCTTCTTCTTCTTCTTCTTCTTCTTCTTCTTCTTCTTCTTCTTCTTCTTCTACATTTTCTGCATCTTTAAAATATGTGAACTTTTTTCCTTTGTTAGTTGTAGATCTCATTCTTTCCCCCACGCAACTCCTTCTTTATTAGCTTTCTTTGTCTTCTCCAGTTATTTCTCACTATCGTCCTACTAGGGATGTAGAATGGAAATGCATCCTATGCAAAAAATCCGATTTTATTCAATTGTAAATGTGGTCCACACATTGATAGACTTATCAACTTGAAAACCGACTTTAACATTAAATCTAATGCATTGAAACCCTCTACACAACACTGGCGGCTCGTGCCGTCGAAACAGGTGAAGTGCTGTACAGTAAAAGATACGGGCACTTCACCTGTTTCATGGTACGAGCCGCCAGTGCTTCACACAGCGGAATTCTGATACGCAGTAGTGATACAGAGTACAAGATTGATACAGAAAGGAATATCGTTGATACGAGATATTTGCAAAGGTTAATGGATCTCCGCCATATTTGAAATAAGCTGATTCTTTTTCACAATGATTAGAAATTTTGAGAGCATATTAACTTAGTTCTGGTATATTTTGGGTTGAATTAATGAAAAATAACTATAAAACTTCAAGTTTGAGAGTGCCAATATTTTTTCAGCCAGATTTTCGGAAACCTGAGCTAACCTCACTTTACAATCCCATGTTGCAAATATTTTGTGTCAATGAGCTTCCTTCCTGTACGATTGCGTATCAATTTTTGACTTGCATTACTACTGCGTATCAAAAATAATTATTTATGCTTCTACTAGATCAAGTAGCACATAGTCTGTCCGAGAAAACAAGACATTTATGGCAAGATGTGAAATGATTCCAGCTCGGTCAATATTGGTTTAAAAATTTTTTATTTGGACATAAATTGTAGATTAGGATGTTTCATAAAATTTGATACCAGATTCTTAATTTTTTGAATCGATATTGACCGAGCTGGAGTCATTTTCTCATCTTGCCAGAGGGTCTTCTTTGCTTGGACAGCATATAGCAACACTCATATGCCAGCACACATTAGCGAAGCAGCCTGCCATTGACACAGATGATCCTCTAATCCTTAAAAAGCGGCTGGGAGTCCCTCTGATGCTAACACCCTCCTAGCATTATTAATTATTTTCATTTGTGGTCCCTTATCTGATCCGATTATAACTTTTAGACAGGTCGTATTTGTCAAAAAGGGATTCCTTTATTTAGATCCTTCCTACTTATTCGTACTTTCTACTTTCTACTATTACTACTT
Organism: Sogatella furcifera; assembly: GCA_017141385.1. NCBI lineage: Eukaryota > Metazoa > Arthropoda > Insecta > Hemiptera > Delphacidae > Sogatella > Sogatella furcifera. Next base: position 8,161,652 of record CM029557.1, read on the forward strand.
ACTTTCTTTTTCCTCTTATTTATCTTGTTTCTTTTCTTCTTATTTTAACTCTTTCCTTCTTTTTCTGCTTCTCATTCTTCTGCCCTTTTCGTTCTTCTACTTTTTCATCCCATTTTTGTTGTAATTCTTCCTTTTTTGTTCTCTTCTCTTTACTTTTTTCCTTCATCCTCTTCCTTTTTTGTTGTTCTCCAACTTAAGAGAATCTTTCTTCTTTTTCTTTTTTCTTAATATGTTCTCTCCTTCCCACCTCTACCTTCTCATCCTGCTCCTGCTCCTCTTCCCCTTCCCTTACTTCTTCTTCTTTCTTCTTTCCTTCCTACTTGTTCTTCTTCTCTTTGTTATTTATCTCCTTCATCGTCCTTTTCTTCCTTTTTCCTACTCATTACTTTTTCTTCATCTTCTTATTTCCTCCTTCCTCCTCCTCCTCCTCCTCCTCCTCCTCCTCCTCCTTCTTCAATTCTTTTTTCTCCTCTTCCTTCTCCTTTTCCTCCTCCTCTCTCTTATCCTTCTTCTATCTCTCTATACGTCTTATTCTTCTCCTCCTCCTTCTCCACCTTTTCCTCCTCTCTCTTATCCTTCTTCTCCTATCTCTCTATACGTCTTATTCTCTTCCTCCTCCTTCTCCACCTTTCCTTCTCCTCCTTCTCCTACTCCCTCCTCCTCCTCCTTCTTCTTTCCCTCCTCTTTCTTCTTCCTTATTCTTCTCCTCCTCCTTCATCATCGTCTCTATTTCACCTTACCTCTACCACCACCTCCTTCAGGACCTCCACCTTCTCCTCCTCCTCCTCTCCTCCTCCCTGTTCTCCTCAATCCTCCAGCCTCTTTTTCTTTCTATACTCAACTCATTCCAATTTACATTCCATCAAGGGTGATATCGAATATTGAATTCAAAACAGGCTAACATGCGTTACGAGTTATTGATATGTTTATAAATAGGCTGACATGTTGAGAAGGGAATCGAAAAGGGCCACATAATCCCTTCCCTCAATCCCTTGATGAGAAGGGAATGATTAATGATCTTTGTCAAAGTGGTTAGCACACAGTTAGATAGGATTATTGTTCTATTACTTCCCTTTTATGAATTACACTATAGTATATGCATATTCAATCCTTTACTAATAAGGGAGGTGATGGGATTGTTATATCTCATGATTCAATGGAAAGAATAATAATTGAATAGATAAATTTATTTATTTTTCCCAGTTATTACATTATAAAGATGAGGCACCTACTTCCCATTGACCCATTCCTCCTTTAAAGTTCCACCTTTTCCATTCAACTCACTATTAAGTGGATATACTTTATTAGTGAAAGATAGTATACAATGTACATTATGATGTCGTAATAATACATAATATAGCTTTTACAGTTTTATCAGAGATGTTGTGGAACTTATCTACAATTAATAAAATATACTTGGGTTTCAATGTTCAGCATCATCATCAGTGGAAAACTGAGCATTGAAACTCAAGTATGGTGTGTTTTCACTACCTAATATAGCTTATTGTATGTATAGCCTACAGCTCATCAAATTCTGTTTAAATTAATGGTCACAAAGATTTTAAAATACTGTGAAATAGTTATACTATTAGAATACAATCTTCAGGGGTTAATTACTGAGATAGTATAGGCCTACAATACACGTAATAATGTAGGAAATAACAGCTACATTATATAATTTATTGTGTACAGCACATCAATCAATGGTGTTGGTCACAAAAAGTCTTAATATGTCAAAAATATGAAATGACGCAAAAAGCCTTAAAATATTATTAAAATGACGCAAAAAGCCTTAAAATATCATTAAAATGAGACAAAAAGCTGCCAGGGAAACTGTACTAACCTTCTTGATCAAGTCAATTGGTCAGTGATTGGATCAGTTTGTATATAAACTACTCCACTCCGTGCAATCTTTAGAATATAGCATTGTGTTTATGGGATGAGAGCAAAAGTTGGCTTCATACAATAATAGAACATGTGAGAAATAACACAAATATTATTAAAAGGTTTTATATGCTGTGAATATTTAAATAGTAGAGACACAGCAATATTTTTCTACTATTCTCATAGGAAAAAAATTGGCATGAAACTGTCTTAACTCTGGCAACATTTGGAAAATTGTTCAAATAAATGAATAAATTTAACTCTTTGAATCCCACTATTCAAACTAGGCTTTCACATTATTTTATTGTATTATGTAGCGATCCGCTTGTTTCGAAATAACGTATAACTTATGTTATCTGCAAATAACTTACATAGAACTATGATATAATCTATGAAACACGTTCTCTGTTGTTCAAGTTTTGATGTGCGACTTGGATATAAAATGCATAGCTTTAAATTTTACATAGCTTTACAGAGCTTTAGGTCTTAAGCAAAACTTAATTACCAAGACTGGATTAGGCACGAATCAAATTGGCAAACTTAATTTAAATCTACAAACCTAAATCATAGCCAACAATTCAATTCCAACCCAGATTTGATTAAACGCAAACAGAACAAGATGACGTCCATATTAACAAGTGTAAAACGTGTTTCTATCACTATTTATATTAGAATGCAAGTAAGGTCTGTCCAAGCAAAGAAGATATTCTGGCAAGATGGGAAAACTACTCCAGCTCGAACAATATTGGTTCAAAAATTATAAATTTGTTGTCAAATTGTAGGAAACATTCTGATCTACAATTGGAGACCAAATTTATTATTTTTCAACCAATATTGATTGAGTTAGAGTGGTTTTCTCATCTTGCCAGAATGTCTTCTCTGCTTGGACAGACTATATCGCTATTTTATACTAGAATGCAAGTGAGGGCAATCTATTAAAATCAGTGTGCATGCAGTGTATACTGCCATTTATGTGCCCACTCTCTAAACTATAAAATAAACTTGACTCATGACAATTATGATTGCTATGGACAGCTGGTGTTTCAAATGTATGACGCAAAAAGGCTGTTAAACAGAGAGAGAAAGAGAATTTGACGGAGAGAGAGTGAGAGAGGAAAGAGAATTTGTGAGAAGATGAGGGGAAGAGAAGGAAATAAATTAGTAATTATCACGTTTAGTTATGCACACTTGTTCTATTTATTCAGTTTATATATGATTTAGTTTGTTCATTCAGTCTTTATTCCTTTTTGTAGAAACAAAATTTATGAGAATTTGCTATGATGAAGGGGGGGGAAGAGTGAGAATGAAGGGGAGAGATAAATGAATTATTAGTAATTATCACGACTAGTTATGCACACTTGTTCCAGTTTTTGGAGGTCTATCTGGTTTATAATGATCAAACAAATAATAGAACAGAGAATATTGACTTGATATTTTCTCTAAATTGAAATCTAAAATCATGAAACAATAGAATATATTTCAAATTATCTCGTTTTGTAATCATCAAATCTACTGATACATACTTCTTTTCTTCTAGGGCTACTGTATTTTTCTGAAACTTTAAAAATGATTAAAATCAGAGTACCCTTTAAAAATATTTTTTAGTGTGTGAAATAAAAAAATATTTTTAAAGGGTACTCTGATTTTAATAATTTTTAAAGTTTCTACTGATACATATATCGTACAACAATTGGTCAACGAAGTTCAAAGTAATATTTTTGAAAAAAATCAGAAAACTATCCCTATTAAACCATGTTCAACAAGTCGATTAATAACATTCACAATTTCAAATCCCAATACTATAAAAATCACATATCATGAATAAAAACCATGATTGTTATCTCTATTTGTATCCATCCAACACATGGTCTATCTGAAGATCAAATCCTATTACTAAAAAATCAATAAATCATACATAAAAACTCACTCTATTATTGTATCTCTCCAACACATGTTGTATCTGAATATCGAATCCTAGTACTAAAAAATCCACAAATCATTCATAAAAACTATCTCTATTTGTATCCATCCAACACATGATTCATCTGAAGATGTAACAATGGTTCTGACAAGCGATAAAGAAGTCGAATTTGAAAGCTACACATTATTGCGGGCCAATGCACATTAGCGGGAAGTGTTACACTTGAAAAAAAAGAAGCCCACATAATATCTGTTGAAAGCGGTTTGACATGTCTTCAAAGGCGTATAATGACGTATAATTTAGGGTCATGGGGCTGATCGTAATTTTGAAAATATGACAGGCTTTTGAGAAGATTTCGTGGTGCTTCATTCTTTATAAAACACATCGAAAGTGATATAGTCCGTTCAAGCGAAGAAGACATTCTGGCAAGGTGGGAAAATGACTCCAGATCGGTCTGTATTGCTTCATGAATGATGAATTTAGTCTCAAATTGTAAGAAACTTTCTGATCTACAATTTTGAACAAAGTTGATAACTTTTGAACTAATATTGATCGAACAAGGGTCATTTTTCCATCTTTCCAGGATGTCTTGTTTGCTTGGACATATTTTCGAAGATATTTTTATGACGCGCGCGCGGGTTTAAGGAAACGTTGACACGCGCTTGGAATTTTTTTAGAGGGAAAAGAATGAAATTAAAAAGGGGGAGGAGAAGAAAAAGATGGAGAAGAAGGAGAAGAAAAAGGTGGAAAAAGAAAAAGAAATAGATTACTAATATCACAAGGGGATTAGAGCTATAAAGATGTATTGGATTGCTTGGTTTACCCTTCAGTGGTTTTTGAAAGGCTTCTAAAATTCTTGTCTCAGGATTATAATAACGATTGATCATACTGTTTATTATAACTATTGTAGATGTCACACAAGAAAAAATGAAATAAGACTTGGTATTTGGTGATTTGCGGAGAGAATAGAATATTAAACATAGCCTTTTCTATTCTATTTTTATATACTCTTCTCACTGGTCGTTTGTGGTCTTTGAATATCTCATGTTTAGAATGGAAATGAAATATTTTATATGATATAGTTTCTAAATCTGTTGTACGATATCAAGTTCTATCAATTCCAAAATTAATGGAAGACTTATGGTAGATTGGAAGGAGAGCAATAAAATCTAATTGTTATGTATGAGAATATATTATTAGATTAGCATTATTGATTTTGGATCAAGTTATTGAAATAGTATATTTCTCTTCTTTTTCAGGTGAGTGAATACATTCTTGATAACTGGAAATCGATTTAGGATACCTGTAAGTAAGACTGATTAGATTCAAATAATATTTTTCACGAAGAACTATCATTCCTATTCTTGTTTTCTCTCCTCCTCCTCCTCCTCCTCCTCCTCCTCCTCCTCCTCCTCCTCCTCCACCACCACCTCCACCTCCTTCTTCTCCTCCTCCTCTTTCACCGTTCTCATTCTCAAAAGTCATTTTGTTCTTTTTTGTGTTTTTCTTGTGTTCCTCCTCCTCATTTCTATTCTTGTTTTCCTTGTTCACCATCGCCTACTCCTCCCATTCCTATTCTTGTTCTCTCTCCTCATCATCCTCCTCCACCTTCATACTTCTCCTTTTTCGTCTTTTTGCTCTTCTTCCCCCTCCTCCTCTTCTCCTCTAGATTCATTCATGAGGGTTGATACAAAAAAAGATCAAGATAGCGCATTGGTGGTTACTGAAAGAGCCAAATCATTGCCCCTGATTTTAATGGGCTCAACCCTCCATCAAAAGATACGATCTTACTTTAGACTGTCCGAGTAAAGGATATATTCTTGCAAGATGGGAAAATTACTCTAGCTCGGTCAATATTGGTTCAAAAGTTATGTATTTGTTTTTAAATTGTAGAAAACATCCTGATCTACAATTTGGGACCAAATTTATAATTTTTGAACCAATATTGTCCGAGTTGGAGTCATTTTACCTTCTTGCCAAAATGTCTTCTTTGCTTGGTTGGACTATCAGTGTTCATCTCAGCTTTTCTTTATCCTTTCCTTCCCCTCGCTTCATCTACCTCATTACGCGTTGAAGCATTACGCTTTATTCTTCTTCTACTGTTTTATAGTTGTGGGGTGCCTTTCATCTAGTTTTGCGCAATCTTCGTTTGAACCAAGTTTTACGAAACAATAGTTCATTAGTTGTCCGCATTTTTAATTTCTTGGTTCGATTTTGGATATTAAGTGGATCTCCGTTACATGAGAAGTAAGCTGATTCTATATCCCAACGATCAAACATTTTAAGATGTTAGTTCAAGTTATAGTGTTGTTTTTTCAAGTTGAAACGGTAATTTTTTTAGAATATATTTATTTATTTATTTATTGTGATATTACAGTATGTGAGGGCACCAGGGGTATAAAAGGGCTCAGCCTAAAATATTGCATTCGATCCAAGCACTCAGTGAACTAGTTCGTTCTTAATTTTTTCCGCCATTCTACTCATTCGTTTATGTCCGCGTACAAAGTTTCACCTTTCCATCCTTCATTTTTTCATCTTTTGAAGTCCCTCCCCCATATTCCTCTCCACTCTCATTCCTTCTCTCTTTGTTCGTCATCTGATAAGATCATTCTCCAAAATCTGTATTCATTTTTATTTTCCTTCTTCTTCTTTTTCCTTTTTCTTAATTTTTTCTTATCTTTTCTCTCTCTTCTCATCCTCCTTATGAGTTGAGTAGAAGAGGGGGCTTGCATGCTTCAACTTCACTCAAAATACTTCGAAATATTTTTCAAAGTGTATTTACAAAGAAATATTTTTCAAGTGCAAATAAAGTCATTTTATCCATCTATCTAATCTCCTTTTCTTCTTCTTCTACTTTTCCTTCCTTTTCCTCTCTTTTCTTCTCCTTTCTCCTTTTCTTCTTCATCTCTTTTTCTTCTTCTTCCTTCTCTTTCACTTCTTCCACCTCTCCTCCCACCATCTCCCCCAATCCAATTCTTCTCCATTATCACATCCATTCTTTCTTTACATTTCTTTCCACCCGTCTTCTATGTTCCTCCCTACCTCTATAATGTCACATGAAGCCGCCCATGCGTGTTATCAGTGAACACAAATCCGAGATGACAGGCCAATCAAAATTGTCACAAGAGTTATTGGCAAGAGAAAAAGAGACATCGGCTTGTAATTGCCTGCAGACAGAGATTGAGATAACCACTTTCTCACAATTGGGTTCGTGATTGGTTCGAATCCTGGGTGGGGTAGGTTTTTTTTTGTTCTCCAATATTTTTTGATGTTTTGGAAATGAAAATACTTTATTGGAGCTCGATACAATCTTGAAAATACGCGTAGGCTACTTATTTTAAACATTGGTAATAATTGTTCTCGATTTGATCTATTTTGGTTCAAATCCTTAAAGAGAGTTTTTTTTGTTCTCTACAATATTTTTTTATGTTTGAAAAAAATTCGTGGTTCGCTATAGTCTGTCCAAGCAAAGAAAACCTTCTGGCAAGATAAGAGAATGACTTAAGCAAAAACATTGCTTGAGTCATTTGTCTCTTGAAAATAGAAAATTTTGTATCAATATTTTATTTTTCTGGGGTCGTACACAAATTAAAGTAAGGTCGTACTAAAGAAAACAGTCACAAAAAAACTAATAGCCACAATATATGTGGACTCTTCAACTCAGTATTGAGCAACTTCCAACATCAACTCCCTCGTTAATCAACTAATTTAGACTCAAAATGAACACACAGCTGCAATCAAAAGTAATGATACTAGAAGAGAATCGTACCGCAAACAAATACAAAAGGAGAACACTTTTGTAGATTTGGGAATGGACTCCGGCACGTGCTATTCTTTTGAACAGAAAGACGAACAAACACAAGAAAAGAAGGACAAAACAAATAGAAACTGAAATAAAAACACGACTCGTGGACTGTTTTAATTGAAGTTTCCTTTATAACGTCAAGTGGCGAGGGTGATATAATGCTCCCAAGCAAAGAAGACATTTGAGCAAGATGGGGAAATCACTCTAGCTCGGTAAATATTGATTAAAAAATCATAATTTTGGTCTCAAATTGTAGATCAAAATGTTTTCTACAATTTGAGGACACATTTTCAATTTTTTAACCAATATTAACCGAGCTGGAGTCATTTTCCCATGTTGCCAGAATGTCTTCTTTGCTTGGACAGACTGTATCTTACATAACGAGCGGTGGGCCAGTATCAATAACTAGTTAAAACATTTGTATGGATCCTGATTTGTTTAGGGTTGTTTGTTTGTTGGTGGGGGGGTGTTGAAGGAGGGGTGGATTATAGGGGAGTTTTGTTTGGGGGATGATGCTCCTTTGACAAGAGTTCACTTGTGTGAGGTCCCTTTAATGGAGGGGGGAGTGGGGGATCACTACAAACATATTACAGAAACGGATATGCACAATAGACTTTAATAACAAGAGTAGTCGACAGTAGCAATCGACTGTGGTTTCGGAGATGATTGTGAGGGAGAAGAGAGAGAGAAAATATAAGATAGAGTAAGAGAAAGCTGCTTTTATTCTAGAGAGAGTGAGTGAGTGAAATGGAGAAGAGAATAGAGAATATTAGAGGATTAGAAAAGGGGTGAGACAAGGTAAACGAGATTGAATGATTGATCGGGGAGGGATAGTGCGTGGGATTGAGCAAGATAAAAGAGGTTTAATGAGAGTGAGTTAGATGAAATTATGTGTGAGAGGGATAGGTAGTAAATAGAAACATTATTGTGTTTGATATTCTGACCTAATCTCATTCACGATATCTCAAGACATTGTGTCAAGAAATAATTTTATGTTCCTATATGACCTGATGAAGTTCTCAAGTCTAGGTCTACTCGTCTACTTTAGTTTCTGCTAATTTCGTAGATTTATTGAAACATAATTGAAATTAGGTTATAGATGGATTTCGAGCAGTTAGAATTGTTTATCGTATCGTTATCGTCTGTGGAATTGATCTCTAGCCTATACTTTGTTTACTGAGTGATCTTGTTTACTGAAGTAGAATCTTGCAGGCTCTATTACTCGATGTAATTGTCTTCTTCTGTTTTTTCGATTGCGTTCCCAAACATGTTTTCTAAGGAAAGAGACGAACACATAATGAAAGAATACGGTATAAAGAACTGCGATAATTGATAAAATAAGTAGATTCTGGTTGTATCAGAATTAGAATCTAAACCTAAATTCATTAGGGTGAATTGGCCGTAATTTCAGAATAACAGGGTGTTTTAAGAATTTCAGATTCTCAGAATCAGATTCTAAACCCAAATTCATTGGGGTGAATTCACTGTAACAGATTTGTCTGTTAACTGAGTGTTGTTCAACAAAGTTTGTTGTAAAAGTCAACAAAATATCTATCAACTACTCTTTCGGGCACCTAGGTTCTAGATTGATTACTCAAATTACTCGGTGGATAGTATTATGTGATTAAAATTTTTTTATTACTTTCATTAGTTCTTGATGACTTGAATTATGATTGATTCATCTAGCAACTCTCACCTGCGCACAGGATTTTCCTTGCAGTTGATTGGTTTCTTGTATTTCAGATAATTGTTGAGTTTAAATTTGTTTTCGTTTTTGAAGAACTAGAATAAAGTATGAATTTTGAAAAATATATAAAACGAAAATAGTTTGGTCATTTGGTCAGGCTGAGGAGCCTTTCTAAAATGTTCGTTGATCAATTTGTCCAGCATCCGGTATGAAAATAAAGCTTTTAACAATCTGTCTAGGTATAAAATCAGTAAATTATAGATGTATAACTTTTCATTCAAATATATCACTAATTTTCCTAAAATGATTTCTTATCCAGACCGGATAGTACTAGAGTCAACCGAATTCCGTATCAACTCTCTCACGAAACGGAGTAAAAGTATCTCAAGCCACAGAAAACATTATCAGAAACAAGTGTAATCAGAAAGACAGTGCCCAATCCACCTTAAAAGCCGCACAACAAGTGATCACTGCTCTGAGCTTTTCCTGTGAGTCCCCTGGGAACCCACTGCCATCATTTTGTCCATTTCCAACCGTCCATATGGGCTGAAACACAGTGCCAAGTCTACATCTGTCACTTTGGCTTTCGGTTAAGCCCTACAATGGCAAAGAGCCTATGGGTATTATCACTGAAACACTCTGTTCCACTATAGCTATAGGTTGTCACTAAAATATACTATATACTATAGGTATATTGTATTATCACTAAAACATTCTGTATTACTATAGATAGGCTACAGGTTGATGTGTCTTTCATTGTACTATACCGCTATATTACTTAAGTAACTTGTGGATAATATTATAAAAAAGAAGGAATTTGTGAGTCTAGATTTCAATTTCAATTTGAGGAACTATAGAAGAAAGAATGAGACAAATGAGTACCTAACTGGAAAAACCTGAATGACAGATATTATGAGCAATGAACTTTATGTAATACATATAGTGTCCCTCATGTATGTTCAAGCAAATAAGATATTATATTAATAATTAATTTGAATCTCCATTTATTGCTATATAAATAGACAAAGGACTTCTGCAACTGCAAATATTGACCAATGTACTAAATAGCAGTCGAGATCCATTGAATGAAACTGTTCAAAAAAATAAGATATTCTAGCAAGATGGGAAAATGACACTTCTCGGTCAATATTGGTTGAAAAATGTTAATGTAGTATTAAATTCCTCTGAAACATTTTGATAAAAAATTTGAGACCAAATTCATAATTTTTTAAGCAATATTGATTGAGCTGGAGTCATTTCTCCATCTTGCCAGAATGTCTTCTTTGCTTGGACAGACAATAACAGTGGTAGTCAAAACAGGGAAACACAAATATGAGCGAAAGATGCAAAGCTACCTAATTTACACACACACCCAAGAAGCCAAACAATCAGACTCAAATAAAGTGAGCAATGAAGTGGCGGGAAGGGGTGGATAGGGAGAAAGAATAATTTTGAGAGAGAAAGAGGGAGTAAAAGTGTGTGTATGAGAGAAAAAAGAGATAGTGAGAAAGATAGAGAGAGTGAGTGAAAGGATTCAAGAGATAGAGAGAGAGAGAGATTACATTAGATTTCTTTATTCATTTAGATAGCGACAAAATATTTATGCTTAGTATCTAGATTACAAGATTTGTTATTAAATCTAATTATTCTATCATTTTTACAAGTTACACACTAATTTCGATCTTTTACACTACAATTTTTACAGGTTATTCTATAATTCTGTAATCTATTCAACGAGATGTTACATATGAATGCAAAAAATCAAAGAACAATTATCCAAAATATTGTTTGCAAGCTACTTGCTTGCAATCTTACTTGTTGTGCATTAAAATATCTAAATGAAAAGGCGAAGTTTGGACATAAAAATGTCCATTCTTGAGAAAGCATAAGTATATCCTTTCCATTAACACTTGACCTGTTAAGTAGGGGAAAGAGTGAGAGAGGAAGGAAGAGTGGCAGTAAGAGAGAGTAGAGAGTGAGTGAGAGATGGAGAGATTGGAGAGAAAAAGAGATTTTGTGAGAAAGTGAAAGAGAGAGAGCGATTGAAAGAGAAAGAGAGAGTGAGTGAAAGAGAAAGAGAGAGTGAGTGAAAGAGAGAGAGTGAGAGAGGGTAAGATTTGAAGGACTCGCCGGCACTGATAACACGGTTCACCGAATTATTAAAGGCAAGGCAAGGCGCACTGTTCCTAATTGAGAGACATGATGAACTTATACAGTTGCAAGCCAAGCAGTGGTGTAACAGTGGCGGTCCACGCATGATTGCATTGATGCTCTCCAATTCAAATTTGAGTTGTTTGTTCCCTTGTAATGGGGTCGGTCTCAGAAGGGAGGTCATTGTGAAAAGAGCAGCACAAGGACGCAGCGCGGCCCAGCCTTTTGTCACTGCATTTTAATCCGATGTTGTGCTTCTCCCTTTTATCTGGCTTGTTCCTTGTTTATCTTACTCTTCTCTCATTTTATCTGGTTTGTTCCTTGTTCATCTTCTTCATCTTGCTATTCTTCTCTCCTGTTATCTATTTCATTTCTTGTTTATCTTGATTTCGTTCTCTTCTTCTCTTCTGTTATCTGGTTTGTTCCTTGTTCATCTTCTCTCCTGTTATCTATTTCATTTCTTGTTTAACTTGATTTTGTTCTCTTCTTCTCTTTTGTTATCTGCTTTGTTCCTTGTTTATCTTGCTTTTTTCTGTTCTTCTCTCCTTTTATCTGATTTGTAACTTGTTCATCTTGCTTTCATTCTCTTCTTCTTCTTTTCTGTTATTTTGTTCGTTCCTTGTTTATCTTGATTTCTTCTTCCTCCTTTTATCTATTTCGTTTCGTGTTTATCTTGATTTCGTTCTCTTCTTCTCTCCTCTTATCTGGTTTGTTCCTTGTTCATTTTGCTTCCATTTTCTTCTTCTTTCCTCTTATTTGTTGTGTTCCTCTTTTCTTTGTTATCGGTTTTCTGTTATTTGTTTTGTTTTGTTCATCTTGCTTTCATTCTCTTCTTCTATTCTGTTATCTGGTTTGTTCCTTGTCTATCTTGATTCCGTTCTCTTCTTCCTTCCTTTCATCTGGTATATCCCTTGTTAACCTTGTTTTATGTTAATCTTTATCTCCTTCTTGTTTTTCTTGTTTTGCTCATGTTCTTATTCTTATTGGTGTTGCTTTTATTATTATTAAATACCTAATTGCGTTCATACTTGTGTACGTCTATTCATCCGTACCTAAAATATTCAATAGTGAACCTTTGAAACTTGCATTCAACATAATCATAATCATAATCATCTTTATTGAGAAATAATACATAGAAGAGTACAACAGACAGAGCCCAAAACTGTTCCTCATACAAATTATAGAATAGGAAAAATTAAAGTTAGGTTATATGATATCCGTAATCTTCATAGATACAGTAAAAACCGATTTATTCTGAGCGCAGAGAGGTTGGAAATTGAACATTGAGGATACTTACAAGCCGAGGCCACTGCCGGTGGTTAGAGCCTGGAGGGTGGAGGGTAGTTGGTAAATCTATAGAACATACACACCATCCACAGTAATACATCGTATGAATGGTATGACGTCATTCTGTTTTTGAGGTTATGTTGTCCATATTCAAGAATTTCAAGATGGCGGCTGAACACATACCATTCATACGATGTATTACTGTGGATGGTGTGTATGTTCTATAGATTTACCAACTACCCTCCACCTCCAGGCTCTACCCACCAGCAGCCTCAGCCTATGTGATGGAGATCAATCACATTGGAATTTCAATCTCAAAAAATATACTATACAACTTACTAAATCCTTAAATATTCAATTTATTTATAGCCTAATATTTTTATACGTTTTTCTTCATCTTCTATTTTGATATCTTCTTCATTTTGTTCACAAGTGGAAGCAGTTGACCTTGATAATATGCCTATACTCCATAACTGTACTCTGTAATAATTGTTGTCTATAATACGAGTATTAGTGAACTCCTGTTGATGAACAAAGGACACAGTATCGCTACATCAATCAAAGTCAATAACTCAATCTTCGACTTAATCATTATTATAGGTACACAAAGTTCAAGCAAAGGACCTCAACATTACCTAACTGCAATAATTACTTCAAATATGTGTAGTCTGCATCCTTTATAATAACCACCACTCCAATACACTGGCGGCTCGAAACAGCTGAAGTGCTGTACAGTAAAAGATACGGGCACTTCACCTGTTTCGTGGGTACGAGCCTCCAGTGCTCCAATAGATCTACACAGGACACTGTATTACTGTCAATAACTCGATCTTTGATTTGATCAACTATGGTGTAAAGGGCCTCAGAGTTAGGGTCTGTCCAAGCAAAGAAAACCTTCTGGCAAGATGGGAAAATCACTCTAGCTCAATATTGGTTATCAATTTGTACTCAAATTGTAGGAAACATTCTGCTCTACAATTTGAGATCAAATTGATAATTTTTGAACCAATATTGACCAAGCTGGAGTAGGTTTTCTATCTTGCCAGAATGTCTTCTTTGCTCGACCAGACTATAACACTGAGGCCTTTACAGCTATACCTCAACTGCAATTAACACCAAATCTCCAAATATGTATAGTCTTCATAATAAGTAATCTCCACTTCTATATATCTATATATATACAAAGGACACAGAATCACTGTCAATAATTTGATCTTTAATTCGATCAGCTGTGATAGGTGTAAGGTCATCAGTGTTACCTCATAGAACTCATACTACTATATTCCATATAACTATAAATATAGAGACTGTATAATCAGCTTCTATATTATTATACCTATAACCATAGTTCTATCGTTCTATGGTCAAGCCAACAGTCTATTATAGGCTGTAAACATAGAAATATACAACGTACATAGAATTGCACAGTGTGTGTACTGAGTATTACTGTGCTTATGAAGGGCCTTTAGGGGAGGATTGGCTTTATTTGTCACAATGCTCTTATAGTCTGTCAAAGCAAGGAAGACTCTCTGGCAAGAAGGAAAACGACTTAAACTCGGTCAATATTGGTTTGACAATTATGAATTTGATATCAAATTTTAGAACAGAATGTTTCCTACAATTTGAGATTAGATTGATAATTTTTGAGTCAATATTGAGCGAGTTGTAGTAATTTTCCCATCTTGCCATAGGGTCTTCTTTGGTTGGTCAGATTGTAGCTGGTCTCTGAGTGAGTGACCGGTGGGATTGGCAGTCTGAGTGTTTGTCGATTAGTGGTTGTTGTAGTCCATTATCACCTCACAAGGACGCATGTTAGTGCATGCACAATTGCGTTTCAGCATGCTTCAATGGTGCTGTTCACTTGATACTGTATCATGATGGTGGACTGTGTTTCATGTTTCATGTGTTGAGTCGTAATAATGGGAGTTGACCATGATTTGTACATCAAGGTACTTTACTTTGTCCAAGCAAAGAAGACATTCTGGCAAGATGGGGAAATTACTACAGGTCGGTCAATATTGGTTCAAAAATAATAAATTTGTAGATCAGAATGCTTTATACAATTTGAGACCAAATTTATAATTTTTGAACCAATATCGACTGATCTGTGGTCATTTTCCCATCTTGTCAGAATGTCTTCTTTGCTTTGAGATTATTATAAAGACATATGCAATACTGTTTCATCTTCCGGTTATGCGATTTATCTAAGTTATATATTGTAGATGAACTTCTCAAGCTCTCCAATATTAGAATGCAGTTACTAATTATACATTCACTGCGTGATTTCTAAATAATTATCTACTCAATTGACCTGTAAAATTTCAGTGCATATTTGTTTATTTTTTCCAGGTAAGTGAATCCATCTCCAAGATAAATGCATCCCTACATATTCATAATGTGAGTAAGCTACTTTTAAATTAATCCACACCCATGAAATATTTATTTATTCATTACAAACGTGATACAACAATGAGAGGTTTACAGCTCTAAGCCAAAACAAACCTCATTAAGAACAAATGAATTACACAAAATTAGATATTAATAAACAATATGATGAAAGCATATGAAATTCAAGTGAAAAAAAAATTTATACAGCAATGGAAAAATGTCTTAGATAAAACTAAACATATAATATGAGGAAAGATAATATTAATTTATAATAGGTAAAGTGAAATAACTATCATATGAAGTAGAGAATCGGTACATTATAGATAGAACTACATTTATATAGATATTTTAGAAAGAAAAGTCAAGATAAGTTGAACCAAAAATTGAAATTATGGTCTACAATCAGTTTGAACATCTATAAATTAAGAGCTTAAAAACTTTTTTTACTAAATTTGCGCAAATTATCTGATAAAATATCAAAGTCGAATTTACTACTACTCCAAGAACATCGACATATATTTGAATGTTTCCAACCAATAATACAGGGTTGTAGGGTTGTTAGGGTTGTAGGGTTGTACTGTAGGGTTGATAAGAGTGTGTGAGAAAGGGAGAAATGCGCCCTAACTTCGTCTTTACTTGATATGAATTAATATATACATCCATTTATGAATCTCTATGTAGCTACTAATCTATCTTTCTGTAAAACACGTATCCAATAACCATCTATCTACATCAATTCAACTACATTAGTAAATGTATAGGCCTCTATCTATATATACAATCTATCTATCTATACAGCTTCTCATCTATCTTTCTGTAAAACTCGTATCTAATATGGGATACTCATCAATCTAACCCTCTATATACTATCTATCCCTCTATACAGCTATCTATCTGTAATAGGCTACATCATATAGGTTACACTTCTCATATGTATACAGTTAATCATTCCTTTTAATCAAGACCGTATGATATTATAGGAGATATCCTTTGCTCTCAAAGACCCTTCCTTGAAAGGAGGCAAATTTCTGTTTGAATCCAAACATGTTTCACGTAATTCTGAAGCATGTTTTGCCTAGCTAATTGGTCCGGTCAAGGAGATGGAATAGTTATAAGGGTAGTTGGGGTTGTTTTGTGGGGGAAGGGGGGTAAACTAGACCACAGGGTTCGTGATACCCCTGGGAAGTGTTATCTCATGATTAGTCTGTCCAAGCAAAGAAGACATTCTGGCAAGATGGAAAAATGACTCCAGATCGGTCAATATTGGTTCAAAAATAATAAATTGGATCTTGAATTGTAGGAAACTTTCTTATCTACAATTTGTGACTAAATATATGATTTTTGAACCAATATTGACCAAGTTGGAGTAATTTCCCCATCTTGCTAGAAGGTCTTCTTTGCTTGGACAGACTATATGTGGTCGGTAGGTTTTAAGACGCAGTCGGGTCTGACGAGGTTTGATGGAGTTAATGTCCCTCTGGAGATGGGTTGATGATGTGGAAATTGCTTGAAGGTGAAGTTGATAGGTGGAGGAATGTTGATTGAGGATGGTTTAGGTGAGAATAAGATGAGGAGAATGTGGAAGTAAATATAGAGAAGAAGGTGGAAATGAGGAAAGAGGGAGATGTAATGGTTAAATAGGATTTAATGCATTGTAATGTTGAATTCAGAAATGTTTTGTGAAGTGATGAATTAGAGTGTTTACTGTATAATAATGATTGTAACCTTCGTTTTTGTAACATTGTATAATGATGATACTGATATTCGAAATGGAACTCAATTTGTAACTAACTGAATACATTAATAGATGAAAATGTTGAAAATATACTGAAGACTTGGTAGGAAATGCGACTTTCTTGTTTAAATAATAAATAAATAAATAAATAAAGCCTTTATTTAGTCTCCAGAAATCAATCAACAATACATTCTTCGAAAAAGAAAAAAAAACTTCTTGTTTAACGTTAAAAAAATAATTGTATGATTGATGAAAATTTAACTTATAGTTGCCAATTTCGTTTGGAAAATAATTTAAAAAATACGAAGTTAAGGATAGCTGAGGGGAATACGAAGAAGTAAAAGAATACAATGCAATGTAATGAAACACTATGCATATAAGCACTTTAATATTCTCTGATAGTGAAAGAAGAGGAAAAAGGATGGATAATGGGAAAGAGAAGAATAAGGAAAATGAGAATGAAAAGGAGAGACAAGGGAAAGATAAAATTAGTTGAGGAGTTGGGAGAGAAGTGAAAAATTTGATTGGTATAAATTTATGTTTGAATAATTCATTACTAGTAAAGTATTGTATAAAAATGAAGGTGAAGAAAGAAAGAAAGGTGCAAGACCTGAAGATGAGAAGTACGTTTTTATCGTTTCCTTAAAATTAAGAATTGTGGAGAACCCTGAATAAGACACAAGTATTTGATGCAGAGTTTGTAGGAGAGGCAAGAAAAAATTTGTATAAAGACAAAGATGCTGAGACTAAAGATAGAAATAAGAATAAACGACACTGAGCAAGTAAGGGACGAAAAGGAAGAGGTTGAGAATCAAGAATGGAAATGGAATTGACGAATCAAGTTGGAAGACAGGTAGATAGAAGATTAGAAAGGAGAGGATTGAAGAGGAAGACGTAGGGATCAAGATAGAAGGTAAGAAAGGGTAGCAGTGGTCAACTCCCCCAGGGATAAGCCCTTACGACCTTAGGTATCCCTCAGGAACCCCAAGTGACGGGGGCAGAGGTTGGTTTATGCAGAAGTGATAAAGGGTCACTGGAAAGGTGATGGGGGGGCGTTTCAGGTCCTGGTCACACTAATCCAGGGGTCAAAGGTTTGAAAGGGTCCATAAGGGGAGGGGGGGCTATAGTTGACACCTTTGATTTGTACGCTAATTTGCATAACGTGGGAAGTGTTTTGAAGGGGGGGGAAGAAGGGGGTCCCTTAGATAGGCCACACTGATTTCTGAACCAATCTGCATTGCATCTCTTGGTGTATTTTTTGTGAAAGGGGGTGTCTTTGCTTGTGGGGGGCCAAGACGTATAAAGAGATCGTCCTCCTTGTCTCTATTTTTGTAAAAAGGGTATTTGTAAGGTTGTTTGTAAGAGGGGTTGAAAAGGGAGGGGTCAAGACGTGTATGCAAGATCTTCCTACTATTCCATCACCCCTATTTTACCTCCCTCTGACCAGACACCTTCGGAAGGTATAAAGGTGTAAAGTGTACTGGGAATAACACCTTGGCTTGACATTCTTCCGTTCGAGATTGTTGGGGAATTGAGTGTTTGAAAATAACTTTGGAGGAAATAAAACGTTGTTGTTCTTTAATAATATTTGTCAACAAGTATTTTATTCAACTGTTTTGAATTTGATTGTTAAAAAATATTGTGGTTTTTGTTGTCCTTATTAGAATTTGTAAACGAATACTTCGATTTTGAGTTAAATTTAGGATTTAATTAATCAACCAGGATGTATAATAATATTACATTATTATCTTTCTACTGTTCCAATAGTCATACTCAACAATTGAATACATGTTTTCCAATTTAATGATTTCATGTTTCAATTTCTGTTAATGGTATGACAAAGGAATGAAACATTACCAAATGCTCTCCATGCACAATTTATTTCAGTTTTTTTTTCAGTTTCTCTTTTAATTCCTCCAATAGAATGCTATTGATCTTGTTCTAAAAATTTAAACTAATGAGATTGGTACTTCAGTAAGCGAAATGTAAATTGTACATCATAGTGTTTCCTTTATCTCAGGGCTACTTTTATCACTTTTTTTTATTTTAAATAATTATCGAAGTACCTTTTTCAATTATTTTCTGAATGCATTACATGTTTCGACTATTTAGTGTCATTTTCAAATGCAACTCATTTTCGCATTTGAAACATGTAATTCATTCTAAAAATAATTGAAAAAGGGTACTTTGATCATTATTTAAAATAAAAAGAAACATTGTACATCATGTTCAAGTGATGTGTAGTATATGGAATTGAATTAATCAAGTATATATTTTTTTAATAAATCTGCATTGATTCACCTTTGTATCTATTTTTTATTCAATATATTATAGCAAATTTAACAGAAATTATTTGCTCAAGATGGTCACATAGTGTTTAAAACAAATGTGTTTATTGGAAAAGCTAGTCAAGATTCATGATTTCAAATTTTTTTGTTGATTATGAGAATTGTATCCTATATTCCTATTAAATATTTTCATCAATATTCTTATTTTCCAACATTTCAATACATTTTTATTTTAGAATGTGAATTTGACTGCGAACTAACATTTGGCTAATGAACATCGCAGTTCTCACCCCTGGCGGCTCGCGCCAACGAAACAGGTGAAAGTGCTGTAGAGTAAAAGATACGGGCACTTCACCTGTTTCATGGGTACGAGCCGCCAGTGGTTCTCACTTGAATTAATAGTAAGAGAGATTTCAATATCCGTTCTGTATAAATAGTTCAGAATCTGATCTTCGATAAAAATAGTGATACTTATAAATAATTTTGACACACTTTCAATGAGCACTGACCTAGCAGGCCTTCAAAAACCGGAAGTTGTTTGTCTCTCTCCCAGAAAATTCAAAGTGACACTTACAGAAGAGCACTCTATCATTCACTCGTTATCAAATCATCCCCATCAAAACCTTTAAAAATTTCAAAGCTGTATTTGAATCTCATTAAAACTTATTTAAATAATTAAAATCAAAGTAACCTTTTTTTAAATATTTTTATTTTACACTACATTACATTTACTGTTTATTGTTATTTACACTTGAAAATGGCTATATCACCGAAACATGTAGTGTAAAAAAAATATTAAAAAAGAGGACTATGATTTTAATTATTTAGAGTTCTAACGAATACAGTAGCCCCAAAAGAATATAAGTATTGAATGTTATGTATACAAAGGAGCAATGGGATAAAGTGCAATCATTCTCATTAACTTGTGAAATGGATGAGAAGAGAAAAAAATTAAATTTATTGGGAAAAATCAAGTATTATGTTCAACAATGTAGAACAATTATTTATTGAATTCAAGCAATATCTATTAGAAATTAAAGTGGAAATGCAACAAGAACTCAAGTTTACTTTTATGATGACAAGGTTCCACAACATCGATATTCATTCTACAATTTTTTTTATTTATCCATTTACAGAAAATAATAAACTTATTGGCTAAAAACACAGACTAACGTCCAAAACGTCTTTATAACAAATTTTGATAAATAATAAGTTCGAAACTAGGTTATATTTTTTGCAGCACTTTCACGAGAATTAATAGTCGAGGAGAAACACCGAATTAATTAAATTAATCGAACAATAGTCTTGAAATCTAGTCGATTAGAGATGGCAGTTGAATTTCGAATAAATTCTGTCCAAGCAAAGAAGACATTCTGGCAAGATGGGAAAATGACTCCAGCTCGGTCAATATTGGTTCAAAAATTATTAGTTTGGTCTTAAATTGTAGGATATATTCTGAACAGTATCTCAGTATTGAGTGAGCTGTAATCATTCTCCCATCTTACCAAAATGTGGTCTTTGCTTGGACAAATATTGAAAATTTATAAATTTATCCTTGAATTGTAGTAAACATTCTTATCTCCAATTTGAACTAAAATTAATGATTGTTGAACCAATATCGACCGAGCTGGAGTAATTTTCTCATCTTGCCAGAATGTCTTCTTTGCTAGGGCTGACTAAAGCAACACGTGAATGAGACAACAAAAGCTAATTCGAGTTCTAGAAAACAATGCCACCTCGAAATTAGAACTCTGACTCACAGATTGAGTGTCAAAAAACCATTCACTTCTAAAAAAATCTCGAAAAACAAAGAAGTGTTGGTTTATTGAAAGTAGACTCTATTCATATGACAGTGCTACGTGCTTCAGGCTGTCAAGTGGTGGGAAAAAATAATGAATCATCTCATTCTTGCCTGAAACACTTATATTGTTTCTCTTCTTTGTTTCATCTTTTCTACTTCTTGCTAACTCCTCTTTCTTCTTCTATTATTCTACTTCTCTTCATTATATTCTCTCATGTATTATTTTCTTCTCTTTTTTTTATGTTTTATCTTTAATTTTTTTCCACACTTATCTCATACTATATATACTATATGTATAATTATACTAATTATCCCATACATCGTATAGTTCTCCATTCTTGTTGGTTCTCAACTTCTAAATAATGTGTCTTATTAATCATTATATGTATGTTAAAAATCAACTAATTGTTCCCAATTCATTATCCTTCTTCATTGGAAGAAAATCTCTAATTGTTCACAATAAATTATTAAATTATTATTATTATTATTATTATTATTATTATTATTATTATTATTATTATTATTATTATTATTATTATTATTATTATTATTATTATTATTATTATTATTATTATTATTATTATTATTATTATTATTATTATTATTTAGCGTATGACTTTAAATTAATAAGTTTCACATACCATTTAGAAGGCCAACTTTCATACCATATGGAACATACAATTTTAAGCATTTCTTATAAATTCAGTAGTAGCCAAAAATAGTAATTGTATAGAATTTGTAAAACTAGTAATTGTATGAAAAATGCGACCAATAAAATTAATAAGATTAATTGATTGAGTCATCTTAAATGATATTTCAGTTAAACTAATTTTTTGTCATCAAAACTCCCCAAAACAATTCCAATCTATCTTTCTAATATCATTGTTAATAAAAAGCGCCAGTAAGATATAACCTGAGTGCAGGCTATAATAAGAAGTATCTATTCTATTGTTGAAGGGTATCTGCTATAACTCATATACACTCATGAAGCACTGTTAGGCTGAGGCCGCACTGCCGGTGGGTAGAGCCTGGAGGGTGGAGGGTAGTTGGTAAATCTATAGAACATACACACCATCCACAGTAATACATCGTATGAATGGTATGACGTCATTCTGTCTTTTGAGGTTATGTTGTCCATATTTAAGAATTTCAAGATGGCGGCTGAACACATACCATTCATACGATGTATTACTGTGGATGGTGTGTATGTTCTATAGATTTACCAACTACCCTCCACTCTCCAGGCTCTACCCACCGGCAGTGCGGCCTCAGCCTTAGAGCGCATATGGTTTTGAACAGCAATTTATAATGCAGCAACTAAAATTTGTGTTTTTTTCGACGCGTTAATTCTTCAGAGAAGTAAAGGCGAAGGAGATGAATAAGGGAGAGGAGGGAAAAGAAGAAGAAGAAGAAAAGAAAAGAAGAAAAGAAGAAGAAGAAGAAGAAGAAGAAGAAGAAGAAGAAGAAGAAGAAGAAGAAGGAAGGAAAGAAAGAAAAGAAGAAAAGAAAGAAAGAAGATATGTTTGTTCAGTAGTAAACAATAGAGAAGAGAATCACTTGCCAGCTAATAATAATGTGAAAGGAACGCTATAAAACCAACCAACATAATAATTCAAGAGTAAAGGTTTGTGTGTGTTTACATTTTTCGAGGTTAGGATTAAGTATTATAGTGTGAGAAATGATGGAAAGAGAGAGAAATTAGGAGAGTAAGAGAAAGAGAGAGTGAGAGAGAAAGAGAAAATGTCAATAAGAGAGCAAGCTGAATAGGATGAGTAGAAAGATGACAGAGAAAGAAAGCAGGGATTATGAAAAGGAAAATTATCATTGTTGATTAAATGAGATGAAAAACTTATTGAGCAGTGTGTTTAAATGAAGAGAAGAAACAGTTTAAGGAAGAGGAGGGACAGAGGTTAAGAAAAGGGTGACTATGAAAAAGACAGTTGATGACAGAAGAGGAGAAAGTAAACAAATTATTGAAGAAAAATACGATAATCGAAAGGGAAAAGTGAGAGATGAACATACTATGCAAGTAGAAATTGCGAGTGGAGAGAAGAAGGACTGAAAGGAGAAAGAGAAGATAAAGAGTGCTGAGAGTATAAAGAACGAGAACAGAGAGAAAGAGAATGAATAAAACGAATAAAATGAATAAAGATAATGATAATTGAAAGAAACAAGTGAGAGATGAACTATGAAATTAGGAGTTGTGAAGGGAGAGAAGAAGGAAGTAAAAGAAGAAAGGGAAGAGATAAAGTGTTGAGAGTGAAAAGAACGAGATTAAAAAGCATGATAATGAAGGATGAATTATGAGGAATTGGGGGTGAATTAAAATAGAGTTAATTAGAATAAATTAAATTCATTTGAGTGATGAATTATACGAATAGGAATTGTAAAGAGAAGAAAAAAGGAAGAGAAAGAAGAAATGAAAGAAATGGAGTGTTGAGGGTAAAGAGAGGAAGAGAATCAAGAAAACCAAGTTAATTGAAAAATACAAGTGAGAAATGAAATAGGCCTATGTAAGTAGGAATTGTGAGGTTTGAAAGTAGGATAGGAAAGAGAAAGAAAATATAAAGAATGCTGAGAGTAAAGAGAACGAAAATTGGAAAAATAGAATGAAGAAAAATAAGATAATTGGAAGGGACAATTAAGATATAAACTATGCAATTGGGAATTGTGAGGAGAAAGAAGAATGAAGAGTAAGAAAAGAGAAAAAAGATAAAGAACTAAGAATAAAGAGAACGGGAGAAAGATAGAAGGGGAATGAAGAAAGATAAGATAATTGGAAGGGACAAGCGAGAGATGAAAATTGCAAGTGGGGGAAAAAGCAAGAAGGAAGAAGAGAAAGAAAAATATGATAAAGAGAAAAGAAGAGAAAGAAAAAAGAAGTAAGGAGAAGAGAGAAAGGAGGTAACAGAAAAGAGATAGAGTAGAGACATGAGATGAATGATGCTCGTGTTGGTTTCTGACAAACAATAGACGAAACAAACTGGCTTAAAAATACTTGAAAGCTGCTGGTTGCCTGAGCTATTTTACAGTGTGATGGCTTTATTACCGGGATGAGAGACTTAGCACATGAGAAAGCCTTTATTGTTATTACTTTGCTTCTAGCAACGCTTTATTGTTTCAGCGCAGCCAGAGACAAACAAAGGAAAGAAAATAGAAATTGGAAGTGAAATGTGGAGAGAAGTTAGTCAAATCTAGTGACTAGTGAGTTACCTCTTTTGAGAGAGGGAACTGTTTTTGGAGATGAATAATAGACTTGGAGAAGACGAAGTAGGCTAGAAGAAGAAAGAAGAAGAAGGAGCAAGTAGGACGAGGATAAGAGGGAGAAGGTGGGAGAGAAAAAGGAGAATGAGAGAAAGCAGGGGAAGGATTAAGAGAAGGGGTAGGAGAAGAATAAGAATAAGAATCTTTATTAGCCATTGAACATTTAACAAACATGCGATAGGCTTTGTCATGATAAAACAATACATTAATGTCCAAAATTTGCATTCTAAAACAAGAAGAAATAGTCAGGTAATCAATGAAGCTGTGTACCTATGGTGAATCAGTTTAGTGATTTTTCGGCATAAATTTTATTTAATTTGGTGCAATATTTTCCAAGTTTTCAATATTGTTTACTATGAATTAAAATTTATTTGATTCTATTCATCAAAATCCAAAATTCGAAATTTGAAATATTGTTCTTGGAATGAAAATTATGTGTTGAAGTAGTGCGATGATATCATAACCTCATTTCGGACAACATTTTGACTGTATCAAAATTTATTTATTCTTTATTCTTTATTCATACATCGATACAACTACTTGAATTGGGGGAAAATAGGCTCAGCCTGTGCTATTCCTCTCCCAAACATTTTATCATGAAGTCAATATTCTCCAAAATAAGGTTATGATATAATAGCACTGAGTAAACACATAATTTTCGAACCAGGAATAACACTGAAATTTTGAATTTGGAATGTTGATGGCCGGAATTGAATAAATTATGCACAAAAGAAAGCAATATTGAAAATTAAAAATATATTGCACGATTTTAAAAAATTTCAAACCAAAAAAACACTAAACTACTCACTAAGAGCAGTTGGAGAGAAATAGAGAAATTTTGTAAAAATTAATAAAAAATAAAGATGAAGATGGGTGAGCAGAACAAGGAGGTAAATTACAAAAAGTTAACAAATTCAAAATAAAAGTTAAAGAGAGACGGATTTGAATTGAAGTTTCAGTTTATCTATTGATTAGATTGAGATTCTTAAATTTTTTATTTCTCAAGCAGGTTAGGAAGATAAAGCAAACATATTGATGAAACATTATTGAAAAAATATTAAGAAAAGTAAGAAGAATGAAAAAATCTGAGGAATTGTTGGCATATTCAACAAAAAATTGAACCGAAGTTTACGCTGCAAATAGAATTGGAGAAAGGAATTTTTCTCGTATCAAGAGAAAGGTGGAGAAATGTAGAAAGAAAGAAGAAGGAGAAGAAGAAGAATAAAAAAATGAAGAAGGAAGAGAGAAGGATGTTGTAAAAAAGACAGCGGAGGAGAGAGTTGTTCGAATTTGAAAAAATCGTCTTAATTTATAGCATTCCACTTCCTCTTGTGATTCTAAATACCTTTCACCCTCTACTCCAGAATCGTGGCTGGTTTTTAGATGCTATGACGTCACAAGGGTGACAATCGCGTGGGATGCGTGTTCATTCAATAAAACAGCTGACCTTGACAATTTCGAAAATCGCGCCTACATGTTTGATTCGGCCGTTTTCACCCTACACATAAATTCTCTAATCTAGGATACATTTTTGAGATGCTTTGGATTTTCTCACACATTTATCTATTCGATTAGAATAATACAATAAGTAATAAAAAGCAGACGTTCGCCTTTATATAGGTCTACTTCTCCTATTCCAATTAGAAAAAGTCAACTACATCATACCTACACCTAATCTACTTTTCCTGTGAGACTCAACAAAATAAACTTAGAATCAACTAAGAATAACTTAGAAACTCGAAGTCATTGGTTTTTTATTTTTCGAAATACGAATAAGATTTGTATCAGTGTATTATTGAGGACTTGAAATTTGAAACAATTTTGTTAAGACTTGATAAATGATGAGGAATATGAAGCGGATATTTCTACTCGTATATTAATAATTATTATAATAATTTCAGTCCAACATTCTGGCATTATCTATGCCATTGAGAAACCATATACATAGATATACCATAGCCAACTCTAATAAAATTGTTATTGAGTAATTTATGTTGAGATGTTTGTTTTTTAAGCATTTAATATTTCCAGTGTAATATCATCTTTCATCTTTCAAATTTATATCAAAAGTGGAATCATTTGAATCTTTAGTAATATTAAGACTGAATATTCCAAATGCAAAAACAATTATTTTTATTATTTTTTATTAAGGTATTAGTGAGAAAAAGCAGAGCAGTAATAGTGTGAAATTTACATAGTTGAATATTATTTATTATTTTATGTATGTCATATTGAAATAATTTAATTAGTATGTAGAAGTAGTAGTCCTGGTGAGGACTCCTAACTTAGTCCAAAATTCCAATTATAAGTTAGAAATGAATTGCGAAGCAATATTTTTTATTAAAAGAAGCTAGAAATTATGATTGCATTATTATGATTATATGTTATTCATACGTGAACGTTGAATAATAATAAATAAATTAAAGTCGGGACAGTAATACAACAGAAATAATATCCCAAATGTATTTTAATGACTAAAATTCAATTTCAAATAGGCTATTATTTTAATATTGTTCAATAATCACCACTGGCGACTCGTGCCCAAAACAGATGAAGTGCCCGTATCTTTTACTGTACAGCACTTCACCTGTTTCGTGGGCACGAGCCGCCAGTGATAATTAGGCTAGCAATCTCTATATATTGATAACGCTTTAACAGCTGACACCGGTATCTTGATTTTAATAAATCTGGTTTAACTACTCATTCTCCTACGATGAGACTATAGTAGTACCTAATAATAATTCAGCTTCACTGCGAACCTTGAATCGAGATTTCGAAAATACACATACATACCCAACAAGCCAATTCGTACAAGCGAATTGTAGTAAATTGTAGATTGTAGTAAATTGGTGCTTTGTAGAGGACAAACGACACACAAGTTTAATGGTGATTACACATGAGTTGGATGACAAAAAGCCAACCTAAAATGACTCGGCCAAGTGCATTTTGGTCCCGAATTTCACCCCTATTTTGTTCCCATAGACAGCAATGAATAATACAGCAAATGGATTTCAAACAGAGATTGGAAGTTGTTTTTGCTATAGTCTGTCCAAGCAAGGAAGACATTCTGGCACGATGGGAAAATTTCCCCAGCTCGGTCAATATTGGTTCAAAAATTATAAATTTGGTCTAGAATTGTAGTGAACGTTCTGATCGATAATTTGAGATCAAATTTTTAATTTTCTAAACAATATTGACTGGGCTGGATTCATTTTTATATTCTGCCAGAATGTCTTCTCTGCTTGGACAGACTGAACTTTACAAATCGATTTCGAAACAAAAGAAACAAACAAAACAGAAACAGAGTGAAATGTAACACGCACCAACAAATACGCAGAGAAAATACAAAAGCGAAATCAACAAATAAAAGGGGTTGGTAGGGTGAGAAGGAGAGGGGTAATGTCACCAAAAAGGAAACTAGAAAATTGGAAACATGTTGTCAACCTACCCTCCATCCCCCCTAAAGAACCCCAAAATGTACCACCCCAAAGAATTTAGGGAAATCAGGGGACTCAGATGAACAGTGGTAATCCCAATCACAAAGGGGTTTGAAAGCCCATTAAGGCTTGTGAAAAATTTACACACTTACTGACTAGTGCATCAAATTAATGATCAACATCGGTTAATCCTAATCAACCATTAATCCTAATCAACGGTTAATCCTAATCAACTGATTACATAATGGGTACAGGATGTGGATTGGTGGATCTCACTCATGACAAACATTGATAATGTCAGTTTTGTTGGTAGTTTCTAGTGATGGAGTTTATTTGAAACGAGTAAATTAATTGGATAATATTGTAATGCAATAAAATGTAATACAAGAAGAATATTTTGGATGTTTTTTTATGGATATTGACGATAAAAGTTATTATTTGTTAGTGATAATCAATTTTGATGAGTTGAGAGAGAACTATAAAAAATTAGAAAAATTAGAAATTTTAATCTCTAACTATTGTCTGTCCAAGCAAAGAATACCCTTCTAGCAAGATGGGAAAATGACTCCAGCTTGGTCAATATTTGTTCCACAATTATAAATGTGGTCTTAATAGTAGATAAAATTGTTTCCTACAATTTGAGATCAAATTGATAATTTTTGAACCAATATCAATCGAGCTTGAGTTGAGTCATTTTCCATCTTGCTAGATGGTCTTCTTTACTTGGTCAGACTATAATAATTAATTGGAAAAACAAATGGAGAATTATTGAACAACCGAATATTCCCTTTATTCATTCGATATTATTTATTCACTTTCCCCTTTTTAACATTATTCTACTTCTTTTCCTTCCCCTTCTGATCCTTCTCCACCTCCTTCCCGACTCTTCTTCTTTCTCCTCTTCATCATCATCTTTTTCACCTTCTCCTCCTCTTTTTGTTCTTCTCATTTTTTCCATTATCATCATCTTCTTCTCTTTCACCTTCTCCTCTCATCCTTCCTTTTCTTTTTGTTCTTCTGTTCCTTCGTTGTCACACAGTCTACTGTCACCATTCGCCCTCCCACTCCTCCCACCCACTTACTTCTACCTAGGCTAGAAATAGAGCAACTTGGAAGTTATTTCGCCTGTCTTTTTGTGTCTTGCCGCTTCAACCTGCTATTTATACATTATTAAAAGGAGACGATACAATCGAATAAGAAAAAGAGGACAAAGAAGGAGTAGGAGAAAGAGAAGAAGAGGGAAGAAGAACGAAGGAAAAGAAGGAGAAGAAGAAGGAGAAGGAGAAAAAGTAGATTAAGACGAAGAAGAAGAAGAAGGAAGGAAGGAAAAAGAAAGAAGATGAAGAAGAAGTAAAGGAAGAAGGATAAGAAAAAGAGGAGGAGGAGAAGAAGAAGAAAGGGTGAGAGGAGTTGGAGAAAGAGAAGAAGAAGAAGAAAAAAAGAAAGAAGAAGAAGAAGAAAAGAGAAGAAGAAGAAAAGAAGAAGAAGAAGAAGAAGAAGAAGAAAAAGAAGAAGAAGAGAAGAAGAGAAAGAAGAGAAGAAGAAGAAGAAGAAGAAAAAGACGAAGAAGAAGAAGAAAAAGAAGGGAGAAAAAGAAGATGAAGAAGAAGAAAGAAGAAAGAAGAAGAAGAAGAAGAAAAAGGAGAAGAAGAAAAAGAAGAAGAGAAAGAAGAAGAAGAAGAAGAAGAAGAAGAAGAAGAAGAAGAAGAAGAAGAAGAAGTAGAAGGGATAGAAGAAGATGTGTGTTGTTGAAAAAATTAAGGGGTGTTGGTGGAGTAGGATTTTGAGGAGGAGGAGGTGGTGGAGGAGGAAGAGGAGGATGAGGTGGAGGAGGAGAATGCAAACCTGTGAACGAAAGTGTGTGTGTGTGTGTGTGTGTGTGTGTGTGTGTGTGTGTGTGTGTGTGTGTGTGTGTGTGTGTGGATGAATGAAATAACTCTCTGAAGAAGTTCGCAGTCATTCATGCAGTTGCGAGAGATTCGTTTGCTTTGCTTCACTTCATTTGATTTCTACGGATAGAGGGAGACAAGAAAGACAAATGAAAAGAGAAGAAAACAGCAAGAATAAAACGGAGTTTATAGAGAGGAAAAAATAGATAACGAGAAGACAGGTACGAGAAGAAATAGATAATTATTAATTATTCATTCATCAATGTATTCTTATTAATTTGACTCATATCTGCGCACAGGTTTTTTACACCTATGCAGATATTATATCCGAGCAAATTAATTATAATGAATGCATTGATTAGGCACGGTAGATAGCATAAATCGTATGTATAAGCTATTTTGCTATTATTTTTATAATAATCAAATCATGTAATATTTTTCTTGTCATTATGATTTCTGTTCTTTATTGCTTTATCGTATTGTATGTTTTTTGGGAAATAAATTTCATTTCATTCCATTTTAATAGTGAAAGACACTGGCACTGGCGGCTCGTGCCCACAAAATAGGTGAAGTGCTGTACAGTAAAAGATACGGGCACTTCATCTGTTTCGTGGGTACGAGCCACCAGTGCTGAAAGAAAATTGTAAACACTTCAATGATAGTATTTCTAAACACCTAGATAAGCATTGTTATTTTGGTATTTTAGTTTTATTTTTACAATTTGTATTTATGATTGGTTTCCCTGGCTAGGCTAATAGAATGGTTGCAATAAGAAACTAATATTTATTTAGTCAAAATGGGAACCACAAATAAAAGTAGATCGAGAGTAACATGTTCAAGATAACATGTTCCCATCGGTTGAATTTTCATAGAGAGGTTGAAGAAAATATACTTAGTTTTACCCCAAACTCTGTAAAAAAGTTAACTTATTTTCAACTGAAACTGTTTCAGGTAATTATGTTCAATTTATAGAGAGTGTAATCAAGTTTCCTTAACTTATGTAAATAATTACTTTTATCACTTGTGAATGAAAGAGAAAAGTGAATACCAAAGACTTCCACCACGTGTACAACCATATCGATAACTTGAAAAGATTCACTCATCCTTAAGTCCCGTTTGTTTAGAGTCACTTCAAAAACTTCTTAATAAGTCTCTCAATAAAAGTCATTCTTGGCTGTTGTAAACAAATGCTCATAGGAGATATCACAGAACACAGATCTTATTTATGAAAATTATTATTGCTTGGGCCTACATGTGGATTTTGTTAGTCACAAAATCTGTACTGGTACTGACGTAAATCAGTACGTAAATCTTTTATTATACAATTATATGTTCCATGGAAAATGGTGACTAAAGCTTTTCAACTAACTTGTCGATTTCAGGCATGTTCTAAATACTTCACTGATTTGTGTAATTTTTGTTAGTAAAGTTGATGATTAGTTGTGTTGGTTTGTTTACTTGTTGAAATTCAAATCTAAACTTGTTGAAGGTTTGTTGAAATTTGAATCTAAACTTGTTGAAGGTTCACAGTCATTAGAAAGGCGTCATCTAGATTCGTGTTTTGGTGTTCTCAGACTTTCTAAATAGAGAATAACTTTTCAAAATCTAAAATACAGTGAACATAATCAAGAACTTTCACCATGTTACCTATCGGTGAAACATGTTTATGACGGCGAGGTGGAACACCTTTTGGTCTCTCCACCATGTAAAGCTAATAATAATAATCTAGATTTTGTGCTTGGCATTGATTCTATGTTTTTATTAAACTTTGAATTATAAATCAAATTCAATTTTTGAATACCGGTAGTGAAAGTTTATATGAATTTTATTTTATAAAGATATATCAATAAAACAAATGCTCCAAACTGAAAAATCAGATAATCACAACTGTCTCATTTTTGCAACATTCTTCCTAGGAGCATTGATTATTCCAATTATTATTATTGCATACAAACAACCAAATTGGTTCAATGTCTGAAATTCGAATAAGAGTTTTTTAATTGGTGTGCCTCTCATTACCCACACACAAGTCTAAAGTTTATGTGAGCATCACCCTGAAAAACTAACAATAGAACTTGATTCTTGAATGTTTGATAGGAAATAATTCCCAAGCGAAAGAGATAAATTCATATTGCACATGTTTCTAAATTCAGTTGAAGATTGATTCCATAATGCCGGTCGGTGTTCTTTAGAATACCATTTCGAAAATAGAATCGGTTGATACTCAAAATTTTATTTACAGCTTCTCATTCTAAACAATACGGATTGTTGTTTCTGAGTTTTGCTTTCTCTATTCTTTTCGCCCTGTCAAAATCATTCATTCTAACACTCAAATTCAGACTTAAATCCATCACTTTTCCAGACTAGATCCATCTAGATCGAAATCTATTAATGGCAACTATTTATCAAATTTAGTTCACATTCTATAACTGTATAGATATGCTTTCTATCGCTGTATAGCTATATTCTGTCCAAACGAAGAAGACATTCTGGAAAGATTGGAAAATGACTACAGCTCGTTCAATATTGGTTCACAAATTATAGATTTGATCTTAAATTGTAGAAAACATTCTACTCTACAATTTGAGACCAAATATGTAAGTTTTGAATCAATATTTACCGAGCTGGAGTCATTTTTCCATCTTGCCAGAATGTCTTCTTTGCTTGGACTTACACTGAGGATGGCGCCATGCTTTCAATGTATAGCTGGTATGGTTTGATGTGTTATTGTTTACTGGAGAATTCGAAAAATAACTGAGATTTATCTTGTCAGTCATAGGATCAATTGGGATGATTGTATACAATTACAATAATCAATTCTGTTGTAGGAATGTTGCAAAAATTAGACAACTGCGATTCTCTGATTTTGTAGTTTTGAACAATTTGTTGTATTATTGATTTCTCTTTTTAAATTCTTATCAACTTGTACTTACTATTCATGGAATGAATATACTTCAATACTAGATGGTATACATTAATACATCGAGCTGGTCTGATAAGAAAAGGTTCAGAGGTTCAATCCTCAGCCAGAGAACAGCCAGAGGACCCTGGTTCAAATCCCAGGCGGGGAACAATTTTTGACCACAGCACAATCACATAGATACGGCCACCCCGTCTTTCGGAGGAGACGATAAGCCGTCGGTCCCGACTACCTCAAAGTAGTCGTCATCTATCATCCATATCATTACCCACGCACAAACCTATGAGCTCATGTGGGCTTCACCCTCGTAACAAACAAACAAACATAAATACGGCCACCCCGTCTTTCAGAGAGGTCGGTGCCTACTTCCTAAATCATCCTGGTTGAGTGTTAATGGGAGGTATGTTCTTGAGCATTCCTCTCCAAGCATGGACATCTATAAGTCCAAACTCCGCCTTCTTATATGATTACAGCATCAGTTATACTACCGGATGTTATACGACAGGATCAGTTATACTACCGTTAACATAATTATAAAATCCTAAATTTGAATAATTTTCGTATAGTTTATAATTAATTATTAGAGCAAGCGATGTAATTAGTATCATTTTCAATTTGCATAATATAAGATTTGAGACGATATATTTTGTAATCTACATGAATAAAGTGAATGAATCTGAATCTGAATCTGAATCATCATTTCTCTCATTACCCACTCACAGGCAGTGAATATAAAGTGTCTTTATTACAGGCCAGGAGCCCATGTGGGCATCACCCTCAGAAAAATAATTATGCTGTATTTACAATAATAATAGTAATAATTGTTTCGAATCTTCAATGAAAACTTTAGTATAGGCTAGATAAAACTATAAGAACTTCTATATTGCAGATATTGACAGAAGAACGTAATTTGTATCAATTTTGTAAAAGTTATATCAATTAGTTGTATCAACTTTGGCAAAAAGTTAATTAGTTCAATTTTCATTGAAAAAGATAGAAGAGTCGATCAAAGCAGATACGATAAATACATCCTAGTAAGAAATAGTGCTTTTCAAAAATGATACAAGATCTTTCAATACGATCGTTTAATTTGTTACATGTATCATATCGTATTGTTTTTTATGTTAGGAAATCAAACCGTTGACGCATTGCTTTACAAATGTAAACTACTAAAAGCTAATGTAAAGCATCTCTTGTTTATTTATTTATTTACAAAGTCTGTTTATTTATTTATTTATTGTCTATTGTTCTAATTTCAAAAACATCATTACTCTACAATATTTCTATCTTTCATGCATTTACGCTCATGCAAGCGCGATAGCATCTCAGTGCCATTTTAGGAAACTATCTCATAAACCGAACAGAAGATATATTGGTCTAAAAAGGCTGCAGACCACTCTTCTATTTACTAGCTCATAGCAATAATAGTGCAGTACTGTGTTTCAGAGAGCAGTTGATGACTTGATGTGAATAAAGGAACACATCTGGCAAAAGACAAAAGGGCTGTTGTACACTTTTATACTCTTATTCTTGACTTATTTTTTTCTTTTTCATTTCTATCTCCTTCTTCTCCTTCTCCTTCTCCTCATTTATCTATCTCCTTCATCTTCTTGGCCTTCTACTTCTTGACATAAATTTACGTCTTTTCTGCTTCTGAATGAGGCTACAAATGTCAGATACGATAGAACATACGATAGACATACGATAGATAGATAGATAGATGAATAGATAGATAGATGAATAGATATAGATAGATAGATATAGATAGATAGATATAGATAGATAGATATAGATCGATAGATATAGATAGATAGATATAGATAGATAGATATACGATAGACATACGTCTGCAGTTATTACTTCACAATATTGTGCATTCTAATGTTCTAATTTATTTGTGTATCCTACTGTGAAACCTAGTTTAAAATAAAGATGATTGTATATTCATGTTATTTTTATCCTCTTCGAAATGTGGATCAATTGATGGGCCTACAGGATGAATACAACAAGAATTGTGTATTTAATAACGAATTAGTTCAATAGTTTCGCTATCTATCGTATTTATTCTTGAATTGTAACATTTCTTATTAATATTCATTTTTCATATTCATATCAAAAACCAGAATGGATCACAATAACAAGCAATGATTATTATAAATTAAGATTTATTATCGATTAGCTACGGATTGCTTTTATTTATCTTTGCAGAAGGAGGTATGAGATAAAATAGCAATTATTTAAAAAACTGAACTTTAAAACTTAGGGCTGTTTAAAATAATTGAAAAATAAATGGAAAATCAAACACCCTTTAAAAAAAGGGTTTTAATCATTTTGAAGTTTTTTAAAAGGGTGTTTGATTTTCATTTATTTTTCAATTATTTTAATTTTAAAGGAAAGTTGGACATGATGAAGTTTCTCATCAATTTTTTAGAGTTGATGACATTAAAACTGGCGAATGAATCAGCTGACTAGAGGAACACTTTCTCGTTCTCCATTTCCCTCTTTCTCGAACACTATCAATATACTCTTTCAATAAAATACATCATTCGCCAACCGCCTGTTTCGTTGTAACCTATACAATAGCCTACAATATCTTTATAAGAACTGTGGGTTTATTGAAAAATTACCTATAGTCTGTCCAAGCAATGAAGACATTCTGACAAGTTGGGAAAATTACTCCAGCTCGCTCAATATTGGTTTAAAAATTATGAATTTGGTTTCAAATTGTTGATCACAATTTTTCATAAAATTTGAAACTGAATTTATAATTTTTGAACCAATATTGACCGAGCTGGAGTCATTTTCCCATGTTGCCAGAATGTCTTCTTTTAAGGACAGACTATACCAACTTTTGAATAGTTCATGTTGAATATCAGTGATGCAATCAACAATATTAGTCGGTTGATTCCATTCAACTGAAACCCCAAAAAGCATCCATCAATATGTTTTTCAAGCCTAATTCCAAGCTAATTATTAATCATGCCAAGTGATGCATAGCAATAATACCTTCCCAGAGAGCTTATTAAAAAATTGAAAACTGATGCACACGACTGAATGAATTTCTAATATAATAGAGATGACAGGGAATGAATATTTATTCACCAACTGTGAAACGAGCAACCTTTTTTATCATAATAATCCAATCTCAATTGTATATTCTGTATTACACCGCTCGTTATTCATTTGAATCAACTTTGTATCGTTTTTTGATCGTAATTCTGCAATATCAGTGTTTTTTCAATTGCACTCGTTGGGTAATCATCGATTTGTTTTTAATTCGACTCATCGATTTATCAATAATCGATGTATTTGCTCGTTTCAAGTAGGCCGGGAAACTGTAAATGACATGCGGATGAAATGAAATTATTGAGGGACTTTTTTGACGGATTGTTGTAGAATTTACACGGTTTATGAATACGAGAGTGGAATGGAAAATTATTGCGATGAAGGTAATAATCGTGATATTGATGCAAATGGGAGGAAGAGGTGAGACGGGATGATAGAGGAAGAACAAAGAGAGAGAGAGTGAATGAGAGATTGAGAAAGATAAAAATTAAAACAGAAAAGTATAAAAGCAGTGATATGAAAAGTGAATGACATTAGTTGTGCTCGGTGTAACGTGAGGGAATAATTTTATATTGCCTGCGTTGATAGGTCACTCACAATATGCCACTTGATTTATCATTGAAATTATCCTTTGATAATAAATTATAATCATTGAGGTAGAATAGTACTCTCAAAAACCAGTGAAAAAACGTTGAAATTAGCATGGATTTGGTTGTTAATTTCCAGTTTTTATTCAACAAATGGTCTTACGTGGATGTTTAATTAATGAATGTTACAGAAATTATTGAAGAATTCAGTCTGTTACTGAATTCGTATATTTTATTATTCGTATTATTGCTATGAGCTCATTATTCATGTAGGCTATCATAATTTTATACGTTGACAGTAAATATCAGAATTAAGAATACTGTTTACAAAATAATATTGTAATTGTGTTTTGCTTTATTTGTTTAACGATATTCATTATCTATTGACTGACTATTAGAGGCCCTTAGAATAAAATTAGATTACTAATTTCTTCACTTTAATTTTCAATCTGAGTGATATCAAGTTGACGTTCTATATGAACATTGAATAATAGTGGATAATACTATTTGATAATAAATAATAACACTATATCAATACTAATAATAGTGAATAATATTTACTTTGTTGATTGATTCTAGTAATCACAAGATCCATAAATAGTTTTATTTTGATGATTTTTCAAACAAGGAATTATGACCAAGTTAATATCATATTATCGATTCTAGAAGTATTAACTATCCATTCTATATGCTAATATCTTGCTATAATTCTTCGATAGCATCATTTAGCTCATTTTTAATTCTTGCTATTTGCTACTTGCTACTTTCTATTCTTGCTCATTTTAATTCCTTTCAAGTCTTGCTATTTTCAATTCCAAATACAGTAACAAATTTTTTTCTCTACATTTTGTTCTTTCTAAGAATCAGTTTTCCACATAAAAAATTACCTTGTCACTGGTAATTTTTTTCACAGAAAATGTTTCAAATACAACACTGTCATATTCTTTATTCCATTTTTATTTTATTTTCTTTCACACCATCTTTGTCGTTTTCTCCACCTACCACCCTCATCTTTCTTTTTCCTCTTTCTACCTCCCATTTCCTCCTCCTCGAATATTTTTCCCCTCCCACTTTCTCTCTTATTCTTTTTTTCCTCTGTAACATCCAAATAGAATTAATCCGCTAAAATTTATTCACAAAGGATCTTTCCACTATAGTGCCTTTCTCCATGTTTTTGAAGGGCGTCCTTTTTTCTGTTTGCTTTTTTCTTTTCCCCCATCCTCCTTGTCCCCCCCTTTTATCCCTCTTCTCTTCTTCTTCTTCTTCTTCTTCTTCTTCTTCTTCTTCTACTTCGTCTTCTTCTTCTTTTTCATTCTCTTCTCCACCCTTTTCTTTTTTGAGTCTTTTAGTCCAATGGAACCCATAGAATTATCATTCTTTTAGAATTTCAATGACGATCTTCTAAGATGAAAATCATAAAGAAAGGGACGGCTACATCGATGAACTCATTAATACTATTATTTTTCTTTTTTCTTTCACTCCATTCTTCGTTTCCATCCTTTTATCTTTTTTATTTCAGTTCTTAAAAGCAAAGTTGTTCAATTTGATGTATTTTCTGCGAAAAATTCCTTTCATTTTATAGACAAACGGACCCTTTTGAATGAATAAGTTACGAATACGATGAAAACATTATTCTTTCCATGAAAACATTATTTGAATGCCATATTCGCCTGAATAGAGTATTATTCCTGCTTTTATTATACGATTTTTCTTTGAATAAAAGCATTTCCACCACTTTTCTCTCTAATACCCTTGTTCTCATTCTCTTTTTTCCTCCTTCCTCTCCTTCTTTCTCTTTGTCCTTCATTATTCTTCATCCTCCCCATTTTATTTCGTGTTTTATTCTACAGTCTGTCCCTAACTCCACCATTCCTTCAACGAATAATCAATAATCAATATTCCTTAGAATAAAGCATTAGTAGCTTTTGAAAGGCTTGAATACGGTACCTTATAAAGAAACTGTATTACAAATTCACTTCATTATGTGCTATTTGTAGAAATTCTATAGTAACTTATATTTATTTATCTCAGTTCGATTGGGAAACTATTACTGAATTTGAAGATGATTTTTACTCAAGATACTATTGTTCTTGTATTACTGACAAGGTTTAAGAAATCTGAAAATTCCGAAGTGAGAACCCACCTAATCGTTCTAAAACTTACATACCATTGAACTTTATCTATAAAAATTAAAACTCAAATGTATTTTGACAATAAATCCCATACTGTTAGGCTATAACTTATTTCAGTTGTTGTTTTCAACTCTAAAACTAGCATTCGATGTATTTTTTTATAATATTCCAATCGTCATAATAAATAAGGTCTCTGTTATTTTACCGACCAATAGCCATAATTGTGTGGTGTGTCTGGTTGTTCAGTGAAACGGTTGCTGGGTGATTGTGATGTTAAGTCACAAACACTATGGACTGATTTCGGATGGGTGACCAGATTGTGACCAAGGCGAGTGGAACCTACCCTTATGGGTAGCTCCTCACAACAAAAAGCCATATGCATGTTTTTTATATAGCCATATTTGATTGAAGTGCTGCGAAAATATATAATCTAGTTTCAAACTTTTTAATCTAAATTTGGTATAAAGACGTTTTGGACAATAGTCTGTGTTTTAAAACAATAAATTTACAATATTCTGTAAGATGAATAAATTAAATGAAATTAAATTATTTCATGCATCAGGAATGAGGAATGATTCATAGGATTCACAAGCGTTCACAAACTGTTTACTGATTCACGGGCATTCACAAATTGTTCACAGATTCACGGGCGTTCACAATTTGTTCACAGATCATAAGTGTTCAAAAAATTGTAAATTTTTTCTTGCAATACAATCTAACTGTCAATCAAACTGCAATCTAAATACAATTACAATTTAAATAAAATCTAACTGACGATACTCCATCTCCTACAGACTAAGCCTCGGGATGTTTCTGTTTTGTTTTCTTTGTTTGCATTACATTGTTCAACCAATATTTTTCAATTTTGTTTCATAATCTGATGTATTAACTATTATAAATTATGTTCACATTTATTTGTAATGTTTGTAAACATTGAGGATGGAATAAAGTTTATTTATATTTATTATTATTATTATTATTTTAAAAAATAATAATTAATGGATTTTTTCCGAAATTGAAATGTGAACATACGATAAATAATAATTTTGTCAAAAAAACTTTGTCCCAAACCAAATACAATTGTAGAATGATTGACATAATTCAGTAACTATATTCTCGATTCAAACTGTAGAAAATTCAGAGACCGCAGAGATTTCTAAATTTGAAATGTAGAGACCGCATAACCTTGAAAACCATCAACAATTTATTGTAAAATAATGGTATTCGAAAATATTTATACAGCGATATTGCGCCAAAAGATGGGACATTCGTACGTCAACCCAGGGCATGTGTGAGAGTTAGCGGGTGTGTCCCTAGAGCACAATGTTGTTACTAAATATACTTGCGTGGTTGTTCAGAAGACAGAGAGAGAAGGATGGTCAGAGAGAGAGAGAGAGAGAGAGTGAGAGAGACCGAGAAAGAGAGACGGAGGGGGTGAGTGAGACAGAGAATACCTCTCGACAGTCCGGTCACTATAGAGAGGGCAATGAGCCAAAATATTATAACGTTCTGGGCCCGATTTCATTCATAAAGGAGAGAGTTGAAAAAATTATAGGGTGGGGGTCTTAGGGGGGTGGAAGAGTTAAATTCGGGACTCATTTACAGTGTCACACTTTGGTGAGGGGGTGGTGAGGTAGGGGGGAATGAGAAAGAGAAGGAGAGGAAGAGGAGGAGAAGAAGGAAGAGGAGAAGGAAGAGGAAAGGAGAAGGAGGAGGATAAAGGGAAGGAGAAAGTAAAAATGAACGAGAACGTAGAGGATGAGGAGGAGGATGACGAGGAGGAAAAGGTTGACGAGGAGGAAAAGGATGAGGAGGAGGTGTAAGAGGAGGGGAGAAGGTGGTGGAGGAGGAGGAGGAGCGTAAGGAGGCAGATGAAAGGGAAGAGAAGAAGTAGGTGGTGAATGTGGATGTAGAGTAGTAATATGAAGAAGAGGAGGAGTTGGAAGGAGTAAAAACGTAGAAGAAGGAGTGAAAAGAAAAAGACGAAAGATGTACAGAGAGGAGTGGAAGAGAACAGAGGAGGAGTGGAAGAGAAAATGTAGAAAGGAGAATATATTGGCCTTGCCTGTCCTCTTGTCCAGTTGTTAGTTTCATTTCAAAATCGTTATTCATTCACTCAAAATCTACTGTACTGTCCTATGTTATCTGAAAATACCGCCGGGTATTGTATTTCATAGAGAATATTTCTTGAAGAATTTTTTGCATTCTTCAATAGGATCATTTGTATTGAACTTGGAGCATCAGTGGCGATAATTATTGAAATAATACTTTGTAGACATTATGCTCGATTTGATGAGTTTCTTTCCAGTTTTTGATTAGTATTTTGAGGGTACTAATTTTTCCCATTGATACTATTTCTATTAACTACTAATAATTTTCAAAATGCTCTTCAATTAGCATCCTTGAAATATTCATTGACTATTAGTGTTTGTGGTAAATTCGATTAATTAATTATTGAAGTAGATATTGTTATAGATTGAAAATAATGAACACACAATGCTTTGCCTAAAATTGTGCCTGAAGATTATAGACTGCATTGAACTGCATCATTGCCATTACATTTTTCATCTTCATAACGCCAATAATAATAATATCTAATGATAACAATAATCCAATATACAATTTATCATGCTACATCACCCATTGATAATTACAACTGATTTCTTCAGAATACAAGGGTGAACAGCAGAAATCTCCTTGATCTTCTCCTCCTCCTCCTCCTCCTCCTCCTCTTCCTCCTCCTCCTTCTCCTCCTCTTCCTCCTCCTCCTTCTCCTTCTTCCTTTTCCTCTCGCCTTCCTTTTCATCCCTTCTTCCCTCCACCATCATCAATTGCTTGTTGATCAAGCTCTGTATCTGAGTTCCCCTCATTAATACACTGCCTTCCCAATCACCTGACAGTTTCCTTCCTTTAACAAACAGTATTAATTACATTGTGCTTCATGCTACTCTTTTCCCTTTATCTTCGTTTATTTGGAGCTTTCGTTTACTCTCTATATTTCTTTTTTCTCTATATAAACATTAACAATTAATTGTCAATCTCCAATGATTTTCAACAATATCTTCAACATTGAATTTCTCACTACACATTTATTTCTGTATTCCTTCTCTTTGTCTTCGATTCTTCTAATAATCATTGTGCTTTTCTTCTCTTCCTCCGCTTGCTTCTCCTCCTCCTCCTCCTCCTCCTCCTCTTCTTCTTCCTCCTCTTCCTTCTCTTCCTCCCCCTCATAATAATCCTTCCCTCTCCTTCTCCTCCTCCTCCTCATCCTTCTCTCCTCTCCTTCTTCTTCTTCTTCTTCTTCTTCTCTTCCTCCTTTTCTCTTCCTCCTTCTCCTCCTTCCTCCTCCACCTCCTCCTCCTTCCATCTTCTCCTTCTTCTTCCTTCTTCCTTCTCCTCTTCTCCTTCTCTTCCTCCTCTCCTCTCCTTCCTCCTCTTCCTCCTCCTCCCTCCTCCTTCTCCTCCTCCTTCTCCTCCTCCTCCTTCCTCATAATCATCCTTCCTCCTCTTCCTCCTCCTTATTATCTTCCTCCTCCTTATTCTCTTCCTCCTCCTCCTCCTCCTTATCCTCCTTTCACCAAATAATACACCCTGTCTCAATGATTGTAGATGACGCAAGTAAAACAAACAGTCATCATTCGATTCGATAGACAAACTCGACTCGCAACTAAGTTCACCGAATAAAGGAGGACTTCAAAGCAGGAGGAGGACTTAGGCGCTCTACTTGATAAATCTTCCTTCTCCTCCTTCTTCTTCCTTCTTCTTCTTCTTCTTGTTCTTGTTCTTGTTCTTCTTCTTGTTGTTGTTCTTGTTGTTGTTGTTCTTCTTCTTCTTCATTTTTCTTGTCCTTTTCATCATCCTCCTCCTACTCCTCCTCCAAATCTTTCTCTTCCTTTTCCTCCTTCCTCTCCTCATCAGCCCAGCTCGTTAAGTAAGGACAACAGAGACAACAAACTACTACTGTGAAAGACGAACTTGCCTAGTGATAAGGGAAGGGATGCCATCCTAGTTATTATGTAGACCTTATTTTCATTATAATGGAGAAATCAAGGATCCTAATCAAGGGAATGCAGTATTATATTCAAGGGAATTTAGTATTTTAATCAAATTATATTAATAGTAGTATATGTCCTTGTGTACTAGGAATCAAAAATGGAGACAAAGTTACAACTAGTCATTCATGAGCTGAATACAATCATCACAAACGTCTTATTATTTGTAATCTCGTTTTCCATGACAAGAGCCTCAGCTGTATGTTTTCAGCCATCATAAAACACCTTGTATTGCCCACGTAACAGGTGAAGTGCAGTACAGTAAAAGATACGGGCACTTCACCTGTTTCGTTGGTTCATATATTCAATAATTATGTTATTGTATTGAGAGATTCTGTTTTATCCAAAAGGTTGATAGGAAAAAAAAACAAAGTACCTAATAAATTTTTCTCACTTTTACGGAGAGCATCAGTGACCAAGCGTTATAATTATTATTATTTATCTATTGTGACAACTGCAACTTGATAGCAAGTATTTTAAGTATTTTCTAGCCACCCCTTTCTTAGCTGTGATTGGCTGAGCAATTGACGTCATTAGCCAAATGGAGTGCTGCAGTGGATAAGAGTGTGAGTTGGCAAAATGACGGGCTGCTAGATTGGAGTTGGTTGCATCTTAAATTTCACGATAACACGAGTTTCTCTTATGAATTATTGATTCTATTTTTAATTCTGAGTTTGGATAGAAAGTAATTCAAATTTATAATCGAAGGCTACTAAAGTTATTTTTTAGTTAGTTGTGGAGGTGATATTGTGGTAGTTATCCATACTGACAACATCTTGTCTTTTCATTTATTTTAATAATTATTCCCAAGATAATTAGAATAGAATGAATAGGTCACTGGCGGCTCGTGCCCACGAAACAGGTGAAGTGCTGTACAGTAAAAGATACAGGCACTTCACCTGTTTCGTGGGTACGAGCCGCCTGTGGAATAGGTAATTCTGTTCTAATTACCTTGGTTATTCCTTATATATTGAGAATGGTGGAAAAATAAAAATATCTATTTTGCTGTCTTGATACTTACTGTATCATGTGTCATAAGTTTATTCTAAAATAATAATGAGCTATAAGATAGACATAAAAGCTATCTTGATAATACTCACTTGGATATCTGTGACATGAATGTGTTTTAAGCGATCAAATTGACAGAAAAAGTTTGAAAGTAAGAAAATGGGGAAGGAACAGGGAGGGAAAGGAGAGAAATAACAACAAATTACTGTGAAAATAAAGGCGAAACGACGATCAAAATTGACGGATGCTGGAGAAAATTCAATTTCAAATCTTATTTACTTCTTGTCGCTTTTATCAAAAACATTGGGGACGGTTATTATTTACTGCAACTTCGGAGGAGAAGAAAAAGAAGTAGGAGAAGAAGAAGAAGAAGGAGAGAAAGGAGAAGAAGGAGAAGAAGAAGAAGAAGAAGAAGAAGAAGAAGAAGAAGAAGAAGAGAGGAAGTAAAGATTAAATACAACATTCTGATGTTTTCAAATTCTAAAGCTCAGGACTAGAACGATTTATTTTCCTAATCAGTCCTTCGAAACAGGTAATTGGAAATATCGCTGCTTCATCATCATCTTCTTCTTCTTCTTCTTCTTCTTCTTCTTCTTCTTCTTCTTCTTCTTCTTCTTCTTCTTCTTCTTCTTCTTCTTCTTCTTCTTCTTAATTTTCTCCTTCTTCTTGTCTTCATTCTTCCTACGATAAGGTTCCAGGCGGGTTTTCTTCGAATAAAGGCGACAAAACCCCGATTGGAAGGTTTTGAATTGACGCGCCAATTTCGAAATTTATTTAGTTAGAACGTCTTGGGAGAGTAATAATAAAGTTATTATGACGAGGCGCAGCTAATGGAATATTATTTGGAAATGTTCGGCTTCGATTGATAGAATGAGGAAATGAAAATTGACTGAATGAATGAAAGAGAATTAATAATGAACAAGCAAGATTACTGAACGTATTTCGGTTTGTAGTGATTATTTGAATGGTGGTTTGACAAGATTTTAATTTGGAATTATTGTTTAAGTGATTGAAAATATATTTCAAATTATCAATGGGAATGAATAGAATTGGTAGAACGTTCTTGATTGATTTCTAAACTTCATATCTACTCAGTTTGAATAAGTTTATCAGTTTGTACTCAGTTTGAATTAGTTTTATGTTAGTCTACAAACCTGAGGATTCGTATTATATTATTAATTTGACGTTTCTGATAGCATTCTTCCTATACTGAAGGAATAACATTTTCAAGTAATATTGCTTGAAACTTTGAAGCAAGTATTTA
The DNA here is from genome assembly GCA_017141385.1 of Sogatella furcifera. NCBI lineage: Eukaryota > Metazoa > Arthropoda > Insecta > Hemiptera > Delphacidae > Sogatella > Sogatella furcifera. The sequence continues at coordinate 8,206,218 of CM029557.1, forward strand.
ATATCCGATTTGGAAGTAATTGTAATAAAGAACTAAATTAGAATCTTTATTATCCTTTCTCATCTAATAGCTTCAACAAAGAAGAAGACTTTGAAGTATTCATAAAACAGTTGTTATAGTCTGTCCAAGCAAAGAAGACATTCGGGTAAGATAGGAGAACGACTCCAGCTCGGTCAATATTGGTTCAAGAATTATAAATTTGGTTTAAAATTGTAGGAAATGTTCTGATCTACAATGTCGAACTAAATTTATAAATTTTGAAGCAATATTGATCGAGCAGGAGTCATTCTCCCAACTTGCCAGAATGTCTTCTTTGCTTGGACAGACTATAGTGTATAGTCTTATCTTTTTTTAACGAATGGCTATTACTGAAAAGCTATAAATTCGTTATTTCCAGTTACTAGTTTGGCATTAGATGCTTGATAAAATTAATTTACAGATAGATCTTGGTGAAGTTTGTGCCAAATATTAAGGCGGCTTCGTCTGCTTTCTTATTGGCTAGTAATTGCACCAGCTAGAGTATTTTCATAACTCTATTCTCTAGTCAGCTGGTCCAGTACAGTTATACAGACTATTTTCAGACAATTAAATGAAAAGGCAAGATGTTGTCAAACTTCTAATTGATTAAAAAATTCGAGATACCGGTTTCGGTTGACACCATTATCAATCTCTGGTAGACTCTGACAACATCAGCTGTTGCTACGCACAAGGAACAGACTCGATTTATCAAAAACTTGATCCATTATATCATTCATTTCCAAAATGAATCTATTCATAAGAAAGTTTATTCATATCTTCATGGAATAATATACTATAAGTCTTTAGAATGTAACATTCATAATGCTGATTATTATGTATTATTATTATTATTATTATTAGCTTATGGCTTTATTTGGTGGAGAGACCCAAAGGTGTTCCACCTCGCCGACATAACCTTGTTTAGTAGGAAACATGGTTGAATTTCTTATTGATTTTGTTCACAATTTTGTTGAATTTCTTATTGATTTCGAATTGATTTTGTTCACAATTAATTCGATTCGGAAGGGTTATTTTAAATTTAGAAGGTCCAAAAACACCAAAGCACAAGTTAAAATGACTAATCGAAACCCGAAAATTTTTGAATTATGTATTATGTAAGGGTAGCTCATATGATTCCAGTATTTCAAAAGAAAACCAAAGTCCACATATGAGCATTATAAGCATACATTTCAACTTTCCATTTTGAAAGTTGTTTGAAACTCTCTTTTGAGAGGAAATTGTAAGCTCAGGGTAGGCGAGGAGGGAAATAGGAATAACACAAAAAGAAGGAGAAAAGGATTATGGGAGAAATAGAGGGAAGAGAGAGAGAGAAAGAGAGAGAGAGTGTGAGAGATTGGGAGGGGGGAAAGAAAGAAAGACAGAGAGAGGTTCGCCAAGGCCATAATTCCGTGAAAGGAAGGAGAAGGAGAAGAAGAAAAATGAGAAGGAAAAGAAAAAGAAAAATGAGAAGGAAAAGAAGAAGAAGAAGAAAAAAAAGAACAAGAGAAAGAAGAAGAAGGAAAAGAAGAAGAAGAAGAAGAAGAAGAAGAAGAAGAGAGCGGAGTGAGACAGAAAGAAACTTTTCAACAAATAAAGCCGCCCGTATTCTATTTATATTATGTTATGAATGTAACAGTATGATGCATAATACGTTTTAGAGATGATGAGGTTTATTCTTTGAGAAAGGGAAACTGAATGCCTTTTGAGGGACATACGTGAAGATATGCATGAAATAAGAGGGAAAAATAAATGCTGACAAAACATAAAAAGGGTAGCAAGGGGGAAGGCTTGGTCAGAAAAGTTGTAGGGTTTTCTAAAGGTTTTGTCCGTGGAAAGGAGATTATCATGAAATAGGATCATCATCATCATCAGCATCATAATTTTCTGCGTTTTATATTATCATGAAGTATGATCATCAACATCATTATCATCATAATTCTCTACGTTTTATATTGTCGGTAGCAAATAATGAAAGCGGTACACTCTTGACCAGTGGGGAAAAGTGGGAAATTTTCTTTTTGATACAGTCTGTCCAAGCAAAGAAGACCTTCTTTCAAGATAGGAAAATGACTCCATCTTGGACAATATTAATACTCGAATTATAAATTTGTTCTCAAATTGTAGGACACATTTTGATCTACAATTTGAGACCAAATTTATGATTTTTAAACTATTATTGACCGAGCTGGAGTCATTTTCCCATATTTCTAGAATGTCTTCCTTGCTTGGACATACTATAATATAACGTAAGGATATGAGAAAGAAAAGCTCGCTGTAGACGTTATTAAACCTCTTTGTATGCTTTTCAAATGTTGTAAAGCATGTTGAATATGTTTCTAAAATATTATGATTCAATGGTTTGGTTTGAACAGTGTTCTTTCTCGTAGCTTCAAAATATTATAATTCAATGGATTTGTTCATTCAGTGTTATCTCTTGTGGTTATATGAATACATTTCACGTGCATTTAAGAGTACAGTATTCTGTTATATTCAGGTATTCATTCTACGAGAATATATATTTGTATGTGGATTCAGGATTGATGAATTGCTGGAGTATATGATTCATCCAAATTCCATATGAGATTTTATAAGAGTATCAATATATTCTATTCAGTTATGTTTACTGCAGTAAAAAGTTAGTATGTATTCTATTTGAGCTCAGGAACTAGGAATGAGATACATTAGCAAAATGAGGGTGACATAATTTTATTTGTTGTGAATATATGGATAGCTAGAACATTTTAAGTCTTCATTATGGAAAAGGAAAGGAAATTGAAAAGGATGAGAAAACTAATAAAAAGAGAAAAAATAAAAAGAAGAAAGAAAGAAAAAGGAAAAAAGCAAGCACCAGAGATAAGAGGATGGAATGGAGACGGCGAGAAGACAAGAAAAGGAGGAGGAGGTGAAGGAAAAGAAGGACGAGAAAAACAAAAAATAGAAGAAAAAGGAAAAAGGAGAGAAGAAACTAGCACCAAAAACAAAACACTAGAATGGAGACATCGAGAAGAAGAAGAAGAAGAAGAAGAAGTGAAGAAGAAGAAGAAGGACGAAAATAAGAAGAAGAAGAAGAAAGAAGAAGAGAGAAGAAGAAGGAAGAAAAAGGAGGAAAAAGAAGAAGAAGAAGAAGAAAGGAGAAGAAAAATAGAACAACGCTTGACGTGACAAGATAAGACAAGAGGTTGCTGTGCGGTAGCTTTAGTGGTTTATTCAGTGTGTATTTTTGATGGGTTGCTGATGGTGGGGCGGTTGGTTGAAGGGGGGGGGGGGTAGTTGTTGTTTATAAGCCACCTCAACAACGTCAAAAAGAACCCCGAATGCTACTTTGTGGTTTCAACGGTGGTGGGTGGGAAGAGGGGGTAAAGGAGACACAAAGCAGAAAGATAGGAAGGGGTGCGGAGAGAATAAACCTACGAATTTTCTTTTCTTACTTTGATCTCTGCCCTTGTTTCAAATCAAAACAAGCAGCCGGGAAAGGGTGAAAGAGGAGTAGGAGGCAGTGGAGGAGGAGGAGGAGGAGGAGGAGGAGGAGGAGGAGGAGGAGGAGGAGGAGGAGGAGGAGGAGGAGGAGGAGGAGGAGGAGGAAGAGGAGGAGGAGAAGGAGGACGAAAAGGAGGAGGAGGAGGAGGAGGAGGAGGAGGAGGAGGAGAAGAAGTAAAGGAAGAAGGTGGAGGAGAAGGAGAAGAAGGAACAGGATTAGTAGAGGATGAGGAAGAGAGAAAGAGGAAACAAAAGAAGAAAAATTAGGAGTAGTTTTTATCGTCGAAAGGAGGAAAAAGATGGAGAAAAGGTTGAGAGGGAGAAGATATAGGAGCAGATGAAGAAGGAGAAGGAAAAAATAAGAAGAGAAAGAAAAAAAGAAGAAAAATATGGAGAATAAGGAGAAGAAAAAAGAGAGATAAGAAACAAGAATGAGGAAAATAAAAATAAGAAAAAGGTAAAGAAATGGAGAAAGAAGAAGAGAAAGAAGAAACAGAACAAGAAGAAAAAGAAGTAGAATAGAAAGAAGGAAAAGGAGGAGAGGAGGGGAAAGGAAGAAGATGGAGAAGAAGTAAAGAAAGTAGGAGAAAAATTAATGAAATTAAAGACGGAAAAGAAGGATAAGGAGAAGGTGGAGGAGAAGAAGAGAAGAAGATGACGAAAAAGCGGGAAAAGAAGTAGAAGAAGATGACAAGAAAGCTCGAAAGCTTACATGTTCTTCAAAGGCGGGAAAATAAGAAGAATCAAAAGAAAGGAACAGAAAGAGGAGAAGGAGAAGCAGAACAAAGAAGAAATAAGAGAAAAATAATCAGAGAGAAGAGGAAGTAGAGGGGTAGGAGAAGGGTGGAGAAGAGGAACAGGAGGTAAATTGATAGAATAATAAGAGGGAGAAGATGTAGAGGAGGTAGTGGTGAGAGAGAGGGGTGGGGAAGAGGAAATGAATAATAAAAGGATAGGGAACAAGGGATGACAGACAACAAGTAGCACCAAATTCATCCCTTGAAAATCCAACATGGCTTATCTCATTTCTCACGTCATATCACCAAGGAAGTCTTTTACTTTCCATCGTGAATTTGTGGTAGAGCACAACCCCATTCTTATCCAATCATCTTTTATTTTTTCTCTTTCTTCTTCTCCTTCTCTTTCTCTTACTCTTTATCTTTCTTCCTTAGTCGCTCACATTGCTGAAGATGTGTTTTATCATTCACCTCATCTCATTAAAGCTACCCTTTGATTTGTCTTCTGCTCTTGCACTTTATATATATATATATATTTTTCTCCTTCTCCTTTGCAACTTTTATTCTTCTTTGTATCACTCTCTTTCTCTCGGACTCTTCCCTTGTCAAGAATCTTTGTAAACTCGGGGTAACACATGACCAATTCTTGCATCAATTTATTATTTATTCCAGAGTCCTATCTCATCTTCTTTCTTTTTCTACTTCTTCAGTTTTCTCAAACTCCTCCCTCTCCCTAACAAGCTCCTTCTTCGCCTCTCCTTTCCCCCCTTCTTCCTTCTTCCCCCTTGTTGTTTGTGTACTATATTTATCTTCACTTTTTCTTTTCCTTCTTTTTGTTAATTTACCTTCATCTTCACCTTCTCTTATTCCTTCTCGTTGTTTCTTCCTTTATCTTTACCCTTTGCTCCTTCTCTTCGATCATTTTTGTTTTTTATCTTCACACTATATTTATCTTCACTTCTTCTATTCCTTCTTGTTGTTAATTTACCTTCATCTCCACCTTCTCTTATTCCTTCTCGTAGATTTGTTCCTTTATATTCGCCCTTTATTTCTTCTCTCATTTTATTTTTGTTCTTTTATCTTCACGCTATATTTATCTTCACATTTTCTTTTCCTTCGTGTTGTTGATTTTCCTTCATTTTCACCTTCTCTTATTCCATCTCGTTGATTTTTTCCTTTATTTTTATCCTTCATTTCTTCTCTTTGTTTATTTTTGTTCTTTTATCTTCACTCTTTATCTCAAATCTTTGTTCATTTTGGTTTTCTTCTCTTTACAATGATAGTATTTTTCTCCTTATAACTTGGCAAATCGCTTTAAAAATAGAGGAAAGTTGGAAAATAATATTAAATAAATCTTCTTGATAATTCAGGAAGGTGTTCGTTCGTCTTTCATATTTGAAGAGTTATTTTAAGTTGCTGTAGATTGTAGTTTTCTGTTTTCTTTGTTTATATTGTTTCTATTCATTCAATTTATTTCCTGTGGGGAAAACAGTTGAAGATAATCAAACGTTTGAAGAACTGTTCTTGTAGTAGGAGGAATCGTCTTATGAATCCAAGAAATTATGAGATTATGGAAATCAAACGATAGAAGAGCTTTTCTTGGAGTAGGAGGAATGGTTTTATGAGATTTTCTCTATCAAATAATCCTAAAGTTGAAAATAATGCCATGAACATAACTTTATCGTGCTACATTAAATGTTTATCAAATTATGTTCTGATGCGTGATTAGTTTTTAATTTCTGTATTGAATTTGTTTTAGATATTCGCCAATGAAACTCAGAAACATCTGGAACTCCAGCAAAGGATACAGCATGAACATATCAAAAGGCAGCAAGAACATTTATTGCAGCAACAACAGCACAAAATACAAGAATTACAGGTAAATTAATAATATTGATGTAGGCTATTGATCCACAATCTCTGATTATGTGTTCTAATACAATGAAATAAAACATACTGAAATATTATTTGTATTGGTAGGCAACAGGATTAGAGTTTTTCATTCCATTATGGAACGATTCTGCAATGTCAACATCTACTTAGTCGAATTTTTATTCTAATACAGCTTTTGTGGATTCATAAATGTTTAAAACTAAAGTAGGCTATGTAATAATTCGAAGATGATTTATTATTAGCACAAGATTCACTTTAAAATTATAGTCTTCTATAATAATTATGATAAAATAATGATATATCAAATGTATCAAATTATATATGATATATATATTCATGATATATCAAATATATCAATGAAATATTGATATTGATAATGATATTTTATCGTTATTAGTAGTTCATGATAAATTATGAAAAGAATTATATCATATTTATTTTTGGAGACGTCTTATGAAGTATCCCTTCTCAGAAATTCCACGAATGCTACTCTAGTATAATGTTTCTTTTTTGTTTTTGTTTTTCTTATGAGGGTGAAGACCACATACGTAATAGTAATATGTATGCACTGTTCCATTACTTCCAAGAAGATATAGAATAATTAGTCAATCAGATTTGATTCCAGATACTGCTCAATACGATCAAGACGTTTCAAAAATGATATCCTTTGAATTCGATTGTTTCAATTGTATCTTGTACAATATCAAATTTAATGGACTCTTAAAATTTCTTAAAGTGTGATTAAACCATGAACACACAGCTTGAAAATAAATTTGCATAATTATTTTATTCCAATTATGAGATTAATCTATTTGCTCACTCACAAATACATGGATAGGAACACGTTTCAATAATACATAATAATAATTGTACAAACAATAACTCATATTTCTCTATGTTGTTTCCGTATCTGTAAATAGATCTTAATCCTCATCTATTGTAAAATTGTTATGAGTAAGTTTTTTTCAAAATTTGATTTGCTAAATTCTTGTTTCAGAACCAGATATCGTCGCAGTATGCTTCCAGTAAGGGATTAAGTTTGCCAGGGCCTCAGTCCTATATGCTGTTGCCTGCTTTTCTCGACCATATCAGAAGTAGTGTAGCCAACACTACCACAACTAATACGTCTTCTGCATCGGTAAATTTATTTGAAATCATAGAACATAATCATATTTCTGTAATTTTCTAAAAATATATGTTAAATGAGTTCGTTGTATGAAAGCTCCTTGTAAGAAGATGATGATGATGATGATGATGTTTCTCTCTGCTTGCATTGAATTCTCAAAGCAATACTTTTACCATGTTTCCTATTGGCGAAACATGGTTATGTTGGCGAGGTGGAATTACCTTTTGGTCTCCCCACCAAATAAAGCCATACGCTGTTAATAATAGGAGATGATGAGAGTCCCCAGGAATGTTTTTCTAGCTTGGGATTTAATTCCGGAGAATGCTACTATGAATTACAAAAGATTAAATCTAATTGTTTTTGTGAACGCAACCCAATAAGCATAAACTTTTATTATTTCAAATGCTCTGGCTATACGCCTATTATTTTCAATGACAATGACAATTTCTAACAGAAATTGGAAATAACAATAGGCCTATGAGTAAGAAATTATTTCCTGAATATTATTTAGCCTTCTCTGTTTCAAACTATAGTAATTATCCAATTTAACTATGAATTCAATGTGATTTTTCAAGTTTAATAAGAAATAAAGTCAGCTAGATTTTACTTGCTACATGAATGTACTTCTTGTCCACTGTATTGTACTACAGTGCGTAGCATCAACAGAGTAATGAAGTGGAATGAAGTGCGTTTAGCGCACGGGTATGCCCGGTATAGTGGCAGAGATTAGTAAAGGGCTGAGCATCTGGCCTCTCTGAAAGAACCGTGTCGCAAGTAATATCTCGTAGACTTGAGTTGTAGTACTCAGCGATAATGAATATGATAATATAATAGAATATTCCTATATTCTATTCTCTCTGGTAGTACTAGATAGAAATCTCTAATCATTGACGTTTCAGTGTAGTAGTCTAGATGGATTTCAATGGTTCTCATTCGTCATTCATTACCCTATGGTGAACGATAATATTCTTCTCAGCTTCATCATTTTTGTAAAAACTAGATTATTTGTTTTATTTATTTATTTTTCTACAACTGCGCGTAAAACAAGATTTTACATACTGAATTCTCATCGTAAAATAGCCCATTTCCGAGGAGAATCTACTTTTTCGCTCGCTAACCATCTGCGCATGCGCAGTTGAATTACTTTACGCTCGCTAAGCAACTGCGCATGAGCAGGAGATGTACTTTACGCTTGCTAATCAGCTGTGTTGTGATAAGCTTCAGTCAGTGAAACAAAAAGATGCAAATTCATGTAGCTAAATTTCCGCCCTCTTCTGTAAAAGCTGAATGGCCGAGGTGGTTAAAGCGGCGTTCATTACCTTGTGATGCGATGTTAGCAGGTTCAAATCTGATTCCTGACTAATTTTTTTGGAGTTCATAAAATTGTTTTTTTCTTTCATATAATTAAAACATATAATGATAATTGAAAATTAATTATAATTTTCAAGTTTAACTGGATGGATTCATTTTATTATTCCAATTATCACCAGAGAAATTTAATAACAGTTTACAGTAGGCTATTTGACAAATCAAATTAGTTCAACAGGTGAACTTAGTTCATAAATGTGCAGTTGTAGAAAAAATTTTGTATGTAATTCGCGTGTAAAGCTTCTTTATCGTTCTTGCAAAATTATCACGCTCCGCTATCGCGTCGCGCGATAACTGTTTTGCGCGAGCGATAAAGTCGCGCTTTACGCTCTTAATACATAAATAGCTATTATAACTTTGCACTGTTCATAATTTCATAACAATATCCCTTTCTTCTTATTACAGCTAGTCCCCCCCATGGGCACCCCCAGCTGGGCCCCCCAACAACAACTTCGTACCCCTCCTCCTGCTCCTCCACAACGACAACAATCGTCTCCTCCTCCTCCACCGCCCTCTTCCGGGGACGGAGGAGGCGACACCCCCCTCAACCTCAGCAAACCCAAGTCGGGGAGGGGGAGCCACACGAGCCCTCCTGAAGTGGAGGTACCCCCCCATATGGGGGGTGGTCCTATGGCGGCCACCGCCCCCAAGCTGCTGCCCCCCAATCTGGTCATGCCCAGATTTCTACCCTATGCTGGACTGCCGCCCCACGTCAATCCTACTGGTGAGTTAAATTTTGATTGTTTTTCCAGAAACCTTCTTTCCTATCTTATGTTATAGTCTGTCCAAACAAAGAAGACATTCCGGCAAGATGGGAAAATGACCAGCTCGATGAATTTTTTTTTAATTATCAATTTGGTCCCAAATTGTAGAACACATTCTGCCTTAAATTTGAAACCAATCTATAATTTTAATCTATTTTTTAATTTAAATCTATTTTTAAATCTATAATTATATAATTTTGAACCAACATTGACCGAGCTGCAGTTATTTTCTCAATCTGTGGTTATCAGTTAGCCACAATAATGCCACAACTATTGAAACGAAATCTTTCATAACATTAATACTAATAAAATTTCACATTTTGCCAATTATCTTTAGAACTTTTTTAATTGCGAGCTTCTGAATGGTTTTATTGAATTCATAGGCATAGGCTTATTTTGGGTATGAAATTATTATTTCTGTTATTGCAAGGAACTTCTAAGAAATCGAAAAAAAAGTTAATTTTCAGTCATTTTTATCTCGGTAACAAAGCAATTCTGAGGGTAGCCTATGTCCTATTGATCTTTTTTCGCTACTTGGTATGAGGAATTGCTGATTCCAAATCAGCCTAAGAAGTATTGCACATTCCTCCTGAAACACTCTGTATATTAATCATTATATTTCGCAAAATTTTTAAAACTATTTTTAAGTTAATAGTAGGCTAATGTACGATAACTACTGCTAATTCTTTTACAATTATTTTCCAATTCTCATCTTTAATTTTCAATTTCTTTAATTTTTCATCCTATACCTTCATTTCTGTCCTTCAATTCTCTATAATTTTTGGTCTATCACCTTCATTTTTCCCCAGTTCTCAATTTTCCTCCAGTTTTTCATCACTCATCTCCAACTTTCCTGAGTTTTTCATCTTATATAATACATGATATACCATATTATATTATAAATATTATTTGATTTTTCAGGTAAACTAAGCATGTCGCCAGGCAAGGACGGGGACAAACTACCGCCCTACCCAGGACTACACCTCTACCCCCCTCCACCACACCCGCACGCGCATCCCCCCAGTCTCAGGGATGATAGCAAGGAGGAAGCCGACTTCATGGCTGCCTGTCAGAGTGAGTTTATTGCTTTTTTTGATAATTGTTTAGATCTCTTATTCAATTATTCATATTTTTGTGACAATTATTCATATTTTTGAGAAAATTTACTTCAATAATTGAATTATGCTTTGCTGAAGCTGTGAGTGCACGGTCAATTATTCATTTCCAGTAATAATTATTCATATTTTTGTTTCAATTTTTGTGAAATTTACTTCAATGATTGAATTATCAGAATAATTCTGAACATAATTATTATGTACTGCTAAAGTTAAGAATACACGGGTCAATTTCGTTTCAAGAGGATACGAAAGATGACACAGCCCAAGTATCAAAATTAATGAAGCGATTATTGTTTTGACTCTGGGGTTGAATGTTTCTCTGTAACGCTGTTGGTCTCCTCCCCTAGGGAGAAAGAATTTTAAATCCTCAAAACTCGTTTTTAGACCTGTACGGCGTACCGTCACAAATTAAGCTCTGGTTATTTCTCAATAGTGATGCAAGGTTTTCGAACTCGATTGCTTTATTTGATACATGTATACAATCTCTTGAGAGGGTAATTGAACCGAATTGAATCTATTGCGAATAAATTTTCTTGTAAAAATTGTGTCCATTTTGTTGAATATCATCAATTCTACTCAATATCTTTTTACATGAAGTTGACTAATAAAGCTCAATTTGTTATATTTTCAGTGTGGGGACCTGACCCTGGATATAAACTACAAGATGAGTGCAACGACAAAGGTAATTCCACTCAAATAATATTATAGAATATTTAAAAGAACTATAACCCACATGGTTCTCCATATTTTCATTCGTGAGAAATGAGGTTATAATATTGCGAAGTGGAACAACCCTTTGGGTATCCCCACTATTAAAAGCATACGATAAATAATAAAAATAGAATATTTTAATATTATCGATATAATAGCTATAGAATATAATAATGTAATAATGATTTCTTATACCTCATACATTTATATCATCGCTTACTTCATGTTTGGCGATCTTGATTGAAACTGCATGGTCAAATAACATATGAACGAAACTTAATTGATTATAATCATTATATAGTATAAAATATTAAATATATTGTATTATGAACAACATATATATTATATTTTATTTACAATAAAGTATATTCTCAAAATGCAGTTCAATTATTTTAGCTTTACAATTTATTCTCTCAATGTTCTGAATGATCAATGTTATAATTATAATTTTTGGAATATCTTTCTGAATATATAAGATGGAATGAAATGAATGGATAAATTTATACTCTCTATTTCAATATTATCTCTGATTTAACTATCGTTTCATCTTTAATATCTTATTGAACCATACTCCATTCCAAATATCTCCAATTAAACTATTATTTTTCCATTTTCCAGCCAAAATGGTCCGTCAACCCAAACGTGACGGAGAAGGGAAACCGCACATCAAACGTCCCATGAACGCGTTCATGGTCTGGGCGAAGGATGAGAGACGGAAGATACTCAAAGCATGCCCCGATATGCATAACTCCCATATTTCGAAAATATTGGGTGAGTTACGTCAAAATTTACAGAGTTTTCAAACCAATAGAATTAGCAATTATAATCCGTGATTTCTTATTTTTAGGATTAGGGATGACTATAATTCATTTAATTTAACCTATTAGCACTGGCGGCTCGTGCCCACGGAACAGGTGAAGTGCTGTACAGTAAAAGATACGAGCACTTCACCTGTTTCGTGGGCATGAGCCGCCAGTGTCTATTAGATGTTGTGGTTAGATTCGATTGGATTTATTTATTCATGTTGATGTAGATAATAACAAAATATCACATCTTAGTTTCTCGATTGCAATAGTTGTAAGTGTACCTAATTACTCTGTGATTTTTACGAGCTGAAAACTTTACAATAATTAATCAAAAAAGTAGGAACATGTGTAAAATTTGGCGAAGAAAGAATGCAAGTAGGAATGGAGCAGCCAGGCTGTATGTATTTCAGGCTATAGAATGAAACAAATGGTTATTGAACTACATAACTGATAAGATCCATTCAAAATAATGACTCAATAACAGTTGATAATGTGATGAACCAGAGAAAGATCTCATGGAAATTAATTTTTTCTCAATTTTGATCCGATACTGTATTGTAGGCTAAAACTATCAGAAATGATAACATTGTAGTAATTGACAATTGAAATAGTCATTGTTTATCTGTAATTACATGGTATGGCTGCATTATCTCTTATCTATTGCTCAATGGTATTTTTAGTTGGGATTGTTGTGTAATAACTTCGATTTTCGGAAGGATTTGGATTGTTCCGGTAATTATTCGATCCAAATTGATTTGAGCCAGAGAAAACTGGATGAATTTTTTCAATGACACTTTCGAGTAAAGGATTTGATTTATCAAGTCATGGTTTTGATTGAATCATGGCATAGGATAGACCAATCATTCTCACCGAATGATTAGTCTTTGATCATGGTCTGAAATTACGGAATCAAGGAAATTATGATGAGATTAAGAATATGCTGTGATTTTTCTAGAATTCAAGTAGGATTAGGATAAAAAAATAAAATAGATAAATAATAAATCAAATGAATAGTTAAATAGATCATTTATAAAATAATTAATTAAATTTCCTTGTTTCTGCCAACAGGCACCCGTTGGAAAGGCATGTCGAACGCAGAGAAACAACCCTACTACGAGGAACAATCCCGACTGTCCAAGCTGCACATGGAGAAGCACCCGGACTACAGGTATCGTCCGCGACCGAAGCGCACCTGCATAGTGGACGGCAAAAAGATGCGAATCTCAGAGTACAAAACGCTTATGCGGCAGCGCCGCAACGAAATGCGCCAACTGTGGTGCCGTGGCGATGCCGGACCGTCCGGGTCCGGATCGGCCGGTCCGAGCTTTGGCTACAATCCGGACGGATCGATTTCGCCCTCGGACATGCTCACGTTCTCGTCGGACAATTCGCCGAGTCCCAGCTCGCATAACGATGACTGAGGACACGACTACTATTTTCCCGGCATGTTTGCGGGGGAGTTTATGTGAGATTATTCGGAAAAAATGTGTGATGTGAATTAACTTTGGGATGGATACAGTGGAATTCACCTTGAAAAGTCATGAAAATGCTTCTGATCATAGGACACAAATGAGTTTTCATGTGATGAGTTGTATAAAATGCTTTTGATAGGACACAAATCTTGCCAATAAGTTTCATGTGGGATGTAAATGTTTTCCTGGCATTTTTGCAGGAAAGGTCATTTAAAGATGTAAATGGTTTGGTTGGTTTGGGTCAAGTGTAAATGTAATTGACATTAAAAACATGTAAAGTTACTCATTTACCTAGGAGAGAGTAACAATATGTCAGTACAATGTTCTTATGCCATTATGTTTCCCTAGCATTTTTTGTAGGGAAATTTATGTAAGATGTGAATGGTTAAGTTAGATCAAGTGAAAATTGACATTGGAGAGTTGTAACAACCTTACTTACAATATGTACTTATAAACCTTGAAAAATTGTTAGAATGTTCTTAGGATGCAAATTTTCCTGTTATTTTTTCAGGGAAGTTTATGCAATGTGATTGGGACGAGTGAAAATTAACATTGGAAAGTAGTATCTACAATGCACTAATTCATGTTGGAAGGGTATTCAAATATTTTTAATAATGAGACGCAAATTTCCCTGACATTTTTGCAGGAAATTTCATGTGAGACAAGATTGAATAGGTTGGGTAAGAACGGCTTACCATTCTTAGTTAGGTCAAGTTTTATCAATAAGGAACTTGACCTTGATAAGTGAAAGCTTGGATTGCAGAGAGCTAAGGAAATTTTTTCTGGGCATGATTGTTAGAAGGAGGAAAGTTGTATGATATATAAACTTTCTTTAAAACAGTTGAAGTTTGGGATAATGAGGAACTTCATGAATAAAAAGCCCTAAGTACCCCAAAGTGTGAATTTTGATTTTTTTGAGAAACTTGACTTTGAAAAGTGAGCACAATTCTACTGAAGGGGTATCTCTTCATAGGACACACATTTTTGTGGCATGTTTGAAAGGAATTTTATGCCTTGTGAGAGGTGGTGTATTCAATTCATGCGGTTGGATAGCATATTGGCAAGTTTTGAAAATAATAGAATTGATATTGAAAATGTAGTAGTACAATGTACGGTATTACTTTACCTTGAAAGGGCATCTGAATGCTCCTCATGCGAAAATATAATAAGCTTATCTATTGATAGTCGGTATGGTACCAATATGAAACTTATGTATAAATTTTGTAATGTTTCTGGACTTTTTCTGGATTGTGGACTGGGTTTGACTCGTGGATAGCTGGATCTAACAAAAATAGTTCAAACTTGATTAAATGTTTTCAAATTCATCAAAATGAGAAGTGACAGGTTATCTCTTCACAATGGCTGATGTTATATCATCATCAAGACATGTTTAAACATGGAATTAAATGAATTGAATGTGAATAAAATAATGTCGGGGTTTGAAGGTGATGATAAAAGAACTGAGTCTTGAATGTTCCTCATCTTTTGAGAAACCTTGAGTACCTAGCTCCAAGCAGGAGTTTGTAGCTCCTTGTCAATCAGTATGTAGCTATCCACTCATTTCTATTACAGTTGGCTAGTTCACTTACTCCTTGCATTATTTACCCAATAATTGAAGCAAGCTTAATTTTCAAGCTTTAATTTTTCATTTTAGTAGAATCTACATCACATCTACTTATTTTCAAATTTGTTTGATTTCCAGCTTTAATTTTCAAGTGAAAGATTCATTTTGTTTTAAGATCATGCATATCATAATCCAAATTGAAATTATTGTTCTCTAGTCGGAGGCATGTAAAATTATGTAAATAATCTCATACTGCTGTGAGTTAGTTATGTGTGTATAAAATACGAATGAAAACATTTTTTAGGGATTAAATTGTGAGGGCATGAATAAAGTATTTGTTAGTCAAATTTAAAAACAAAAGTAGCTTATTGTGTATTATATTGAATAGAATGAAGTTTTCAAGTGTTTTTAGCTTTCTCTATTGTTATCGAAATATTGTATTGTAATATTTAAGAAATTGTAAGGTAGTGTGATAAGGCGCGCACTAGCTTATTTTCAATTCTGTGATTTAAAGTTTCTAGTAAGAAAATTATTGATATGATTTCTCGAAAGTATTTCTGTGTTAAGTGTTTTCCTCGTGTTGTTGATTTCTTTGAATTATTTGATAGAATATGCCAGGTAATAGAACAAAATATTAGATGTTGAGTTCCATTAGACTTATGTCATCAATTTCATACTTAATTCTTCAAATTTCTACACAAATTATTATTGAAGTTTCTCAAACCAATACAATAAAATTTCCTTACTTGCATTACCTTGGGACAATTAGGCTTCATTCATTTTATAGTCATGATACAGTAGAAATCCGGTTACCGAGTTCAGATTATCCGAGCCGCCGGGTTAACCAAGCCAATTTTTAAGACCATAACAAAATCTTCTAACAAGATTTGGACTATTTTTGAGATGAAGAACTACAACTGTAAACAAATTACAATTACAAAAGTATTGTAAGTAATGTATATCTTTTTATTTCATCACAAATTACTTTTACTGTATTATTCAGATTCAATATGCAATCTTTTATTAATTCAAACCTCTTTCCTTCACCTCCGTGTTTACTGAGTTTTTTGGTATCCAAGCTTGTCCCAGTCCCGTTTAGCTCGGACCTCCCGGATAATCGGACTTCTACTGTATTCCTGAATTGCAATTTTGTTAATCTTTACTTCATCATCACGGTTTAAAACATTATAAATTATTTTTGCTTCTCACTGCCACGGATTACAAGTATTTATCAATTTTTCATTCAAATGTTCCATTATTCTCAATTTTTCTTTGAACTAACTCAGTACTATTCACGTTTTTGTTAATATTTCAATATTGTTTGTAATACACATTATGCTTTTTATCTGTTAGCAATTTTAATAAATTGGGATCAATTTATACTGCAATAAAATACCAAGTCCAATTTTCAGAAATTTTCATGAGTAACATGTCCTAAATGCCATAAGTTCACATAACATAATCATACCCATTTCAAAACATGTTATCGTGGAAGAACCGTTGTTAGTCAAGTTACGTTATCTGAAAACTTTAAAAATTACAAACTTAAATCCTTATTGTTTAATCACGAGTTTATCTAACGTAGAGTAGGTTGATTTTTATCTTTTCCATGTCTTCAAAGTATTGTTAGTTTTGTTGGAAAAATGAGAAGAGGTACTTGAATTTATAGGAAAAAACTAATTTCCCTTTCTCATCTTATTTCTGGTCCATTTTAGTACTAGGAAAACCAAGAAGATATTAATTACGGTAAACTAGGTAAAATCTAAAACTTCTTCATAAATCACTTGCATACACTTGTGAAACTCATGTGAATATGAAATGGAAAATTTAATAAGTAGGAAAAACTTGTCATGTTCTGAAAATATTCAAACTCAATAATCTAACTTTACATTGTATTATAGATTAGGAATTATCTTGTAAATAATGGCATTTTAACCTCATGATAATTTTTCATGTTGGCTTTATTGTATTTTTTCATTTACAAGGCCAGTAGAGAGCACATTATTGCTTTCAAGGAGAAGAAATCTATTTGTATGAATTCATAACATTGGATTTAGTGAAAGCCCATACTTATTCTGCTGAGTAATGTAAATCGTTAATGTTGCTATAGGAAGTTCCAGTTTCAAGTAGAACCGCATTTTGGAATAAAATGTGATTTTTGAAAGTGAATATTAAAAGATTGACTTCTAAAGACTTGTGGTATGGTATGAGTATTATAAACTTGTATTTTACTATAGAAACCAAAGTATTTTATACATTTTATAAAAATGAATAATTCTGCCAATAATTTATTTCAGTTTTTTAGTTGTCTTAATAATGTTGTAGCCTATTTGTCGATGAAAAGATTGATGAATGCTGTAAAAAGTATTGTAAGACTAAATGTTAGATACTATGATATTTGATTTGGTGATTTTTAGGAAATAATATCATTATATATTAAATTATTATAACATGCTGGTTCGCAAATATTGCTATATATATTAGTAGTTCAATACTCTTTTGTAGATATTATTGGTAATGTACGGAAAATTGTATAAAAAAGGGAGAAATGATAGAATTCATATCTCATTAAATGTAATAATAATAATAATTTATTTATATGGAAAGTCCCTGTGAACTGATAATTATTTGCTCTCTGTAATATTGTTTTTTAGTTACTTAATTGTTTGAAGCGCTAGATCAATTTGTCTATAAATTGAAATTATTGTATTCATTCGCTTGATAGTTTTATGATGGATTGATAATATTTTAATTATTTATAATAGTATATCCATTGATTGTTAAATTGAATTTGATTTTGCACTTATTTTTTATTGTGTAAAATTGAGCCGAATAATTTACATTTTGATCTGCTTTGGTTATGATTATTTTGTTATTTATTATTAGTGTAATATTGTAATTCATATGAAATCAATTATTAATGTGTTGCCATATTATAAAATGTATGTTATAGTATATAATTATAAAATAGAGCAGCAAAGTTTGAATATGGAATCGTAGTATTGAATATTTATATAATTTCATTCAGTATATATATATATATGACAAAACTGGAGGTAAGAGAACATTATTGTATGAAGAGAAATGTTTATGTTTGATATTGCAAATAAAATTGCATGTATTACAGTATAAAAATGTGTCTGTTTTCAGATTTGCTGATTTCCAATGAATTTAATTTTTGAAAATATTGAATCTTCTTATCCATATTGTGGAATATTGTTGCATAATTTTTGTATACTCCTGCTCTATGCTTTAAAATTGTGCAATCTATTGTTTTTTTATGAATAAGTAACATTGTTTAGAAGTGCAAACTTTGAATTTGTCTCATATTAGTCTTTTTCCAAGCAATTAATAAAGTTTTCCGTTACTTTTTCATACATTTTTCTTGAAAGTTTGATTTTAATTTAGCATTATTGTTTAAACTCATTTTCTGTTATTTTAACTCACTCTGAGAGCTTTAATTTTTCTGAGGATTTTTTATTTATTTTTCAAAGGATACATAACTATTGGTACTACTCGATTTTTGATTACAGTTCACGAATTTATGCCCGAACAGCTAGTTGATCAGTAAAAATTACAATTCTGAGAGACTCACTTATGATTTGTGGAAACAGTATTACTTATTGTAAATAGCATTGATATTGGAAGTTTTTTGTTTCCGTCTCAATTTGAATAATTGTGTAATAAATTAGATATTGTTATGTTACTTTCACAATTGTATTGAACAAAATATTGCTGTTTGGTATATTTAGAAGAAAAATATATGATACTCGTGCAATTTCAAACAGAAATATCTCAATTCATTGGTAGAATAAAGAATCAGTTTTTGAAAATTTGAGTTATAATTTTTATTTATCTTTACCTTGATAATAGTAATTTCACTTCTGTTTAACAGTTGAAGCATTTTCAGAATGAAAATTCTTCTTTCTGGCCGCTGGAAATATAAAAAATTCGCTCCGGCAGCTGGCGGTCGAAAAGAGTGCATTTCAAATGATGTAATTCTATGATGGCTCAAATCATATGACTTATAATGAGCTATTCAGGGTATGAATTCAAAGGTGCCGTTTTCAAAAAACACCATTTTTGGTATATTATTCGCCATTTTCTCCGCCATTTTTGATTGGATTTTTTTCGTTGATGTCTCAAATTGTAGGGCATAATAATGATATTATACACACCTTTTTTCAAAACGATCAAGTTATTGGTCGATCTTTAGTGATTTTCAAAAATTTTCATCCCCTAATTTCACCCCCTACTCATGGACCAATTTGGCTGGACCGAGAACTTGTCCGAAATATTAACACTAATGATTTTTGTGCTAACTTGGGTCGCTCTCCGACAAGCCTGAGAATCTCCAAGAATCTGTACATATACAGAGTGTTTCAGTAGTATGTGTAATACTTCTCAGGCTGATTCCTTACACCAAGTAGACAAGAAAGTTCCATGGGACCAATCCCCAAAAACGCTCTGTTACCGAGATAACAATGGCGGAAAATCGAGATTTTTCAAAAAATATTAATTGTTCTGAATTTTTAGAGGCTTTAGTAAGGTTCCAAAATAATCAATTCCTATGTGAATTTAGCTGAGGAATTCAATGAAACCCGTTTGTAACTTTAACGGTTATTGAGATAATTGGGAAAATATGCTAAAAAACGCCATTTTTTCATCAATAAGGGTTAAAACTGGATAAGGAATCATAAAATTGTATTTTTTATTGATGGAAGTTGAAGAAAGCCGGATTCTAGAGGAAAAGTTAACTGGCGGCAATTGTGTAAATCGTACCCAAACCTCAGAAATGGCAATCAAAAATCGCAAAATTGACAAAACATTGGACAAGTGATGAATTTGTGTTTAGTAGCGATTTTGTGGTTTTTGATCGCCATTTCTGAGATTTGGGTAAGATTTACACAATCGCCGCCATTAAACTTTTCTCTAGAATCCGGCTCTATTCAACTTCCATTAATACAAAATAAAATTTTATGATTCCTTATCCAGTTATAACCCTTATTGTTAAAAAATTGCGTTGTTTAGCATATTTTCCCAATTATTTAATAACCGTTAAAGTTACAATGTTACAGTTGTTTAATTGAATTCCTCAGCTAATTTTACATAGGAATTGATTATTTTGGAACCTCACTAAAGCCTCTAAAAAATTAGAAATTTTTTTTTAATCTCAATTTTCCGCCATTGTTATCTCGGTAACAAAGCGTTTTGGGGATTGGTCCCATGGAACTTTTTTGTCTTCTTGGTGTAAGGAATCAGCCTGAGAAGTATTGCACATTCCTCCTGAAACACTCTGTATAAATAAATATAGCACATCATTGAAAGTCACTTTTAAATAATTATTTCACAAATAGACAGATTTAAATTACGGAGAGGAAGAAAAACACAAATAAACTTACATTTCAAGGTAGAAAATTTTTCGGTGGCTGTGCCACCTTCTTCAGTTCACAGCAGAATGTTGAATCCACAGAGTCGTTAGTGTAGTAGCATAAATTGAAGGAGTACCACAGATTGAGGAAGTATGGATTGGGGGGAAGCCATGTTAGGGATTTTTTCGACAAGAGGATAATATTATAGGATGTAAATGAATTTATAATTAGATTATCGATAGTTTTTAGTTAAATTGTGTAGAAATAAAGAATGAAGTCAAACTAAATTTAATTTAAAAGTAAAAATTATTATTGAAAATAAATTTGGATATTAGATTGAAACTAAAATTAGATTGATTGATTGTACCTGGATTTGGATGTAGGATTTTTAGAACTATTGCTGTCTGTTAAGGCAAGGGATGGATATGGCTACAAGCACCCAAATAAAGGCCAACTCTTTTACATCGATGGAGGGAGCTGAGGGAGGGGGGGTGGTAAGAACTTTGATTTTGAAGCATTCATCAAAGTTCTTGTTGTGCTCAGAGCCATGGGTAGGAATGGGTAAGGGGGTTATATTTTGAAGAAAGCCCTATGATTGTTGATTCTGAGATTAAGGGCAGTGGTTGCTCCTCCAATGTAGAAAGCAGGACAGAAGTTACAGGAGAGAAGGTAGATAAAAAGTGATTCATTCATGAGAAAATGGAGGGGTAAGAAAAATAGATTTGCTGTGTAGCCACGACCCCTGATCAAATTTTCAACATTAAACAGGTGGCTGACTTGGAGATACTCGCCTGCTATTGGTTGAGCAATAGACCACGCCCCCAAAGCGCTTCATTCATGAGAAAATGGAGGGGGAAGAAAAAGAGTTTTTGCTGTGTAGCAACGCCCCCTGGAAGAATTTCCAACATTCAACTGGTGGCTGACTTGGAGATACTCACCTGCTATTGGTTAAGCCATAGACCACGCCCCTCAAAGCGCTTCATTTATGAGAAAATGGAGGGGGAAGAAAAATAGTTTTGCTGTGTAGTCACACCCCCTGAAAGAATTCCCAACATTCAACAGGTGGCTGACTTGGAGATGCTCACCTGCTATTGGTTGAGTCATAGACCACGCCCCCAAAGCACTCCATTCATGAGAAAATGGAGGGGAAGAAAAATAGATTTTGCTGTCTAGCTACGCCCCCTGAAAGAATTTCCAACATTCAACTGGTGGCTGATTTGGAGATACTTGCCTCCTATTGGTTGAGCAATGGACTACGCCCCCAAAATGCTCCATTCATGAGAGAATGGAGGGGGAAGAAAAAGAGTTTTTGCTGTGTAGCAATGCCCACTGAAAGAATTTTCAACATTCAACAGGTGGCAGACTTGGAGATACTCGCCTGCTAATGGTTGAGCCATGGACCATGCCCCCAAAGCGATTCATTCATGAGAAAATGGAGGGTGAAGAAAAATAGTTTTTGCTAGGTAGCCACGCCCACTGAAAGAATTTCCAACATTCAACAGGTGGCAACCTTGGAGATACTCTCCTGCCATTGGTTGAGCCATAGACCACGCCCCCAAAGCGCTTCATTCATTAGAAAATGGAGGGTGAAGAAAAATAGTTTTTGCTAGGTAGCCACGCCCACTGAAAGAATTTCCAACATTCAACAGGTGGCCGACTTGGGGATGATCAACTGCTATTAGTTGAGCCATAGACCACACCCCAAAGCGCTTCATTCATGAGAAAATAGAGGGGGAAGAAAAATAGTTTTTGCTGTGTAGCCATGCCCACTGAAAGAATTTTCAACATTCAACAGATGGCCCACTCGAAGATGCTCACCTGCTATTGGTTGAGCCATGGATCACAACGTCAAAGCACTTCATTCATGAGAAAATGGAGGGGGAAGAAATATAGTTTTTTCAGTGTAGCCACGTCCCCTGAAAGAATTTCCAACATTCAACAGGTGGCAGACTTGAAGATGCTCACCTGCTATTGGTTGAGCCATAGACAATGCCCCCAAAGCACTTTATTCATGAGAAAATGGGATGGGAAGAAAAATAGTTTTTGCTGTGTAGCCACGCCCCCTGAAAGAATTTCCAACATTCAACATGTGGTCGATTTGGAGATGCTTGCCTGCTATTGGTTGAGCCATACCACGCCCTCAAAGCGCTCCATTCATGAGAAAATGGAGGGGGGAAGAAAAATAGTTTTTGCTGTGCAGCCACGCCCCCTGAAAGAATTTCCAACATTCAACAGGTGGCCGAATTGGATATGCTCACATGTTATTGGTTGAGCCATAGACCATTACCCAAAGCGCTTCATTCATGAGAAAATGGAATGGGAAGAAAAATAGTTTTTGCTGTATAGCCACGCCCCCTGGAAGAATTTCCAACATTCAACAGGTGGCCGATTTGAAGATGCTTGCCTGCTATTGGTTGAGCCATAGACCACGCCCCCAAAGCGCTTCATTCATGAGAAAATGGAGGGGGAAGAAAAATAGTTTTTGCTGTGTAGCCACGCCCCTTGAAAGAATTTCCAACATTCAACAGGTGGCCGACTTGGAGATGCTTGCCTGCTATTGGTTGAGCCATTGACGACACCTCAAAAGTGCTTCATTCATGAGAAAATGGAGGGGGAAGAAAAATAGTTCTTGCTGTGTAGCCACGCCCCCTGAAAGAATTTCCAACATTCAACAGGTGGCCGATTTAGAGATTCCTTGGCATTATACATTGAAGATTTACAGTTGAAAAAAATGACAATAAACAAAATTTCCCATTCTCACAATGAATTTATTAGATAGAAATGATCTTTATTAGATGAGTTTTCCACCGTTCATACAAAATTTCATGCACAAAAGCCTAGAAATTTGTTCTAAAATTATTGATGTACAAATTTGTACTCAGGATGGTGTTTATATTTATGAGGAAAAACCAGTCATGAATGTGGGTGACCCCTTAGGGTTGACTTTCGGACGGTCCGCAATTGTCCCAAAGCTACCCCCCAACCTGCTGAAATCTTGGTTATATCTTTATAAGATGATAATAAAATAATTTTCTTAAGTTTTTCTAGCGTTAGATCGAAGCCAACAAATATATGAAAATATCATAATAACCTTAAGAGTATATACTATGAAATGATCGATGGGCAATAGAAAGTTTCAAGATTTTCCACGACATTGAAAATATGAGTATTTCAAAGAATAGCTGAAACCGCCATTTTGTTTCACCCATCACTTCTGAGAAGTGGTCAATAGATAGCAGTACACCTAGAGCAACTGTTCTGACCGATTTCAGACTCGTAGAAAGTATAAAAATGGGGTAGTAATTGAAAAAATTGATTAAAGTCCACTGTCCCAAAGTGACCCCGCGTGTCACAAAGTAACCCCCACGTACGGTATGTGATGTCTAAAAAGGCTTTAAAAATGCCAATAACATGGAAAATTGTATGAGGAACCTATTGAAGACATTCCCAAAGACGTAGGATGAAAGATTTTTCCAAAAAAATAAAAAGACTGAAAAACTTGAATCTTGGAAATCTAGGATAGGAACATCCGATAAACTTATATCTGGAAATCTACCCCTATCAAACTGCAACACTTCGAAGATGTCGATTTTCAATGTTATTTTTATTTTTCCTAGAGCTATGGAGGAATATGAAGGTTTAAAAATATTTCTTTATTATCTAAAATAGCCTATCGTAATAAAGGTCTAAATAAAGGTATCGTTTGGCGCATATTTCAAGATGCGATTTGAAGTAATTTTCTATAACTAGGAAAACACACAATTAACAAGATGGTTTTGCGCATACGAAAAAACGAATGTAATTACGACTCTAAAACCATTCTCATTCGATTCCTTGGTTCAATTCACAAATAATTCGAAATTTTAGTTAATTCAAATGCATCAAAAATACATTAAAATTAAATATTCAATTCTTAGGAAAACTCGATTGAAATCCATCTAATATTCCGCGGGCTTCTGCCTCGTAGGCAGCCTCTGCTATCTAACAGCGAAAGGAAGAACTAATTCGAGACTGCGTACTGTGGAAGTAGGCTAGATAGAAAAAATACGACGACCACTAAAAATACGACCCCAAAACCATTCTCATTCGATTCCTCGGTTCAATATTTATTTCAAGAGAAAAGCATCAGAAATACATTCAATGAACAATTCTTATAGGAAAATGAAGAACAAATTTGAAATTCTTGTCTTACTACTTTTCTTCTTGTTGTTCAAATTATAAACTTCAAGATATCAAAGGATAAAAAATCCTATGAGATTCTTCACGAAAAAATAAGGCAAACGTTCGGAAATTCAGTAGAAATGGTATCTATGTTCATATGGAGTGAAATAGCTATTTATGTATTAAGAGCGTAAAGCGCGACTTTATCGCTCGCGCAAAACAGTTATCGCGCGACGCGATTGCGGAGCGTGATAATTTTGCAAGAGCGATAAAGAAGCTTTACACGCGAATTACATACTAATTTTTTTCTACAACTGCACATTATAATAACCTGTTGAACTAATTTGATTTGTCAAATAGCCTATTGTAAACTGTTATTAAATTTCTCTGTTGATTAATTATAATTAATTATAGATAATTGGAATAATAAAATGAATTCATCCAGTTAAACTTGAAAATTATAATTAATTTTCAATTATCATTATATGTTTTAATTATACAAAAGAAAAAAACAATTTTATGAACTCCAAAAAAATTAGTCAGGAATCAGATTTGAACCTGCTAACATCGCATCACAAGGTAATGAACGCCGCTCGACCATTCAGCTTTTATAGAAGAGGGCGGAAATTTAGCTACATGAATTTGCATCTTTTTTGTTTCACTGACTGAAGCTTATCACAACACAGCTGATTAGCAGCTGTTGGAGTTGCACAGCGAGCGATAATAAAGACCTGCTTGGGCCAAGACAGTCGCTACCCGACAGAACTGACCTTTCAGGAATTTCGGGTGCTTGATGTGCGTTAGCTTTTCATTAAAACACTCTTGATTTTTATCCGTGACAATAAAAATTCAATATTTAGACCTCTCAACCATCCACATCACACCAGGAACATGAATAGATACGGATTATTCCAACCTAGGTTGGTTAGTAACTGCAATAGATTCAATAGCCACTATATATGCCATATCCTGTATAGAAACATACCTATCTTCATAAAAGATACTGCACATTTGAGCCTTTACGCCTTCAAACGAAATTTGACCATTTGGCTGTTTGATATTGGTAGGGATGCTGCAGATCAGCTCATCTATTCCGCACACAGATTTTAATTATTTCTATTATCATATGATATGTTTTTATTTGAATAGCAATTTACCTGTAGAAGCTGTTTTATTGCAATGTTTTTTCTTTTTCGCCATACTCGTATGTAATACACAACTTTCCAAGCTAGATTTGCGTTTGGAAAATTGCCGTTTACCGGAGAATCAAAGATCAGCTGTTCTGAATGCGGGAATAATCATTTTGATGATTATTACGGCACTAGTCATCATCACGATGATAATTACAGCACTGACAATCTAGCACAGCTGTTTTTTCCGAACTCCGACATATGAATAAACGAGTCGAACGAGCCGCCATGACAGTTCACTGTGTGCGTTTGTTTTGTGCTACTGCTAGTGGTATTATGTAATATACTATTTAAATTCCCGATGTTATTTTTCTAAAAATTCTGTACCAGTGACTGACTGTTCACCCTAAGTTGAGGGGTATTCACGACGTAAAATGTTAATAATCTGATGTGTTCCTGTATCCTGTCATCCGTTAAGTCAATCCTATAGTAGTAGGCTACATTCAAAAAGATATAGCAGCTTCTTCAATTGAAAATTATTGTCTGTCCGAGCAAAGAAGACATTCTGACAAGATGGGTCTATATTGGTTCGAAAATTATACACTTGGTCTCAAATTGTAGGTTGAAATGTGTATACAATTATACACCAAATTTATAATCTTTGAACTGATATTGATCGAGCTGGAGTAACTTTTCCATCTTGCCAGAATGTATTCTTCGCTTAAAGTGACTACCAGGACTCAACTGGGAAGCACGAGAGAGATGAACGCTCATTTAACAGAATGGTTTCTGTCGAACACGCGTTTCCGACGCGACGAAAACGCCGCGTTTTCAACGCTCGTCTAGAATGGGCCTTGAGGTATACGATTCCCAAAGCAACAGCCGCGCTGTTCGATTGGGAATCGTAACTTAGAAACGAAATCTTTAACAATGAGTTTTCAGTATGTTTAAATTTTTTTTTGAGAGAACGAGAAATTTTAATGAGAATAAATCTCAACAAAAAATAAATATTCGACTGTCATCAGATAGGATTTCATTGAAAAATCACTCTAATGAATTAACAGTACTTTATTCATCCACAACATTTTTCCAATAGAGGTTTTCTCACAGATCTCACTCGAAATTAACTAATAGTGAAGCAGTACAATAAACAATTCAACCAATTTTTCTTACAATTTACCCAAGATCATCGATTGTCTCAACGTGAACTATCAAGCATGAACATGAACATTACATATTGCATTTATGATTCACTGTGATTGCTAACAATGAAATATTTACAACGATAAATTGAAGAAAATTACAAGAAATTCGCCTCATCAACCAAGTGAGTGAAAATGGATGGAAACACCATTTTATTAATTTTTATGCAAGGTGTAATTCTTAATTTCTTAGCATGTATGAATTTTTACATTCTGAAAAGCTTGGAAAATCTCTTACAGAGTGAGATGGAAACTGTATTAGACAATGTAGGAATAATCGACTCAGTCTATCCTAAAACTTTATGAAGAGCTACAATATGTAGATATGTTCTCGAGAAGAGGCGAGATTCATAATACTAATTTTTTTCAGGATAAAAAACTATAATATATATGCTAATTCATACAGTTATAATTCATGGGTTTACTACTTTTTTAATATCATTATTAGGTTTGACCATGTTTCACTTTCTCATTTATAATGCACCATTTGTTCAGAGAATTTTATTTGGAATAATAAAATTATTTTTCCTGTACTGTTTAGTGTTTATCTTCACACTCTAATATTGGAATTGAATAATAAAAAAGGACTTGTTGCCTAATATGTAAGAAAATCTTATTGATACAAACAAAATAAGAGAAACAAAGGGGCGGATCCAGAAGTGATATTTGGGGGGACACTTTCAGAATTTATTTGTAGGGGGTTTTAAAAGGGGTAGAAGGAGGGGGCCTGAATTAAAACGACAGAAAGTTGTGTTGAAAATGTCAACCTTGGTCTACATAACTGTCCAAGCTCAGAAGACATTCTGGAAAGATGGGAAAATGACTCCAGCTCGGTCAATATTGGTTCAAAAATTATAAATTTGATCTCAAATTGTAGATCAGAGCTTCTCCTACAATTTGAGACTAAGTTGATACATTTTAAATCGATATTGACCGAGCTGGAGCAGTTTCCCATGTTGCCGGAATTTTTCTTGCACAGACTTACCAGGCTTCCAGAAGCATAGAAAATTTCACTGATTTTCGTATTTTGCGGGCTTCCTAACAGCTTCCTAACTCCTTTGCCAAATTTGAAACATTTGGTTGAGGTGAATAATTTCAAAATTTTTTCAAAGTTTTATGCCGGGTTTATACGATGCCAATTGGCATTATACAAGGACAATAATAATTGTTGTATAATTGACAACATCAGCTGTTGGAGCCCGGCATCAGTTGTTCTATGACAATAATTATTATAATCTCAATTAGAGTGTTTATTCAGCTATGCTTAGCTGATGATTTTAAAATCTAAACATAAAATACATTTTCTACATCAGTTGTACGTTTCAGGAGACAATTGATTGTCCCGCCAATTGGCATCAATAAACCCGGCATTAATGCCTAGTTTAACGATGCCAATTGGCAAGGCAATTGTCATAAGACAACTGATGCCGGGCCCAAACAGCTGCTATTGTCAATTAGAGTTTTTATATTTGACAATGCCTATAGTCCATTCACGACGGCTTGAGACGAGATAAACAAAATCTCTGCTAGTGTATGTGTGCGACTGGAGTGGCTTCGTTTTAGCTACGACATAAACAAGACACAGCAATGCAGAAATCCCGAATTTTGTTGTAGGCAATCCAGAATAAGTATCTTTTAAGTAATCTTTAATATAGATACACATTGGGAAATTGCTTGTTTCGGTTGCCTCTCGACTGCATGAAACTAAAATGAACAAACAATTACAGAGAATGACTCAAGTTCGGTCAAAATTGGTTCAAAAATTATCAATTTGATCTCAAATTGTAGGAGACAATTTTATCTACTATAAGACCACTTTTATCAAACTCTTAAAGAAATATTGACGAAGCTGTAGTCATTTTCCCATCTTTCCCTTCTTTGCTTGGACAGACTATAGTCGAAAACATTTTAAATTCCTCCAAAGTGCATTCTATCAAGTGTAAGTGTAAGATGAGCCCCAATTTGGGTGGCGGGAAGGAAAATCCCCCCCCCCGTGGATCCGCGTCTGCAATAACATAAATTGAAAAAAATCTATTTTTGTCACATTTGGAACCATGTTGTAAGTAACAAGTAACATAATTAATGAAGTAGAATTTCCTCATAATAGCGTATGATTTAAAAAAAAAAAAAAAAAGGGAAGCCATTCAATGAATCCGCAATTTTCCAAAAACTATACTCTGCTGCTCTACTAATCCATGAGAATTGACAATAATACAAAAATCTCTTCTATGATAGTCTATAACATTAGTGAGAATTCAAATAAGTAGTGATGTATTGCTATTATGATGAAAGAATGCACTAATAAATTAATATTATGAGCTAAACTTATGCCTAAATTTACAATAATAATAAAACATTAAGCCTAACCACTCCTCACTATTTACAGTCATAATATACATAAATATTAGTTTAGTAATATACCACGATATAATAGATATATTCACAGTTTAAAACTATGTACCGAAAATTGAATCATCCTTATTTCCTTTGATAAAAGAAAATAATTCAATTCAATCAGAACAATATACATATTTTACAAAAACAAAATTAAAAATTCAAATTAAATACTTATATCTAATCCACCTCCGCTGACGATATTATAGGCTACTAATTAATTATTGATATAATATCAAATAGAAGGCTATAGTAAGAGTTAACAAATAACAATAATGTATTAATAACAATGAGATAGGTAGGGAAAATATTGGAAAATAGTTAACAGGATTTAAAACTTCTAATAAAGAAGGCTTTATGACTAACAGTTTTAACAGTTCGATTTAAAAAAAAAAAAACAACACCTTATTTTCATGAAACATTGAATGTTCATTAAAATGTTGGATAGGTTTTCCAACAACTAGCTAGTATTTAAAATATATGTACATAATAATGATAAACATAAGAAGAGATCAAAGATTTATAGAAAATTCATTATTGAGAGCAAAAAAGATTTAATAGCAAAGAAAAAATATAACAGAAAACGTAATATAAAGACAACTATTTTTATTTCCAGAAGGATAATTATTTGTTTCATTTAATGCAAAAATTCCGAATTTTGAAAGTTTAAGAACAATTTCGAATTCCAAATTTTCATTTAGTGCACCAGTATTACATTTTGGTTCATAATTACACATGTAATTTATACAAAAAATAGCAATTACATTCTGTATAAAAATATCTTATACACTATTTTTGAGTGAGGATTATCCAATTCAATAACATGATGACTAAATATTTCTCAAGATTGTCATTCAATAGAACAGAGTCTTTAATAATTATCAAATATCAATACCTATCTCGATTGAAGTAATTCTCTGCTTGTTTATTTGGTTCATTATGAATATCGGTTTTAATTATATTATAATAATCATAATATTTATTGTGATATATATGAGAAGAAGCCGATTCTGAACTCTGAAACACTCGATAAACATTATGATAATTTTTGTTTCAAACATTGATAATTTTAAATTTTGTGGTAAAAGGTAGAATTACAAGATTCTTGAAAAATGTATTCATTATGATAAAGATTATTACACATTGATATGTGGGTTATAAATTTTCAAGGATAATAATATAGTTCATGGTAGAAAAGTCAGCCATAAAAAGTTTTCAATACAACAAACATTCCCTCTTTCTCTCTCTCTCTCTCTATATATCTTTTTCACATCCTCTCTTTCAAATGATTTAAACTTTTTCAAGTTATTTAACTTACAATTTTTTTCCAAACTTTCAACCATCTGTCAAACGTATAATTGACAATGATTATTTTCAACAAGGTTCTCAAATATTAATAATATTGAGACAATTTCAGTAGCCAACTGTTGTAAAAGTTCAATATTATTATAATAAAGTAATGAATTTATGAAAGTATTAATGATTGAATAACTATATTGTGTTACCACTACGTGTTAATATGTCTATGAAAAAATTCTTTTAAATAAAGTCGTTGAACTTTATTGTTAACTTGATGTATATAACAAGGAAGGAGTAATCAATTAAAAAAACGCTGATAAATGATTAATACTATACTGTTAAGGCGAGCGAAGCAAGCCTGCTAGGAAGTGAATTAATAAATTTTGGGAACAATATTAAAATCTACTCAATATTAGCTACTACAAATTTGGTTTAGAACTTGTAGTGCGGGCTTCTAATATTCCAGTCTCACAAGACTTTTGGAAGTCTACGGTTTTTTGCTATCCTTTTGAAGTTGAAAAATTGAGTTTTTTAGTTTATTTTGCTCATCTCAATAGCCATCAAAGTTACGAACTAAGAGAAATAGGACTTAAAATTGACTATTTTTCACGGAAAATGACAATAAATAGGTGTTGATTGCATCAACAGAGTAAAACACAGGACACACACAATAACAAGCTCAATAACTATATCTTAAACAAGATTAATAAGTATTTCATATACAGTACAAAAAAGCTTAAGATCACAGTTTCTGAATAAATAATAACAAAGAATACAGGTTTATTTTATGATAACTAAGTTAATAAAATAGAAGAATCAATAAATTTCTACAATGATGTGATTGATGAGTCAATTCCTATAAACCGACATTGATTTAATATTGATGGTGAATCAATAAGTCGATACATCTTAAAATCAATTCTACTTTACAACATAATATCGATCAATCGATGAGTCGATTCAAACAAATATCGATTCTACTTTTAAACATAATATTGATGAGTCGATACATCAATTCTACTTTTAAATAAATATCGATTAAGAATTCTACTACAATCAACAATAAACGATAGTAATTGCTTATCATTTATATTATTATTAATACCGTATCCTCCTCGATAATACTACATACATTAGGCTGTAGAACTACTTATGCCGTTTTGTCTTGATAACTCTATAAACGGTTAGTAATAAATTAAGTAGATAACATATTTTACATGTAATTTTTAAAAATCTCAATAATAGAGCTTAATACGATTTCTCATCACTATATAAGAGCTATTTACACGAAAATTAAAATAATGCAATACTATTTTTGTTGAAATAGGACAATAAAAGGCCCTAAAATACTATTTTCGTTAAAATAGGACAATATAAGGCTCTAGAATACTATTTTTATAGGACAATAAGGGATGTTCTAAGTTCTCAATCAGATATTCAGAATTCGAAATTTGGACTCTCTTTGAGGTGAATCATAAACGTAACTTTTGGACTATAAAAATTCAGGAATAAATCAATTTTTATATGTTTTTAGTTCTTTTCATTATTGTAGTGTGTATTTTCAATGATTGAATGAAATTTTGTCCTAGATAATTAATTCAATTCTAGATTCCAATAAAAAATTGGAAGTGTTCAATGTAATGGATTTTTATCGTAAAATGTTGCCAGGAGAGGTATATTACAATATTCATTGAATTTCTCTACATTGAGTAGGAGAGTTATTGGATTGGATTAAAATTTAAGATTTGATTTGTTTCAAGAAATTAATTAAACTTTACCATTTATAAGTATAGACTCAAATGATATGTTCAGTATATATTAAATATTTTTTCATCCAACTAGTGAACTGTAAAGCTTAAAAAAAACTATGAAATATAGGATTTATGCATAGGAAAAGCATATTATATGCCTTAGCTCCTAGCATGTTTCAGTTCTAATAGAATTCTATAGAAGAATAACATTTTATTCTATTACTATCTGAATGGACTTTATCTGAATCTGATACAAAATTCATAGAGTAATCTCTGTGGAAAATCCAGATATAACCAATAACAATAATAATTTTTATTGTAACTATTTTATACTATATTATTATAGTGTATAATAGTAATTCCATAAGAAAGTTGAACAGCTGTCCAGATTCTATAGATTGTTATCAAATTTTAAAGCGGGTTTGGTCAATAAGTTATTAAAATATGTAGGTTTTTTTTATTTAAGAGAAAAATAGAGGATTCAAGTTTCATACTCTAGAATAGATTGGTCTGGGATTTGGGAAAGTTATAAAAGAAAAATAATTATTTTTTAACAAAACAGCCTAAATAGTTTCGAAAACTCAATTGTCACAATCCTATTAACTATAGTTTGAACACTTAGATGAATGTTTTAGAAAATGATTCTATAAGTATTTTATTCCATTATGTTATATAATAGAGATTAAGGCTTGGACAAATAAGTGAAAAAATAGATATTAAGCTAAAAGTGGAAATACTTGATCAATATAGTAATAGAAGCACCTTATTCTCCAGCAAATATATTAGATCGTTATAAAGAAGGCAATTGATATAGGGTGGAATAATTCCATAATACCTATTTTAAATAGAATATCATGTTTTCTTTGAGTTACAACTATTCTTACGGTAGAAGATATTACAATAGCTTAGTAGGGATCACATTCATGTAAAAATAAATATTCTGTAATTTTAATAAATCAAGTATAGTCTGTCCAAGCAAAGAAGACATTCTGGCGAGATGGGAAAATTACTCCAGCTCGGTCAATATTGGTTCAAAAATTATAAATTTGGTCTCAAATTGTAGAAAACATTACTTATTTACAATTTGAGACCACACTTATGATATTTGAACCAATATTGACCGAGCTGTAGTCATTTTCCCATTTTGCTAAAATGTCTTCTTCGCTTGAACAGATTATACCATCTTGCACGATTATCATGTAGAAATACTTATTTATGAGACTGAAAATTCAAGCATATTATGTACGATTTTTTTACAAGTTACAATATCTATCAAACTATCAAGTAGCTTCATAATATTCTGTCAATATTTAGTGATTGTTTTTTATAATTAAATTTCAATATAAAGTTATTTTTATAAAACATTGTTAGCGATTAAAATTTATTCATATAAAAGTGTATTTCACTTGGTGTCATAATATTAGCATCAATACATGAATTATTTATTAATGTAATTTTCAAGGATTGGTTAATTATATTCAGGTTTAGTTTTAATCAACCAAGATTGGTTGTATTTTAATAAGAATATATTATTTTTTATATATGTTGATATTATTTTACAATACAATTTTTCACACAATATAATTTTTTCTAGCTTGAATCAGTCTGAGGTTGGAGCATATTATATAGCATAGGATAAAATAGTGATTATTATTTATATAGATATACTTTGATGGTATGGTATGGTATTTCTGGACCCGGGAAAATATTTAATTGATTCTAAATTTTTTCTCACATAATTTTATATGACAAGTCTAAAAGCAAGATTTACTTTACTTTATTGCTACTATTAAAAAAAATTCTACTAGAAAACTATGCATCTAATTTTATTAAATAGTACATTAGGTGGTTGAGGAATCATCTACATCTATTCATTACAGTTTGTCCAAGCAAAGAAGACATTCTGGCATGATTGGAAAATGACTCCAGCTCAGTCAATATTGGTTCAAAAATTATAAATATGATTTCAAATTGTAAATAAAAAGGTTTTCTACTATTTGAGCCCAAATTTATAATTTTTTAATCAATATTGACCGAGCTGAAGACATTTTCCCAGCTTACCAGAAGGTATTCTCTGCTTAAGCAGACTATTATACCTTCATTACTTATATTGTACCCAATTACAAATCCAGGGCTTACAAATGACCTTCACTAAAATAACAAATGAATACCGTAATACTAAAAATAATACAGCCTAGTTTAAAAAGTATCTACAACACGATTATAAAGAAATAAATCAATAAAATAAATAATACAACATATTCTCTTAAAAAATAAAAAGTTACTTCTCAGTAAATAATATCAATACTGAAATTTATAAAGAATATACAATATGCTTCAAAGAAACATAAGTAAATAACTTGAAATAATACTGAATAACAATAAAAATTACTGAAGAGTAATTACTTTCCACGTAATTAATTTAACGCCTTTCAAAAATTCAGATAGCCTACACACACTTTCAATTGACAATGGTTTAGAATAAAATACTGTATTAATTTCATGAGAACTCCAGAATGATCTGTCCAAGCAAAGAAGACATTCTGGCAAGATGGGAAAATGACTCCTCCATCTTGGTCAATATTGGTTCAAAAGTCACAAATTTGGTCTCAAATTGTAGAAAACATTCTGATCACAAATTGTCAATCAGAATGTTTCCTACAATTTTAGACCAAATTTATAATTTTGAACCAGTATTGACCGAGCGGGAGTCATTTCCACATCTTGCCAGAATGTCTTCTTTGCTTGGACATATTATATCTTATTATATAATTCATGATCTGAAATAATTATAATACTCACTTCAAGGAAGCCTTAACTAATAATAATATTAGCCTATATCTTTTGCTTTACAACACTAACAAGGCTATCTTACTATTAGCCATTTAGCCATAGAAAAATGATAGTTCAAGTATTTTCAACTAATAACTTATAGTCGAGTAAATAATTAACTGATAGTTAATTAGTATAGTCTGTACAAGCAAAGAAGAGATTTTGGCAAGATAGGAGAATGACTCCAGCTCGATCAAAATTGGTTCAAAAATTATAAATTTGGTACCATATCAAATTGTAGAGCAAAATGTTTTCTACAATTTGAGATTAAATTAAAAGATTTTGAACCAATATTAATCGAGCTGGATTACTTTTCCCATCCTTCCAGAATGTCTTCTTTGCTTGGTCAGACTATAACTATTCCTTCTCCATGCTAAAGCTGACAAGTATTGAAGGAGGTTTATTTTAATTTTTACATTAAATTTTCAACATCAATTTACAATTTTACTCCGAATAGGAAGAGAGATATGTACAATCAAAATTTAAAATCACACAAATAATTTTAAATATTTAACAATGTTTTATATTAACAACGCAAGTTAATAAGCGATGCGCTTCCAAGAATGGGCCAAAACGATATTTCTTAAACATTTAAAGTAGGCATACAAGGCTTCATTATTAAAAAAGATGATTATGTGAACTTTATCACAAAAAGTAGAACTACACAGTATACATAGTTAGCTTTATGTATCTTCAATTATTACAATCTAATTATATTTACACGTAAAGGACATTAATAATTGACAGTAATTCACGTTTTCACAATTTAATTGTTCAGTCAATTCAGTTCAAAGTTCAGACGACAGTCTCCAAATTATCTGTGACTAGTTGGAAGTTCTCTTGACCTGAAAAGAAAAGGATAAAATAATTATTTTGATAAATTGAATATAAATAAATTTGAAAAATTTAATAAATTAAGTTAATTGATAAATTATTTTGATTGTTAAATAGTTTATTCCACTCTTATCCCCTCAAATTTCAGGGTTATTCTTATTATAATGGTTTATGAGGAACATTGTGGATAGCGTTTGTTTATGATACCCTCACTATTTGTTAGGTACCAATATTGGTACCACATATATATGTATTTGTTACAGTTAATGTGTTTGGAGGCTTAATGGCTAGGTCTTACTGTCCGACACTACTTACTACATGTACAGCAGGCTTTAACCTCCAGTACACGGGGTTAGTAGTGTTACTATAACCAGTGCACTGGTTAGTACCAGTCGAATAGCTGTATCCAATCACAGCCTTTCTCTTGTCATTGAGTTAAACAACAAGAGCTGTGATTGGCTAGCTATTCGACTGGCCGCCACTACTAACCCTGTGTACAGGAGGCTTTAGAATTAATAGTTGTAATTTAAATACAAGCCCCTTTGCTCATACCATAATTTTTGGACGTTCCATTTTCCCCTTTATATTATAAACTCTTCTAGATTGAACAGAGCTTGGCAAACACATGATTTGTATTACGCATACTTAAAGTGGGGTCACATTAGCGATTTCTTCCTCGCCCGATTTCGCCCAAAAAGATGGAACATGCGTGCTTTTTAAATATACGTTCAGTCTAGACATGGTTTCAAAAAGATGATGCCAGAAAATAGAACCTCTACACGGCGCATAAGTGATACAAAAGTCAAAAATTGATACGCAATCGTACAGGAAGGAAGCTCATTGACACAAAATATTTGCAACGTGGGGTTGCAAAGTGATGAGCTTAGCTCATTTTACAATGCCGAAACTGTTTGTAAGATAAATAACTTTTAGCTTTCTAAAAACCAGTGTTTAAAATTTGATTCCAAACTTATGATATTTAAATTAATATTAACGGACCTGGAGTTATTTTCCCATCTTACCAGAATGTATTCTTCGCTTGGACAGACTGCAGCAATATCTATAGTCGGCAAGATTAGAAAATGAATCTAGCTCGGTGAATATCGATTAAAAAATTACAAATTTGGTCTCAAATTGTAGAAATCATTCTTATCACTTAACTTATTTACAATTTGAGACCACACTTTTGATATTTAAATCAATATTAACCGAGCTGGTGTTATTTTCCCATCTTACCAGAATGTCTTCTTTGCTTGGACAGACTGTACAAATCACTTGTTTGCAAAGTTTTGTTCAATCTATAGTAGATTTTATAAAGAGGGGAAGTTTTGAATGTCTGAAAATTGTGTTGTGTGAAACAGGGCTTAAAATCCAAGCAACCAAATATATATTTTCAAATTCTATAAATTCTAAGTTGAGTTCAACTCACTTTCCAAATAGTCGGCCAACTCGTGGTCCTCAGCTTGCTTGGCCAGCAGCCGAGGGGTCTTGCCCTGATTGTCCTCCATGTTGAGGCATGCCCCTCCCGCAACTAGCATGCAACATATGCTGCGTCTCCGCGCCGCTGCCGCTTTGTGCAGGGCTGTTTGACCCCTGAAACATTAAAACATGAAATTGACCTGACCCAACTACATTATAATAGAAATCATAAGTAGCCTGCATAAAAAAGAAGGCAAAAAAATCATAAATTTCAAGACAATAATAATATAAAAACTTTCTCATACAATCTTTAACAAATAATTTTTAATTTTAAAATAACATTTTCAAACCCTCTCACAGAAGGGGTTTCTTTATTCATAGCCTAATTTGCATATAAATATTGAATGAATTAATGATGATGACGATGATGATGATGATTTTTGCAAGTAGGATCTGCTTTTAGTAACTTATTCGTTCTAATAAACTTGTATAATAATGTATTGAAATAGTGAATTTTTATTCAAAGAAATTCTCACAGGTAAGTCGATCTCTTCTCAAGAATAAATATGATTTATAACACTACTTGATAGACTTCTGCTTTATAACACTTCGAAACACATAATACCAATGATTATAATATGATATCTATGATATCACTCATGAAAATGAATAACGTAAGTCCGTAAATATAAAAGCTAGTCTAATGAAGTAGTCCTATTCCTACAGCTATAGTCGAATGAACAGCATGCAAACAATAAGTTATTGTTATTATATATTGGTAATATAATAATAAATTAATTTATTTTCTTTAACAACAGTACTCACGATTTTGTTGCTCATCAGACGCGTTTTGGGGCACTGAGCCACATCTTCAGCGTCCAAATAGTAACCACAGTAGATACTAAATTATTGTAGCCATGGTATTGTGAGCTATGAGGAGGATACTGAGTAGTAAGAAAAGGTGTGGAGGGGGGAAAAATAAGTTATCTAGAAATAATAGAGCTCACTATAAACTCACTAAAAAGCAGTCGTTAGGTCATGTCAGAGGCCCTGAAAGTGATCAGGTGCGACCTGAAAACTCTGACACCAGACCAGCAAGGTCACACGATATTATTATTTTACTATAAACTCACTTATCATTGTCAGCCATGTTGAGAATGGACGTGGGCGCGCTAGCTACCAAATATCTGACAATGTCCTTATGTCCGTATCTGGCTCCGTAGTGTAATGCCGTCTGTCCCGAGGCATCGATCGACAGCAGAGAGAAGCCTTGCTCGTGTAAATCTTTCAACTAAAACACACAAAAAACAGAACATGTATTAATAATTTTCAGGAGTTATCTATAAATTTGATGTGGGTATAGGCATATTTTACTAGAAGTTCATTGAGCAAACTAATGTACAAATATACATTTGATTTGATTGAAGAATAGAATGTTAAATGTTTCATAAAAATTGAAAATTGCAAAAGTATTGTCAACTATCACAATAACGGATACACAGATATTGTAAAATGTCACATTTTATTTGAAAAATTAATAAACATGTTCTACCTCAATTGAGTCATTATCAGTGAAGACTGATGACTAAATTGAGTGAAACATAAGTACAAATTTTTCAAATAAATTTTTATGTTATTTTGACAATGTCTGAGTGAATTCAATTGTTGGAGTGTTCAAATGTTTTTCAACTTTGTCTAAAAACTGAAGTTTTAACTTTATTTTAACTCTATTTTTAAATTATGGAAAATAGAATAGAAGATTACCATTTTGAGGTCGCCACTACGAGCCGCTTTGATGATCCCATCAGATGTCTTCTCCAGAAGATTGCTGGAGACAAAAATAATCAAAATTAATTTAAAAATAATGAAATATTTATCATAAATAATTATTAAAAATTAAATTATAATTAGGATAAAATTATTTTAATGGCAATTAGAAAATTGCAATAAAATTTCATTGTTAACCAATTACCAGTAGTAGTGTTAACTGGAATACAGTATTTTAATGACCTCAATATAGCAAGTATACAAGATAATATTACAAAGTTAGTATTCAATGAATTTTTCTCGTGAACCTTACCTTGAGAGAAAGACTTTAAGTCTGCAAGAATTTATTTAGGTTTTTTTATGATATTCATCATTCTAAATTCAAAATTATTTATTTATTACTTTTGGATTATCTTTTTTGGAGTAGAAACCTTATGCCCCGTTTACAACAGAATGTTAATAACTTTTTTGAATAACGTATTATTATATAGACTTACATATTATCTAACTTATAATATAAAAGTTATTAACAAATGTTATTAAAATTCCCATGTAAACGTGGCTTTTGACTGAGAATGAAATTTTCACATAACCTGAAAATTTTGTACTATATTTTAATTCAACTAAATTTAGGAATTTAAGAAGTTGTGGGCAATTGAAGAAGTTGTGTGTCTTATTTTGACTGAAATTGTATTATTTTGTACTGAAATAATAATATGAATATGAATAATTTATGAGTTTGAATATTGCTTCTTGCTTACTTTCAATGCCAATTGCTAATTATTTCCATCAATGTATTACGTTGCAATGAATATGTATTTTTCAGTTAATTTATTCTATTTGAAACTCATATACCTGAATTTATAGGTTATGGAGAACCTATTTCCAATTAATTTCTTACAAGACAGAAGCATAAAAATGGTCTCACAGTTCACAGATCAACAACTGCAGTCCAAACTGTTACAACTTACAAATTTCCACACAGTTTTAACTATATAAGCTCAGAACTGACAGTGGATAAATTTCAGTAATTGAATAACCTATAACCTAGATAGGCTATGTTAAGGCCTATTCAGTCCAGTACACAGGGATTTTTTTCTGCAAAAGGTGGTGTATGCAATTTTATTGTTTTAATTGCTTCATTCGGGTCCCAATATTGTGTAATCGATAAGTGCACAAAATTTCCCCCCTCACAACTTTTGACAGCCAGAAAACCATGCACTTTTTTAGTTTTTCGCATATAACTAAAAAACGGTCCACATTTTTATAGGTACATTCTCATAGTAAATATTGTAGAGGACAAAATTCTGCGTCGATTGAAAAAAAGAAAACAAAAATCGGTCGAATAGATAATGTTTTACATTCATTCAAAAACACATTTTTTCCCAAATTTTTCAAATTGGGATTTTTTCAAAAATTTGTTCAAATTCTTCTGTAGCTCATTGGGCCGGTTGTTTGTAACTTCATCAACTTTGGATGCTTCCAAAGTAGACGCATTTGAACACAAAAAGTCGCCTTTTTCTTGGTATATAGGAGAATTTAAACAATTTTTTGGAAAATTTGGAAAAAATTGTGTTTTTCTAATGAATGTAAAACGTTATCTATTCGACCGATTTTTGTTTTCTCTTTTCCAATCGACGCAGAATTTTGTCCTCTACAATTTACTATCAGAATGTACCTATAAGAATGTGGACCGTTTTTTAGTTATATGCCAAAAACTAAAAAAGTGCATGGTTTTCTGGCTGTCAAAAGTTGTGCGGGGGGAAATTTTGTGTGCACTTTTCGATTACACATTTTTGGGACCCTAATGAAGCAATTAAAACAATAAAATCGCATACACCACCTTTTGCAGAAATTAGCCTCACAAAATTCCCTGCGTACTGGACTAATTGTATTGCTGAAAAATATTCATTACAGATTCACTTCAAAGGCCATTGTAGCTGATATAGACCTAGGCTACTCCATAATCTAGGCTCTATGCTTCTATTGAGCTTTTAAAATTATCATATTTTAAATCTATTGTCAAGCTAGAAACTAAACTAAGATCTCTATGATCTGCTATTCTGTATCATAAATTGAGCAACTATAATTCTGCCTACTACCTATAAAACATCTTGTTAATGTGCATAATCTACAACTATATTACTATCTATAGTGTGAATTGTTTCTGAACTTTTGAAAGTTGACTAGCCAATTCAATAATACTTCACAACAATTTTGAATTGTTTATTTGTTTATGTACGATAATCTATTCATGTGTCAGTAATTTGAATACTAACAAAAGTGTTGAGAGTGTTCATTCAGGTAATCTATTCTAAAATTGGCTTCAAATATTAGTATTAAGACGTGTTGATACAAAAATAAGGTTATCATATTTGATTAATATTATAAGAAAAATTGAAAATTATAGTGATTTAAAATTAATTTGAACAACAATGTTCTTAAAAACCTGTGATTAAATGCCTTTTGCTTAACTTTAAGAAGTTTTAAAAAAAGTATCTATAAATAAAAATAATGATTTAGATTCAATTACAGCCTACAGGTAATTGGTTCCTCAGTATCTGTTGATTTATTAGTATATTAGCCAATATAGAAGTGTTTCGGTTGATTTATTTATTATAAGATTCTTCAATAACAATTTCTCCAAGTAAAAAAGATATGGATAACATCGAAAAACTTTTATAACAAATTAAAAACTGGTGAAAAGCTCTAATTATCCATCAGAGTGTCCTTGAACAACCAGTTATTTTGAAAGATATGAAAACTGAACAGCAGACTTAATTTATTTATTAAAAATGAATGTGAAAATTATTTTGACTAATAAGCAATATTTATTATATTCATTGATTGAGGGGGTTTGAGTTGAGACTATAACACAAATATTTTTATAATGGCCTATAATATAATATAAGTATATAAGGTTCAATATACAAGAGGTATCAGACTGAATCAATAGAAAGGATATATAACTTTTAAATCTCACAAAAAAATTCAGAGGGCTAAAATCTCAACTGTTTTCTTACCTTACATTTGTAAAATTTAAACCGAAAAGTTTCTCATGAATTTTCCTAGTGAGTGCAAAGAGAAAGGACAGAAC
Source organism: Sogatella furcifera (assembly GCA_017141385.1). Lineage (NCBI taxonomy): Eukaryota > Metazoa > Arthropoda > Insecta > Hemiptera > Delphacidae > Sogatella > Sogatella furcifera. The sequence continues at coordinate 8,248,530 of CM029557.1, forward strand.
AAAAAAAGTTAACAAGGCAACATCACATGCAACAACAATTAAAACATAGATTTTAGCACACAAAACATACACTAACACCTAAACATAGACTAATCTAGTGATGATAAGCATGGAATAAAAAATAAAGAAAATGAGTTTTGTGAAAATTCTTAGGTACAAAAAGTAAGTTATATAATTTGAAATATTTTTCGATTAATTAGTGTGTGAATAAAATATCCAAAATTAATGAAAGTTGCAATAAGAGCGAAAAAAGAAGTATTTAAGAGTAAAATATGATACACCAAAAATAATGAAATTTCTCTGCATATTGTGTAGACATGATATCCTTCCACATTGTATGCAGCATGACATATTTGTCAGAAATCAAATTTTCTACAACAGAATTTCATCCAGCAATAGAATAAGCTTTTACAACTATAAGCTTATCAACCTCACCTACAATAGTCTCTTATTCAATGAAAAATTATAATTTCAATGTTGAGAAGATAAAATAACAGGCGTTAGTACAGAACTTTCTCTATTTCAGAATTTGGAAAGTTTCTATTTGAAAAAACTCAGAATATTTTGAGCTCTTTCACATTTCATCACGCTCAGTAAATTGAATACCTTATTAAAATATGATAAAAAAATTTAAAATATTATAGATTGCTACAAGAAATTTGAAATGTGCTTGCTACACAAAAATGCTCGTTTACTATTTGAGACTTATTGCAAATCCCTTGGTGTATCGAATCAGAGCTTTAATATACAAAATAATTGACTAGAATATTGAAAACGAACAATATTAAATGTAGCGTAAGTATTATGGAACATGGAACAAAACATCAAATATTGAAAATATTTAGAAGAAGAATATGAAATCAACTTAAAACTACAAACACAACCGATTGCCTTCTATCTTCAATACACTAACAAGAAACATACACAGACAATATAACATTATGAGCAACATACCATTATTGAATAGTCTGTGGAATGAACAGCACATGCTTTGGTAAAAAAAGAATAATAAAGCACATTAAGCAAGAAAATATATTTGAAGCAGCAAGAAATACTTAAGAGTTAAGTAAGCACAGAGTAAGAAGCATATACTTGATTAAATAAGCCACACATAGATGATGGATAGGAAGTTAGCAAGCAAAATTAATATCATATTATATTAAATTAATATTAATATTAAAGAATATGATTATTTTGGGACTGTGTACTAGTCTTTTCAAGCAAATAATACATTCTGGCAAGATGGGAAAATGACTCCAGCTTGATCAATATTGGTTCAAAACTTATAAATTCAGTCTCGAATCGTAGAGAAGAATGTTTCAACAATTTGAGAATTCATAATCATTAAACCAATAATGCTGAACAATACAAGCTGGAGTAATTTTCCTATCTTGGCAGAATGCATGTTTTGCTGGGTCAAACTAATATATCTGCAGCGAAAATTAAGAGTATTTTTCTCCTAATCACTGCTATCAGTCAGTATATTGACTATCAGTCCCTGTAAATTATGTAAAAGTTGAATATAAAATTAAATGTCAGTATTTACAATGATATTATTATGATTTTTCGAGTGAACTTGAAGCAATTATGAATATTATTAGTACCTGCTGTAACGTGAATATCTTGTATAGTCTGTCCAAGCGAAGAAGACATTCTAGCAAGATAAGAAAATGGTTCCAGCACGGTCAATATTGGTTCAAAAATTATAAATTTGATCTCAAATTATAGAACAGAACGTTTTCTACAATTTGATACTAAATTTATAATTTTTGAACCAGTATTAACCGAGCTGAAGTCATTTCCCCATCTTGCCAAAATGTCTTCTTTGCTTGGACAGACTATATAGCGATACTTATTTGAATACTAGAGATCTATAGTGTCCGGTTGCATCAAAGTCCATAATATTTAACGGTTGAAGTATGACGTAATCTAACGCAGCCAATCACACGATTTCTCCATGATGAGTTCTATTAGATGACGTCATTTTTCGTTATTCAAATGTTATGTGCTTTTGTGCAACTGGAGATAGTGTCCGGAACTGAAAAAAATGTACGATTATCGTCCTACAGTGTTACAAATAAGCTACAATCAAGCTAAGCTCACTGCAAGTGTTTTCAATATTTATTTATTTTAATCAATGACGAATTGCAGTCCATTCGAAGCTCATCATTCCAGTTCCGATCAATAGATTATATATTTTTTAATCTGGCTTATGACGCAGCCCAGAATAAAGACGAATAGGAGAAAAAAATGCTTGCAAGAGAAAACAGGCTACTTTTGACTAGAGAAAACAGGTCTCTAGAATTTGTGACCAAATTAAAAATAATATTGACCGAACTGGAGTGTTTAGTCGAACAACTAATCTGTTCAAACAAAGAAGATAATATTCTGGAAAAATGATGAAATCACTCCAGTTCGGTCAATATTAATTTTTTTAATTTGGTCTCAAATTGTAGAGCAAAATAATTTCTACACTTTGAGACCAAATTTATAATTGTTGAACCAATATTGACCCAACTGGAGTCATTTTCCCAATTTGCCAGACACTGTCCTCTTTCCTCGAGCTGACTAATAAGGTTCCTATGTAACCTTTTTAATTATGTATCTCGCTAGCATGCGTTGTTTTTTGCAGATTTTATTCATCCGAAAATTGAAAAGAAACAACTTCAGTATTCATTGATCAAATTCTAACCGCCTTCTACAAATTTCAAATTTCATCTATGAAATTCAATAATTCAGAGTTTCGCAAATAATATTTAATCATAATCAGATGAAAGGATAAAAAATGAATTGTAGATTTTACCAATTTTCAATTAAAATGTATTTCATATCAGTTCTATCAAACAGAAATAACAAGGATATTTCGATAGCGAATATATCAGCCAAACTCTTGACATTTTCATGCATTTCAGTTCGTCATTAGTTTACTCATAGGAAAGACACTTTTTCAACAAGAGCACAGTTAGATTTATAGTTGAAATACATGAAAAAAACAAATTATTAAAAAATAGATAAGTAAAATTTTATTTTGGCAAAATAAATTGCCATACTTCATTGAATGCATGATATTTTAAATAAGAACTGGCTTAATGAAGATGAGTTTAATAAATTTATACATTAATATTTAAGATGACTTTTTCAACAAAATGAGCTAACATTGCAATTAATTCCAAAATATTGGAAAATTATTCGAATAAATTAATCGCAATTCGTTCAAATATCTTCAAACAATTAAATTTAATGTTATGATAATCTTCAATATCATCTCAATTAAACTCGTTGAACTACTACTTTCGAATAAAAATTTTGATTCTCCTCTAAATGGCAAAAAACAATCACTTTTCAATTCTTACTAATTTTTAAGTTGTGCATGTATTAAAAAATAAATTGCCAATAGCATTGCTTATTAACTACTTTCCAAGTAGTAAGGTATAATACAGAGTATATATAGTATATAATACAGAGATTGTATACTGATTAAACATATACAGTCTCCATAGGGATAATATCTACATCATCTTACATAATCAGGATAGCATTTACCTTGAATTTTAAAATTTCACAAGTTTTTGATAAATTGCTAGTGAAATTATCGACTAGTAATATTACTTTGTAGCGGAATTACTTCCAAAAGTATTTTAAAAATACTTTTTTAATAGGTATTTCCATACCAAATTATAGACAATTAGAACACAGAAATATGATTATAGATTATGAAATAATAAACAATGAGTTATTATAAATTTCGCAGTAGACTATTTTCATGCGAATATCTACAATAGGTACTTGATAGTGAATAGATTCATTCAAGTTGACTTTTATCTCCACGAAAGATAAAAATTCTCTTGAAGTGTAAAACTCTTCCACTTTTTTGAATAAATACCGGTTTATTTATCTAAATTGGAAGAAAAGCGGAAATTATTACCAAGGATATATTAGGAATTTGTCATGTCAATTATAATTTGATTTCACTTCATCTAACCAGTTAGTTGGCCTAGGTATAGTCTGCCCAAGCAAAGAAGACCTTCTGGCAAGATGGCAAAATGACTTCAGCTTGGTCAATATTTGTTCAAGAATTATAAATATGGTCTTAAGAGTAGATAAAATTTTTTCCTACAATTTGAGAACAAATTCATAATTTTTAAACCAATATTGACCGAGCTTGAATCATTCTCCCATCTTGCCAGAGGGTCTTCTTTGCTTGGACAGACTATAGTATTCTTCTAGTCTGTTCGAACAAAGAAGACATTCTGACAAGATGGGACAATGACTCCATCTCGGTCAATATTGTTTCAAAAATTATAAATTTGGTCTCAGATTGTATGTCAGAATGTTTAATACATGAGACTAAATTTATGATTCTTGAACCAATATTGACTGAGCTGGAGTCATTTTCCCATTTTGCCAGAATGTCTTCTTTGTTCGACCAGACTCAAATAAACCTTTTACAGTCAACTAACATGTAAAAGCAAATGTAAACCAATCAATCATGTCTGAAACTCAATTGGACTTATTCCATATTATCAAAAAACTATTGCTTGAGAACTGCAAGACTAGAATTCAGCTTTAAAATTTTAAAAGTGACAATTTCAGTAATAAAAAAGTATCAGCTATTTACAATTGATTGCAAATTATATCTGCGAAGGCAAGGATTTCTAAAATAGATAAGTTATGATTTATCACCTAGGAACATGATTTCCAGTTTTATGTTACAATAGAAAAACTACACAGATAGGTAACTGTCACTGTCATGGTAGATATTATTATTTTCATAATTAATTATTATTATTACTCTAATTCTTATAAAGAAGGCAAGGCAAGTAGGATTATTGGTATTACAAAGTTATTTGTTCGACAGTTAAGTACAGTATTATCTAACGGTAAATGTATGATTATTTTACAAGGAGAGTAATATCTACGAATTAATATTATTTTAAAAGTGATTCCGTCCTCAGGTTATTCTAAATTTTATTCGTCCACAGCTCTTTAAGAAAGGCAAGGTAGGCTTCTAATAATTTATAAAATATTCTTCCAATATTTAAAATACTGGCAAAGAAAATACATTTTTTCAATAAATAAAATTGTCTATGATATTGGCAAGTAAGTTATGTTGTTCCTACGTGAATAATAAATATTCCTAAATACTTACATAATACTTGCAATGGTTCTCTCTAAATATTTTTTTATTGGAAAAATAATACCATTGTATTAATACTTTCAGTTTGTCAGCTTTTGATGATTTTAATACTTGACTAAAATAAAAGGTTTTTGATTATTAAGAGATCGTAATTTTTGGGGTGATAAATCTGGAATATAATTATTACTATGATTTTGGTCAAGTTACATGATTCCATCCTAATAATCTTAATGTTATTTCCAATGTTAAGAAAGAGAGTTTGGTACTTTGAAGGAGATGAGTATCTAAAAATATATAAAAATAAATTGAGAAGATTCAGACTGTTTGAAAAGCAAAAGAATAAAGCTAGAATATAATTAGTGTAAGATTCAAACTTTCAAAAATTATTGTGACAAATATAAAGAATATCAAATATGAGAAGCTCATCAGAAATCAATGTAATTCTGGAATTTCGAAATTGAATATAATAATTAAAAAATATCGAAATACCGTAATATTAAGCTCGTGTTTAGACAACATGTTTCTTCTCAAGGACATAAGAAAATTACAATGAAAAATAAATAAATTTTGAAAAAACTCCAAATATGAATCGGAAATTACAATAAGAATTTCCCAAACCTAATAGATTCTGTAAAAATTTCCAAAGTAAATTGTGAATCAATGGAGCTACATCCTGCAATAAATATATTTCTTTACCTAGTTGATATCTTTTTAAAAAATATTTTTCAAATTAAAAATACAAACTGTCATGGTCTCTCAAACTCAAGAATTTAAAAAAATTAATAACTTAATCGTCTTTCAATTGATTTATTAAAAGTCTTCACAAACTTTAATCATGCAAAAAAAAATCAAATGATGCAGTTCAATTACCCACAGACTTGAATTCCCTTACTATAATTCCCTATACCTGTTATCAGGTAAATAATGGTTCCATAGAAACAGTAAAGAATGCCCTTCCATTGGTTCCCTCAATTTTAAAATACCTACAAACAACCCTCCCAAAACTAAAGTACCAAAAAAATTAACCCTATTATTTTACAATAGAAAAATCAAAATTGGAAATTAAAATAATTGACTGGGCTAGGCTTTTCACGAAAAAGTTTTATTCCCAGTTTTTAGTTTGTGAGTGATAATGAAAATCTTAATTCATCAATAAAAATAGATTGGAAAACTAAAAATTCAATAGGTGTGAATTTGAATTGGAAAATCCTATAGTCATACCATCTAATAAAAATAATATTGTTCAACTAAACAGATAATATAATCAGATATGGTTCAGCGACTGATTATTTCCCTATTCAAATCCCAATAGAACCAATACAATAGAATCGTGTCAAAATTTTGTCCACCCACTCAAAATTTCAAAATAAATGTCATTAAGTATAATGCTAATAGATCACAGCTTACCCATAATACTTCTGTACATGGTAATCAAAGTATCTTAAAAGTTAAACATTACACTAATTTTTATTTATACATTGGTCTCATAAATTTATTAATGAAATGTCCCATTCCTTTTCAAAGGCATAGAAACAACATTCATAGAGTAATATTAATCTACTATTACATAGTAACAGATCAGGAAATATTTCAGGAAACTGCATGCAGAATATGTTTAGAATTCTGTTAATCATGTATTCTTTTTAGAAATTTGAATATTGTAATTTGGTAAGGAATCAATCACAAAGAACGCAAATTTAGGGGGAATACCAGTATAATCCAGATAATTTGAGGAGAAATTGAATAATATAATTCACTCTACTAGTGGGAAAAAATTGAGTTCACCGTGGAAGAATAATTATTTTTTTCTCCAAGGTAAAAAAGGGAAAATTATAATAGTAGGCAGTAAAATTAATATTTTATCAAATTGTGTGTGACCGCGACGATGTGGAGCATGCAAAAGTATGTTGAATGTACAAAATTGACAGTTTTCGAAAATTGAATCATTTTTTGGAAAAAATGTGTGTTTCATGAGTGATATGTGTTGTGACTGATAAAAATGTCGTGAAAATTTGTGATGTCATGTTGATTTATGAATTATGATTTTTTATATTAAAACCCTTTTTACACCGACAGGCAAGCATTCAAACCAACACCAATCAGTATTGACAGAAAATCATTCCAAAAATAAACCTAATAACATCAATTGAGCCAGTCCACAAACACCCATATAATATCAACAAACAGCCTGAAAACATAATTTGCAAGAGATTTTCATGCAAAACAACATACAGTTCATTTGAATTATATCGGTTTATAATAATTATTTTGAATAAATAGTTAAATTTAATTACAGTAGGCCTACTTTCTGTCACTGATAACCACATTCTACATAATGTATATTATTATTATTATATTATTTTGACTATAAATATAATAAGAAAGAGTAACTGTTACGAATAGGTGAAAATTATAGGTAGTAATTTATTTATTAAATTAATTGAAACTCATAGTCCTAAAATTCGATCATTTTAAATTACGGTATCAAATTATCAATAATTATTAAATTTTCAATTAAAAATTTGATAAACATGATCATTAAATTATTGATGAATGATAAGTTGTTGATGAAGCTCCCAAAGTAGATGTTTATGGAGTTATCAAAGTAGATTTTCGTATGTAGAATTCCTTTGAAGATTTTTACATTCATAAACGTGCTGTGTGTTTTTTACTTGTATCAAAATATTGTCGAATACTTTCATATATTTGATCATTGTTTATTCATCCCTCTAGTAATCTAAATTAGGTAGGCACTTTTAATAGAGTTGATTTGAAGATTTATTCCAAATTTTTGCTCCGTCGTTGTCTTCTTCTCCTCCTCCTTCTTTTTTATCTTCTTTCTCTTTCCCTCCCTTTTCTTCTTCTTCTTCTTCTTTCTTCTTCTTCTGCTGCTGCTGCTTATTCTCTTTCTTTTTCTACGGCTGTGATTATATGTTTCTTGAAAAGTTGTGGATTATGACGTTTGAAGATTTTTGTAGAATATAGTTTCTCTAATGTTTGAATCCATAATAATTTCATCCTTATGCTTATTATTATTTTTTACTCTAATTTTATATTATTTTTCTTCCCACTCACCATAATCCTTCAGTTTCCTTTGAATAATTTCTCTCTCTCTCACTCTCTCTATCTTTCATATTTATATATTTGAAAGAAATGTAGTATCTTTTCAACGGCTATTTGTTTTTCTCTAAGCTTCTCCAGGTCCCTCTACTTTGTCCCAGGATTTTTTGAATAACTTTTATAAAAATACATGTCATAGGACTGTGACTGCTTGCTTACACTCCAATGCTCCTTAAAAATAATTTTTGATAGGCCTACATGCCGAATTTCAAATATACCTCCAATATCATCTAATATAGGCTATTATAATAAGCATTTGCATTTGAAAATGACTATAATTAGTTGAAACATGTAATGCATTGAAAAAATAATTAAAAAAGAGTACGGTACTTTGATAATTATTTAAAATAAAAAAACAGTGATAAAAGTAGCCCTGAGATTAAAAAACGCTATTATAATAATATGATTTCTTCATATTTATTATGATAATAAATTGAAGCATTACATCATTGATAGCTATAAATATTTCCTTCTCTCAGACCTAGTTTATCAATGTTTTATTCTAAGTAGAAAAAAATTTATAATTACTATAAACTATTGATAGGATTATTTGATAGCCATGTAGAATATGATACTATTCTGTAAATGTAGAATTGTAGATAAGCTTGATAGGCTACAAAAATTATATAATTTTCGGATACTAGTTCAAAATCCTTATCAAAACAGTAAAAACATCAAGAATAATCAGAACTTCGTCAATTTTTTAGTTTTCAAGAGAAATTGGATGATTTATGTAATTTATACATAACAAACAATACAGGATAAAAATTTGAACCAGCTTTGTATTTTTTTATTGATTCTATTGAGAAACATATCAATCTCTGGCAAAGAAGAGGACTCAGGATCTTGAACTATTGAAAAATAAATTATTTATTATTTTATAAGATCTAATTAATTATAAAATAATCAATAAATAAATAAGTATGTTATAGCTATTCAATTGTGGAGATGGTTGGATGATGCTATTAATCTATATGAACTTGTATATAATATTAAAAAATATTATATTGAATAATTTATAATAGGCCTACTCTACAAGTCATCTATTATATAATATTGCTTTAAAATAGTGAACTAAAATATACTTATAATGATAATTATATTTAAAAGTATAAATATGAGAAAGTAGACAATTATTAGGCAATGATTTTTCTAGAGCTTGGTGGGTGAATTGATTTGCATTATGATAGTGCTTCAGAAGCGGTAAATCTCCTAATTTAAACAATAAATTCTATTATATACTATTTGAACTGTCCTGATATAACAAATTGTTCATAATACGATAGGAGTACAATAATTTGTCCTTTTTTGTAGGAATTCAAGAATAAAATAAGATTTTTCCTGCGACATCAAGCGTTACTTCTATAAAAGATGAATGATGACACCCACAAACAATTGCAGCCATAAATGGATAAAAATAATCAACTTTTATGTGAACGCATTACATCCAACACATAAAAACTAATCCAAAATGAGCAACACTTATCAGTCATGTGAAAAAACTAAATCAAAGAAAAGTTACGTCCCGTTTAAAAAAATAAAATAATTGGAAAGTTGGTTGCGAATTACAGAAATTCAAAAATTGCTTTACATCAAAAATTGCCATCTCAAAAACATCAACAATTAATAACGAGCTATGTTTCAAAAAGCGTGACACTCAGGAAAAACTAAACATCAACTAAAAATAAAAAATACATCAAAAGCTAATTGCAGCCCTGTTGCTAGTAACTTTTATAAATTATAAGAAAGCTGCATAACAGATATCACCTTTTCCCTTTTATTTATACATTTTTCCATTTTCTTAAATTTTAATCCTCACCGTGAAAATGGTTCAATTCACATAAGTCACGTAAGGCATAACGGTTTTGTAAAAAGGAAATTATTAAACCTGAATTTACCCTCTAAAAATTAGAAAATTATAGATTTTTTGAAAACTGTCATTTTTTGCCATTGTTATCTCGGTAACAGAGTGTTTCTGAGGGTGGGCTATGTACTATGAAACTTTTTTCTCTACATGGTACCAAGTATCAGAATGAGAAGTACAGCACATTTCTGTTGGAACACTCTGTAAGTATGAACTGTAATAAAACTTCCAGGAAACTCTAAATTATATTCCAATAGAGACATTATAACTAAATTTTAATCAATCAATGATTCTAAATTATTTATTTTATTGAATTTGAATTATAGATGAATTGAATTATTCCCCCTCACTTCTACAATATTCATTATCTAATCAATTCTTCAGATAACAGTAGAAAATATTCATAAAAGCACAGACTATGCTCTTAAAGAAAATTACTTGAAGAACATTTTATTTTTTTAAGTGAGAAAAAGTACAATATCCAGCAAATGGAAAGTTTCACTCTGTCTATTGAAATTATTTTTCTACAAAACCAAAAGCATTGTACAGAGTGGGCCATAAATCACTAACAAAAATGAATTGCAATGTAAGTATTTTTCAAGAAGCTCTGCACTAGAACAACTACGGTATTAATTATATTATTATCATTTTCCAGGTAAAATATACCAACATACAGGCTGGGTGACCAGTATTTGGCAAAGTACATATTGGCGAGGTGGAACCCACCCATAAGGGTCTACCCCTCCATTAAAAGTCATAAGCATTTTTTAATCTACAGGATGACAATATTTATGGAGGAAAAGATGACATCTGTTATGCATTCCAACACACAAACATCAATTTAAAAACTAAAAATCCATCAAATCTAGTCCAACATTACACCAACACTCCTCAACAACAATCAATTTCTAGGTTAGGTGTGCGACTCGTACCTAATGTAGGGATTATCGCTGACTAGTGGTGATTGGCGCAAGCGCATAAAATCGCCTGCGTCTGATTGGTCGTCGGGCGAGAGCAGCGCCAAATTCAAATCTTGGCGCGACGCTGGCGCTCCAAAGTACTTGCGGCGTTCTGATGAACTTTCATCGTCGGTTGTCATGCTAGCAAACGAGTCCTGTGACTTTGATTTGCCAAAAGAGCGTGGCATATCGTCGCTTGGACTATATGGCAGAATAAATTGCTTAAAATTTATTGTTTCCATAAGAAAATAAGTCAACAATCAGAATATAAGATAAAAATAATTGGGTAATCCAATACAAAAAATTGGAATCTTGTTAATTCTGAGACTTTGATTTTCCAAAAATGCATGACACATTGTTGCTTGGATTATACAGCAGAAGATATTGCTTTAAATTTTATGTTTTTCATCAGAATTATAAATTTTCATTTTTATTCATTCTTTCATAAAGACACAATAATCCAATAGGAAAAATGTTTAATCTTGGTACTTCTGAGACCTGCCTTGTAAAATAAAAATTGACAACAACATCAAAGTCGTTTTGTATTAGTGATTATTATTTTACATTGATTTATGAAGCAGAATGAATTGTTGGTTTTCATAAAAATCTGTTCCATTATTGTAGTGTGAACTCGATTATGGTGAAAATCTTGCTACTGTACCTACTCTTGAAGACCGCTTTATGCAATGAATAATTATTTATGTAACCGGAAATGATGAAAATGATTGTAAATCAACATTATTCTATTGAAACTAAGTATCACTAAAAATGGTGTTTTATATTCTCTAATAGTGTGGAATATTATTGCTTGTGCTATACTGCAGAGTAATACCCAAAATAGATCTATTATTGTGTAATCCTAGCAAAAATCTTTGTACTTTTGAAACATACTTTGTAGAGTGGAGAAATTGGAAACACTTTTAATATCTCATAGAGTAAATTATGTTTTATTTTTATTAGACATCGAATCTTGTGTAATCCAATGGTTAGGAGATTATTAAATCTCGGTACTTTTTAAACCTGCTTTGTAAAATAAAAATAATTCAAAATCACTAATAATTATAGTAAAGTCATACATCGGCTTCTGGTTTATATTCATCAAAGTGAATAATTGTTACTTTTCATCTACTTCACTAATACTACATTAATAAATACATTTTGACATTACTAATAGAAGTAGGAGTAGGCTAATTTTATACACAGTTGATTGGAAATTTGCTATAGACTAGGTTCTTCACAAAAAATAATTGTTTAGAAACTTGAGATAGATGAAAGGTGTTGAAGTATCGAATTAGATTCATTAATATTGTCATCTGTATTACTTTGTTATACCAAATAACGTAATGATATTGTAATAATGTATGGGAATTGCTTAGTACTGATGAGTTCAAATTGATGACTCTTTGTTCATTTCAAGTGTTAATAAAATTTTCACCTTAAAAATCAACTTTGTAATTGATTCCGAAAGGCCTACAACTGGAAATGTGTGAGTTCTGTAAGTTTTGATAGTAGAAATGCAATGAAACTCTAATAAAGAGCATTTATTGGTTTTTTCATATTATAGAATTCCTTTCATTATTATAGTTCTCTCAACTGAAGCTTTCTAGAAATGAATAAGTTAGCAATAATATGAATTATTTAGAGAAGAAAATATCATGAAAAGCCTCATCAATAAGCAATGATTTCAATATACGTAAATACTGGATATTTTAAAACTTCATCATGATTCCTTTATAATACAGAAGAACGTCGAAAATCCGGACCGTCGGTAACCCGGATTCGTCTCCAGCAAGAAATAAAAATAGTTGTACCGTCTGCCCTTGCACTGAGTTCTTTACTAGTGAGTGGGCTATGAGAGAAAACATACTGTAGTGTTTAGCAAAGTGAAGGAAATGATTTTCTATTAATTCCTAATAGAAAATATATTTTAAAAAGTTTTTTTCAATAGAGCCTGATGGCCCTTTTTGTAAGGTTATTCTGATAATCTGGATGGTGTCCGGTCCCAATTAATCCGAATTATCGACGTTCTACTGTAACAGTAAGATTGTGATTGGAGATTTGCGATACTTCTGTTATATCATAACTATTCAATTAATGAATCCTCTGTAATTTTTATAACCTGAGGTATGCTTTGAGACTGTATATCAATTTCCTATAACGTGTTTTTGTAGGATAAGGAATCTACTTGACTAAAAATAATTTTCATATTTATGCGCAGAATATTTGGAGTGTTTCAATGTGAAGTAGAAAATATCAAAATCTCGAAGATCATTCTACCTAATCTTCCTGTAAGTTCACAATTGAATAAAATAAACAATTTCAAGTCAATATTGAAAAATCAACCTGCAAAAAACCATTGTATAATATTATACTAATTATCCGTGATTAGCCCCTTAGCACGTTGAAAATGAAAATTGGTGGAAAATTTCAAAAAATCATTCAGTGATGAAGAGAACATGCAAATAAAATATGTTTCCGGAATTTTGATAATGGTGAATATGTGTTTCATGTGTAAAACAATGCAAGATGTGTAATATAAGAAATTTTAAAAAATGATGACGAAAAAAAATTGTGAATTTATGTAGGAGTAACCCGTTGATTGGGGATATGATATTTTTACACTGAGGGGTGGAAGAAGGACATGGCTATGATTTTAATTATTGATGAATAACGAAAAACCATGATTTTGGAATGAAATTATATACTTGAGGACAATAATTTTTACCAGTAGCGTTCAAATGAGTGATTGTGAGAGGAAAACATTAAAAATTGATCCAAAGTATTGAATTATAAAATGTCCTGGAGTGGAGCAGATTCATTCAAATTTCTGAAACTCAAATTTGTGGAGTTTCCTAAAATATTTCCTTTTACAATAAATGGTCGATAAGAGTTTCATTTCATTACATTACTACCTGAACACGTTGAAGTCATTTGAATTTACACATTTCAAACTGAATTTTCTCATTTAAAAAATTTTATTGCGATATTTTTAGAATTGTTCATGGATGAAAATGACTATAACTAGTATGACTAGAACAAACCGATTTTAGAGAGCTCACTAATTTATTTGAAAGATTTTTTTTCTGCTAACATGAAATGCCCCCAAAAATGGAAAATTTCAAAAGGAATTTCTAATGTATTTTCATACATTGCAAGAGGAAAATTAATATACCCATATAATGGGATGTTCAGTTGTATTTCGATTGATGCTGTGGTATTGGTCATTAAAAAATTAACTTCTTAGTTGTTAGGGAAGCGGTTTGTCCCAGTGGTAGAGAGCATCTAATCGGTGAGATTAGATAAGCGACGTGCCTCTGCCACCACTGTGTACTGGTGACCGGTTCCTCTGAATTCAATTTATGAGCCTCAAAAATCGCTTCCCGGTGGTTCGGAACCCACCTAAAGCAGTAGGTCCATTCACCTCTCATCATCATCCTTCCCATTACCCACGCACAGGCCATGTGGGCATCACCCTCAGAAAAAAACCGTTGACAAATTGTGGACTTTCAACATTCCTAATGTGACATGGCATAAATAATGACCATTTCAAAGTTCTTTTTTATTTTTTGGTTGTTGAGAAATTGTAAAATTCCGTCAATCTTACACTGATTAAAGAAATTATACATTTTATTTATTTATCTTTATTTAGTTATTCCACATCAAAGAGTACAACAGGCTTCATAGCCCAAAACTATTAAAAGAGCTTCCATGCAAGACACTGTGAACACATTAATTTTAGCTATTATAGAGAGCAAAAAACTTCCTAAAATTGCATAATTACCAGATTGCGTAAAATTCAAATGATTCCAACGTGTTCTATATAAAAAGTATAGTTTTCAATAAGGCAGATTATTCGAATAGAGTTCTATCACGATTTGAAAGTTCCAAAATTGTGGAAAATTTTGAAAGTTCTGGAGTAGTTTTCTGTAGATCAACACCATACTGGACCATAAGACACAGTGGCTTTAGCATTCACCTTTAATCGATCCCCGAAACTAAAAATTCGTAGAAAACACAAATTTTAAAACACAGTTTTTGAAAGATTGAAACGTTTAAATCAGTGAAAAGCGTAAATAGTAGGAAAAGTTGTCGAGATTTTCGAATAAATTGGATAATAAAATAGATTATACGAAATTTTGAAATTGTATTGTAATTTTTACTATATATTTGGTAACATGGGTGTTTGAGGAGTTGTAATTATTGTAAAAAAATTCTGTACAAGATCAAGATTTTAAACGAGTTGAAAGGTTGATGAACTAGATTCTATTTACTGATTAATTGTGCAATCAATTTTATTATTGATTATATAGATTATTGGGTTTGTTGATTCAAAAAATAATTTTAAAACACATTCAAATATACATTTAATGTTTCAATCAAAACATAGATAACTCTATGGATCAACTGCACGAAGGACTAAATCTAACCGCTATAAGATTACGTCATATTTATCCCAAGAGAAATCTTAGGAATATCACTGCAATAATTATCTTAGATAACGTTTTTAACGATGGTTGAATCTATTATCAGCTTTTGTGAAACTAGCCGTATATAATTATAGTCTGTCCAAGCAAAGCTGACATTCTGGAAAGATGGTGAAATGACTCCAGCTCCATCAATATTGGTTGAAATTTTATGAATTTGGTCTTATATTGCAGATCAGAATGTTTTCTACAATTTGAGGCTAAATTTATAATTTTTGAACCAATATTGACCAATCTGGAGTCATCTTCCCATTATGCCAGAATGTCTTCTTTGCTTGGACAGACTACACTAATTCTAGAACTGTTCATAAGACAGGATACTGAGAAAGGAACATCTTCTTTCATAAAACATTATAAAAGTTGTACACGATAAAGGTTCTACGAAGAGGCTCAAATTTTCATATTCTACAAGAAGGGAATTCAAGATTCTAGATAGTCTTCAAACTCAGATACGTATTCAAGATACTAGAAGAATGGGATTTTAGAAATCAAGTCATTACATAGAGTGCATAGATTTGTTTAGAAAACCATTCTAAGCTGTGTAATGCTGTAGCTAATAGAGTTTTATCAGAAAGCTCTCAAATCTAAGATTTCAAGCCTCATTACTATAGACAGTTCAAGCAAAGAAGACATTCTGGCAAGATGTAAAAATGACTCCAGCTCGATCAATATTGGTTCAGAAATTCTAAACTTGGTATCAAATGCTAGGAAACATTCTGATCTACAAATTGAGATCAAATTTATAATTTTTGAACCAATATTGACCGGGCTGAAGTTATTTTCCCATCTTGTCAGAATGTCTTCTTTGCTTGGACAGACTATATCAACACAAGAATAGGTGCACAAGGGTCCGAAAGTGACATTATAAAAAATGTATATTTTTTAATTTGAAAAAATTAGTTACAAACTTCTATGCAAAGTTGTAAAGTGCGGAAGAGAAATTTTAAGATTAAATATTATATAACTGTTGAATAGGGGATTCATGTTGGGATTGATACTGGACAAATTCGATCTTTGATTATTTCCAAAATTAATTATAAACAACTGAGCAACTGGGCATCAATCCTATCATACTTATTTAAATGTGCACCATGATGAAGGGTCTCTCTGTTCATGGGTTGAGTGGAAGAGGGGGCTCTTGTGCCTCAACTTCGCCCACATCACTTATGCAATTCAATAGTTGAAAAAATGAAGACATTTATCTATTCACCATTCTTGATTTAGAGAAGAGAGGAGGACAAGAATACTAGGATAACAATAGTAGAATTAATAAAGAGGAGAAATTTTTAGTACCTGAGCTCGGGTGTGGTCTGATCTCCCATGAGGCTGCTGGGCGACTGGTGGTTTGAATTAGTGGCGGGAAACGCAACGTTTACCGGTGGATCGTCGTCCGGTGTTTGAGCCGTTACAGTGTCCAGAACGTAGAGCATTTCGTTGGCGATATCGGTCAGATAGTGAAGATGCTCTTGGGCTCGGTCCACACGGAAGAAACGCTCGGCTGTACAGGCTAGAATGAGAAGAGAAAATGTTAAAAACAAATAATAAAATATTTTTACTATAAATATTAAATACCATATAGCAGTGGTCACCAATTAAGTACATTAATTTTAATCATTATTCAAATACTTGTGATAGTTATCACTCTGTATGTATTTCGATATCAATGAATATATTGAAGTTTGATATTATGCCATTATTCTATTAAAATAAAAATAAAGGCCATCATTTAAATGAGACTTGACAATAACAATTAGTTCATTGTTTATTATATTCACATGAAGAGTGTTCAAGCTACTTGTAGAATTGTCGAAACTATTCTCAAATTTAATCCCTGACTATATCGCTTCAGCTATTGAAATACCTAGATAAATTAAATCAAACGTTTAACTAGGCATAGAATAATTGGATAAAATAATGTAACAATATTGAATGAATAGCTATATAGTGATAGAATGATGATAATTTTAATTTTTCAATTCTGTATTATGTAATTTTCACTGTACAGGCTATTAGCAAAAATGGAAACACTGGAAATAATATTAGCAAAAATGCGCTTGTTTGAAATGCTAGAGTAAAAAATAAGAAACAGCAGAGAACTTCATCCCTCACCCACTCACCCATAAACGATGCCATTTTTCAGGTGAATTATCAAAATATGAACTAATTTTTATTTATAATCAGCTGAATTAGCTATTATGTTGAATTAGCTATATGTTGCATCCGACTAGACTATTTTCGTGCATTTTACTCTAGTGTCTAATTTTCGTATACAAACTAGATTACACCATGTTCCCTATCAAGAAATATTGTTTTGGACTGTTGTAATTATTGGTAGAGGAGCAGTTTTGAGCATCTGCCTGTTGCACTCGCCTATATGTATACAGAGTGTTTCAGGAGGAATGTGCAATAATTCTCGAGCTGATTCCTTACACCAAGTAGACAAAAAAGTTCCATGGGACCAACCCCCAAAAACGCGTTGTTACCGAGATAACAATGGCGGAAAATTAAGATTTTAAAAAATATATTAATTTTTCTAATTTTTTAGAGGCTTCACTCAGGTTGTAAAATAATCAATTCCTATGTAAAATTAGCTAAGAAATTCAATTAAACCAGTTCCAAGTTTGTAACTACAACGGTTATTGAGATAATTAGAAAAATATGCTAGAAAACGCCATTTTTCCAACAATAAGGGTTATAACTGGATAAGGAATCATAAAATTGTATTTTTTATTAATGGAAGTTGAAGAGAGTCGGATTCCAAAGGAAAAGTTAAATGGCGGCGATTGTGTAAATCTTACCCAAATCTCGGAAATGGCGATCGAAAATCGCAAAATCGCTACAAAACACAAATTCATCACTTGTGCTATGTTTTGTCAATTACTTGTGCTCGTTTTCAAGCATATTTTTCTAATTATCTCAATAACCGTTGAAGTTACAAACTTGGAACTGGTTTCATTGAATTCCTCAGCTAATTTTACATAGGAATTGATTATTTTAGAGCCTCTAAAAAATTTGAAAAATTAATATATTTTGAAAAATCTCAATTTTCCGCCATTGTTATCTCGGTAACAAAGCGTTTTTGGGGGTTGGTCCCATGGAACGTTTTTGTCTACTTGATGTAAGGAATCAGCCTGAGAAGTATTGCACATTCCTCCTGAAACACCCTGTATGATAATTATTGAATAAATAGATAAGTGAATAATGTATAGGCGAAGTGGAACAACCATTGGTTAGTCTCTCTGTTATTCAAAACCATATGCTGAATTGCTGAATGAATAATAATTGGATACAGATGAAATAGTGAAATAGTTCAATAGAGAGGTCTTTGAAGCACTTATGAGATATTTTTTGCAATATTTGCTGAAGCTCGTGTACAAACTTGATGGCCAGAAAGATCATTGTTTAATAAATATGTTGAAAAATTATAGGTTACAGATTTACAGTAGAAACAAACATTTAATCATGAACAAAGCTAAGGAGATGATTGATAAAACTGTTTATAAAAAATGATAAAGCAAGTACAGTAGTGAGGATTTTTAAATTAATATAATGTAGATATGAACAGTTCAATGAGTAGTGTTTCTTCACTCAAGTAGCATATTATTAATTTTTCGAAATTTTTAATCATTTTACAGTATACCCGCAAACAGCTTGAAAGTATGATAATAATTGAAACCTTATTCCTTGATATTCTGCTTAACTTGAGTATGGTAGAGTTACTGAACTACTTACTGAAATGATATTCTGTAGAAATAGAAAGTTGAATGTGTAGATTGGAAATTATTTGAACTAATCATACTAAATTTAAAATAATCAAAAAGGTTTCTTGTATATTGATTATTCATCACCTACCTCACAAAAAACTCTAGTAGTCCTAACAGAAAATGATTTGAAAAAATGAAAAAATACTACAAATACTCAGTTAGTCCTCATTTGTCTCACTTTCTCGTTTTGAAGAAACTGAAAACTATTTAAAAATTTATCTATCATGCATGAAGGTCACCAGGAAGACTTTCAAGTATTGTTAAATGACTTTCGATTACTAAAATTGCAATAATTATTACTGAAAATGACAAAGAAACCAGATTGACATTTTGAATCTTCCAAACAATAATTATTTCCCGGTCCTAAATAATCAACATATACTACAATCTTAATCCATTTTACTTTTATTCAACTTCTTTCCTTATTGTTTACAACGATTGAGCTATTTTCACAGTATAACAAATCATCAATAACAATAATAATAAGATGAGTTTTTAATGGGGAGTCCAATCCCACTAAATTTGAAAACTGCAATCATACGATAACTTATTAGAAACTAGGAAATCAAGAATTTATACAACTATCAATCAGGAAACAATTTTTTTACAGAACATTAATCATTGTTACTCAGGTACCTACTAATAAATAAAAACATTAAAAATTGTTTTCTTGAAGTACTTACAATCGACAAAACACCAATCGGGAGACAGTTTAGGCTGATCAGTTTTCGATTCTTGCAATTTGATGACCATCTGTCTCACTTGCTCCAAATCAGACACTGGATTCACTTCGATCGAACCCATTGTAATTGCTGCAAATCAAGAATATATTTTAATAAATTATCAAGAGAGGGGAAACAAATCGAACAAGCTTTATAAATTCAAATAATAATGACAGTGGTAGGTCTAGATAGCTTGATGTTTCACATCTTGAACAGTAAATAAATAGATTGTTCATTTCCAGAAAAAATACATACATAGAATATAATAATAATAATAATATTCGTGTGACCTATATAATACAATAATAAATTTTTTAAAATATTCTAACGTGTAATGACTATGACTAAATGTGACTACGTGTGTTTTTCTTATGGAAATTGACCTACTCCACTATGGCGTGCCGTGTCCTAGAGTAGGTTTATATTTTTGAGCAAATTAGTGATCATAGTAATATGTAAGTGAATAAGTAAGTTAGTCTTGTGAAAATGAGTTGGTTTGGTGTTTCTTGATTAAAAAATTACATGTTGTTTGAAATAATAGATTCTATGCTCTGTCTTCCTTTACTTATCTTGCTTTCCTTCTACTTCCTTTAGTTGTGTACTATTGTTTTGAACTTTTTAAAATGAGCAATTTGTTTTATGGTTTCAGGAAGAAGATTGTATAATTTAGGTGCTAGATTATTGGAATGCCTTTGGTATTTGAGAAAAAACCAAAATATCAAATTATTTCACTAAGCTTACCAATGGTATTTGACAATGATTTCTTGGAATTTTGAATGATATGAAATTGATAATTTAATGAAAAATCATCATCAATAGCAATATGACATGAGGAACCAAAAACATTGAAAAGTTATAATTAAAAATATGATAGGCCTGAATAGAATTGAATCAATTTAATAAACATAAGGTTGATTATTATTGTAATGTTGTCTATTTTGCTTCTTCTTTCACTGAGGGTGATGCCAGGACTTCCTAAATACTGTTAAATAATGCTGGTATTTAGGAGGTCCAGGTAATGCTCACATGAACTCCTAGAACTATGCGTGGGTAAACAGACATGACAATTACTAAATTTTTCAATGTTTAAATGATAATAGAATATTTATAATCTATTCATGTAAGAACAATATGAAAATATGAAATGTATGAACAATATGAAATACATACCAGCCTGCTTGAGTAATTCCTTATCGTAATGGTGTTGTTCATAGTCTGCCATGTTGATTCTCTGTACAGTTACTTTCAGTTGTTCTAACGTAGCTTGCCTGTAAGAAAAAATAGCAAATGATTATTGTAAAATTTGGGGATTTTTTTCAAGTTGATTGTAGATGAGGTGCATTAGCAATCACTAAATCAGATATGTTCTATGTTTATTGTCAACTGACTTTGATGCTATATATATATATTAGCAACTGAGTTTACAGTTATAGTAGGTGTATACCGAACATTATTTTCTTCTCCAAAGACTTATTTATAATTCTCTACATTTATATTGTATTATAGATTGATAAATCAAATTCCCTTTTTAAAAAACTTTAGAATTATTATTCTACGGGACTCAGCCCATTATCAATGTGAATAAAATAATATCAATTATCATTATCAGAAAAATAATATTATTTTATTCACATTGATAACGGGCTGAGTCCCGAAACATGTCTGTAAAATAACAATTCTAAAGTTTTTTAAAAAGGGTATTTGATTTTTCATTTAATTTATCAATTATTTTAAATAGCCCTAAGTTAAATGTATTATAGATATTTGAATATCATGTTGATTTAAAATTGCAAACATCTAACTTTTGAATATTATGCATAATTTAAATAATGATATGAATAAATATTAGTCTATTTATTCTACTTCAAATCAGTGGCGCTTCAAGGATTTTCCAACTTGTAAGAACTATTTGACTTGGGACTAATTTACATTATATAATCTTACCTATCTTATGTGGAATAATGTGAACTTTGCATTGTAATTAACGGCGCTATCTGCTCCAAGAGATTGATAAGAATTACATTGTTCTTCAAGGACATGATCTTGCCGTTCGGCAGTTAGCCGTCCACTATCACCCACTCTTAATATATTAAAATACATGAATAAGAGTGAAGTGATTTCTTGGGTTACTCACGGAATATTAGCCTTTCCACCGCGTCGCTTGGCCAGCATGGGTGCTTTGTTCAACAGGTTCATGTTGATGATGGAAGGCGTCAGTTTGCACGCCTCTCCGTCCACCTGCATCGGGATTGTCTTCGTCGTCACGATCTTCGCCGTCTGACACTGGCAAATACTGGTGCCGTGACCGCCGGCTTGTAATAAAGGCTGCAAAACGAAAAAGTTCGTCAAAGTTATTTAATTGGAATAGAGGACGTTTCGTGCGAAAGCCTGTTAATAATTAATTTCTACAAAGGTAATCTTATTTTGAATTTTGTGTATCGATATTGTTAGTATACAAAAACAAATTGAAGATGAATTTCATGGAGCATGAATAGATGGATGAATACACACATATGAAATTTTACACAGAAATTTGAATCAGTGTTATTGAAAATCAAATGTTTGTACAATAATGTTTCCTTTATTGTAGAAAACACAGATTATTTATTATTACTATAATTATTATTTATTTATTAATCTATTGGCAAAAACACATTGGCAAGAATGAACAGGCATAGCCCTTGGTATTTCCAACACAATTTTCATTTACATATATAGTCCAAAGTCTTAGGTAATAAATTCAAATTTATTTTTCAGCCGAAGTTTTCTCACTCAACGAAATGATCAAAAAGAGATAATAATTGGAAAATCTTGAATTTTGAAAGGTTGATCCGAAAAAAACAGAACAAATCCAAACTTTCATTGAAATAGAAAAATTTAGAGCCGAAAATTATCACATACTAACATTTACTGTGAATAACTACAGTCCAACTTATAGATTTATAACATTTCATTTACTGTATATGGAATTTTGAACAATTTATTATGTGACTAAATTAGGAATAGAAGAAGTTCTGGCCAAAGCATGATTTTCCTTTCCTCATCTTGTATATTTGTACATAAATAAAATAAATATTTCATCATCCTATTATTTGTAGAGTTATACATTTTTGGTATGTTTGGAAAGCAACGGATTGATACAACCTGATTTCGATCCCGGTTGAATTTTTCGGTCCCGGCTGCCTAAAAACAGTCGTTAAGTCATGTCAGAGGCCCTAAAATTGATCAGGAGCGCCCTGAAAATCTGACACCAGACCTGAGCCAGCCAGGTTACACGAATATTATTATTTTAATCTTACTGAAAATGATTCTAACATTTTACTACAAAAGATGAATATGTAATTACTTTAAGGAGGTAACTGAACTATTAACTATATATTTTTAAAAATATTTTTCTACATACCAGTTGATAAGTTGTCAGTCCGACAACTTCGATAAGGCCATCTTCGGTTGATTGTTCCACACCACT
Organism: Sogatella furcifera; assembly: GCA_017141385.1. Taxonomy (NCBI): domain Eukaryota; kingdom Metazoa; phylum Arthropoda; class Insecta; order Hemiptera; family Delphacidae; genus Sogatella; species Sogatella furcifera. The sequence continues at coordinate 8,272,049 of CM029557.1, forward strand.
CGCTCTATTCCACGGGTGCGTTCCACCACCATAACTACAAAAAACAATAAATTATTAGTGACAAACATTATACACTGATTTATTCATTTATAAATCATGATAATTTTTAATATTTCAGGTGTAATAGTCCATTTTTACTCTTTGAAATGCGTTTTCACATTCTCTCCAGGAATTATAGAAAATCAGTCTCTTTCTTTTAAATATCAAAACGAAATAGAAGCAGGTTACAAATAACTGCATCTCATACGGTATTCACCCAAATTCTTGGTGCACAGACTGCGTTATACAATACACACATCATATGTTTCTAAACTGTTTAAAAGAACTGTAATCCACACAAGGAGGTTCCAAATTGTTTTCCATGTTTCCATTTAGTGAAAGTTAGGTTATATGGCAAAATGGAACAAACCTTTGGTCTCGCAACCACTGAAAGCCATACTCTGAATAAATAAACAAATAAACACGAGTTGTTGATAAACAATGAAAAAATTTTATCATGAAGATTATACGTATAGAAACAATCAAACCAAAATGTTCAATTAACATATCCCAACATCAAGATTATAGATACAGGTTGGCGCAGAGAAACCGAAAATTTCGAAGTAACAAGCACGTAAATGAAGGGAATTCCTCCACAAGAAAAGTCACACACACAATGCTTTAACATTCCATGCAAAACCTCACTGTTCACTTCAGGAATGTATAACTTTGAATGATCGTTATCTCAAGGACATTATGTATAGAATTGATTTCTTTTAGAACTCTTAATGGTAACTGTTTCACTTCATATTTTCATGAAAAAAACTAATGACTACACTTACTTTATGAGTGGTTGGTAAGATGATAGTTATCCATATTAAATGAAAAGAGAAGATGATGTAAAACCACTAATTTATTAAAGATTCGAGACATTTGAAAAAAGTCTTGAATTTTTAATGAATTAGTGGTTTGACAACATATTGTCTTTTCACTTAACATTTACTTAATTTACGTACGTATTACTTTAAAATTTCCCGTTTCTCTGTGCCACTTTTTCGAACCGAACCAAAAATCACCAAGATTCACCTTACCTAGGAATGTTGAGAAATACAATAGCATGCACTTTATGTTCCTTGAGCTTGGGCGTCATGTCTTTTCCATCGCACTCCAGAGTCACCAACTCGGCTAAGCCTTTCCATTTTCTCCTGAGCAAATCCTTTCCACCCATTTGCCCGTAAAACATTTTATTGCGCAGTCGCGAATTGAATCGTTCCGGATGCGCCTCTGAAAACAAAAACATAATATTGAAATTGGAGAGAGTTGCTCACAAATAGAGATTGAGAAAAGGAATACGAGATTTACTATTGGATTACATTGGAAATAAACAACTTGTTCGAAGAGTTGACATTTTTAATGATGAATACTAGCCTATTGTTTCATACTGAGTAGATTTCAAATTTGGGCACAACTCAACGGCACATTATTATTCCTCGACTTCTTAATTAGCTACTTAATTATTGTACCCCTAAAGGAAGAAGGGGGCCAACAAAAAGAAGAAGAATTAATCATTTTTTTAAAAATGATTTTTTTTCAATCACGAAAAAATAATAATCATGCATACCAACTATTGATTTCAATAGAGATCTAGCAAACAAACAAATTTCATCATTCATCATATCATATTTTAATCTCTACAACGACCATTTATAGAAAAAGTTACATCTAGCATAAATAATCTAATTTATTAGACCTGTAATAATTGCAAAATAATATGAATGATTGAATTTGTTACATTGGAAAGAATAATATCTGTGAAAGGATAACCGAATTTCTTAGTGTTTATTTTTCTACAATATCAATACATTTCCAAAATGTGATTATTTAAATTTCAATAATTTAAGAGATCTGAAAATTAGAAGTGAAAAAATTGATTATCAAATTTTTATCTACAATCTCACATTTCTAATTTCAATTCAATTTTTATTTTCTCAAAATACATTCCAAAAAATGGTCCCGCCAAACCTCAAGGTTTATAAATGTTCTCTTGTTTGATACTTACTTACTCCTCAGCTCCACATGTCTTGGCCTCCCTCAGATTTCATGATTAATTCCTATTTCTAAAGTATTATTTTCATATTTTAAAAACCATTTTATTATAAATATTACCAAATTAATATGACATTTTAATTATGATATTATTATTTCAATAAATATTATCAAATTATTTCATATATCACCCACCTCTCGCCTCATGGAACTCTAGAGCTATATGAGCGTCGACACCTAACGAAAAATAATTGTTGACGACGTTCAAAGGCAGATTCTCTTTTCCTTCTTCGTTGGCTTCGGCATCGGGGTTCTTCTCCACTTTTAAACTCCATCTATCCAGCTTCACCACCTCGCTTTCCCCTATATTGCTCAGAATTTTCGAAATCGGCTCGTCCGTGTAACCCTGCAAAATCATTATTATTTTAAATTTGACTCGCAAAATTGGATAGAAATTCATCAATTATTATTGATTGGAATTTCTAATTGATTAATCAATTATATTATACTATATAGTCTTTATTGCTAAGAGATTTCGAAATCGGTTAGTTTCTTATAACCCTGCAAAATCATTATTATTTTTAATTTGATTCACAAAATTCAATAGAAATTCTTCAAGCGTTTCATGATAATCAATCAAGTCTGTAATGAAAAGTATCAGGGACGTGTTTGATAGGAAAATACAGGTAACTATAACCTAAATAAAACGCGTATTCAAGATACATCAATATTGAAAAACAATTGATTACATCAATAAAAAAAAATTACAATATGAAATAAATAACTTATATATTGTAATGTGTTCTCATATATAAGTTATTTATTTCATATTGTAATTTTGTTTATTGATGTAATCAATTGTTTTTCAATATTGATGTATCTTGTGTGTGTGTTTGTGAATAAATAGTTGATTGATAATTGATTCGAATCTCCATTTATTGCTATACGAATAGACGAAGGACTTCTGCAACTGCAAATATCGACCAATGAACTAAATAGCAGGCGAAATTATCCAGAAGTTGGTGTATTGCAGTATCTTATAATTCTTCCATCATCAATAGATAAATAATTCAATAATCGAATATAGATAGATAAATATTAAAGATATATTGAATACAGATTGATACAAATCAAATTACAATGAACAGAATGTTTTAGGAGGAATGCGCAATACTTCTGAGGCTGATTGCTTACACAAAGTTCGAGGGTGTCTAGTTAGAGTTTAGAGGGTATGTCCAATGAAAATTTTTTCCTACTTGGTGTAAGGGTTCGGCCTGAAAAATAATACATATTCATCCCAAAACACTCTGTATATCATTATATAAATCAAACCAATATAATCAATAAACCCAACTACCGCTTGCGTCCAAGCCCTGAAGCCTGAAGAGGAGAGACGAAACATTGATACAAACCTGTTTTATTTTTAGAGTTTAAAGAATATTGTAAGAACATATAGCCTATAGAACATTATAAGAACATTAAAAAGCCATTATAAAGAACACAGTCGTCAACACTCGCACGCACTCAGTCCATTCTTCGCAAGGTATCAGAGCTTGGACGCAACTAGTAACATGGGGGCATGGAAAAATCAGATCTACTTGCAAAAAAATCTATGTACTCACACCACCCCATCCGAGTGCCCTGGCCAGATCGTTTCCGGTGCCGAGGGGTAGCACCCCCACAGCGGGGGGAGGCTGCACGTTGAGCTGATCCAACACGGAAAGCACCCAGCCCACCGTTCCGTCACCCCCGCACGCCAGCACTCGAAGATTAGGCACTTTCCTGAACAGTTCCAGGCTGAAATCGAACAGAAATTAAGAACATATTAGTGGATGAACTAATGCATTGTTCAGAACTATGATACATTGTAGATATATTGAATGGATGATAATCAATAGAATAGAGGAAAAACTTTCTTATTAACTCTTATATTCCTCTCTCAATTTACAATCTCTCTTTGTTCTATATCTTTCTCTTTTAAATTCACATTTGTTCCATTTTTTCATCATATTTTTTATACAGTATTATTTATTATATCTCTTATTTCTTGTCTAACTTCTAATGCACTGGCGGCTCGTGCTCACGAAACAGGTGAAGTGCTGTACAGTAAAATATACGGGCCCTTCATCTGTCTCGTGGGTACGAGCCGCCAGTGAATGCTTGTTGTATTGTAACATATTAGCAACTCTCACCTGCGTACAGGGTTTTACTTTCAAGTGATTGGTTTCTTGTATTTTAGCTAAACGTTTTGTTCAAGTATTTTTTAAAGAACCACAATGGAGTTTCAAGGGAAACTTTGATTGAAGTGCTGATTCTCTTGAATTCGTTTCCATAGTAGCCAGCCACAGTCCAAGGTTGATAAATAGTATACTAACCTTGGCCACAGCCCAACTCTTCCCCCACTGAATTTTAAGGAAGGATTTCTCGCATAATTAAATTTTTTCAACAATTTAAATTATTTTTGACAGTTACTAACCCCATTTTGGGCCCGCCCTGCGTGAGATCGAACACCTGTCTGGGGTTGAGCAGCCACTGGAACTTCTGCAGCAGTTTGGTGCCCTGGTTGCCGCCCGATTTCGGGTTGATGAACACTATCACAGGATGTACATTGGCTGTAGGTATCGGCTTCATCACAAACGTTTTCTGCTCTTTTTCCGTCTGAAAAAAACGATGAAAAATATGTTAATTTCAAACGAAAATGCTGATACTTAGAAATATAGAGACTATGTATAATGATATATTATTATAGACTTATACTATTACTGGCCGGCAGGCTCGCTACGCTCGCCTTCTCTGCCTAGCCAGGGGGCTCCGCCCCCTGGACCCCCGACGGTATGGGCAGTGTAAGTGAGTCAAACAGGCTCGCTTCGCTCGCCTGCAAATTCCGTTCAGAAGGGATTCGAAATTTATTCAAAGCATTTCTACACCTAATCTGGACCTGTTTACCTAATTGCATCATTTTCTGCCAATTTGTTCTAGAAAAATCTAAGAAAAACTCCGAAAATTCCAAAAAATAGTAAAACGCTAATATTAAGCGTAACCTTGGGAAGTATATCGGACATAGTTTGGAACTTGATTCAATATCTTCCAAATTAGTTTATCTATAATCTCGCTGAACCATTGAATTTACAGTTAGGATTGGTCGTGTCAAGGCGGGAGATGTGCAACCCGCAACACATCTAACATTTTGAAAACCTGATTTCTGGCGTAATCTTGAACGGATTGCAAAAATATTTTAACACAACATTTCTAGACCTTATCTGAACCTGCCCACCACATATAAACATTTTCTACCGATTGGTTCTCGAAAAAATGAAGAAAACGCAGAAAAACTCTAATATTTGGCGTATCCTTGGAAAGTTTTAAAAATCCGTTCTTAGCGCGCGTCTTAACGTCCAACTGAACATGCCTGCCAAATTTGAACGCATTCGGTTCAGTGGATTTTCAGTTCTGGTGATGAATGAATGAATGAATCAGTGCCACTTCGCTTTTATATATAGAGATAAGACAATATACTTGTCTTTATACTTGGAAATATTGACAAGGAGCCATTGACAGAAATATAAACAATAAATTTATACGGTACTATAAAGAAATAGATAGATAATCACAATATATATAATTCATCACGAATGTTTTCTGCTCTTTTACTGTCTAAAGGCGATAAAAAACATGTTAATTTCTTATGGAAATGATATTTGAACGAAAAATATTGATAAGAAACAGACCATAAAAAATATAAACAAGGAATGTAAATAAGAAATGGAAATAGATAGATAATAATATGGCATCGCGGTATATAATGTCATCTTGTCATGCTCTTTTTCCGACTAAAAAACGATGAGGACGTTGAACATGCTAATTTTAAATTGAAATGATACTTATAAAATATTGACAAGAAAGAAACCATTAACAAATAAAAATAACAAGAAATATATAGAGAAATAGCTAAATTATTTAATAGATTAAATAAAATGAATTACTCTACTTCAAGATTCAATAATTATGGTGAAATATCATTAGAATACACTCTCCCAAAGGGTTTTATATTAAGGTTGAGAAGAAGTTAATTTAAGATGAGTCGAAGGAAGATATCTTCCATATTTTTATAAAAAATAATTTTCAAATGTGATATGATTAATAATGTTCAATATTTTACTATCTTAGAAGCATACATTTTTCCATATTTAATTTTAAAATTGTCACCATCGAGCATATTCTCTTATTATTCTTAACCTCCAATATCTAATGCCACGTTTACACCGGAATGTTAATAACTTTTGTGAATAAACTATAATTATATATGCTAGACTTATATATTATATAACTTATTTTACAAAAGTTATCAACAAATGTTATTCACATTCCGGTGTAAACGTGGCATTAATTTTTAAAAACTAAAAATCGCCAAAAAATGAACTTTAAATTGTATTTCCAACCTTTTCTTTACTACGCTTTTTGCTGGAAGGCTTCTTTTTCGGTGATTTTCTTAGACTGGACTTGAAGCTGCCTTTTCGAGGCAACTTCACAATCCATGAAGGAGGCACAACGATACTTGAATGATAACCTAGAAAAAAATACATAATAAGAAACAAGAAATTGTTTAGAAATACACTTTTATTGACAATGACATTTTCTTCATTATTGTAAACATTCTATGTATCAAGAAGACAATAAGGGAAAACCTGTTGTCTCCATTCATGTGAATAAATAAATAAATGAAAATAGAATAAATAAATTTGAAACATAGCCTACTCAAACAATTATTAACAGAAGAACGTTTTATACATATCATGAGTCGGTTTTATACAAGGTTAGTAGATTCACAGAATTCATGTGGAACTTTATAGTATAGTGAACATGAATTTGAAAAATGTATAATTATCAATTGAAAAACTATCATCTTGTACAACAGTTTGGAAGTCTTGGAAATGGGGAAAAACAGTCACACACTGATGAATTTTCAAAGCTTGTACTTTTAGAGCCTAAAGTACGTTCAAGGTTTACTTATTTTACAAGAGATCCAATTTATATTTTAAAAAATACAAAAAAATGATAGTGTAAAGATGACTGAAGATACGTATTTCGACACATTTTAAGAACCATAAGAGACGCTTCAAGTTTTTCTGTTTCAAAGGGACAGTAATATTGAATAATTCATGTTTTCGAAGAACCTTATTTGACTTCAAGGGGACAATAATTGTTTAATTCATAAGTGGAAATGCATGCTTCCATCTAGATGTTGTTTTGAGGTTATAGCTGCTTCAAGAAAGTTGAAGAAGATTCTTTTTTCTCTTTTTCTTGTTCTTCCTATCTTCTTTTCAAAGTCATTTTGAATTTTTCCCTTTTACTATTACTTTTTCCTTTCGCTTCCCTTTTCACTTCTCTCATCTCATGTTTTTATTTTTTCGGCGTTTCTTCTCATTTTTATCCCTCTTCCACTCTTCTTCCACTTTCAACTCTCTTTCTTTTCACATTCTTCTTATCATATCTTCACTGTTTTTGAATTTCTTATTTTCATTAATTTCAAATTTAAAATTCTCTCTGCTACTTCATTTATCCATCATTTCCCCAATCCCCTTCATTTTTTATGAAGAGAAAGTTTAGACTTTTCAATAAGAATAATAAGAAGGAAAGTAATGGGAAATATGAGAAGAACAAGTAGTGGAATTAGAAGAAGAAAATTGATTGAAAGTGGAAGTGGGAGAAAGGACAAGTAAATGATAAAATCGGAGAAGAATGAGAAAGGAAATCAGTATGAACAAAATTTTGTAGACGTCGTTGAGACTTGAAGAGAATTATGTAGGAAAAGTTGGAAATGGGGACAAATGGAGGAGTAAAAGAATAAAATAAGGTGAAAGAACAGAAGAATAAAAGGAAGTAGAAGAATAGAAGAAATTATGAGAATAGGATAGAGTTGAAGAATAGAAGATAGTAAAAGAAAACAGTTTGATATTGATAAATAAGGAGAGAGAGAGAGAAACTAGAAGTATAGTCTGTTCAAGCAAAGAAGACCCTCTGGAAAGATGGGAAAATGACTTAAGCTCAGTCAATATTGGTTCAAAAATTATCAATTTGATCTCAAATTGTAGGAAACAATTCGATCAACTATTAAGACCACATTTATAATTTATATTGTTGAACGAATATTGACCAAGCCGTAGTTACTTTCCCTTCTTGCCAGAGGGTCTTCTTTGCTTGGACAGACTATAGAAGCCTAAATAGAAGAATACTACGATAGAAAAATAAAAGAAATAGAAAAAGGAAAAGTAGTAGAAGAAAATGAACGCTTTAAATTCCCCTAAGCGATGCTGGTAAGTTGGGTTAGAAATTTATACAGGCTGTGCTGTGCTCTAGTCTTCTCTGGTCTCATGTCTGAATGTTTTTCATGTGAACAAGCCTTCTTTGCCCGACAGACCGAAAAAGTATTCTATTTACATTATTCTCATGCATTTTGGATGCGCTACTAGTCCAAACAAAGAAGAGATTTTGGCAAGATAGGAAAATGACCCCAGCTCGGTGAATATTGGTTCAATAATAATAATTTCGATCTCAAATCGTAGATTCAAATGTTTTCTACAATTTGAGACTAAATTTATAATTTTTGAACCAGTATTGGCCGAGCTGCAGTCATTTTCCCATCTTGCCAGAATGTCTTCTTTGCTTGGACCGACTATAGCTGCTAGCTGCTTGGGGCTGCTGCTCAGAAATGGACAGTAAGAGAGAAGCAAGGGTGAGGTAGAAGTGAAGGAGGATGAAATGGGAGGAGAAAAATGAGAAGAAGAAGAAGAAGAAGAAGAAGAAGAAGAAGAAGAAGAAGAAGAAGAAGAAGAAGAAGAAGAAGAAGAAGAAGAACAAGAAGGTGGAGAAGGAGAAGGAGAGTAGGGGAAGTAGGTGATGGTGAAGGAGAGAAAAGAGTGGTAGGAATGAATACAGAAGATGGAGATAAGGTAGGAGAAGGAATAAGAGAGGAAAGAGTAAAGGAAAGAAGGAGGAGTGGATAAGCAAGGTGTAAAAAATTTTCAAGTTTTCAATATTCGAAAAATATTCAATATCAATTGATATTAAAAACAATTGATCTTCAGAAGATTGAGTGCCGAATATCTGTAGTAGGCTACTCTTCTCTTTTTCTCCCAATTCAATTTTCCAACAATTAAAGCAAATTATATGGAGAGATGGATGGAATATTCTGAACGCCTTTCATTTGGGAATGAATTATATACTATATCACAGTATAGGTAACACAGAAAAGAGTTTTATTATTTTCACCACAAAAATAGTACAACAAACGCTATCTCTCGGAGACTAAAGTAAACAAGAGAGCTGGCACTACTTTTGGACTCGATTCCCATTGGCTAGCTTCCCCCATGTAAAAAATTGGAGTGGGGAGTGTAGACCAATCATAGAGCTGCATTTAGGCTTGGTTCCTCCATTTGCTTTTCAAAGACAACCATTTTCTTCGTGTTTACTAAGCGTATATACAAGCGTATCTTAATTTCTTGAAATATCAAAACAAGAAATATTAAACAAATAATATTACTTGAAATATTAAACTTGAATTTATTGAAAACAAGAGAAATCATCACAGGAAACCTTCTACTTGAACACATTCTTTGATATTGAGGATTACTAAAAAAAACAAGAGGGCCGACTGTATTTACTTTTGATTATAAAGAATGAACAAAATTTCAATATTTGGTAACTTGATTAACCTCTGATTCGTAATAAATAATTTAGCGTAAGTCACCCCTTATTCACTTGGAGGTTATAACTCCAATAATTATTTTACTCCAATAATAAATTTTAACCACTAATAAATTATAACAAGTTATAAATTACAACCACTGGCGGCTCGTGCCCACGAAACAGGTGAAGTGCTGTACAGTAAAAGATACAGGCACTTCACCTGTTTCGTGGGTACGATCCGACAGTGATGACATCAACCAATAATTCAAGTAATTTATTAGTACATAAATTAATTTTTTCTCCAACTTTTTATAATTATTTTATTTACGGTATGAACAAGACACATTTAATGATAGAGGTTTTTCAACAAGTTTCCCACGATTCTAAAGTGTAACTTCAAAGAGATATCAAGCAAAAAGCTTATGAAACTTTAGGCCCTTCTGTTTTTAAACTTATCGAATAAGTAAGAAAATATGAAAGAATAATTCCTACCAAAGCGTTCATTATCATGCTTGAGAAAATGTTTCTAATATCAAAGAGAAATTTTTCTTCAAAAGACGACCACACAGGAATTTTCTGTAAAACACAACCATTTGAATTGGAACTAATCTGATGAGTTTTAGTTTTTGTAAACTGCTTGAGAGATCAGAAGGTTTTTGAGAAACACAAAAATACCAGACAAAGAAGATATAAAATGAATAGAGGAACCCAGATTTGGTTCAGTTAACCAGGAGAATGAATTATTAATTTTATCGCGGGTAGATGACTAAAATTACCTGCTCGAATTAAGTCTCTTACTATGCAAGTCTCTTACTAATGGAACAGAGAAAGGATAATAGGAGAAAAAAAGGATAAGAGAACTAGAGAAAGATGAGGAAATAAGGATGAAGGAAAAGGAGAAAACGGAAATGAGTAGTGAAGGAAGAATAATAAGGAACAAATTAGAAAGGAAAAAACTAAAAAAATTGGATATAAATTGAAGAAAGGATAAGAGGAGAGGACAGAGAAAGGATAAGAGGAGAAAAGAAAGTCAACGAAAACTAGAGAAGGATAAGAAAATAAGGATGAAGGAAAAGGAGAAAGGGGAATGAGTAGTGAAGGAGGAATAAAAAGGAAAAAACTAAAAAACCGGAGTAACTCTTCCCTAGTTTGTTAAATTCGTTAAAATTGACCTCACACAACTTTTTTAATGCACTTTTCTGCTATTGAAATTTGGGAAATGAGGAAAGTGAGAATGTTTTCTTATTCTCATAAAAAGGGAGGGGAAAGGAAAAACTGAAAACAAATTGGGTGGGGAAGGAAAATAAATAAACTTGAATATGTGAAGAGGGATGAAAAAGAATAAAGGGAGATAGTGGAAAGTTGAGGAGAAGTGTAATGCGAAAAATAGAAGGTTGGGAGGGAGGATAAGATAGGAGAAAATGGGAAAAGAGTAAAAAAATAAGATAAGAAAACACACGGAAGATCAGGATACGACAATCAGGATAAAATACTGACACGATAAGAAAGATGAAAGCGGAAAACGGAAGGCGTTAAGAATACAAAATAAATTTTTTAAGAGAAGGACAGAGATCAAAATTCTTCCAATTCTTCAAATGATTTCCAATTGGAGATAAATAATATAGAGTAGGATGAGAATCAAAATGGGAAGGGAAAAACAAGAACAAAAACAACAAGAAGGAGGAATAGGAGAATAAAAAACCCACAAATTTACGGTAGAAAAAAGAAAAATGGTGGTGCCTGATTAAGAGGCCAATGACAAAAAACAGAGTAGCCTTTTATTACTATTCAGGTTGAGAAATGACAGCAGTTATTAAGATAGAAGGACATTTTCAGCCAAAAGCAGGGGAAATATTAAAGCCAGGTGCTATGCCGCTATGCAGGGATCATACTTAATTCGCTATCGTTATGAAAATGCGACAAAAACACGGTGAAAAAACGCTTAAAATGAGAATGACACTGGGAAATTCAGGCGGAAAAAGGGTGAGAAAGCATTAAAACAGGGGAAACAAAGGTGGGGTTCAAGGAGAGAAAGTGAGAGAGTAAGATAGAAGAAGAGAGAGTGAGACTTCATAAAGACAGAGAGCGGGAGAGAATGGGAGAAGGAGTAGTGTAGTCTGTCCAAGCAAAGAAGACATTCTCGCAAGATGGGGAATGTAATTCCAGCTCGGTCAATATTTGTTCAAAAATTAAAAATTTGTTTTCAAATTGTAGAAAACATTCTGTTCTACAATTTGAACAAATTCATGATTTTTGAACCAATATTGACCGAGCTGGATTCATTTTTTTTAGGAGGAGGAGAAGGAGGAGGAGAAAGTGGAGGAGGAGGAGGAGAAGGAGGAGGAGGAGGAGAAGGAGGAGGAGGCAGAGGAGGAGTAGAGAAGACTTCAATGATTTTTGAAAATGAAAGTTACTAGAAAATATAACATTTTTTTGGGGGAGATAATGAGTTTACAAGCGTCTATAGATATTCAAAAGAGAAATTGAATGAATAAGTGTTTTTTGCTGGATTATCAAAGATAAAAATTGATTACTCACAGTCGAATATGGCGGAGTAACTTCACGAAGAAGTATCTTTAATAGCAGAAAATGAAAAGGGTTTTTGAAGTAAAGTAGATGAGGAGAAAAGTGAAATATAATGCAAACTGAAGAATTCGTCATCTGTTTGAGAAGTCAAACGTCAAATTATAATTGAAAATTGAAGATATGGAACGACAATAATTCCATTTCAAATGTCAAATTTCCAAATGACATGATCAGACAAACGATTCATTCAAACGTCAAAGATTCTAATTAAGCAAATTGGTTGAGTGGGGTAGATATTACTATCGTCCTTGAAAAGCATTAAACTGAAACATAATGTGTCAGTGGAATTGAAACTAAGAAACATCCCAAAATTCATAAAAATCATTAAAAAAAATCTAATTATTTTTAAAAAAATTTGGAAGAGGAATATTACATAATTAAAATGGAAAAAGGCTATGCCTAGTTCTCCTTCCCAATTCCATTATCTTATAATTATACAGTGAATGTATGAATGAATGAAACAAAAATAGATTATAAATTGTAAAGAAGTTTCTCATCCATTTATTTTTCTCCTTCTACGCCATTGCTTTCCCAACCCCCTCCTTATTCTTATTTTGTTTCACTTCTTCTCAGTGTTCTTTCCTTGTGCTCTTCAAACCAATTTATTTACTTTTCACTTCCCTTACTTTTATAAAGTCTTCCTCATGTTTCGCTTCTACTTCTCACTCTTTCTTCTTTTCCTTCTTATATTCTCCTATTTCTTCTTCTCTTACATTTATCAAAATGTGATGTTAAGTTACGAACACTGTGGACTGCACTTGGATGGGTGACCGGTTCTGGCCAAGTACACATTGGCAAGGTGGAACTACCCGTAAGGGTCTCCCTACCATTAAAAGCCATAAGAATATTTATTTATTTATCAAAATTAAAAACTTCTAAAAACAAATATTCTTGCATAATAGTATTCCCTGTTTTTCTAACATTTCTGGATTGAATTCGCGACTAAAATACTGGAAAATGTGTAATCATAACCAGAGATATAAAAGGCAAAATCAGTCCTAATATCTGGTAAATGAAGCATCAAATGGAGTGATTGGCAGTGATAGTAAGTCCCTAAGTCCCTTCCGGGGGGGTTCTAAGTACCAGAGAAGTTCATGAGCCGCTCACTGCCAAGTAACTTGGACAAGTAAGGACTTCATTTGTGACGCGATACGCTCGATAAAACTTCATGCTCCTTTTAGTACGTCAACTCATCTTATTCTAACATTTATTTATTTCTCCTCCTCCTCCTCCTCCTCCTCCTCCTCTCCTCCTCCTCCTCCTCCTCCTTCTATTCCTTCTCACCTATCGCCTCTTCCTTCTTCTACTCATTCTCCTTCAATTCAATCTCCTTTTCACTTTCTTCCTCTACTTTTATCTTATCAATTATCATTTTTTTACTTTTCTCTTCTCCTCACCCTCTTCTCTTCTTCTTCTCTCGTTTTCTTCTTTTCTACTTCTTTTTATTATTCTTCTTCTTCTTCTTGTCCTTCTTTTCTCTGCTTCATCAAATCAAAAGCTATTCTCCTAAAATTCATCGCTCATTGCTCTTTTGATTCTCACTATACCTCTCCCTTTATTCATCTTCCTTCTCTTCCCCTCTTCTTCCATTTTCATTTTTCCTCCTTATTATTATTTTTTAATTATAATTTTCCTCCTGTTTCACTTCTTCCTTAATCTTTGCCTCTTTGTTCTTCTCCTTCTTTGCCTCTTCTTTTTCTCTATCCACTCATTTTATAATCTCTCTCTTCTTCCACTTTCTTTTTTCCATCACGTTTTCTCATTTTCCTCCATCTCCTTCTTCTTTTCTTTTTGCTTCTTCCCATTCTTGTTTTCCTTCTTCTCCTTCTTCCTCCTCCTTCATCCTTTCTTCTCCTTATTCTCTTATTTTTTCTCTCTCTCCTTTTCCATATAACTTTCCTCCTACCTCTTCTTCTTTACCTTTGTCATCTCCTACCCATTGCCACTAGCGGCTCGTACCCACGAAAGAGATGAAGTGCCCGTATCTTTTACTGTACAGCATTTCATCTGTTTCGTGAGAACGAGTCGCCAGTGCTCAATGCTTTTCCTCACTCTTTTTCCTCTTCCATCTCAATCTCTTCCTTATCTTCTCCTTCCGCTTCTAGCTTCTACGTTCTTCTTCTTTTAACGATGATGAGCTGGAAACTTTTATGGAGCTCTTGACGAGTTCTCCTTTCTGATACGATTCAACTTTTCAGTCCAAGTCACATCAAGAGCTGACGCAGTTTGAAAAGAAAAAGCTTTCAATCATTATCAATCATAAATCGAACGATATTAAATGTAAGTTAGAGTCCATCACAGAAGATTCCTATCACAGCATTCTTCCTATACACCTACTGTAGTCTAATGGGTGTTTCAAAAAGGAAGCACATCGAAGTTTGAGGGAAAATATATTCAGTCTAGAGAATATTTCCTTATCAAATTTATAGTATAAGTATAAGTTTTATCTTATCAAAATAAAAGTATAAGCTTTATCTGCTTTATTGCACTATTCATCAACGCATTTTAGAACACACTTATGTACAAGTAATGACACAATATCATTTTCGTCTGTAATATCAATAGATGATTGAGTATTATTTTTCCAAATGATGAAAGTTGAAAAATTGGAGTTAATCGTCATCAGTCGAATTCTCAGTGAGAGCCAATACCCGACCCAATTGAACACTACACAACAAAAATAATGTATAAAGTATAACTTTAATTTATAATCACAGTTATTTATATTCACAGTATTATAAGTACGAAAATTTATTATTATAAAACGGTGTATACCCTGTAACAGTACCGAATATATTCTCCTTCAAACTTTGATATGTGTTCTTTATGAAACACCCGTTATTCCAATATTTTCAGTACTATATTATACGTATAAAATGAAATTAGTCATAAATCATATCTATTAAAGAAGTCAAATATGAGTCTATAGTTCTTATATAGAACTATAGTATATTTCTATAGTTCATAGAAATCATAGATTCCAATCCAGAATGAATATACAGTACTGTAGCTCAATCTAGAATGAAATGGATATCGTTCATAAATGGATGGGCGATAGAAAGAGCGTATATGAAAAGAGATACTTATTTTCTCTTAGGACTACTGTATTCATTGAAACTTTTAAATAATTCAAATCAAATTACCATTTTTTTAATATTTCATTTTTCACAACATGTTTGAAGTTTTAATAAAAAGATATATCTCTATAGGTGAATTGAAGTTAGGCGGGTTCGTCTGCTCCTTGTGCGCTCCAACAGTTGATGTTGTCAATTAGAGTTGACATTTAGCTATGCCTAAATAATGTTTTTGGAATCAAAAGAGACAATAGATACTCTCCACATCAGCTGTTATAGTCTGTCCAAGCAAAGAAGACCCTCTGGCAAGATGGGAAAATTACTCCAGCTTGGTCAATATTTGTTCGAGAATTATAAATGTGGTCTTAATAGTAGATCGAATTGTTTCCTACAATTTGAGACCAAATTGATAAGTTTTGAATCAATATTGACCGAGCTTGAGTCATTTTCCCATCTTGCCAGAGGGTCTAATAGGTCACATCACTTATAAAAGACAGTCTGAACCACCTAACGTTGTGATGTGAGTTAAATCAAGAACAGGTCTATGTTTCATGTAACTAACAAGATTCTTTTTATAAACAATAAACAAGAACTAGCAAATACTTGATTGACAAGTTCAAAATTTCGATTATTGCTGTTGACTTTGAAGTTTACTGTGATTCAAGATGTACATGAAGTGAGATTGAATCAAATTAAGACAACTGCTGAACCCGTATAAAGAGAGCTATTTCCTCTCCCAAGTATTTATAGATTTCTGAAAGCGAACAGTGAGATTTTGCACGGCAAGTTGAATCACTGCACTGCGAATCTCAGCTATTTTTTCATGAATCCTTGTTTATAACTCAATAATTATTTTTGAGCGTAAAGCGTAGGCTATGCTTTACTTTTCAAATGGCCCCACAAGAAAAAGTAAAACACAGTGCTTCGACATTCCATGCTTACATGGAAATCTCACTGTTTGCCTCCAGGAATGTATACGTTTGAATGGTCGTCATCTCAAAGACATTGTTCATGAATATTGGCATTTTTAATGTTACAACTATAAATTGCAACTATTCTACTTCATATTTTCAGCAATAAAAGTAATGATTCAGTTTCCTTTATTCACGAACGTGTTACTTTAAAAATTCCCGTTTTTTGTGTAATAATATTGTAATTTATTTATTAGAAACAAGAATATCAGGAAGCAACAGATCAGATCCATTTTGCTTCCGTTACAGGAATTGATTTGAAATACAAAGAAATTTTGTAACTATTATGAACATACCCGGATACCCCAGATAGCCAACAAGTAGAGTTCATAAATATATGTCTCAAGAGTATACAACCAGTCTGTAGTATTACAATTCCTATTTCTCAACAAAAACACTGCGTGACAAACTTTGGGTGGGAATAATTTATAAGGCGGGAGTTACCATGTGGCGCTATCTAGCCTACAAGAAAAAAAACGTGTGGCCAGTGGTCTGCTACTGCTCTTATGGGATAGAACAGATGGTAGGACAGTGATGGAAGATAAGAAGTAAGGAAGATGGAAAGGGAGGAGGTGAAGAAAAAAGGGGAGAAATAAAGAGGTGGAGGAAGAGTAAGTACTGGAAATCAGGATAGAGAGGAGGAGATGGAGAAGAATGATGAAGAGAAGGAGGAGGAGATGAAGAGGAGGAAAGGAAAGGGAGAAGAGGAGGAAAGGAAAAGAAAAAGGAGAAAAAGGAAAAGAAGAAGGAGGTAAAGAGAAAGGAGGAGAATGGGAAGAAGAGGAAAATGAAAATGAGGATGAGGGTGAGAGGAAGGAGTGGAGAAGAAGGGGAAGAGGGTGAGTTAGAGAGGAAAGGAATGAAGGGAGAGTAATAAGAGGAAGTAGAAGGAGGTGGAAGAGAAGGAAGTGAGGAGGAGAAGAGGAAGAGGGAGAAAAAGAGGAGGAAGGAATGGGAGAAGAGTAATAAGAAGAAGTAGAAGAAGGTGGAAGAGGAGTTGAAGAATGTGGGACAGAAGAAGAAAGAGAAAGAAGAAAAGAAAAAGGCGGAGAAGAAGTAGGAGGAAGAGAAGGAAATGTAGAATGAGAAGAGGAAGAAGGTAGTTGAGAAGGTAGTGGGGAAGAAGCTTCAGAGAAGGAGGATGAAGTGGTGGAAGTGGATAGAATGAGAAGAGAAGTGAGAAGGACGATTAGGAGGAGAAGGAGAAGAAATAAGAGCAGAAGTGAGAGGAGATTAGGAAGAAAATGAAAAAGGAGTAGAAGGAGGAGGATTAGGAGTATAGGGAGGAGAGGAGGAAAATAGGAAGAAGAGTAAATAGAAGAAAGAAAAGGAGGAGAAGACGAAGAATAGGAAAAAGAAGAAGATGAAGAAGAAAGAGGAGCGTTGCAGAGCACACCTGAGCAAACCGCAACAAAAACAAGACGTGGAGTAAGTAAACCACATAAATTTGCACTAACTGTCACAGCTGAGCGGAAGAAGTGCGGGATTACGGATGAGGAGGTGATGAAGAAGAGGGAAGGAAGCACACATTATGTGAAAGAGAAGCGATACGAGAGAAAGTGAGAAAAAAGAGAAGAAAGAGTAGAAGAAAAGGGATGGTGAAAGAAATTGAAAATTCAACTGTTGGGTTTGAAAAATTGTACAAATCAATAATTATTATTTTAAATCTATTTTTGGGGGAAAAGCTTGATGCGTATGTGTGCTATATGAAAAATAACGACTGTTATTTAGGCAATCCGCCATTACTGTTTACCGCGGCCCGCCATTTGGTGACCACTGGCCTATATAGTTAATCACAATCAGAACATTTCATGGGAAGGAAATAATATTAATATGAGTGTTTCCAGAAAATCAGAAACGGAGTGATTAAAATATTTTATTATAGGCCTAAAATAATTATTATAAATTGAAAAATTTATTGAATTTAATCTAGAAAAAAGTAGAAAGTGAATAGAGATGAAAAAATATGAGAACAAAAAAAAAGAAAATATTAGAATGAGAAGTGATGGAGAATGAGATGAAAGAGAGATCAAGGTAAATGAAAACGGAAAAGAATAAGAGAAAATGGGAAAGAAGGGAAAGAAGAAAGAGAAAAAAATGAAAGAGGAGACCGATGAAAGCAGAATGGAAAACAGTTGATAGAGGAAGAGCAGACCCATGGAAGGAAAATAAGAAACAGTCGAAAGAAGAAGAAGACATGTGAAAGAAAAAGAAGAACGATGTGAGGAGAAAGAGAAACAGAAAGAGGAAAACAAAATGAAGGTGAGATGTTTAGCGTGCGGTATGTCACCACTAACAAATCACTCCAAAACTTTCTACTTTACTCCCCCCCCCCAGGTCCTTACTTTGCAACCCCCATTTATTCCAGGTGCTTAACCAAATCCTCCAGTTATTCAGTCTTGGCGCGAGCTTCCTTTCCGTAAGGACTCAGACACCTGTTACACACAGGAAACGCACAGCTGACAAAATTTATGTATTGCAATTGTACGCGCTTAATCCGTATACGTCGTCGGATTATTCCGAATCCGGATGGGATGTCACCAACTACTTGACACCCTGTACCCAACAAGGGTTTGTTTCGTGTGTGGTTGGAAGAGGATTTATTTAAGGGGTGGCAGAGGGCCAAATTAAACTGGGAAAATGGTGGATTTTAGTGGTTTTGTAAGAATCCTTGCTTGAACATTGTACAATTTCAGGCTACTCAGTTATTATCCAACAAGTCAGTCTCATTCCATATGATCTCTGTGTTCAAATGTTACATGGAATAACACAAATTTGATGTTACAAATTAATTTATCATCTTGTAATCCTTTTTAATGTGCCTTTTTGCCAACAAATTCTAGGAAGGAATTTTTACTGTCGACAAAGTTCAATTTGAATATGTATCAATCAAGAGGCTGGGTAAGAATGAACAAATTGTTCAAACTGTTGTGAATTTTTAAAAGTGGTTATAAGTTCGAAAATAGCAATAGTATACTGTATATGACACTGGCGGCTCGTACCCACGAAACAGGTGAAGTGCCCGTATCTTTTATTGAACAGCACTTCACCGGTTTCGTGGGCAACAGCCGCCAGTGTTATATGACAATGAATTATTCTTGTCGATCGGCGGGCCTAATCTACATGAGTTATTGGATTATTATTGTAACCACCACTGGTTCAAACCAACTTTTCACTATCGTTTTGTTCGAGTCATCTGGAGCTTGTAAATACGTCTCCGTTCAATCTTGAGCATAACCTTTATTATTCGTGATATTTCAATCAAAATTAGCATAGAAGACGTGTTTTAGACATATATTTCTGTTTTCACTTTTAAGTATTATTGTGTCATATTGAATGAATAAATAAATGACCTGAGTTTGGATCAAACATTAAAAGTTGTTCAAACATTTGCTTCTCCATGAGTTACTCTATGTTCAACTCAAAATAAATTATGAATGATACATTTTAAATATAAAAGTATTGTGTAAAACTCACCTAAATTGCATTCTTCGCCAATTTTCTGTAAATTGAAGCACGATTCTTTGTTGTGGAAGGCGATCTTACACCACGAACAGCTCAACGCAACTATCTCTTTCGAACTAAACGACAGCTTCGACTGGAATGACTGCAACACAAAATAAATACCACGTTTACAAACAAAATTTTAAACTACAAAACATGATAAGGCCGGTATTACACGATAATAGTTCTATGATCATATCTGATCATATGATCATAGAACTATTATCGTGTAATACCGGCCTAATACAGATACTGTTTAATCACAGTTTGGCGGTAGAATGTTAAATCACGTTTCAGACACCACAATTTCAAACGTACGGTTTTTTGTTTTCTTCATAAATTTCAATGTAATTTCAATGACATAAATTACATGATTTGCGTAGAGAAACAAAATGTTTGTCAAATTTTGTTCAATCTATAGAAGAAAATAAAATAGAATAAAGTAAACATCGTGGTGTGTGGGACACACTTGCGGCTTGTGCCCACGGTAAAGGTGAAGTGCTGTACAGTAAAAGAAGCGGGCACTTCACCAGTTTCGTGGGTACGAGCCGTGATAGGACGCGATCACATTTTTGATTGGTCAGCTCAATAGACCTACATTGCATAGTAGAAGAAAAATTCCAAGAAATTTTAAAGTATTAATATTTCAAGATATTTAAAAGTATTGATATTCTATGAATCTTACTTGAAAAAGACGATCAAAACTTCATAATAATAATTATCAGTACTACTATATATTAGGCGCAACAAAATTATTCTGAAGAAGGTGGTTTCTTGATCCATGACGAGCTGCTATGTGTTAATATTCACTGGAAATTTATTCCACTTTTAGAAATTAAACTCTGTGACTAGAAGATCTAGAATTAAGATCTGATGGTATCGTGCTCACAAAACAAGTGAAGTGTTGTACAGTGAAAGATACGAGCACTTCACCTGTTTCGTGGGAACGAGTCGCCAGTGCGATGAAGAAGGTTCACAGATTATAATTGTTATAAACTACCATTGAAAACTTTATTATTACTACAACAATTTCATTCTACTAAGTTTAACTGAACTTCTTGTAAGCTTAAATTTATTTTTGTCTTAATTTCGTAAGTTTATTCAAAATAGGCTTCTCAAACTTTGAAAAGTGTGCCTCTAATGAACTTATATTGTGGTCAGATTTCTATAATAAAAATTTGTTGAACTTCGCTTTTGGTGTCAAAATTAGTGTTTTAGAAATATTGTAGAGCATAATCTTCATTTTGTTTTGTTTTTCTTAATTTGAGAGGATTTGAAGCCTGTTTTATAGTCCAACCAAGCAAAGAAGAGCCTCTGGCAAGATGGGAAAATGACTCCATATTGGTCAATATATGCTTAAGAATTATAAATGTGGTTTCAATAGTAGATAAAATTGTTTCCTACAATTTGAGATGAAAATGATAATTTTTGAAGCAATATTGACCGAGCTGGAGTCATTTTCCCATCATGCCAGAGGCTCTTCTTTGCTTGGCCATACTATACTAATGTAAAGCCTGTATGTTTTACTAATATATGTTTTACTAATGTTAATATATGTAGCCTAATGTAGAATAACTGAATAATGAAGATAATGTCTCATGAGTTGGAATGTTGAAATGTATTCTAGCTAGAATATTCCATTCTCTAATCATATCAGAAACAAAGAGCTCCAATTACATTAAAAATAATTTCAAAATGATTCAGCTCGAAATCCTATCATCCATTCACATACATGGAGTCCAATGCAAATCTATTAAAAACGTCAAAATCCAAAACAAGTCGAAATCCGTGTAAAACATGAATTTCAAGCTACATAAACAGCACAGTGCAATTCATTAAGGGAAAATTATTTCAATGAACAGAATTAACGACATGACGCTAATTATTATAGCGTTATTTATGGAGTTGCTGTACATGTAATATTCATATTCTTCGTTATATCGGATTACCACTGATGATATATTTCCAAGTTAGAATAAAATCTCTACTTCGTTCCATTCACTAACGCTAAATTACATGGAAACATCGGGTTTTACTTGTATGTTGTTCTTATATGGTGAATTTTTATGATGTTGGAATAATTAATGTTACATTTAATCGTAAATTTCTACAATATTTGAATAATCAAGAAGCTTTAAAAAAGACTTAAATTTTAAAACTTGATAATGATCATGTAAAACATTTCCACTGTTATTCATTTCTATCGTGAATTTTCATTTCTCCGATGTTTAAACAATTATGAAGCTTAAAACAAGAAATTCAATTGGAAAGTTGATAATGAACTCGACATTTCTCTAGTGTTTCCTCTGGTTTTATGGAAAAATAGGAAATTATTTCATCATAGAGTAGTATAAAATCAAATGATTTTTGAATTTCAAATAGATTCCCATGAAAGTTTTTGGCTTTCTAAAAACTATTGTTTGTTTGTCAATAGCTCAACAGCCCTATGAAGGTAACCAGCTGGTTGCCAGTTTCATATTCACTCCACTATTCAGCCCGCCTTAATGTATAGTTTCTGAAAAAATTTACATTTGATAGCAACAAATGAGGAATACTACAATACAATCTATAACTTCGATAATAAAAATAAGAAAACAACGAGAAGAAAAAAGAGAGAGAGAGAGAGTGAGACAAGAGAAGTTGTAGAAAAGAGTATTCACCAGAATTATAGTCTGTCCAAGCGAAGAAGACATTCCATTCCGGATGGGGAAATGACTTCAACTTGATCAATTTTGGTTGAAAATTTTAAAGTTTGACCTCAAATTGTAGATCGGAATGTTTCCTACAATTTAAGACTAAATTTATTATTTTTTAACCAATATTGAACGATCTGGAGTCATTTTACCATATTGCCAGAATGTCTTCTCTACTTGACTATACCAGGTTGGGAAGAGTTCTCCAACAGATCATTAACAATTTGCATGGAGAAGCCTCACGGAGTAACTAGGTCGGGTAAACATCCAAACATTCTCTGGCTCACACCTGATGAATAATAATCTACAACAACGGGAAACAAGAAGAACG
This sequence comes from Sogatella furcifera, assembly GCA_017141385.1. Lineage (NCBI taxonomy): Eukaryota > Metazoa > Arthropoda > Insecta > Hemiptera > Delphacidae > Sogatella > Sogatella furcifera. The sequence continues at coordinate 8,294,919 of CM029557.1, forward strand.
AGAAGAGGAAGAAAGTGTATAGGAATGGATGAGGAAGAGTAGAAGAGGAATGTGGAGATAACAAAGATAAACTAGTTAGTTACTCGTAGAGAGAATAGGAACGAAAGGAAAATGAGGAGAAAAAGAGCATGAAATAATTCATTGATGACTTGATGAGGCGAAGAATAGGAAAATGTGAAACAAAAGAGAATTGAAAACAATTAAATAACAAGAATAGAGGAAAAATGGAGAAAGAGTGGAAGAGAAGGAAGTTATTCATCGGAGAAGTATAGTAAGAATCAGAAGAGGAAAGAGCGATGAATTTTGGGAGAATAGCTTTCAATTTGATGAAGAAGAAGAAGAAGAAGAAGAAGAAGAAGAAGAAGAAGAAGAAGAAGAAGAAGAAGAAGAAGAAGAAGAAGAAGAAGAAGAAGAAAGAAAAAGAAGAAAAAGAAGAAGAAGAAAAATAAGTAGAAGAAGAAAAATAAAATAAAAGAGAGGATGTTAAACAAAGGAGAATACGAAGATAAACAAAGCAGAGTGAGCAGATGAAAAGATGAGAAACATGAATGAACTAACTTGAAGAGAAAAGAGATCAGAAGATGTTAAAGAGGAATAAAGAAAAGTGAGAAGAATAAAACAGGGAAGAAGGAGGAGAGTGTTACAGAAATAGAGGAAAAAGGATTATAAAGAGAACGAGATAAGAAACATATGAAGCATACAAGGATAAGATAAAAATTGGAAGGTTAAGATGGGCGATGATTTAAAGAGGAAGAGATTCTAGTTTGATTAAGGAAAGAAAAACTGAGAGAATAATAAAAAAAGAAGAAGATGGGGAGGTGTAAAACCAAGGAGAAATACCGAGAATAACCAAGATGACGACGAAGAGAAACAAAGGAGAGTGAGCACGTAAAAAAGATGAGAAACATGAAGGAGCTGAATGAATTGGTCAAGAGTGAAATAAGATCAGAAAATCAAGAAAGATAAATAGAGAGAAAGAAATAGAAAAGAAGAGGAAGTGTAAGAAGAAGAAGGGGAAGCAGAAAGGAAGAAGGAGCTAGTAGAGTACTAACTAATCCACGGTACCTTTAAATTTGCCACAGCTAACTTGATCATGCGGTAACCCTTTCCAATCCCTGAGAAGCTTCCTTTGGGTTTATATTGAGAAGTTTGCTGCCTGTTAAATACCTCACATACATAATATACATATTTTCCTGAACACCTATGTATATTTCTACTAGAAAATTCTATATGTATATTACCAAGTGCCTCACATAGTCACATATTAGATACATCACATACATTATATACATATTCGTCTAAAAACATGTATACCTACTAGAAAATTCTATATCTATATTCACAAGTGCACAAATATATGTGTAACCAAACGTATAAATATATATCAAAAACCTATTCCTGTATATTTACTCCATGTACAGGTACAGCAAACACACATTAGTTCGAACAAGCTGAGAAGATACGCGTCACAATACACTTAACATAGTGACGGCGTCTCTCCTCAGCGTGCGCAAATTTCACCTGAGTTATAATTTTATATATTCACTTATTAACCTATATATGAAACACTAATCTTTGTATGTGCGTGCTTGAACGTATATCATATCACTTTCACATATAGTCTACCCAAGCAAAGAAGACATTCTGGCAAAAGGGGAAATAACTCCAGCTGGGTCAATATTGGTTTAAAAATCATAGATTTGATATCAAATTGTAGAGAACATTCTCGTCTACAATTTAAGACATAATTAATAATTTTTGAAACAATATCGACCGAGCTGAAGTCATTTTCCCATCTTGCCAGAATGTTTTCTTCGCTGGGAAACACAATAGGTTATATACATTATATATATCTTTATTCAAACTTTCACCTATATATCCGTTGACACAAACATTATATGCATATCAAACTCTAATACCTGTACCGTATTCTGCAACCTAAATCGTTTAGGGGGCAATGTAAAGCTTAAGCATACGTGTGACCGGGACCTAGAAAGAGCTTAAGCCAAGTTGCCGTGTTGAAGAGCATAGGACTCAGCTTTGCGACTGTGTACTGCGTTTAGCCGCTGTCTAACGCATTTAGAGCGACACTGTACTGTGTTTAGTCACGTATGTGTTTACTTGTTGAATGCTGGGCATGATTTGTATGTTGAGTAAGTCAGGTAAGTTTGAGCATTGCAGATGGATTTGGTTGGTATAGTCCATCCAAGCAAAGAAGACATTCTGGCTGGTTGGGAAAATGACTCCAGCTCGATCATCATTGGTTCAAAAATTATAAATTTAGCCTCAAATTGTAGAAAGCGTTCTGATCTACAATTTGAGACCAAATTCATAGTTTTCAGATCAATATTGACCGATCTAGAGTTATTTCCCCATCTGGCCAGAAGGTCTTCTTTGTTTGGACAGACTTCAACAACAGGTATTTGAATGTTTCAGTAGCAGATTATGATCTGTTGCGCTAACGTTGATCAAAATTTAATCGCTGGTTGGGGCATGCTTTGTATGCTGAGTATATGTCCAAGATAATTCCAGGTAAAGTTGAGTATAGCTTTTGGCTCACCATAAACCTTTCTGAATTCTAAATTAATCAGTTACTTCGAATTATATTTTCGAGTGCAAATCTTTATGTAAAACAAAATTTCATTCATAACCTGAAAATTTGGACGGATTATTATGTGACTATATCAGGAATAGAAGAAGTTTTGGGCAATTTCCTGTTTTTTCTTTCCTCATCTTGTATATTTGTACATAAGTGAAATAAATAAATAAGTGAATAACAACGGGGATGTGAATGTTCTAGTAGGAGATTAAGTAGTATGTTGTCCTGTTAAAAATTTGATCTTGTTTCTTCCTGAGAAAATTTGTTTGAAGAGAAGATTAAACAGAAAGGAACAAAACAGAACGAGAAAACAGAACAGGAAGGAATAAAACAGAATGGAACAGACCGGAACAAAACAGAACAGAAAAGAAAATTTTGTATAAGCGCTGTGAATCCAGTCTGTTCAATTGAACAAAAATAGCCCAACATTCAGTTCGGTTCCATTACATCGAGTTTGTATGCACTCTCCAAGTCTCAAATAAGTTGATAATTAAAGTCGGTATTGTCTCGAATGAAAGTCCATATTAGAAAATATCAATAGTCTGTTTTCTTTATATTTTCCAATATCGACTTTCGATCGAGACACTATTCAGTTACATCAGTCAAACAAAGAAATATTTTTCAAGGTACTCGTGAATTAAAAATTTGTGGGTAATTTCAATTGTTTATTTCTGGAACTACGCGTAGTTTGACTATCAACATTTTTCTTTTTTTTTTGTTAACAAGCCAATCTGTCAATTTTATTTGCTTTAAACAAATTATACATTGTGTTTGAGGTTTAGAGTAAGGTTTGCCTCTCTGCAATTTTAAACAACTAAAGTAGACAGTTAGCTCTACTAGCTAGCTTACTTACTAACTTTGAGCTAGTAAACATGCCCCAGATGTAACATCAGACCTACGTGTATAGAATATTCTATACATTTGATATCAGACAACTTATTTCATACAAACTTTACAAAAAAACTAATAAGTTAACAATCACGGGTTTCAATAAAAATTATTCTTTTATACGGCAGAAAAACAAAACCACTTTTTCTTATTTCTTCCCACAACTGAGAGCTAGTCTGCCTATATGAGTACACTTCCACAATAGCACAAACCTTAACGCTTTTTTTATTAAAAAAGGTACGTTATCCTGTACACGACACGACGATCGGCCGCAATCGGACAGCTACAGCCAATCACAGCTTTTTTCTTCTCCTTAAGATTGAACAACAAGTGCTGTGATTGGCTGTAGTCCGACTGCGACTCTTGTGTCGTGTCACTGGAAAACCTCCTCAAAGGCCCGTATCGAGGTATGTGCCGCGAATGCCTCAAGGTATAGTCTGTTGAAGCAAAGAAGAGTCTTACTCCAGTCTCCAGCTCGGTCAATATTGGTTCAAAAATTATTGATTTGGTCTTAAATTGAGGATCGAATTGTTTCCTATAATTGAGACCAGATCAATAATGTTTGAACCAATATTGACCGAGCTGGAGACCGGAGTCAGACTCTTCTTTTTTGTTGATACCTTGAGGCATTCGCGGCACATGCCTCGCACTATCGATACGGGCATTTACACAGCACATTTTTTTGTTTTCGCATGTTTAAATAACTATAATAATAGGAAAAACAGGAATAGAGATGAACCAACCTTTCCGCACTGTTTGCATTTGCCCTTCTGCGACCTCCTGTGAACCCAGTGGTGATGGATACAGGTCTGCTCCCTATACAGCCTTACCCCCACATCGCGGAAGGTCGGCTTACACGTGAACTTGACGCGGTCCATGAGGATGGTAATGCAGCCAAGGTGGGCCACAATCTTACACGCTGAACACTTCATGCGCTGACCGTGTTTCTGCAACAGAAAAAGGGAAGAAACTATTTTAGAATGGGGGGGAAATATTGAGGCAAGAATACGAGAGAAGTTTTAGAGATGAATTAAACTAGGCTATTCATAAATTCAAAATTCCTCTTCACTTTCAACCAATTCTCTGTACTCAATTCCAATAATCAGTATTATCATCATTCAATCACTATCACTAGCAGCTCGTGCCCACGAAAAAGGTGAAGTGCTGTACAGTAAAAAATACGGGCACTTCACCTGTTTCGTGGGAACGAGCCGCCAGTGCGATGAAGAAAAATAGATATTCACAGTCACAGATTATAATTGTTAGAAACTACCATTGAAAACTTTATTATCACTACAACAATTGTATTCTAAAAAGTTTAACTAAACTTCTTGTGAGCTTGAATTTATTTTTGTCTAAATTTCATAAGTTTATTCGAAAAAGGCTACTCAAACTTTAATAAGTATGCCTCTAATGAACTTAAAGCCGCCAGTGATTACTATCACGATCACTTGAGACGGAATAAACAAACTTTTTGCGTATTTGTGCGTGTAAAGGTAGGGTTTCTTTCATGCGAAACGATCCGACAAACCCAGTCGAACAGCTGCAGCCAATCAATCACAGCTCTTGGCTTGCCATTGAGCTTGAATCGAGATTGAACTCAGAGCTTGAGCTTAAAAATTGTTGATTGTTGTTCAAGCTCAAGTATTAGAAGAATACTGTATTGGTTTTAATCTGAAAATTAAATGAAATTTGATATTCACTGGAGTAACATTACCGACAAGTGCAGTCAAAATTTTTCAGGAAGAAACTGTTAGATTACCTTTCTGGAGTGGAGGCCTTTCGTGTTCTATGAACACATTGTCAACACTCCGTGTTGAAACATTTTGACTGCACTTGTCGGTAATGTTACTCCAGTGAATATTAACAGCTCGTTAACATAATATTAACATAGCAGCTCGTCGTGGATCAAGAAACCACCTTCTGAAATATGATATTAAAAGTGCTTGGGAGTTTTCAAATTATAATTTTGATTCTTGTTTGGAAAATTATTCGTCACGAATTACTTTTCTCAAACTTCAACACAGGCAAAAACCGATAAGGAAAACTCAACTATTTCCAAAACCTCTCAATCGTTCATAAACAATTTGCTTTTTCCAACATTTCAACAAAAGCAAATACCGTTCACTCCATCTAATAACTTTGATATACGAGCAAAAATGCAATTTTCCCCGTTTTTATTGGCCAATTTTAGTTGCAGTCTCACATGAAAAGCACACGGTAGGAACCACACGTGTTCAATTTTCCTTGCTTTCCAGCATGTGGCCAATGCTTGAGCATACCATGCAGCATGCCTAGTAGCACGCTGGAGACGACCGAAAACTTTATGTCCATAAAAATTGCAGATTGGAGCAGTTATGGCAAAAACGCACATGGAGAAAAATTGCGAAGTGGGCGACATAAAATCTTGCTGACGTTACAATTTAAAGTCAGCTACGCTATTTGCCATCATAAAAGTTATCAACGAAAGTATTGAACTTCAAGTACTGAGATTTCATGTCTTTCCCATTAAATTGAACTTTTTTCTTCTTTTTTCAACTTTTTTTCTACTGTACTAACATTTGGCCTACTAACGACTATACTCAGTTGGTTCCTCCTTTCATTTAAAACTTCTTTATCATATTTTTTCTTCAACCCTCTTCTTCTTTCCTCTTATCTTCTTCCTCTTCTTCTCAATACAAAAAGTTCAAAAATAATAAATTTGGATTTCAATTGTAGGAAACATCCTGCATGACACTTACATATTTATAAATTTTGTACCAATATTGACCGATCTAGAGTCAATTTTCCATCTTGCCAGAATGCCTTCTTTGCTTGGACAGGCTAGGCTATACTAAGCTGGAAGAGTAGATTCAGATTGATAGTGGTCAGAAAAGATAGAGAACAAGAAAATGTTCGTCTAGTCGGCTGAGTCATACGCCAGTTTCATTGTCACCAAATATACCACTTTTGTTCCATTACTAAGGACAATTTTGGTTTTTTTCTTCAGTAATAGGCTCAATTAGGAATGATAATTCCAATTCAAATAAAAGATAATAATCCCCCCAGAACTTTCAAAACTATTCCCACAAAATTTCCCTTCCTACACAGAATCTTCCCTCTTCATTGACCATAATTTCCCTCTAATGGTGAAAATCACACACTTTATGAGGCTCTTTTAATTTCCGTCGGAGGCTCCTGTATTGGCCCATAAAACTTTATAACATTTCCTCCGTATCCTATGGGCACTACATTCTCTCAATTTCCTCTTCTTGTTCTTCTTCCTCTTCCCATTCCTCCTCACCTACACTTCTTCATCCGTATCTTTCTACTTCTCTTCTTTAATTTCTTCTACTCCTCTTTTTTCAATTTTTTTCTTCTTCCTCTTTCTATTTCTCCTCACACTTCTTCATCCGCATTCCTCCTTCTCCTCCTCGAGCGCGAAGAGGAAAAGAGAAGAAAGAGAAAATGTGAGAGGAAAGAGAGAGTAAGAGAGGTTGTAAAGGAGAGTAAGGGAGAAGAGAGAAACAAAAAAAGGAAGGAGAGAGTGGGTGAGAGATCAGTTCTACCACCTGTTGCATTCAAAATCTCCAGCTAGCTCAGTGGAGATGAAATTTGGCACTAAACCAAAAATGGGGGGGGGGCTGAAAGAGGGGTTTAAAGCGGGAGTGGGAGGAGGAAGGGTGTAGTAAGAATTAGGGGAGGAAAAGTCCAGACTGGGGGAAATAATCCTCCACTCGTAGTACAATAAGCAGAAAATACGATGCTGAATTTCCTTGTATAGTCTGTCCAAGAGAAGAAGACATTCTGGTAAGATGCGAAAATGACTTGAGCTTTGTCAATATTGGTTCAAAATTTATTAATTCAATCCCTTATTGTAGATCAGAGTTTTTTCCACAATTTGAGACAAAATTAATAATTTTTGAATCAATATTGACCGAGCAAGAGTAATTTCCGCACCTTGCCAGAATGTCTTCTTCGCTTGGACAGACTACAGTATAAGGACTCATTCCGGGTATTATTCGGGGGGTTGTTACAATGTTATACGAGTGTTTATTAAGAGCGTCTAGTATTTCCAGATACGATTTGCGTGAAATTGTGACACATTTATAATGTGAACGTACGATTTATAAATAGGATTTATTTTAGGAATTTTGTCTTGTTTTTCAATGAGTTTGTAAGTTCTCTGATAGAAAAATCTTCAGGGTCACTCATTGATAGGTAGGATGAATAGTGAGTAATCCATTGTGATTAATTCCAGTTTGATAATGTTAATGTATCTTTGAATAAATGACTGGTCGAATGAATTGTTGCTTTGTTTTACTGTAGATTTGATAGAAAAATTCACCTTGTATTTTCAGGAATACCCGTATTGTACGTACGGAAAAGGTGTAATTTGAAAGTTTTTTCTAGTATTCTTATTAATTTAATTCGTCTACACTTTACACTTTTTCATCCAGAGCATTCAAAACTAATGTTTTTATATTTAATTTATAGTGTTACATGGAAGTTGAGAATGAAGATACCAATCTAAGTAAGATATCAATTAACGGAACATTTTTCAGTGAGTTATCGATGTTTAGTTGTTGATTGATTTATTTTTTCATTTGTTTGTTTAAAAGACCCATTGCACATTATAAAAGAATTATTCATAAATTCTTCATGAAAAAATTACCTACGATTGAGAATCATAAATAATGCATTTTACTAAAAATATAGGCTTTCACAGAAGCAAACTCGAGACAACATCAATTTTCACTGCCCTACTCAACTCTCTTTACAAAATCATGCGAATTAGTTCCGAATTCAGTCAGCAGATGGCAGTAGCAATAGGGTGAATTCCCTCGACTTTCATTGGACACGCCTCCAAGCTCCGCCTACGCTCTCACTGACCGAAGATATCCATTCAAAAAGTTCCCAAATTCGACCAGTAGATGGCAGCAGTTCTCGGGTGTTGTTTCAGATTTGACTTGGACACGCCTTCAAGCCTCGCCTGCTCTTTTCTGATTAGTTGACAGTGTTATGTGAGTTTTGTAAAAGAAAATGGCTACTGGCAGAAAATAATGGATGAAATATTATTCATACAACATGTCGCTGATTCACAAGCTCAAATTCGACCAGTAGATGGCAGCAGTTCTCGGGTGTTGTTTCAGATTTGACTTGGACACGCCTTCATGCCCCGCCTGCTCTTTTCTTATTGGTTGACAGTGTTTTGTAAGTTCTGCCTTAGAAAATGGCCGCAGGAGAATTATCGATGGCATATCATTCACAAAACATAGCGCTGACTTACTATTCACTATCTTACACTTATTTTATTTATTTATTTATTCATGTCAGTGCTTGAAGAATTATTTAAGTAAACTTAAGTATTAAGTAGAATGTCCAAAAATAAGACAAAACTAAAATCATTTCTAATGCCACGTTTACACCGGAATGTTAATAACTTTTCTATAATAAGTTATATAATATATAAGTCTATATAATAATACGTTATTCACAAGAGTTATTAAGAAATGTTATTAACATTCCGGTGTAACTTGGCATTAGACAACTCAAGAAGGTCTCAAATTCTATTACAGTACATGGATAAAATAATAGATTGATACTCCTTCAGCTAAGATGGGGAAGAAACACTGGCAGCTCGTACCCACGAAACAGGTGAAGTGCCCATATCTTTCACTGTACAGCACTTCAACTGTTTCGTGGGCACGAGCCGCCAGCGGACAGAACAAACATTTCAAAGGCACCTTCGAATCTAGGACTGAAATCTATCACCTAAATAAAATGATAAAAATCTTTTCAGAAAAGTGAGACGAACTTTTCATTTCAAAGACAATTATTACAAAAAAATATTTTAGATTGATTAATCCTTGCCCGGAAATTGGAACCAGTGACAACAAGACCAGTTTTTGTAACTTGAAAGACAGCTACAACGGTATTTCCTTTCAAAAAACAATTATCGTCTATCAAAGCAAAGAAGACATTCTGGCAAGATGGAAAACGACTCCAGCTCGGCCAATATTGGTTCAAGAATCATAAAATTGGTCTCAAATTTTTGATCAGAATGTTTCCTACAATTTGAGATCAAATTTATCAGTTTTGAACCAATATCGACCGAGCTGGAGTCATTTTCTAATCTTGCCAGAATGTCTTCTTTGCTTGGACGGACTATATCAGAAAACACCACGACTCCTGTTCCAGAAGAATCCTTTGATTCAGTCAGTAGGTCATTAATTTTCAATTTTGCCATAGCCTCAGGCCATCTAGCGGACACCAAGATTACTACTTTACGTATTTGACTAAACAAAGTACAAAATCAAAGGCTCAATGGAGTGTTCTGTCAAAGACCTCTCCTATTAAAAACGGTATTTCTCTACAACCAAGATGGATTTTTTTTTATTCGAAGACAGTTATTTGTTGCCATAGTAACGAAGCCAGAGGGTAATGAATAATGACAAGTCGTTCGAAATAATGTGGTATGGTTGATTTTTGCGAGATGTTATTTAAAAATAATGCTTCACCATTAGAATGATGATAGTGAATGTTAATAGGAGATGGCAATCATTATTTTCTGAGTGTTTTTTTTTAAATAAAAGATTGTTTTCCTGACTATTTACTTCTACTCAATTTTTCATTCCCTAACTTGAAAGATAACTTCTTCATCTTCTATTTAAAAACTCTCATCATTGACATTATTCAACAGACACGTTTCGGGAAATGAAATAATATTCAAAATAATATTATTTCATGCACATTGATAATGGGCTGAGTCCCGAAACATGTCTGTTCAATAATAATTAAAAAGTAAAAGTAAATTAAAAAGTTATGTTTAATCAATAATTGAAAAAATATAGGATTTTTAAAAAGGGTATTTGGTTTTTCATTTAATTTATCAATTATTTTAAATAGCCCTAAGTTTAGAGTTTAATTTTCAACTCTCATCATACTTCAACTCTCTTCATGACATCTTTATTCTGATATACATTCTCATTCCTTTATTCTATTGAAATTTTCATTTCTCTCATTCAAATCATCATTTTGAAGGGTAATAAATGATGAGAAGTTGTTTGAAATAATGTTGTATGGTGGATATTTCAAATATATTATTTTTCATTATGTTATTCTAATTCTCTTCCTTCTACTACTTTTATTCATTGATTTCTTTCCAATTTCTTCTTCAATTTCAACTTCCACTTCTTTAAGAATCTCCACCCTCATAGAACAAAAAAAACTTCCTTCCTTGTTTTCTTTTCATATTCTCCATAGGCAATTTTCTACAACATTCTTTATCTTTCTTCTTCTTTTTGTAATCTTTTCATTCCATCTTGCGTTCAAATACTTCTTTGAAGTTCTCATTCTCACCTTTTCTCTTAACTCTTCATTTCCTTCTACCACTGGCGGCTGAAGTGCTGTACAGTAAAAGATACGGACACTTCACCTGAAGGCACGAGCCGCCAGTGCCTTCTACTGTTTCTTGTTCCTTTTTTCCATTTTCTTCATCTTATTCTCGTCCTCCTTCACTCACTCCTCGTCCTTCTCATCCTCTTCCTCATTCTTTCTCACTTCTACTTTTTCTACTAGTCTCCCACGATTCTTCTATCATCCTCACTAATTTATTTTACTTTATATTTTGTTCTTTCTATTGTATTTCTATTGTATCATGTTCTGTGTATTTTTATTTTTCTATTGTGCAATGGGTCTCCTCAGACCTAGCACATCAAATAAACAATCGATCAATCAATCAATCAACCCATTCCATCATCCCATTTCCTTTTATCTATTCCACTCTTTTACTCTCAATATTCTTTTCTACTTAAAACTTTAAATAATTAAAATCAAAGTACCATTTTTTTAATATTTCCATTTTACACAAAAATATAAATAAAATAAAAAAATTTAAAAAAGGGTACTTTGATTTTAATTATTCAAAGTTTTAACGGATGCAGTAGCCCTAAGAGAAAATAAGTAAGTAAGTAAGTTACTAAGAGTAATAAGTATATATTATTATATTATTATTATTATTATTTCCTAAATGGTTGCAATGGCATCCAAGGAAAGGAACATAGTTCGATATCTTTCCCTTTTTATTAGGTTATGTCAATATTTCCCCCGTGACAAGGTTCCCATACGGAATGGCTTGGCTTGCAAATGAATGAAGTAACAACTCAGGCAAAAAATTAAGACGTTTTCCAAGTGACTGTTATTAATTCTCAGCTCTGTCAGAACAGTTGGTGAGCTGTCTTAGAGAGTACATCGAAACAAGAACGACCCCAGCTATACTAATCCGCTCTCAAAGACAGCTTCAGACTGTCCTGACAGAGCTGAGCATTAATAATAGAAATTCGCCAACCGCCTTAATTTTTGGAACCAGCTGTATCAATCAATTAAATCAATCCGGGCCGCTAGCACGTTTATATCCGCCCTACATTCAGATTATTATCCCTCATCCTTTCCTTCTCTCATCCCTCATTCTCAATCCATTCCGTTTTCATACACTATTCCACTTTCTCCTCCTTTCCCTGTTCCTCCCTTCTACTCAACCATCATAAAATAAGTCTCTCTTTTTTATTCCAATCAATCCGTCATAATATTATATTTCAGACAAATAATAATTGGGATCATATTATGATATCATGATGTACAGTATATTCTTTAGTCTGTCCAAGCAAAGAAGACCCTCTGGTGCGATGATAAAATGACTCCAGCTCAGTCAATATTTATTCAAACATCTCACGTTTAGTCTCAAATTGTAGAAAACATTCTGATCTACAATTTTAGAACTTAGAAATTTATAATATTTGAACCAATATTGGCTGGAGTCATTGTCTCATCTTGCTAGAGGGTCTTCTTTGCTTGGACAGACTATAAGTCAACTCTTTCTTTAATTGAGTGAAAAGTGGAAATTCTATTTTGAGAAATTATCAATTTATCTTGTCCTATATTATCCATTTCTCATTGGTCATTTCTATCAAGTCTCATCTCAGTTCCATCTATCAGATTCAATTACTATTTATTGTTTTTCAAATTGTAAGATGTTTCACATTTCCACTACCCTCATCCAATCTCAATTGTTATATACTTTATCTGCTTCTTCCTCATCCTCCATCCGTCGTTCAAATCTCGTTTTTATCTACTTATTTTACCGATTTCTCTTATCACTCATGACTCCACCCTCTTTACTGTTCCATCCTCTCTTCAAGCTTTATCCTCCTCTTAGTCATCTTTTGTTTTCCATTCTCTTTTCCATTTCTACCTGTCAATTTTATTACTTTTCTGCTCTCCATCATTCCTTCCCATGTCAATAGGAACAAGTCAGGAAAGCTAACCAAATGATTCTCTTTTCCCACTCTTTCTTCTCTATTTTCCATCCTCCCTCGTCTCTTTCTTCTTTCTCTTTCTCTCTCTCTCTCTTCCTTTCTATCAGTGTCACTCTTTCTATCCCTCACACTCTTTCTTCTTGCTCTTTCAATTCTTTCTTGCTTTTCCTCCCTCTTGCTCCCCCTTACTCTCCCTCCCTCTAGACTCTCCCTCACTCCCCTCTATACTCTCTTCTCTTTATTCCTCTTTGCAAACAAAAATGACTGAACACAAACTCCCTTCTCCACTCTTCATCAACGTTTTCCGTTCTTCTCCCTCATTCCCACTCTCTCCCCCCCTTCCTCTCTCATTCACCTTCTGTCTATCTCTTTTTCTTTTATCTCTTCTTCTTTTGTCGCTCATTCCCTCACTCTTTTCCCCTTTTATCCCTCATCCCCTCTCACTCTTTCTCTCTTCTTTTTTGTATGTCAATCTCTTTGCTCTCCCTCTCATAACCTCTTTCTCTCTCTTCCTCCTCCCCACACCTTATTCGGTTGTTATTTTTCGTCAGTCAATGAACCTTCCTGGCCTGTGGCCCCATTTCCTGCTATTCCTTCCTGTAAGGGATGAAAGTTAATTTCAGCCTTCGATCGCAGTTGAAATGAATAATATTTTGCTGAGTCTCGTTTTTCTCTCCTCTCTTCCCTTTTCCAACCGCTCTTTCTGATTCTATTTTTCGCTCAGTCTGTCTTCCTTCTACTAATTCATTCTCCTTCTCCTGATTCCTCCTTCTTCCCTTTCTTCTCTTTTCCTTTCCCCTCCTCCCCTTCTCCTATTCGTCCTTCTCTTCCCCACCATTTTCCCCTTTTAACCAGTATTCCATCACATTTCACCACCTTTCCATTCCTTCTCCTCCTGTATTTCATTACTCTCATCTTCTCTTTCCCTAACTACCAGACAAGTAAAATTCCTTTGAGCCTATTCTTCTCACTTTTCTCTCCTCTCCTCTTTTCTTCTCCTACTCCTTCATTCCACAGCTTTCCTCTTATTGTGTTCCTAATTCTGCTCCCTTTTTACTGTAATCCACTCTCTGTCTTCCTATATGACAGCTTCTGAAGAGTACTTTTTGCAAATTCTCGTTTCTAAAATCCCACCTTTCCAAACATTCTTCCGTATTCTTTCTCAGTTTTACCCCTCTACCTTTCTTCCCCACATCTGTCTCCTTTACCTCCTCTTATTCGCCTTTTTCTCCCAATCTTCTTTTTTTCCTCAACTCCTCCAAAAGGATCTGATCAAATCAATTCCATATTGAGGTTGATTCCTGTTTTTCACATTCATTCCAACCCTGATCCCAATCCATGGAAATGATACCATCACTCTTCATTCCTTTATTTGTTGCCCTTACTATTAAAATAGATTGAAAAAAGTAAACATTTAGATTTATATAAATTATCAATAATGATAAGCGATAGTAACATAACGTTTTGTCTAGTTGTTAGAGTAGTATTTTATAAGTTGAAATAGGTAGAGTTTACCATGAGTTCATAATGATGTGAGAACTAAAACAGGTAGCCTATCTCGATTTTAAGTTTTTTATTGCATTTAAAGTACGTTAACTATTTTTTGGCTTTAAAATTTTAAGTGAGAATTGATAATTTCAAATAATTTCAGATATTTTCGATGCTGTTTTGAATCATTTACCAACCTTTCAAATTTCAAATTAATAAATCATGGTTTTTTATTCTTGTGAGTTGAAATTTGTGAGCATAGTGAAAATGGACATTGTGAACAGACTTATAACCTACATCTTAAACCTTCATCATCATCACTCATTCATCCTTTGCTTAAAATACTTGGAAACCAAGTCGCAATTGTAAAGAAAGAATAAAGATTTCCCAATAAATCCAAGATATGATATTAGTTTTTATGTAATCAACAACAACGCTGACTATGAGCAAGATTTTATTCATACAGAACCTGTTTATAGAAATTTTGTATAATGATAAAACTAATAAATCAACTCATAGATCAGTACAATTACAAGGGCATGCATAAGGTATTCCAAAAAATTATTAAGGACAACATTTTCCACTTCCATCAGGAAAACGTACAAGTGATGCTTCAGTAAACTTCCATTCTATGATGAACTACTCATTTATTATTTTGAAGCTAATTTTCTAAGCACTTGAAAACTACTCAGTAATGGAAAATCAATCCAGCACCTGAAAATGCTACCTAGCATGCTATGAAGTCATTTTCTTTCTAATGCGCGCCATTTTTTCACCGTTAACTTGTCTCATTTCCACAAGCAATTACAATATTTGAAAGCGCAAACAGAAAAAAAATAAAACAGAAACGCAGTGACTTTATCACCGACGATCAAGACTTTAGTCACGGAAGGTTTTCAAACGAGTTCTTTAATAGAAACTTAGCAATATTCATTTTCTAACGCTCAAAACAAAAGAAGAAATTATAATGCCTGGTTTTCCAAACACACTCAAACTTGAGTGACCCAAAAATTTACATTAAACAGTTTAAATTTTCTATACTTAGCATCGAAAATGTCAGCTGTTCTATTCTATTGTTGATTCGTCAAAATTTGAGGGTCCCTCGAGTTTGAGTGTGCTTGGAAAACCCCGACATGAGTCTATACTCCATTCACGATCACTTGAGATGGAATAAACAAACTTTATGAGTGTGTGTGCGTGTAATGGAAGGTCTTCTTCTATGCGAACTTTCGGCCACAGCTGTAGCCAATCACAGCTCAAGATAACAGTTTTGAGACAAGACAAGTCGGAATGTAGACCATCACAGCTCCAGTCAAGAGTCAGCTGTTCAACTGAATCAGACTTTTTCGCATAGAAGAAGAACTTCCATTACACGCACACACACGCAAAAGGCTTGTTTATTTCGTCTCAAGTGATCGTGAATGGACTATAGGGTATGAATTATTACAATTATAATTACAATTTCTCATGACAAGAGATTGTGATATTTATTCAAATCAAATTTTCAAATCAAATTTATTGAGGTTTTCAAAATATAAATCAAACATGTTAAAATTGAAACTTTCGACATAAAACCAAAACACCTGCAAGGAAAATTCCTGTGCGCAGGTGAGTTGCTACTATCAGTATAACAAATCATAAAAAACCTACAAAAAATAAATACCGTAATACATTGCAAAAATAAATAGAAAAGAAGATGAGAAGAGTGAAAGAAGAAAGGGTTGAAAGAAAAAGACAAAGACAGGAGAGAAGGAGAGAAGGAAAGAAAAACATACCAATAAACAGAATTGAGACAAGAATTATTCAAAAGTTTTTCCTCAATTTCACTTGAAATTATCCAATGAGTAATTTTTCTCTTCAAACTTGTATGAGATTTTAATCTAGTCTGTTCGGTAAAGCTATCTGGAATTTCATTGATCAGTTTATTTGCTAGATAAAAATATTGCCTCCTACAAACATTAAGATTCATTCTTATATTTTCATATCTTCATATTTTCTATATTTTCATTTCGGGATGGTCTTAAATTAAGGTTTGATTCACGGAAGTGGAAAATATTTCTATGATTTATGACAAAAATTATAAGATTTTTAATGTATAACTGACGAACTGTTAGTACCTTGAACTCATTGAATAAATATTTGGTTGGATATAAGCGAGGTTTACCTAAAATGGTTTTAATAAGATGTTTTTGAATTATGAAAATTTTATTAAAATGCGCATTCAATGCACCCCCCCAAACCCGAATTCCATACTGTAATACGGATTGTGCATATGAGTAGTAAATTAGTTTTGTTATTTTTGGATTATTCAGTTGTTTAATTTGATAAAATTTATAAACAAGAAATCTAAGTTTTTGCACAAGTTGTCAATATGAGTGTTCCATCTTAGATGAGAATCTATTGTTATACCCAAGTATTTAACATTATCATTTTTATTTATTTTTGGACAAGAACAGAGGTATTCATTGTTGCAGTTTATTGAATGGATTTTTATTGTATTAAGTGATTGAGGTTGAGTAAAAGCATTAGGAGAAAAGTCATAAACACGCTTTATTTGTGTTTAGGGTTAGTAGATGCTCATTTATTTCCGCTGTGATCTTCACATTATATAATATCACAATTTATTATTTTCAATTTGAGGAGATCGTTTATGTAGATTTGAAAGAGGATAGGAGATAACATTCCAAGCTTTAATACTAGGTATGTCATTAATTGTAAGTATTTGATATCTATCAGACAGGTAGGAATGAAATAATTTTAGAGGTAAGCCCTAATACCCAGTTGTTCCATTTTTTTCAAGAGTCTGGACTGAGAGATAGTGTCAAAGGCTTTTGCCAAGTCTAGGAAAGTAGTGAGTGTTTTATTTTTGTTATTGAAATTAGTTGTTATCAGTTCCAAAAGCTTAGACATAGCATCTTCCGTAGACTTTCCTGCTTGAAAGCCAAACTGGTTGGCACTGATAACATCGAATTTGTCTAGAAAACTCACCAATCTTCTCTTTAGCAACTTTTCAACTACTTTAGCTAGATTGTTAAGTAGGCTGATTGGACGGTAGTTTGTTGGATTAGTTGGATCTCCAGACTTAAAAATAGGAACAATTTTTGCTAGTTTGAATTGTTTTGGAAAATAACCAATTTGGAAGCATTTATTTATTATGTTTTTAAAGGCTTAGTAATGAACGGAGCAATTTTTTAGACAAGTAGTACTAAGGTATCTATACCGGGAGCAGAACTACTTTAAGGGAGTTTAAGGTATGGAGTATTTCATCTTCGTCTGTATTATTTAGATAGAATGAGTTGTGTGAAGGGATTGTAGAGTCAATATGAATCTGTTGTCTGTCAGGGCAATTATTTATCAGTTCATCTGCATACAATTTCCCAACATGAGTAAAGTGATGATTCAGAACTTCTGAATCAATGTTGGGCATACCTGTTTTCCTTTTAATGTTTAATAAATCATTTATACATTCCCATGTTTTTTTCGAATTTCCTCTACACTGATTTATTTTATTAGTATAGTAGTCATACTTGCATTTTTTGATCATATTATTTAAAATGTTTCTATAATTTACATATTGTGATTTGAGAATTATGTTAAAAGGTTGTTTTTTAAGTAATTTGTGCATGCGGTCACGTTTTCTTATGGAACTAATCAGACCAGTAGTAATCCAAGGCTTTAGAGGTTTCAGTTTATGTGGTAACGCTTTTTTGAGAGTAACTTTTCTTATTTCAGCGGTTAAACTATTTACAAAGAGATCAACAGCATCGTCAACGTCAGAATCAATTAGAGCATTTAAATCAGACCAGTTGTAGTTATTCAATTTCTTTGCTAATTCTCTATAATCAATTGATTCTTTATACTTGAGTTTTACTTGACGTTTAAAACGAGTATCAGCTATACCCAGACTTAAGCAAATTAGAAAGTGATCAGTCACACTTGTCTTGATAATCGAGCCTATAGAAATATTTGTAGAGTTTGAAGAATTTTTATAGAATATATGATCTATGCAAGATTGGGAGCCATTGATCACCCGTGTAGGTTTGTTGATATATGATTTGAAACCGTTAGATGAAAGTAAGTTAAAGTATTCATTTACAACGTTGGAGTTACGGTTTAAATCTATGTTTAAATCTCCAGTAATTATTACGTTTCGTTTGTTAATCCTATTTAGGTAATCAATGCATTCATCTAAACTGTTGATAAAAATATTCAAATTGGAAGAAGGAGATCTGTATATTGCAACGATTGTTAATTCAATATTATAATTTGGAAAATGAATACTCAATATTAAAGAGTTGGCTTCAAGTATTTCGAAATTTATTAGATTAATGTTATTGATATTTCTACTGAAAACGCAGATCCCGTCGCATTTATTAAGCTTACCAGGGGCGTTATAAACTGAATAATTATCAAGATTATAATTGAAAGTATATTCATCACTCCAGGTTTCACTGAGGACAATAATATCAAATGTAGTTTCACAGTTTTGTATAATGTAAGCAAATTCATCAAAATTCTTATTCATGCTTCTTATGTTCATATGACAGATATTGAGAAGATTTTTATTTAATTCATCAGTAAAATTTTGAGGCTTGAAATCAAACACACTATCAATCTCAAGGGTCTTGTAAGATTCCTGTAATAATCCATCATCAAAACTGTTTATTAATACCATAGAAAAATTGAGAAGGATAGAAAGATGTTAGAAAAGAGAGAAAATATAGAAAAGAGAGAAAATATAGAACAAGAATATAAAATGAAAATGAGAGGCTAAAAGTTCATAGAAGTTGAGAATAGTAGAATCTATGACTGTTTTTTTTTTTAAGAAAAATTTAGCGATTGTTCATCTCATTCACATATCGTCATATTATTAGGAATACACTATTTCTTCCGTTGGAAATCAGCACAGTTCTATTCAAATGGTTTGAGGTCATCTTCGATGAATATTCGCTTCACTGGAGAGCCTTGTTGTTTACGAATTAGAATTTTTGTATCACTAACCCACACGTATGCCAGTTTATTGATCTTTTTTAGTTCTTTTGCTTTATTCAGTAGGAGTTTGTTGTAACCAGTGAGATGATCATTCAGATAGATGTTACCGGGAGGAAGATTACAGTTCAAGTCACTATTTTTAGGTGTCCTTTTGCCTTTGCCGCACATTTCCAATTAATTTTTTCAGATCTAGTGAAACTCACTATAATAGAAGTCGTCTTGTTTTTAGCTGAGGGAACCCTATGAGCAATGGAAATTAAATCTCTGTTGAACGGAGTATTGATTGCTTTAGCGATAGATTCAAGTATCGCGTAAACATTTTCATTTGTTGTTTCCGGAATCCCGCAATCTCCAAATTGTCTTTGCGAGAGTGTTGTTGGAGATCGTTTACATCTCTTCGCAGTTTAATTCGAGGTATTAATTTTATACATTTTATTGATATAATGATACACGCATTTTGGTGTTGTTCTTCTGATCTCATAGTTTAAAGCTGATTTTTAATACAAAATTTTCACATTACAATTTTTCCATGTCAACTAAACCAATATGAAACGGTATAGCAGAAAACCCTGATTTCCACGAGCTATGTTGCTAATAGTAAAAAAATATAAATATTCGAGGTATCCTAGTTGAATTCAAACTGATAGCAAAATAATAAATTTGTAAATTATTTCGCTATGACTTATTTTGTTAATTCATAACTATGACCTTATACACAATCATACACTTTATTTGTTTATGTTTTATTATGGATAAATTTAAGCGGTATGTGCACGGATAATTCACCTCCAAAAGTGGTGTCATCATAAACAAAAATATACTGAATTTTTTCTGAAGGTGGAGCCTTATAATAAAGCCCTGTAATACTACGAAATATCAAATGGAACAAATAAAACGAGCGAGAAGGACTTGAATCAATATAGGGAGAAAAGGTTTAAAAAATTTCAAAAGCTGATCAATTCTATTGTTTAGATTTAATGCATATCAATTTACACTTTATGTATCTTTCTTTCTTTCTCCATTTCTTTGTTGAGAAGTCGTAGTAAGATTTTTATTTTGGATATTTTTTTTATTTTTTGTGAGATTTTTAGTCTCATAGTTTAGGCTATATAGCATTAAAATGACAATAATGTATTTCATTCTGAGTTTTGATAACATGGAGAACTGAACGATCTACGAATCGAACCTTCATTCCAAACTAATCTCTGAACATCCCCATTTCCAGCATTAAATCTCCATTTCTGCCACTTTGAGCCCCCAAACTTAAGCACACATCAGAGCAGAGGCTTACTGTGACAATCGGCTTAGAAAATATCGACTTTTCCAAGTCGATAGTTAACTTTGAGTTAACTAGGTGGGAAGACTTCAAAGTTGAGTTTCGAGAAAATTTTTGAACAAAACTTTTCCGTGAAGTTTACCGTACTGTACAGCGTCACGATAACTAACAATGTATGTCCAAGCGAAGAAGACATTCTGGCAAGATAGGAAAATAACTCCTGTTCGGTCAATATTAGTTCAAAAATTAGAAATTTAGTCTCAAATAGTGGAAAACATTCTGATCTACAATCTGAGACCAAGTTTACAATTTTTGAATCATTATTGACCGAGCTGGAGTCATTTTCCCATCTTGCCAGAATGTCTTCTTAGCTTAGACCGACTATATAACGTAAATCATTGTAAAGTCAGCCAGCTTTACTTGTTAAGAAGTTTCGTAGCATCTTGACAAAGATAACAAATAGTTCCTTGAGAGGAGTTTGTTTCTCGCGAAACATAAATTATTTTGAAGATGACAATATGGGGAAATTATCCCTAAGTATCACTAGCTAGAACAAAAGTTGTCTATAGGCCTATTGGAATATTATCTTGTAGAACATGGGCGCATCTTGACAATATAACAAATGAATTATTGAAAGAACTTTGTTTCTCAAAAAGATAAATTATAGGTGGAATGAAAATATAACAGAGAAATTCTCACACAGGAGTATCACAAGGAATCTAGAGAATGATTAAAATATAATTTGTATAATCTGTCCAAGCAAAGAAGACATTCTAGGAAGATTGGAAAATGAATGGAGCTCGGTCAATATCGGTTCAATAGTTATGAATTTCGTCTCAAATTGTAGACCAGAATGTTTCATACGATTTGAGACCGAGCTGAAGTCATTTCCCCATCTTGCCAGAATGTCTTCTTTGCTTGGACTGACTTAATAATAATGACGTTTTCGAACAACTTTCCTCCCCATTTCAATAAAAGTAAAATAATGAGTTTTCATTATCTATGTGATAAGTTAAACAGAGAGGGAATAGAAGCGAAAAATGCAAACCTTTTTCCAATGATCGCCCCTAGAAACCTCTAGTCAGAAGTTTCAACTACTAAACCTATAGGCTATCACATAAAAAGATTCAGTAATATAGAGCCTGGAACCAATGGTCAGTATTTCCAACATCTGACTCAAATCATACAGCCAGAAAAACTTCCAACCAATCTGAAAAAACTCGACGACTATATTCAATTTTCTCGTCCACCAATAAAAACCCCGCAACCGATTTCCCTCCATTGGTTTAATTGATCGGAAAATTCCGAACGCTTTCCCGAGACGTAACAGGTGGCCCCGACCAATCAGGACGAAAAAGAAAATTCACAGAAAATCCTTCGGAAAGATTTCCCAACGGAACTCCTTACTCGCGCCCAATTAACTGCTGGAAAAGCGAGCGAGTCTTGACAAATGGAGAGCCAATCGAAACGAGAAGAGTTTTCCCCGGGAAATTCAACACGGTCAACGTGCCGGAAAAGCGGGAAAGCCTCGGGAAAAATCCGAACTGCTTCATTGTCTGGAAAATGATTTGGCACCAGGCCGATTTGGCGGTAAAGTTGCTGAGTCGACATTGAAGATTTTAGTAACTGTATTTGTCAAACACTACACTTCTTTAAGGCAAGAATTAATTGAATTTAACAACCGTGAAATGATATTACACTTGAAGGAATGATGATTAAATTTGATTGCTTTGAAATAACATTATTAACTGAAAAAAACTTAATTAAAAAACCGTGAAATGATATTTTCCAAATTATTAGAAAGACGATGGAATTCAATTTAATCGCCTTCAATTCAAGTTATTTACACGAAATTATTTATTTATTTTGACACGAAATCAACAATTTTCATAGAATGAACCCCTTCTTATAAATAACTCCATAGTGAAACATCCATCCTATCAACTAAATGTACTGAAGTTGGAATTTAAAAAGCAAGATTTTTTTACTTAAGCAATACACAGCAATACACAATGTATAGATTCTGAAAAATGACTTCAAAATACTCTCAAGAGTCATTTATAATCTCCTACAAGGATCAAGAATATGAGAACAAGAACCCCTCATTTTCATTCCATTTTTTCTTGACAATACAAGGCATGTAGATGATCTAGAAGGTTTCATATACCTCACCATGATGTCCATTATGGGAAAACCGCGGGGAATATTAAAACATTGAAACACTCTTTCCAAACATTACATTTTGTTGTAAGATGGATGGTTGAATACACTCTCATTTTTTCTACATCAAACATCATCTTCAACTTATTTATCTTGGTTTTTTCCACTCTTTTCCTTTCTTTTTTCTTCTTCTTTTTTGTCCACTCTTAGTCTTTTTTTTCTTCTTCACTTCCTTCGTCTTCTCCATTGTATTCTCCATATCCTTATAAATTATCGAGACCAGGGCCCTGTCTCATAAACATGTTTTTCTAAACAGCTAGTTTTCTGGAGAAAAACGTTCTAATAAAATGTTCAATTTACAATATAACTTACTACAAATTTTCAAGAAATCGACAGTTCAGTTTATACGATACCATTTGGCGAGGCAATTGGCAAAAGACAACTTATGTAAGGCGCAAAAAGCTGATATTGTCTATTAAATTTTTTACCAAGCCATGCCTAGCTGATGATTTTAAAATCAAAAGATTCAATAGATACTTTACATCAGCTGTGAATTTCAGAAGACAATTGTCTCACCAATTGGCATCGTATAAACTAGGCATATAGGCGGGTTCATGCGATGCCAATTGGCGAGACAATAACTATTGTCTTCTGAAACGGACAGCTGATGTAAAGTATCTATTGTATTGATTTGAAACCAAATCAATATAATTATAATAGGCATGCCTAAATGAAAACTTAAAATTCTGAACATCAGCTGTTGGAGGCAGTTAACAATTGACAGTTGACAATTGAGAATTATAGTCTGTCCAAGCAAAGAAGAGCCTCTGGCAAGATGGGAAAATGACTCCAGCGTGGTCAATATTTGTTCAAGAATTATAAATGTGGACTTAGAAGTGAATCAAATTGTTTCCCACAATTTGAGTTCAAATTCACTATTTTTGAACTGAAATTGGCCGAGCGTGAGTCATTTTCCCATCTTGCCAGAGGGTTTTCTTTTCTTGGACAAACTATAGCAACGTCTATAAATCCAAAATTATTTCAGACGCTGGATGTAAATCAATGGTGACAGAACTAATAATAAATTAATAGCCGACTTCGAGTTTTTATATTTCAATTTGTTTTGTAGGTAATAATATTATTTTAGCAGCAATCAATAATTTTAGGAAATCAAGGCCGAAAAACTTATGAGTCTTTGTTCAACATTGAATTCAAGTTCGAACTCAGAACTTAACAGAGATCAATATACTGATAGCCGATCTATAGATTGATATCAGTGGAGCGATGCATCAGTAATCACCCTTGCATGGGGAATTATTCCCATAGCAATACCACGTGGCTCATTCCACTGAGTAATGGGGCCTCTATCAATATCTAGGATCTAGCCTTGTATTACCAATATCCAATGACATTCCAGGGGAATTGTTCTCCTAAATATAGTAACCAACAATAATATTGGCGTCTAGCGAAATTTGTTTTTTTTTTTTCAATAAACAGCTGGAAGAATAGAATAATAGTGGTTGAAAAAGTCAAAGATGTAGATTGTAGAATGTCCACCTGATTTACCAGTTTCGTAATGAGAACTCAACGATAGGCTGGCCAAGCAGAAAAGAGCCTCTGGCGAGATGAGAAAATGACTCCAGCTTGGTCAATATTTTTTCAGGAATTAAAAATGTGGTCTTAATAGTAGATCAAATTGTTTCCTACAGTTTGAGGTCGAATCGTTTCCTACAATTGGAGATCAAATTGATAATTTTTAAACCAATATTGACTGAGATTTAGTTATTTTCCCTTCTCGCTAGAGGGTCTTCTTTGCTTGGACAGACTATACAATAATATACTGTACCACTAACAAAAAACAAACAATAAAATTACAGTAATATCAATGAGTTATTTTTTTAAAAATCTGATAGAGGAAACAGAAATCATGAATAAATAAACCTGGATAAATGCATAGTTATAGAAAAGATGAAAAATTAGCTGAATTCGCGGCTATAGTTAACAGATAGAAGATGTATTTCAACAGTTAAACTGGTCAACACAACATCACGAATTGAATAAGGTGAATAAGAACCCGATAAAGTACAACTAATAAGTACTATCAAACGTACTACCCAATACAAATGAATAAAGATATGAATTTGGATAGTTTGAACAGAGCATAGGGAACGAAAACGAGAATGTGAATAAATTGGATACGAATGGAATGAAATGAGAACGGAAATCTATGAAATGAATTTCGAGAAAGTATCTAGGGAATACATTGGAAAAATGAACATAGAATGAATAGAAAATCGTTCAAGGTATAGTCTGTCCAGCAAAGAAGACATTCTGGCAAGATGGAAAAATGACTCCAGCTCGGTCAGTATCGGTTCAACAATTATAAATTTGGTCTCAAATTTTAGATCAGAATGTTTCCCACAGCTTGGAACCAAATTCATAATTTTTGAACCAATATTGACCGAGCTGGAGTCGTTTTCCCATTTTGCCAGAATGTCTTCTTTGCTTGAACAGACTATACTATTGAACAGTGAGAAAAGGAGGTGAAGTACTCTAACCTCCCAGGGGAGTCCTACCTTGTATTTTGGGGGAGAGGGGGACGAGGAGGACAAGAGGAGGAGGAGGAGGAGGAATAGGAGAAGGAGGAGGAAGAAGAAGAAGAAGAAGAAGAAGAAGAAGAAGAAGAGGAGGAGGAGGAGGAGGAGGTGGAGGATGAGAAGGAGAAGAACTTTGTGGTAAGTTTAATGGCAGAATAGTATCGAAAAATACTTTCGCTTGAGAACGAGTTAGGCTCGCGGGAATATCTAGATCAAGACAAATTCACACAACTTACATCTCACACAAAATAGGCTCCGGGGAAATGAAGATCCCCGAGGAATAAATGGAAAAAGAGAGGGTGATATAAGAGTAAGAGAGAGATTCATTCACTTCATTCATGTAGGTTATAGAGTAAATAAGCCTGAATTCTATGCTTTGAAAAATTAAAAATAAGATTTATTACACATATTAGCTTATATAACTGAGTAAAAATTATAGAATCTTTTAAAGTGGTATAGATGAAGAATTATATAGGCTATGCAAACATTTATACATAATAATGCCATATAATTTATGTCGTAACTATGAGAGGGTGGAGTTTACACATACAGTATGAGACATAAATGCGACAGAGATTGATTGATTGATTTTTATTTAGAGTGACTTTCAGAGAGTGACATTGACTGTGATACAATTTGAGGAGATCGTGGATACAAGAAGAGAAATAGAGAATAGGAAATAATAAGAAAAATCCGTTAGAAGAAGAAAAAAAGAGAATAGGAAATATTAAGAGAAATCATGGAGAACAAGAAGAGCCTAGATGATTGGAAAAACATATAATTGGATGAACATAGAAAAAATAGAATAGAAATAGAATGTTTCACTGGCGGCTCGTGAAGAGCTCGTTACAGGCGGCTCGGAACAGGTGAAGTGCTGTACAGTAAACTATACGGACACTTCACTTGTTTCGTGAGCACAAGCCGCCATTGAAGTGTCTATGAGGAAACTATTCATTAATGTGAGGATTGAATGTGAGGCATTAAATCTAAAATATTATATGAGAAAAAGGAAAATGAAGCTCTTCAATAAGGAAAGGAATAACAGAACTTAGAAAAATGGAAAGAATATTGAAGAGGGTCAGAGGGATAAGAAGGAAGAAGATAGATCAGACAATATTTGAAGAAGAAAACATTTAAAATGAGGGGAATTTTGAAGACGAAAGAAGAAAAAGAAGTAGTAGGAAGATAAATAGTAATAGAAGAAGAAGAAAAATAGTAGTAGTAGTAGTAGTAGTAGTAGTAGTAGATGAAGAAAAAGACAAAAAATTGTAGTAGATGAAGAAGAAAAAGAGGAGGGCTCAAAAATAATAGGACAATAGTAGAATAAGAACAAGAAGAAGGCAAAAAATACAGTAGTTGTAGTAGAAGAAGAAGAAAGGAGGAAAGGAAAAATATGAATAAATAAGATTTAAAGGGAAAATTTAACGCGAATAAAATAAAAGTTCTCAGAATTTCCACTGAAGGCAAAAAATACAGTAGTTGTAGTAGAAGAAAAAGAAAGAAGGAAAGGAAAAATATGAATAAACAAGATTTAGAGGAAAGATTTAACGTGAATGAAATAAAAGTTCAGTGGAATTTCCTCTTGAGCATTCGAATTATGTAGTGATAAGTGCCACATTTGAACTGAAAGCGATGTACCACTCCATTAGGAACACATGTTGAGTGCAATTGTAGCAAGGGATGAGGAGGAGGAGGAGAAGGAGGTTCTGAACCGTTCAAGGGTCATTTGAACACGTTAGTAACATGCATTCTCACAGCAAGAACATTCCTACAAGGGGTTCATGTAACACGCGTTTCAAGCCGCAACGTCCATTCTCACAATTAGTCATCAGGTTTCAGATTGTAACTTCAGATTACTTGAATTGTTCCGAATTAAATTATTAATTCAATCTAAAGGGTGTTTTTTAAAGAGGTATAGAACTTGAAGTTGGCATTACTGTTCAAGATGGTGACCGATTCAACATTTGACAAGTTATTTATTATCAGTTTGGTTTGGCAATTAATCATTAATAGACTCACACCTGAACAACGCTTGCAAATAGCGCAATACTATTTTTAAAATTATGGTTCTGTGCGGAATACATATCTTTCACTACGTTCATTTTATCACCAACAAAGTCGTTTATCAGAGCAGTGAATTCGATTAACCATGGACCTTTTTCGCACCACGTTCACTCTTATTGATAACTCGCATCCCCAGAGACGCCGTACGGTGCAGAAGAAGCTATTGCTGTAGCCCAGTGGTCACCAAATGGCGGACCGCGGTCCGGATCCGGACCGCCAGCTAGTTTTGTGCGGACCGCGATGTCATACCGATCTCAACAAGAAATACTAAAATAAATCCTAAAACAGAAAATCCATAAGAAACCCTCTAGAGTCTGAATGAAATTGAATTATTAAAAAGGTAACTACAAAAATTAATAAAAACTTCTTACTATACAACTCTCAATGAGAAGTTGGCTATTTATTTAATATTTTTGCATAATTTTATCCAATTATTCTATGCTCAGTAAAACGTTGAATTTAATTTATCTTCGTATTTCCTTAAGGGCAAGCCACACCAAGCGCGCTACCGCGGCGGTAGCGAGCTAAAAAAACTCGCTTTCCATGTTATTCAATTGAGCAGGCCACACCGAGCTCGCTACCGCGGAGGTAGTACCTCGGCGGTAGTTTTACTTCGCTGAGCCAGGCGAACTTTTGAAACGTCTGCTGGTGGTACTACCGCCGAGGTAGCGAGCTCGGTCTGGCCTGCACAATTGAATAACATGGAAGGCGAGTTTTAAAACTTCGCCATCGGTAGCGCATGCGCAGAAAAGTACCAACACGTTCTTCAGTATATTTTTCACTTACACTTACTACAGTAAAATTTAGTATAACATGCTTCTTCTTTTGTAGTCAGTCATACTATTCTTTTGTATGTGTATACTATTCTGTTTCGTATTTCACGCTTATAAAGAATGCGGGATTATACCTGACTCATTGTGAATTATTATTATCAACATTGCAGGTCATCATTTTTGTAATAAAAATGGTACTGTTCACTAAATTTATTCATCTTGCGTGTCCAGATACCCAATGATATATTTCCGTGTATAAATATATTTATATATTTATAATATAAATATATATTGGGTGACATAATTATATCACATGAATTATTATTGACAAATTACTTCAAGCACATACTTTAAAGATATTATATTCAATGACTGAATACCATATTAAATTTCAAATTTTTCAAATCTTTTGAGTTTTTAAATTATTTAATGACTGATTTATGCCATACAACTATAATGATAGACGTTTAATAATTCCTTCGTAGTAATGAATATTACAATGTATTGTAATGTATTACGATGTATATTAGTAACGAATATAACTCATCAAAACAAAAACAAAACCAAACTACCGCTAGGAGACGTTTTTGGTGTGGCCTGAACTACCACCGCGGTAGCGAGCTCGCTACCTCTAGCAGATGTTGGTGTGGCCCTGCTGAAGAGATATAGTCGAGGACTAAATTCGAGAATAGTTTTGACAATTTTATAAATAAACATTTTTCATGTAAATAGAATAGACAATAAAGTAATTTTTATTACCAAATCGACGGAGCATTATGGTTCAAACTGACATTTTTTTCAAAAATTGAGATTCTAATGAATTATGGTTCTATTTGACTTCTAGCAGCTGTTTTTCAAGGTTTCAGTGGTAAATTATGGCTAGTTTTTTTATACAGTACAAGCTAAACAATTACGTTCTATATACAAAAAGGCCAAAAGCAAAATTCAAGAAGATTCCATTTGGTAGCCTACTTAGAATCATATTTATTTATTCCATTGAAAAATACAATTGAAGGAACGATTCTAGGAAGCCTCAACATAATATTCAACAAAGTTCTATGTGCTACATGGAACCTCGTTGTTGAAATTTTACGTTGGTTGTAGACCTACGGTACGTCAAGTTTAGCTTCTCTTCATTATTCACTTTTTGTAAATCATGATGGATAATTAAAATACAAATATTAAAATTCAAATGACTATAATATTTGTAAATGGGTTTTATTGAAATTTCAGTGAAAAATTGATAAATAAATTTATCTTATACATTTCATTGCTGTTATAATGAAATTTCTTTTAAATTGTGTTAGATCAGACAATATCCAATAAGGTTTAAATCAATTGAAAGCATTTTTTAATGCATTTAAAATCAAATAAATCTTGAATCATGAAAATGCTATCTAAGAATCTAAGATGAAGAGATTCCCTTTTATTACTGCAAAAAGACATTCCCTTCAATAACTGCAGTACCAGACTTGAAATTCTGCTCTCCTGAAAAATTGTGGATTTGGCATTTATAACCCTAATGTTCCAAGCCATCGAAATCCATTGGAATAATGGGCTCTATTTTTATTTCAATTGATCAATGGCATAATATGAAATTTCAATATATTTGAAGAACAATTAGTATCGTTAGAGTAATGTGGTTAAACTATTAATTTGTAAAGAAATTTCCGAAGTACCCCCACCGTGAATGGACCGCGGAAGCTTGCCAAGATTTTGAAACGGACCTTCATGAAACTTAATTGGTGACCACTGCTATCGCCTACTGTAAGTTACAGCGTAGCATTGAGGGAAACGCGAATGAGCCATTCGCCATTGAGCACAGGAATTGGATCTGTGTCCATCCACTTGTAATATGGTGAAAATTGAGTTGTTGTATTATTGAAGTTTTAATTTTATGTGTGTGTAGTAAATTATATTCTTTTTCAGGTTATTGAACTTAATTAGAGTTAAACAGAATTTTGACATGAACTTTGATTTTCAAAAGAGGAATATATTGCATTGTTAATGTTGATTAGTTTAAAGAAATTGCTAACTTGCTGCTTAGCTGTCAGAATTAGTGCAGTATTCGTGCATTTTCCAAGTATCAGTTTCAATTTCATGTCGAAAAAGCTACTGTATTTGGGAATTGTACGAACATTGACCTTTTCAGAATTTTGGTTGTTCCACTTAAGATAGGCTTAGCGCTCGTGCAGGCGACCGGGTGTCGTTGGAGGGGGCAAATTTTGAGTGGAAAAGCGAGAGTTCGATTCGAGACACAGCCGCGAAAACATAAAAAATGTAGTTATGAACAGGCCTCGGCTCTCTGGATGGGGTTTTTCATCCAGAGGGGCAAATCGTAGTTATTTCCGTATTAGTTTCAGTTCAAGAGTAGGCATATGTAAAGTTTCAGTTTCAGTATGAAAGTGTTTGTGTATCTTGTGTGGTTTAAAATGATTATGGTGAGTGCCAAACTTTTGTAGTTTTCTAGGTCAAATTTGAATTTAATTAGTAGTACTTTGACCGAGGCCTTAATAATTAAAGTAGCAAGTTAGCAGTTTGATCAAATTACGTTGTTTTCCTCTCAAAATTTTGATATGTGACATGATATTTGATAAATTCCTTTTTATTTTGTTAAATCTAAATTTTAATTAAAAATAGAGATCAATAAACCTGCTGAATAGTAACCATCACGAACTATCGTTTTTATTAAAAGTTACTTGCTCGTCGTACTAGTTGCTAAGATAGTTTTAAAAATAATATATTATAATCTAGGCATTTGGATGAACGGATCCACAACCGATAAGCTCCCAACCGATCAGGATTTCGTTACATATAGATACAGAAAAACTCAGTTAATAATTCAAAATTGTTATATCTCGACCCAATCGTTACACACTTTATGGAAGATTCTGCGGAAGGATTTTGGTTTGCGTGCTTACGAAATTCAACTCGTGCAAGAATTTAAGCCAAACGATTATCAAGCAAGGCATATATTCGTCAAATGGGCTCAAAACGAGATAGCCGTTGTTCCCGATTTTCATAAGGGAATTTTGTTTAGCGATGAAGCGTGCATCTGATTGAATGGCTACACCAACAAACAAAACTATCGCATTTGAAGTGAAGTGTATGTCAAAACACCTTCACATCCAGTAAAACTGACTGTTAGGTGCGCTTTATGTAATGGGCTGGTGGAATCGGCCACAAATGTTAGAAAAAGTGAAAAAGATTGGATATCCAGATTGGACTACATCCGAGCCAGCCGTGTAGGTCATGAGCCATAATAGTACATTACGCTACAAGCCTTGAAGTGAACGTTTATGGTATGAGGATAGTTTCCCGGGCGAGGCTTGCCGAGCCTGGGAATAATTCCAAATACCGTAAACAAACTTCCTAGGCGAGTTTGCGTATATTTCTTTTCGCTCCACTTCAGATAAGCATTATCAATCAAATTTCATTCAATCAATACTTCATGATTAACAATTCAATCTGAATGAGGTTACAGCGATTGCTGATTCAAACTGATAACTGAATAGGTTAAAAGGTGCACTGTCACCCGATCTAGCGGACGGCTTGATAACTACTACGTTAATCCTGTCAGCTGCTGTTGTCCACGCGTGGAAAGAAAGTCCTCGCATGGAAAGGAAGTCTTACCGCTCGAGGACAACAGCTGGCTGTTTGCGTATGTAAATGACGACTTTCAAGTGTACATAGGGACCGGTAAGCAGCTTCTTTCTGTGAAGTGTGGCGAAAATTGTTTTTAAAATCAATTGCCACAAGATTATCTTCCGAATAGAAAAAAATTCTTGCCAATTGAATAATCCATTATCGTTTTATTGCAATTTAAAGTTCTATACCTCTGAAGAAAACACCCTATATAACAGATAACGTGACTTTATCTTAAATATAAAGACATTACCTTTTTCCGAATTAATCAATCATTTCATTGCATGTTTCTTATAGATTTTTTTCATTCATTACCTAACTAATGCGACAGAAAATTAGCACTATTCACATAGCGAGTTATCAGGTATAGGCTGTCGAAGCAGAGAAGACATTCTGGCAAGATGAGAAAATGACTCCTGCTCGGTCATTATTGGTTCAAAAATTACAAATTTCATCTCAAATTGTTGGAAACATTCTGATCTACAGGTTGAGGGCAAATATGTGATTTTTGGACGAATATTGACCCAGCTAGAGTCATTTTACCATCTTGCCAGAATGTCTTCTTCGCGTGGAAAGACTAGAGTAAATCGTTATAGCTACAAAATCAGTAAAGCTGACGCCAAAAAAATAGGCGGTCTCGAATGCTCCAATTGCGCTCCAATGACTGATGTTTCCAATGAGAGTAATTTAGCTATGCCTAGATTATGTTTTCGAAATTATAATAGATGCTATAGATGCAATAGATGCTACATATCAGCTGTTGATACATTACATTACATAGAAGACATATGAACCAGCTGTTGCTAGGTTACATAGAAGACGGACTAAGCAGCTGTTGGTAGGTTACATAACATAAAACTACGGATCAATCAGCTGTTGGTAGGTTACATTACATAAAAATACAAATCAATCAGCTGTTGGTAGGTTACATTACATTAAAATACAGATCAATCAGCTGTTGGTAGGTTACATTACATTGAAATACAGATCAATCAGCTGTTGGTAGGTTACATTACATTAAAATACAGATCAATCAGCTGTTGGTAGGTTACATTACATTAAAATAAAGATCAATCAGCTGTTGATAGGTTACATTACATAAAAATACAGATCAATCAGCTGTTGGTAGGTTACATTACATAAAAATACAGATCAATCAGCTGTTGGTAGGTTACATTACATTAAAATACAGATCAATCAGCTGTTGGTAGGTTACATTAGATTAAAATACAGATCAATCAGCTGTTGGTAGGTTACATTACATAAAAATACAGGTTAAAAATGCCTAAATTGCTTCTGCTACATAAGATACCTCGTTTCATACACAAAGAATCGTACATTCTTTCATAAAGTTCATTCTCTCATATATCTCTTTCATAGAGATGATTGCTAACTCATTTCATGGTTCATGAGGATTTTCTTCACTATTCTACCATTTCATTCAAAACTAAATCCAGTTATAACCATAGAAATGCTATAAAAGAGTTATCAAACTGGAAGAAATCAATTTCAATTGAAGAGGAATATCATTCTCCATTGATAAGCTAAATCACAGATTTTTCAAAGGAAAACTTGAGAGAGAAAGAATGTTCTATCGAATGAGAAAATACCATTGTTCACTGATAGTCTAAATCAATTGCTATTGAGCGAAATGTCATTCTAGTCCCGGATTTCTTCTCAAAGCAGAACTTGAAAAAATCAATTCCTATTGAGGTATACACAGATTTCATTCACAGTGACAAAAAATCTCGAAAACAATTCGATTTTTGGAGAAAATGTCTATATTCGGAAAAAACCCAGACAAACTTGAATAGTCTGTCCAAACAAAGAAGACATTCTGGCATGATGGGAAAATGACTCCAGCTCTGTCAATATTTGTTCGAAAATTATAAACGTAGCCTCAGATTGTAGATCAAAATGTTTTCCACAATTTGAGATCAGATTCATAATTCTTGAAACAATATTTACCGAGCTGTAGTAATTTTCCTTCCTTGTCAGAATGTCTTCTTTGCTTGGACAGACTATGAAAGAATGTATTTTCAAAAAAAAATCCAGCCCAGAATGGGTCCGACAATGGAATTGGAATTGAACCTTTGTAATTGAATTCCTCAGATAGACTACAATGGAAGGATTAGGATACCGTTAGTTTCTGTACGAATCCAGTTGAATTTCCACGGAATTTCAACAGTTTTTCATCCGCTTTTAACTTCTTTTCCGGCGCGGGAAACGCATAGCGGAAATCTGATCAAAGTAGAGTTACAGTTGAATAGGGTCTACGCTCTCCCCACCCTTTCCTACCCCCCAAAACGGAGGGAAAAGAGAGAAAAATTGAACAATTTCAATTGTAATTGGTCCATTGTTGTAGTCTGTCCCAGCAAAGAAGACATTCTGGCAAGATGGGAAAATGACTCTTGCTCGATCAATATTGGTTCAAAAATCATGAATTTGGTTTCAAATTGTAGATCACAATGTTTTCCACAAGTTAAGACCAGATTAATAATTTTTAAACAAATATTGACCGAGCTGTAGTCATTCTCCCATCTTGCCAGAATGTCTTCTTTGCTTGGACAGATTATAGCTACCACCGGAATGGATGGAAACGTTGGGGAAGGTTATATTACATTCTTATGTTACCCGGGTTATTCGTGAGGGGAAAATAACATGAATGGATTGCTGATAATTATTCTCGGAATAACGTGGGTATCCGATAATCATTGCAAACAAGTTATTTAATTCTCTAAAGTATTGTATTAATTATTGTAAAAGTTTTTTTATAAATTAAATCCTTTCAATGATAAAATGGTCTTTGCACCTACAAATTTTCCATTCAGGTGATACGGTACTTACAAAGAAATAGGTGTTATGTATTAATTTGTGAATGAAAATTGGCGATAAAGATACACATAAGCTACATTTGGAGTTCCAACTATACATTGTATTTGAGTTATTTTGCTGTCCATAACTAGGGATATCGTTGAATAAGATATTATACTTAGTTATCATTAGATATCATGTCACTCCAACCCAAGGTTGAGTGCTAGAAAACACTGGCGGCTCGTACCCATGAAACAGGTGAAGTGCTCGTATTTCTTACTGTACAGCACTTCACCTTTTTCGTGGGCACGAGCCGCTAGTGCTAGAAAGGGCTTCACAGTCCTAACCCCGCCTAATAAAGAATGTTTCTGTTTAATTTTATTTATTTTCATCCTGAACAGAAGGGTGGTATAATAATAATAATAATAATAATAATAAGTAATAATAATAATAATAATTAATTAGAATCTCAATTTATTGCTTTATAAATAGACAAAGGACTTCCATCTGTGGTATAATAAAGTTCAATGTTTAATGTGTTTTATTGGGAATGAGTTCGAAAGTTTAATATGTTCTATTTGAGAAGACTTAAAATAGAAGCTCAATGAAAATGTCCTAGGCTTGTATGTGAAATATAGAAACTAGTAATTTCTTGTAAACTAATGAAAATTATTATGATACTACAGTGAGCGAATCCTTATTCTATATTCACAATAAGTAGTAGGCCTAGTACATGGATGTATGTAATGGAGAACAATGAAACAAACCAACACCAAGTTTCAAATGACTGTGGCCTACAGGTAACAAAGAGCAACCCGACCCAACCGCTAGTTTTGTAAAGCCCATGAATGTATTAGAGCTTTCACACTGTGCGGTTGACCAAAAACGCACCGCTCGATTTGAAACACCCTGGAAATGGTTGGAGCTTTCACAGAGCACAAAACAAACGTTTTTACTACCAGAATAATATTCTACTATTTCACTCTCATAAAGGAGTGTATTCACGAATCAATATACTTTCAAAAGATACGTCATGTATCAAATGAAACTTCACTGAAAGGTACAGTGAGAAATGCCCTCTGCTTCTGTGTCCTGATAGGCCTACTGATTGATATAATTTCAAGACAATTCACAGTATTTCAAAAATATTGACACGTATGTTTGTGATGATGATGATTATTATTATCGTATGCCATATTTGGAGTCCCAAAAGGAAGTTCCACCGGCACAATAACCTCAATTATCCTCGATGGGAAATTGTGGTATTTTCTTGAAATGATCCATGGAGATTTAACTGTTAAGATGATCAATTTGATACATGTATCGCCTATCGTATTTCCATGAAAAGAAATTGAATCCTAGACTGACAGCTGAGGGCCGGTTTCTCCAAAAAAGTTAATCTGAATTTTGGATTAAACCATCAGCTGGCTCAATTGAAACACAAGTTAATAAAAGTGACCATACACTGACAGCTGATAGTTTAAACTAAAATTTCAGTTAAACGTATTTGGAGAAACCAGCCCTGTGTATGATCAAGAAGAAAAAAGTGTTCCGAGTAAGTTATTCGAAAGATTTACTTGAATCACTGGCAGCTCGTGCCCACAAAACAGGTGAAGTAATGTACAGTAAAAAATATGGGTACTCCAGCAGTTTAGTGGGTACGAGACGCCAGTGACATGAATGATAGAATACGAAGCAATTTTAAACTAGTGATCAAAGTACTTCCAAACTCTTAACATAGGATCACGAAGAGGATAAAGTATGAAAAGTATACTATAAAAGACGGAGGATAAATTGTAAGATGGACAAATTTGACAAATATATAGATGAATTGACATGAAACAGGAGCGAACCCAGAACTTTTTTCTGAAAAATAAAATGAGAAATGATATCAAATCCTCCAACTGAGTACATCGTGTAGATCGAAAGTACTCGTTAGAGAAACATGTTTTTAATAATGTAAAACTGTACAATTCCATTGTACACGTTCCATGAAACGTTCCAGGGTTGGGAAACCTTGATACTCCCTGTGTTCACCCCTAGTAGGGAAAATACAAAATACAACGAGAAAGCATCTGCAAGTAAAGGCGCTAAAGAGAACAGAGAATAGAAACTTTCAAAGCACTGCAAGTTTCTAGCTTCAATTCTCTTTCTCTTTCCCTCAATTGACGACAGAAAACTGGAATATATTTCTGGATTTTGTCGATAGATAGTAGCAGGTACTGGGTTATCGACAACAGACAAAACAAGCTCCTCCTCCTTCGACCTGATTGATCAACAGCTAACTGAACAGTAGTTCCGTATTTTTCCCGACAGATTGCAGCAGTTATCGGGTGCTGTATAACTTAGCATGACAGTACCTACTGAAGCTCCGCCTTCTGTAACTCACTCACTCACTCTCACTCTATATCTTTCTCTTCTGAATAGCCAATTACGAGCTGAAATTTCTGGATTCTACCAGTAGATGGCAGCACGTACTGTGGAACGTAATATAGACGCATCAAGCCCCGCCCATTCTCAACGAATGGGTTTGTGATATAATTGTAAATTTTCCCAGCAGTGGATAGTAGTAGATACTGGGTGTTAAACTGCTGATTTTCATACCAAAACTATCACTATTAATTGATAGTTTCTATTGAAACTCTCACTACTAATTGATATCGTACTTACCCGTACGTAGGTTGAGCAGTAATCATTACAAGTACATGTGATTTTTTCATATTGTTTCATTTTTATATTGATCCATTCTATTCAAGAAATAATCAATTACAGTTCCTGGAATTTCTCCAAATCTATAAAAAATCCGTGTAAGTCAAGAAAAAAAAATGAAAAAGCATTTATTCCAAGAGCTCAAAAGCAGAGTATCATTTTTTACTATGTTAATATGTGGAAAAATTTGTTAGTAGTTATTAACTAATAAAGGCAATACAAACCATCTCTTATAATTACTTGCATCAATTTAAGTTGAAATAGAAAAGCTTATTAGTCTCTTACAAGGTACTATATTGATAAATCAAAAAAATTCAAGAGCTGAAACTCTCAGTTTCTATGAAGATTCGTGAAAATATAAAGAAAAAATACCAACAATGATTATTTCAAAGGCTAATTCCGTTAATGTTTTAACAATGAAGTACTGTAGCTTGAAAGTAATTTCAAAATCAGCAAAATACTTGTAATTTGAGTAAATTCTATGTTTTATTTCATTGCATTTGATCCTCTTTTTTATTTTGTAAAGCCTAGTTGTAATCTACAGCGTTTTGAAGATCTGTTGAGTTAAAAAATTAGATTTTCATGAGTAATTCAAAGTTAGGTTCAATCACCATTTATGTAGAAGACCCTTCTTGGGTCAAAAATGGATTACTTCCGATTGATTTCATCAAAATTCACTCTCTCGTACTCTCCATGAATGAAATGAATGTTCTTTAGAATTTATTTTCCGATCCTCTACTGACAAACAAAAGCTTTTCTTAGGTTTTGTAGATGTACTACAACTGGATTTACTTTGGAAGTCGCTCTTTAAAGAAAACATGATCAACCATCTATCAATTCATACAACTCATAGATGGTATTTTTTATCGACTATGACAACAAACTAAAAAATAACAGTAAATTGGCTACTAAAAGATCTTTGACGAAGACGTTCTAGAACGGAAGAGAAAGAGAAAATGACGGGTCGCAGAGGGAGAAACAGAGAAAGGGAGTGGAGAGAACAAGACAACATAGAGAACTAGGGAACTTGCCAAAAACAAGATGGATGACGGCCAAAAATGCATCATTATCACTTCACAAAGCTCATCAGTCAATCACAGACTTGTTGAAAATCTTTCAACTGAGTAGAATAGTTCATTTGAACTCTGAAAAAGGTTAATTACTCTGCTGACTCTTAGACTCTGCTATTCCAGTTTCTATTGGATTACTTTCATGCCTACTACTCTAGCAAAACGCACGAAAGTAGCCCGATGAGACTTCTTGCAACGTTATCAAATCAACTGATTTTAAATAAAAATTCATTCATTTTTTTATATATTCACCTGACAAATTCGCCGCAACTTCTATTTTTACGGGGTTGAGGGTGGACTGGTGTTCCAGTTTCCATCGGACTACTTTCATGCATTCTACTATAGTCTCAGTGTGGTGAATCCAAACAGAGATGGCGTGCCTGTTTCCCAACAGTATTGCTCCTAAATTACGGTTGTTCAAATATTTAGAAAAGACTCTCTCTTCTCTGCATCTTCATTTTGGCTCTCTCCTTCTTCTGCATGCCTTCTCGATTCACTTTTTCTTCTTTCTCCCCTTTTCTGGTCTTCACTTTTTCTACTTCCTCAATTCTATATCCTACTTTCTATTCTACTTCCATTCCTGCTTCAATGGTAGCCCACTTTTTTTTCAATATTCTAAGCTTGTTTTTACCATAAATAAATTATAAATTTCTCTACATTACCATAAAAACGTCCCATTCACATGTCTCCCTATGTTTTCCCCAATCTCGAAGGTTTTTCATTTTCCCCATTTAACATCACTATTTAAACTTTTCCCTGCTTCTTATTTTTTCACACTGACTTCCAACCCTTCCCTTTTTTCTTTCTTTGTCCTTTGATTCCTCAATCTTTCCTCCTAGTTTCCCGCCTCGATGGAACCATATTTTCCAATTTTGTTTTCATCCTCCGTTTGTTCTTATGCCCACATTTTTAATTTAATTATTTATCCTTTGTTTTCCTCATACCCAATTTTCGTGTATCTGGCCCACCCCACATCCCTTCTCCATAATGATGAATCATTATTCATACCCACGTCCCAATTCTTCAAAATACATCCTAAACTTTATTTCTTTCCTCTCTTCTTTCGATTTCTTAATTCTGTTCATAATTAGATAAATAAAAGTATATAAATTATCGAATGAATTTTACTGGCTCGGAGTCTCTTAGGCTGAGGCCGCACTGCCGGTGGGTAGAGCCTGGAGGGTGGAGGGTAGTTGGTAAATCTACAGAACATACACACTATCCACAGTAATACATCGTATGAATGGTATGACGTCATACTGGTTTTTTGAGGTTATGTTGTCCATATTTAAGAATTTCAAGATGGCGGCTGAACACATACACCATTCATACGATGTATTACTGTGGATGGTGTGTATGTTCTATAGATTTACCAGCTAACCTCCACCCTCCAAGCTCTACCCACCGGCAGTGCGGCCTCAGCTCAACGGTCATGTTCTATCTTGCCATTACGTATTTCGTTGAATATTGGTCATCAATCGAAGAGCAGTCTCAGAGTTCGCGACTTAACCTGATTATCATCAAGCAACCACTCTCACCGAGCGACCTATAGTCCTTATATTTTAATGATAGAAAAAAACGTGGAATAGAACTGTGCAAAAATGGAAATGATAGAGAGCCAGTTCTGGAAGCTTAGAGGTGAAAATAGGAAGGATACGCCTATACCAGAAATGGAAAAGTTTACCATGGGATGATGTTACTGAGGCTGGGTTATATTGGAAATTGATGTAAAGTGGGAGGTCCAATATTGGGGGGAAATAAGAGCTGAAGGAGAGGGAAGAACCGGGATTGGGGATGGAACAAAATTGAAAAAGAACAAGAAGGAGAACGGATTTATTGGGGGAACAAGAAAGAAGATTAACAGAGGATAGGACTGAAACGAAATTAAGGAGGGAACAAAATGGATAACGAACAAGAAGGGTTGGAAAAATATAATAAAGAGGGGGGAAGAAGAAGATGGAAAGAGAGAAAAGGAAATAAGAACGTTACTGATACCTTTTGAAGGGGGGAAGGTTGAAAAGAGACCCTGCAGAACTAAATTCACCTTCCAAACAATTTTCAACGTTTTATTATCCCCAAAAGGCTACCGGATATACCATTCATTTATCAGGATTTTTATTATACCTATTTTCACTAGCAGCCGTAATAATTAATTCTCCGATTGTTTTAACAAGGAAAAATGATCCGCTCTACGAAATGAGAGAGGATTTTTTTATTAAATTGTTCGCCTGTTTTCAGTTATGAAGCTCAATGGAATCTATTTTTAAATCAGCAAATATGAATTAAATAATATTCAATTACTATAGACATTATTTCATTCAATATTTGCTTGAAATATGAATAGTTAAATGAAGGAGACGCCATCATAACAGGCGATTGAGAATGTCTGTTATACAGAGTGTTTCAGGAGAAATGTGCAATACTTCTCAGGCTATTCCTTACACCAAGTAGACAAAAAAATTCCATGGGAACAACCCCCAAAAACGCTTTGTTACCGAGATAACAATGGCGGAAAATTGAGATTTTTCAAAAAATATTTATTTTTCTAATTTTTAGAGGCTTTACTGAGGTTCTAGAATGATCAATTCCTATGTATAATCACTGAGGAATTCAATAAAACCAGTCTGAAGTCTGTAACTTCAACGGTTATTGAGATAATTGAAAAAATATGCTTGAAAACGCCATTTTTCAACAATAAGGGTTATAACTCGATAAGGAATCTTAAATTTGTATTTTTTATTAATGGAAGTTGGAGAGAGTCGGATTCTAAAGAAAAAGTTAAATGGCAGCGATTGTGTAAATCTTACCCAAATCTCAGAAATAGCGATCAAAAATCGCAAAATTGA
Organism: Sogatella furcifera; assembly: GCA_017141385.1. Classification (NCBI taxonomy): domain Eukaryota; kingdom Metazoa; phylum Arthropoda; class Insecta; order Hemiptera; family Delphacidae; genus Sogatella; species Sogatella furcifera. The sequence continues at coordinate 8,336,136 of CM029557.1, forward strand.
AAAAACATAGCATAAATTTTAAATTCAAGTTAAGTGATTTTTTTGAGTGTGACGGTATAGTAATATGAGTATAGGATAGTCTGGCCAACGAAAGAAGACCCTCTAGGGAGATGAGAGAATGACTCAAGCTCGGTCAATATTGGTTCAAAAATCATCAATTCAATCTCAAATTTCAGGACACAATTTGATTCACTATTAAGACCACATTTATAATTCTTGAACAAATATTGATCAAGCTGGAGTCATTTTCCCATCTTGCCTGAGGGTCTTCTTTGCTTGGACAGACTATAATATGAGCAAAGTAATATTTATTTAAGGTTGAAGATTTCTGACGGTATCTGAGAAACCATTGCATGAAAATTATATAACCCATCAACAACCGCTAGACCGCTATATTGGTTTAAGGCTTTCATTCGCTAAAAGCCGTCAGTAATGGGAAAGTAAACATGAGCTTTACTCAGGTTTTTATTGCACAATATACAAGGTGGAACAGAAGTTACGAGCCACGATTATGGATAACGTCAGGTGTGATAAAATCTTGATGGAAGATTGGAAATAAATTAAAGTAAGTAGAGTTGAACGCAAGAAAATAGTCCGATCAAAACTGGAACAGCTGAGCCCCCTCACGTTAAAAAGGTACGTCGGGTGTACTATGAAAACATAAATTAATTTTTCATTTTTCATCAGCTGGATTGTCAACTTTGCATCAAGTCTCACTGGACTATTTCCATGAGTTCAACCATAGCTTTCTCTAAGGCCATGGTCTTGAAATTGGCAAGCAAGTACAGTAGGAAAGTCGTTCATTCAAGAGCATTGAAATCATTTTCAAATCAGTTGTTTCAACGGATGTTTCTTGTGTGCATTCTCATATTTGACTTGCCACATATCATAGAAATATCTATCTATGGAATTTATCTATGCATGATAAATCCATCTTGGTTTTTAAAACGATAATTTTTCCATGAATGTGTTTTTAGAGTGAAAATTGTGTGAGTGAATTAATATTTCAAAGGAACATAACCTGAATTTGGACATTTAAATCTAAATTGGAACAGAAGATGTTTTGCGCGAATGCCTGTATTTTCGTTCCTCATATTGTACAATTGTGATCAAATAAATGAATAAATGAATAAATGAATAAATGAATAAATGAATAAATGAATAAATGAATAAATGAATAAATGAATAAATGAATAAATGAATAAATGAATAAATGAATAAATGAATAAATGAATAAATGAATAAATGAATAAATGAATAAATGAATAAATGAATAAATGAATAAATGAATAAATGAATAAATGAATAAATGAATAAATGAATAAATGAATAAATGAATGAATGAATAAATGATATCTATCCATGTGTATTTTATGACGGAATTTTCTATGTTCAATCTTTTCTGCTAATTTCTATCAGAAACTAGTACAGAAAACACAAATGGAATTTTCTTAGTGAAATTTCATGGTCATATTAATTGAAAAATATGCTCAAAAGTGAGGAAAACCAAGTGAACATGCATGATTTGTGACTGTACTCAATGCTATTATATGGGTAGATTGTACCTACTATAATGAGCAATGTCACCATTTTATTAGGCCAGGGCCTTCTAATGAAGGAGTTTATGGTTCAAATCTAGTAGAATAGAAACTAAACATTCGGATAACGTTGATTAAGTTGAAATCTTGAAGGAATATCGCGAATGAATTGACTATAGTGGAGATAAAAGTTTTCAAATTCAAGAAAACACAAAGTTTGTCAGGTTCAACTGCTTCAAGAAATTCTTTAAATACTCCTACACAATTTCATGAGTTGAATTGTTGTGACACATTGTGTGACACTATTGTGATCCAAACAATGTGTTTTAAAATATCATTCCTCTATTTTTAAGGTAGGCCTATACGGTTATTTGAAAATAGATTTCCGTGACCCAAGGCAGTATTCCTTGGAATCTATTTCTCAATTTTAATTTTTAAATTTAATAAAAAATGGAAATTCAGATTCTACTCACAGACCGCAGGAAGTAGAAGTGTTGCAAAGTATTGGAACTCACCTGCAAAAAGACAGAACAAATCAGTATCACGGCTCATTACTTGTGATTTGTACAGGTCAAAAAGATCATACTTATGAATAAATACCACTTAAGCCTTGATAAATCAAAATGAATGGAGTCGAAACTTCATACCTGAAAAACTCAAGTTAGCTCAACTAATGTTAAACTCAGTACCAATTTTCAATTATTTTTATTCATACATAATATTTTTCGACTATTAATAGTTATGCATGAATAGAAATAATGTAAAAACGGTACTGAGATTAACATTTAGAATGAAAAAAAAAACAGAAATAATGTAGCCCCAAGATAAAGGAATCATTAGCTCAGCTAAGTATGTAAGTAAATTATTTAGGTTAGTGAGTACATATTTATGGTGATTATTTGTCGAATATAAGTGGATCCAAGTATCAACTTTACCTCATTAAACTTTGCTTAAGAAGTATGATATTCATTAGAACTTACGAGGAGAATACATATCTCATGAGTTATAATATATAAACAATAATTTATCAAAATAATCTGAAGTAAACAACCTCATTCATTGGAACTTATAAGGAGATCAACTATCATCTTAGATTATAACACAGTGTGATAAGTACAGATACTGTATAATCAGTCTCAGTGATGATAAACTATCTTAATAACTATAACTCATGAGTTCGTATCCCAATAACTATCCTATAACTCATGACTTCCTCCTCGATTCTCCACAGATTATAATAACATGTCAACAGATTCGTCAACTCTTGAGGGAAAATTATCTTTTCACAATAATCCGATGATAATTATATTACCTTGTTAGTGGTAATACTCATAAATCCAATGATAAAATTACCTCGTTAGTGGTAATACACATTAATCCAATCATGATATTTATTTATCCATTTTACAGAAACATGTAAACTTAATGGTTAAAAACACAGACTATTGTCCAAAACGTCTTCATACCAAATTTTGATTAATAAGTTCAAAACTAGGTTATATTTTTTCACAGCACTTCAATCAAGGATTTATGGTCCAGGAGAAATACCGTAGTACAAAAATTTTGAATATTTAGAGCAACAGTATTAACATTCCCACGATAGTGATAATATCATCAATAGATTATTGTATAATTTTTATTACTAATGATAGTAATGATATTGGAGTAACAAAATTTAAATTTATAGAAAAGAATTAATGCGTTTGGTGATATTTCTTTGGACATACTAAAATCGACGTAACTTTTTCAAAATTCAAATCACTCTCAATGATACAGAGAACCAACTATCACCGTTTTCTTCCAAAAAAATTGTAGTTATATCGAGGGTCGAACTTTCTTCAGAACTCCCCACCAATAATCGATACGATAATTCGATAATAATATGAAAATATGATCATTCCCCTCAACAATCGTACACAATTACTTTCAAGTTTCAATTATTTCAAGTTATTCTTGGTATCCTATGAAGTTTGTTGCTCAAGTGGAAAGTTTAACGCCAATCATTCAATAATGTAATCAATCAAATAATTTTGCATCACAAAAAAAATATCTCCTACAACTGTTCTCTGAATAATAGCATATATTTTCAAATGTAATAAACTATATTAGAAAAATCTTATTATCCACTACAAATCAAAACAGAATTCACATTTCAGACAACAATTCCCCACTAATCCTTACTAACCATTGCTTCTCAAATAATTGCCACCTTGGAACATTATCTTAATATGACATCAATACCTTGAGACATAATGGGGGTCACATAGCATCGGGAGGTCACTGATGACCTTTCCTAGCTCCTCCCCCCACACTGGTGTTAGAGGGTAGGGGGGAGAGGGGCACATGACCACATCAATCACATATGCACACTCTCACTAATTACATACCTGCTCAATGGAGATTCCAACTAATCAGGTTAGGATGTCTGTGTCTGTGACAATCCACAGCCTCCCTAACACCCCCTCGAATCCCACCCCACCCCCTTAGCACCCCCCTAAGGTGCCAAAGGGCATCATTAGTGTTATGCGTTGATTATTATCATTGTGTGAGTGGAATTACCCTGGATATCATCTACGAGCTAGGATTATATTGGGGATTGATCGAGCAATCACTTTGATAAGAAATAAAAAGTAGTAATTGCTAAGGATTGGTAGCCTATCGAAAAAGCTGAGAAACGACTCTCCAAGAATGATATTATCTACAAGTAGAAAGGATTAAATTGATTATAATGATTGGTAGAGGAACTACATTGATATAAAAGAAAAAGTCACAATGTCTTATAATTGGAGTCAGAAAAATTTAGAAATGACTACCCGATTTTGAATTGAAACCAAAGGAATTCAGATATTTGTCTCCAATCCTCAATTGGAATAAAAAAACTTATACTGAATTGATAAATAAAATGAGAATCAAATACCCTTTTAAATTATTAATATTATCAATGTGAATAAAATAATAATCACATTTAATTTTATTCACATTGATAATGGAAAAACATGTATGTGCAATAATAATTTTAAAGTTTTTAAAGGGTATTTGATTCTCATTCTATTTATCAATTATTTTGAATAGCCCTAAGTTTTAAAGTTTAATTTTCGACTTATACTGAATTTTGAATTATTTCTGTACTTCGCGCAAGCTCAGAAGACACACATTTTCAATAAACTCAACATTGTAATGGCGTTTCTTGTAAGCTCGCGCGAGTTATGTTTATGATACTATAAGATATATTCAAGGTAGCTAGCTAAAATAAAATTTATAAATATTAAATAATAAATTAATTTTAAGAGGGTACTGAGATTCTTATTTTGAATAGGGAATATTGGAGGGAGCTATGTCTATAGGTCTACTCAGTACTCATCCTAAAAACCATTTAGGATATTAGGATACTGGATCCTAGATTCATGAGACACAGAATACACGGAAAGGATCACGCGCATATTGTATACAAGAAAACAGCTAGTTGTGACGTTTCATTAACCCACAAAAACTGTTATAAATAATCTAGAAGCTGATTATCAATTGATGTTCATTTTTTGGGATGAAAGAAACTTGAGACATTGTCAATTCCACTTTTAATTCCCAATAATTTCAATAATTATGAAATGGTTCCACAACATTTGAACAGAAAACGGAGATCAATAGAAGGTTGGAGGAGAAGCTTGAAATTCATATTGAAAATTAGGCTGATATGGAGGAATTGAAAAGTGATTCAAGATGGCCGATTACGAATGGATTGGAGCTCTGTGATTGGCTACCAAAGTTACTTCCACTGGGAGGAGCCAACTGACTGGGCAGGAGGGAGCAGACCAGAGTAAAATGGCCGGTTACTAGACATTAGTATTTCCTTGAGATATCCATATTATTCTATTGAGTATAATTTGAGTTATGAATATTCAATTTATTGAGAAATATCCATAATTTGAAGCTCTAAATTAAATTCTTTATACCGAACAAAATAACATAGGCTAGTACAGAACACGAAAGACCATTTCTCATGTATTCGTTAGTGCGCGGAGAAAGCTAAAATAGACCATGTATTTTATAATGTACATCACTTTTTGTACTTTTATAATAACTTGTATAGAATCATGGGTGAAAATCACTTCATCATTATTTTAAACCTCATTAGTTTTCAGTAATTACTTTACATTGTAGTCACAGCATACTCTGATGAATAAAATAGAGTAGAGAGTCCACATTTAATAGTCCATCAACTCAACCAAATGTCCAAGCAAAGAAGATATTCTGCCAACATCGGAAATAACTCCAGCTCGGTCAATATTGGTTCGCAAATTTTAGATTTGGTCTTAAATTGTAGATCAGAATGTTTTTTACAATTAAAGACCGAATTTATAATTTTTGAACGAAAATTAACCGATCAGTAGACATTTTCCCATCTTGCCAGAATGTCTTCTTCGCTTGGACAGACTGAAGGTAGTAAAAACTGCAGAAATCGCAATTTAATCGTCGGTTAACTGATAGTTAGTCTGCACTTGACGGTTGAAACTAGAGTGTACTAATTGGAAGAAAAACGTTCAGTTAGTAAATAAACGGTGGACATTAGAGGGACCAGGTGGCCCTGCAGATGGAGCAATTAATCTGTGTTTTCCCAATTAGAAACAAAAAAGAGTCACCAGTAAATGGAAAGAGAAAGAGACGAAAAATGTGAGAGAAAGAGAAGAAGAACTAGAATGAAAGATGAAAGCAGCGACTACAGATTACAATAATTGTATTATGTGTTCGCTGAGTGAAATATAGCAGAAACCTGCTAATGGAACAAGAGTGAAGGCGGGGGGAGTGAAAGATTGACAAAGAAGAAGAAGACGAAGAAGAAGAAGAAGAAGAAGAATAAGAAGAAGAAGAAGAAGAAGAAAGGTTTAAATGGGAGAATTTGGAGCCAGCATTCCAACTACTGTATTACGTTGTTAATCGGATGAAAAAGAATGGAGCTTCCATTATGGAGCTGAAAACGTTTTAGTGTACAAATATGTATGTCTGGCTCAACAGCCCATGAAGGGCCTAAGCCTACCAGCTGGTTGGCAGTTTCAAATTCACTCTACTATACAGCCCGTCCAAGCCAAGAAGACACCCCGGCACGACGGGAAAACGGCCCCAGCCCAGCCAATACCGGCCCAAAAGCCATAAATTCTCAATCAGAACTCACAGTCCCCGAGCCGAAGCCGCCCCCTCCACCCCGCCAGAATTCCCCCCCGGCCGGACAGACCATACAGCAAGCAAATAATCATCAACCAGGATAGAGGTAACGTGTGGTTAGCACGTTGATCCTCTCAACCATAAGCCAGTCTCTGCAACCAATTGGCGGCGCAGAACACCTCTGAATAACATGCAGTTACTCAGTTAGAGTGTAATGCAACACTTACTATTCCTCCAGAGGCGGGAAAAGACTGATTTTCTTAATTTATTACTAACAACAGCCAATCTTCCAAAAGAGGGTAAGTGAACAAGTAGTCGTCAATTAAGCCTGTCCACACGGGTATAGAGTGCATGAAGTATGCCCCAATTTTTTATCTCAGAAATTTGTTCAGACTAGTTAGGGTGTTAAGATACTAAAAGTTCCCGGACGGGGGGGGTGTGAGCATAGGGCTGAAGGGGGGTTGGAAGGTACAATTTTAGAACCCGCATAAACCCGAAAACGTGTGATCCTAGAGAGAAGTGCTCTCATTAGAAATTACAGAGGACGAAAATCTCGATTAAATAAAAGAAAACAAAAATCAGCCGAATAGATTTTTTTACATTTGATCAAAACTCGTATTGATCTAAAACACACAACGTGAATTTTTTTTTTTTATTGCGGATGATGCCCATACAAGCATTTTTTTACCTTGTGCGTGGATAATGGATCTTGAGTGCTAAGGTGATTGATGAGGTGAAAAACAGCCATGCCACTGGGATTCGAACCCAGACCTGCGGCAGTGCTAGCCGCAGCCCACTGCGCCACCGAGGCCGGCAAATTCTGTCCATAATAGAGGCTCTATCTGCTTCAAGAGATTGATAAAAATCACAGTGTTTTTATGGCACATATTTCTGCCGTTCCGCAGTTTGCCGTCACCTACCACCCACCCTTAATGAATGGGAAGCATTTTTTTGAAAGTCTAAAAGTGATACAGGAAGGAAGCTCGTTGATACAAGAAATTTTCAATTTACGTTTCTGTCCTCAAAACATCATTTCACATGAAATTGTATTGTTATTCATTGAGTCAATAAATACTGTAAATATATATTCAATGATTAGAATTTTCCATGAAGTTGGGAAGTATTGTGGCCTACCACTTGGTATACATTGACCATACTTGTGGTACTGAAGTTCCAATGAGAAGAATAATAAGAATAAGAATCATTTTAACTGTCATAACTCATGTATAACACAACAATGTTTGAGTTTAAAAATAAAAATAATTGTTAAAATGCTATGAAATACAACGATTCAAAGAACAGGGAAATGAATTATACTTGGAAATAACTTTGAATTCAAAGATGTATTACACAATGAGAGAAGTTCATTTCGGTTATAATTCATTTCTTTGGTTACTTTTCAACTTCAATATACAATATTGCTATAGAACAAACAAAAGGCAAATGAAAATAATATGAATTCACATAATTATAGCCGGTAACACGGCAAATGAGTTCATTCTAATCAAAGTTTTTTTTCTCCGTCACGTGACTAAATATTTCAATTCGTTATTCCTGTGAATGATCTTCCCCACTACCCTATTTGACCACCCTTCTTCATTCAACATTCAAAGAACATTCCCTCCCTCTCTCCCCACAATATTCTCCCCATCCATCCCAACATTTTCAACTTACCTGCACTTCACCCCGCCCCCTCCCATTCATTTTGTTAACGAATAACAGATAGAAAGGATACATTGCTGAGGTTGAAACTTGAAAGTGGAATCAAGAGAGAAAAATTGAGAGAGAGAGAGAGAGAGAGGGTGGGAGAGAGTTCACGAGTATTGATCTTCTGGTTGGCACCTGACGAGTAGAAGTAAAAGAAGAAGAATGGGTGAAGGTTGAAGAGAGGAGGGTAGTGAAAGACAGAGAAGGAGAGGACGAAGATGAGGCGAAGAGGGAGAAAGGAAAGAAGGAATGGAAAGAGAGGAGGAGAAAGAGCAGGGGGAGAAGTTGATGGAGAAAGTGGAAAAGGAGCAATAATATTAGAAAGAGGAGAAGAGGAGGGAGATGAGGAGGAGAATGGGGAGGACAAAGGGAAAGTAGAAAGAAGAAGAAGAGGATGACAAGGAGGTGAAGGAAGGAGAGGAGGAGGTGGAGAAGAAGGAGTAGGAGGATGATGAGAAGAAAATATAGAAGAGGAGGAAGAGGACGAGGAAATGATAATATTAAAGAAGAGGAGAGAGCGCAGAGAGAGAGAGAAAATGATGGAGGAGGTGAAAAAAGAGAAATAATATTTATTAGAGAGAAAATAGAGGAGAAGAATGAGAAGGACAAAGGAGGATGAGGAGGAACAAAAGGAGAAGAAGAATGAAGAAGAGGAAGAGAAGGAAGTGGAAGAGGAAATGGAGAAGGAGGAGGAAGAATAGTAGGAGAAGGAAGGAGGAAGAAGAAGGAGAAGGTGAGATGAAGGAGTATGATGTTGAAGAGGGGAAGAAAAAAAGGGGGAGGAGGAGTATGAGGAGTAGGAGTACGAGGAGGTGATGGAGAAGGATGAAAACGATGAGGAAAAGGCGGGGGGAGGAGGGGGAGGAGGTGGAGGAGGAGGAGGAGGAGAGGGAGGAGAGGAGGAGGAGGAGGAGGAGGAGGAGGAGGAGGAGGAGGAGGAGGTGGAGGAGTACGAGGAGTTGATGGAGGAGTACGAGGAGGTGATGGAGGTGACGGAGGATGAGGAGGAAAAGGAAGAGGAGGAGGAGGAGAGGAGAAGGAGGAGTAAGCAGAAAAGGATGAATACCCATCCACTACAGCCAACCGCTATTCACTCATTCAGCAAAATACACAGACATCCACGTATGCTAAAATATACACCAACTGAAGTGGCGGTTGGCGAATACCTTTTATCGATGCTCACCTCATCTAGTACAGTCCGCGAGCGGTCTTCAACAGCAAATCTTATCAAAAACTACTCCAACTAAACCTCTCCGCTCTCGAAGACCACTTTCAGACTGTCCTGACCGAGCTGAGCATTGATAACAAACATTCGCTGGCCGCCAGTCACGTTGGCGTATGCTATAGGTGGTTTGGTTGCCACTGCATTCCATTGCAGCCATATAAATGAACGTGGAAATACCGACAGGATAGGAAGCTCAGTTATTGCGCGTCCAGAATGGATGGATTGGTTGGAGATTTTATTATGCCTGTGTGGGCAGAGAATTAGAGGATGACCTACTGCGGAGAGAGTGGGTAGGAATGAGGATGAAGGGTGAAGAAGAAGGTAAGGAGAAGCGTGAAGGAGAGAGAAATAGAAGAGAGGGAGAAGGGTGCTGAGGAAGGAAAGAAAAAAGGTAAGATTCAGGTTCATTCACTTTTTTCATGTAAATCACAAAATACATCGGCTCAATTCCTATACAGGGTGTTTCAGGAGGAATTTGCAATACTTCTCAGGCTGATTCCTTACACCAAGTAGACAAAAAAGTTCCATGGGACCAACCCCCAAAAACGCTTTGTTACTGAGATAACAATGGCGAAAATAGAGATTTTTCAAAACATATTAATTTTACTAATTTTTTAGAGGCTTTACCCGGGTTCTAAAATAATCAATTTAAACATACGAACCGACGTACAAATTATTTGTTCAATTACACAGACGAAAATTTCTAAAGGTTTCGTGAACGATAGAACTCTCTGCCTTTTAGTTACTATAAGACAATCATTATTCATATAAGTTTCAGCTACATCAGTCTGCTGGAGACACCAGGCAGGTATACGAGTTTTGAATTTGCCGCCACAAGTAATAAGACCAAATTGGCTATTGAGACAAGTTGGAGAACCAATTTCAAATATTTGATGTACGCCTATCGTCTGTCCAAGCAAAGAAGACATTCTGGCAAGATAAGTAAATGACTTCAGCTTGATCAATATCGATTTAGAAATCATGAAGTTAGTCTGAAGATTGTAGAAAACATTCTGTTCTACAATTTGAGACAAAATTTATAATTTTTGAACCAATATCGACCGAGCTGGAGTCATTTTCCTATCTTGTCAGAATGTCTTCTTCGCTTGGACAGTCTATAGCTTTCCTAAACCCTCCGCACCCACGACTGTTACCCTCATCCCCGTTATAGTACACTTCTAGTTAGAAATAAGGTCTCTGTATTGATCAAAGAACAGAATGAATGGATGAGGACGGAAACTAGATTGAGAAAGAGAGAGAGAGAGAGAGAGAGAGAGAGAGAGAGTTTGATTTGGAGAGGGGAGAGAGAGAGAAAGAGAAGAGAGAGTGAGAGTGAGAGTGTAAGAGTGTGAGGAAGATTGGCAAGAAGGAGGAGAAAGAGATATATAGATGGAGAGGAGTAGGAGAGAGTGCGAGAAATATTGGCAGGGGGGAAGAGAGAGATAAGGAGAGAGAGAGTGAGTGAGTGACAAGGGGAGGGACAGAGAGAAAGAGAAAGATAGAAGGAGAAAGATAAATGGATAAAGATGATGAAAAAAGAGAGAGTACGTGAAAGATAATAGATAGAGAAAAGGAGAGAGCGCGTGAAAGATGAATAAAGGAGAGAAAAAGAGATGGAGTTTGAGTTTAAGATAGAGAGAGAATTTGAGAAAGATAGGCAGGAAGAAAAGAGAAGAGTAGAGAATGATGATGATCATACTGAGAATAATAAATGGCAGGAGAAAAAGTGGAGTACTGAGCAATATAATTAATTTATGATGTAAAAGTTGAAAATAAGAATCAGCAGGAGTAAGAGAAGTCAAAAGATGAGGAGAAGGAGGAGGAGGAGGAGGAGGAGGAGGAGGAGGAGGAGGAGGAAGAGGAGGAGGAGGGGGAGGAGGAGGAGGAGGAGGAGGAGGAGGAGGAGGAGGAGGAGGAGGAGGAGGAGGAGGAGGAGGAGGAGGAGGAGGAGGAAGAAGAAAGGGAAGGATGACGAAGAAGTGATAAGAAGAGAGACAAGATTTTGACAACTGTGATGATTGAATTATCTTGTTTGACTTCATTGTCAGGCCAGCTTTGATCATTTCTGTATTTCTGGTTCAATTAATGGAATGAACATCTTATCGAGTGATAAAATTGTACATTCCAGATTTTGTGTTGGAGTAGTGTTATGATTATAATAACCTTATTTATGACGATCACTTCATATTCAAATTCGGGATGAAAATGGAAGGACAATAGTAAGCTCTAATTCCTCTCTTCAATTTGATGTTGTTTACGTAGGCTATCGCATTGAAAGATGAGTGAATTATTATTTCAAGGGCAGTTCTTACTTTGGGATAGTATCAAGAGTATTTCAATGTTTCAATCTGCACTAAAACAGCACTTTGAAAACGATTAAAAATTTTTAAATAGACCTATTTTTTCAACCCTACATAGGCCACTTTTAGGCTGAGGCCGCACTGCCTAGAGCCTGGAGGGTGTAAATCTATAGAACATAGACACCATCAACAGTAATACATCGTATGAAGTCATTCTGTTTTTTGAGGTTATGTTGTCCATATTTAAGAATTTCAAGATGGCGGCTGAACACTTACCATTCATACGATGTATTACTGTGGATGGTGTGTATGTTCTATAGATTTACCAACTATTAAGGCCTTAAATTAAATGAAGCTGTTCTGAAAGACATGAGGAAGAAGAGAACGATAAAGTGTTCGTCTAGTCAGCTGATTCATTCGCCATTTTCCAATTATACTCTTAAACCCTGAAGGCCTATAAACAAACAAACCCTTTGACCCTACCCATCCTAATCCCACATCTGTTTACACAGCCGATTAAAAATGACACACGTATAGTTTGTCAAGCAAAGAAGACACTCTGGCAAGATGGGAAAATGACTCCAGCTTGTTCAATATTTGTTCAAGAATAATAAATTTGGTCTTAATAGTATAGATCGAATTGTTTCCTATAATTTGAGACCAAATCAATAAATTCTGAACCAATATTGACCGAGCTGGACTCATTTTCCCATCTTACAGAGTGTCATCTTTGCTTGGACAGGCTATATCAGTTAATCCATCTATCGGAAGCACGAAGGGATTTAGTAAGTTAGGATTTAGACCGGCCTGGACTGACGAACAAGTTTCAAATTCACTTTCCGGAATCCCATATGAGCCTCGTACAGGTTAAGCAGCGAATGTTGTCCTTTACTAACTATTGGTCAGGTTTAGGTGTGTATGTGTGTTTTATCCAAGAGTTTGTATGTATACTATTATATGAAAACTCTTTTCAAGAATATATGTATATTCTGACCAATGTGAGTATGACCAATATGAGTATGTGAAAAGTGAAATAAAAGTTTGTGTAGTCTCTCCAAGCAAAGAAGACATTCTGGCAAGATGGGAGAATGACTCCAGCTCAGTTAATATTGGTTCAAAAATTATAAATTTAGTCTCAAATTGTAGATCAGAATGTTTCCTGATTTGAGATGAAATCTACAATTTTGAACCAATATTGGCCAAGCTGGAGTCATATTCTTATCTTATCATAATGTTTTTTTTTTGCTTGGACTGACTAGTTGGATATAGGCTACTATATATTTTGAAGTTGAGTGTGTATATTCTCAGCTATGTAAATCTGTCTATGTGTGTGTGTGAATAGTTAAATACTTGTTTGTGTTATATATACATGAGTCTATGTATACTGTGTTGTCATTGTGTTTGGGTGTGTTCTCTACGTTTATGGGTGTATTTTGTCTGTTTTCAGTTCAAAGTTTGTTAGTACGTAAATGATGGAATTTTTGTTGGATGAGAGTGTTTTTGAGGAATTTGTGCCCACTAATTGCTTAAACTAGTACTCCCTACAGGTATTTGCTCGAGCATTTTTTCTAACTTTCACGAATTGGTTTTTCAGTCGTGATGACTCTCAAGTAAACGAGATCCGACGTTTTTAGATTGCTGCGGGAATTCCAGACTATTTCAAAACTCATTAGCTTCATAAACTAGCAATTGACTTTAGCCCCCAACAGCTAATGTTGTTAATCAGAGTTTGAATTTAGCTATGCCTGGATGATGGTTATAAAATTAAATAAGACAATAGATGTTCTACATCATTTGAAAATGAAACTTTAAACTAAGGGCTATTTTGAATAAATGATGAATAAAATGAAAAAAATCAAATACCCTTTTTTTAAAACATCAAAAGTATTATTATTCACAGACATGCTTCGGGACTAAGCCCATTATCAATGTGACTCATGTTATCAATGTTTTTCTTCGCCTGTTATAGTCTGTCCAAGCGCAAAAGACACTCTGACAAGATAGAAAAATAACTCCAGCTTGGTCAATATTCGTACAATAATTGTAAATTTGATCTTAAATTTCAGGAAACATTCTGCCCTACAATTTGACACCAAATTCATCATTTTTAAACCAATATTGACAGAATAAATGAATAGATGAATGAATGAATTAAAAAATAAATGAAAAAATGATTAAACGAATAAATGAATAAATGAATAAATGAATAAATGAATAAATGAATAAATGAATAAATGAATAAATGAATAAATGAATAAATGAATAAATGAATAAATGAATAAATGAATAAATGAATAAATGAATAAATGAATAAATGAATAAATGAATAAATGAATAAATGAATAAATGAATAAATGAATAAATGAATAAATGAATAAATGAATAAATGAATAAATGAATAAATGAATAAATGAATAAATGAATAAATGAATAAATGAAATAAATGAATGAATGAATAAATTAATAATACGCTATAAGACATACGAGACAGACGAAACCGCCTACCTTTTTGGCGTCACCTGAACACTGTTTGGTTCTACTTTATTGATATCATCTGACTTCACACCACTCCTATTCCATTCAACACTCAAGGGACACATTACCCATTCGTAGCAACCCATTCATTTTGATTGAACCACAGTTCATTATTTTCGTGTTAATGGGAGAAATGTTTCAGTTGAACGATAATATTAATATTCGCGCGGGTTTCATTTACAAAAGTTATAGATGTAGATAATCAACCCCACATTTTCTATTAGACCACATTTCAATATTCACGGGTTAGTTAGTATAACTACTGTTTTAGTCAACCGAGAATATTAATATTCAGTTTTCAGTTGAAAGATATTGAAATGTGAATAATGTTTCAATTTTATGGGTGACAATCTACAAATCTATAGAGTATTTCATAAAAGAAAAGCATGTCAATCTTCAAAAACAATATTTTCTGCTCATTAATATTAATTCTTTTGAATAATAAACTCTTTATCAGTAATAAAATTATTGTGTCGTTGTGCTAACGTTGGATTTCACTTGAGTTGAATTCAACTCTAGTGTACGAGTGAGTATTTTTAGGGAAGTTATCTATTTACTTCGAAAATTTGTTATTAATTGTATTTAAAATGAAGTGTACCACATCTTTATCATTGAAAATTACTGTAATATCAAACATTGAAATCTCAGGGACTAGCGTACTAATAAGAGTTCTATTAGGAATGCAGAATACTGTAAAATTGAAATATTGCAGATAGGTATGCTGGGACGCACTCTTGTTGAGGACAAGACAAGAGCTGTGATTGGCTGGCTTAATCCTCGTGTAGAAACCTTTGTCTCTCGGAATTTGATATTGTCCTTTTTATTATAATCATTATCCGACATGAATTATATATAAATATGAATTCATAAACAATAATGAATGAGGATGTAATTAGAAGTTGAATCTCATAATGTTCATACATTCATTGTTATTATTATCGTATGGCTTATTTTGTGGGGAGTTCCTAAGAAGTTCCTCTGCCGACATAACCACAATTTCCCATGATGGGAAATTATTGTGGTAGTTCTTGATTTTATTTGACCACAGTTATTACAATTTTAGTGAATTTCTTCAAATTTCAAAGATTTTAACGAGTTTTGTTTATAAAGTGAGTTATTGGGTAAATTACTTCCATTGAGTAAATTAGATTTCTTAAATATTGAATTTTGTGAATAAGTGAATAAACTATGAACCCTACTATTGACTCAAAAAGAAAAAAAAACGGGCCAAAAAATCCTTTAAACCTATTGATTGACTTTCCAAGCAACTTTTGAGAGTGGCAAAAATAAATTATATGAAAATAACTATGAAAAACTATGAGAACTAGCGTAGCTGAAATTGAAATAATTTTTCTCTTATGATAAAAATAATGATAAATAATTACATTCTCTTATGATACATCAAGAAAAACCACGAAACACAAAACACGTGTCAATTATTCTCTCGAGTGTGGAAAACTCAAGAGGTTTTTCCGAAATTTTCCCGCTTAAAAGACACCAATCGCCCTCAGGCCTTGACTTAACAAGACACACGACAGCTGCGGCAACGTGACACGAATTTTCCGACACTAAAGAATTTTCCGACCCAAAGAAATTTTCCGAGCGCTTGACAGACTTTCCCAGCCCCGGGCTACTATGAAGACGTGGCCAAACAATTATTGTTACAGCTGGGAAAACCATTTTCCAATAATGATAACTGGAAAAAGACACGGTTACAGAGAAAGTGGGAAGAAAACCTTGTTTATCAATAATTCTGGTACTAGAAATATCACCTTTCCGCCGTCTAAGATATAATTCCAAACTGAATTATATATTTACTGGTGAATAACTCAATACTCAATTCCCAGTTAAGAGTAAGAATAGAAAGAGAAAAAATACTTCGTAGCATGATCCATATCACAATATTGATGATTAATTATTAATTGATATGGATCTTTGTTGTCTAATTCCTAGAGTGTAAAGGTACGATTCCCAAGCGGCAGCTCTAGCCGCGCGGCTCGAGCTGCCCGGCTCTAAATTCGCTGCTAGAGCTGTCCAGCTCTAGCTGCGCTGCTCTTGTCATGACAACTCTATTCACATAACTATATAATGGATATTTACCCTGTTATTAGGGCTACTTATGTATAATAAATAAATCAATAAATAGTGAAATTCACTCCAAAATGACTTAAAAATGGTTAATTTCACTATTTTATTGATTTAGTTTACATGAGTAGCCTTAATAACAGAGTGAACATCTATAATATATATGTGATTGGAGCTGCCGCTTGAGAATCATACCTTAATGGTGGTTTTCTATACCCTATTCACGATCACTTGAGACGAAATAAAGAAACTTTTTGCATGTACAGGTAGCTATTTTTGTTCGAGCTTGAGGAAAAGCCAAGAACTTTGATTGGCTACAGCTGTTCGACTGCGGCCGACCGTCGTATGAAGTAATACCTCCCTTTACCCGCACACACGCGCAAAAATTGTTTCATTTCGTCTCAAGTGATCGTGGATAGGGTATAGTCTGTATTTCGGATACAGTTTCCACTCGATTTCAACTACAATGCTTGTTTCTTTCAATATTTGTAAGTAGACTAGATTTAGTTCAATTTTACATTGAAATATAGTAGAATAGAATATTTCTTCACATTAATTGGGAAAAGAGGCACCACACAAAATAAATATTCGGATAAATTCAAATATGATTATTCTTTGTGGATGTTGCCATACAAAAATTGAAGATCTGGATATTTTTTTAAAGAAATATTATAATCGAGTTAAGAATAATATTCAAGTTACAGGAGCTGCTAATGATAAAAAGAACATAATTTCTCTTATTCCTTCTTCGAGTTCCATTACGAATATTACTGATTACTAGAATAATAGAGCTTAAGGATTCTCTTTGCTAGAACTCACTTATCTTAGCAGTAACAACTCCTGTTAATAATCTTACAAGTGCAATACAGGGTGTTTCAGGAGGAATGTGCAATACTTCTCAGGCTGATTCCTCACACCAAGTAGACAAAAAAGTTCCATAGGACCGACCCCCAAAAACGCTTTGTTACTGAGAAAATAATGGCGGAAAATTGAGATTTTTCAAAATATATTAACTTTTTAGAGGCTTTAGTGAGGTTCTAAAATAATCAATTCCTATGTAAAATTAGCTGAGGAATTCAATGAAACCAGTTCATGTTTGTAAATTTACCGGTTATTGACAAAACATAGCACAAGATAGTGATGAATTTGTGTTTAGTAGCAATTTTGCTATTTTTGATCGCTATTTCTGAGATTTGGGTGAGATTTACACAATCGCCGCCATTCAACTTTTTCTTTAGAATCCGATTCTCTTCAACTTCCAACAATAGAAAATACAATTTTATGATTCCTTATCCAGTAATAAGCCTTATTGCTGAAAAATGGCGGTTTTTAGCATATTTTTCCAATTATCTCAATAACCGTTAAAGTTACAAACTTGGAACTGGTTTCATTGAATTCCTCAGCTAATTTTACATGGGAATCGATTATTTTAGAACCTCACTAAAGCCTCTTAAAAATTAGAAAAATTAATATATTTTTAAAAATCTCAATTTTCCGCCATTGTTATCTCAGTAACAAAGCGTTTTTGGGGGCTGGTCACATGGAACTTTTTTGTCTACTTGGTGTGAAGAATCAGCCTGAGAAGTATTGCACATTCCTCCTGAAAACCCCTGTATAATTTAATTTTGTCTGTAACATTGTGTTTCAAAATGTTTACTGATGTAACAACCTATGAAGTTATAACCTGAACCAAAACGAGACATTCCGTCATTCATCAAGATGATACACATTGCTTCAAGAGACACAGCAATAATATTGAGAACAAACATTTCAGCATAATGTTCCATCTAAATTGGAATATCACAAACTGTTATACAATGATAAATTCACCTTCATTTCATTGTCATGCAAGAATGGAAGCGAATCTTGAGAGATATTGTCAGGTTGCGGAGGGTAGGTGAAGAGAATCTTTTGAATGAAGTTTTCGAAAGATAAGACAAGCCCATTATCTTTGGTTGAGGAAGAACGGTGGAGAAGAGGGAGAGGGAGAATGGAGAAGACAAGTAATAGAAAATGAAGGAGGAGGAGGACGAGGACGAGGCGGACGAGGAGGACGAGAAGGAGGAGGAGGGGAGGAGAATTGAATAATTGCCTTTATTGGGGCGGAGTTAGGACTCTTGGTCCTCTATACCACACAACCCGGAGATGGAGAAGGAGGAAGAGGGAGAGAAGGAGAGGAGGAGAGAGGAGAAGGAGAAGGAAGAGGAGGAGAAGGAGGAGGGGGAGAGGAGAGGAGGAGAAGGAGGAGAAGGAGGAGAAGGAGGAGAAGGAGGAAGGAGGAGAAGGAGGAGAAGGAGGAGAAGGAGGAGAAGGAGGAGAAGGTGGAGAAGGAGGAGAAGAAGGAGAAGGAGGGAAAGGAGGAGATGGATGAGAAGGAGGAGAAAAAGGAGAAGGAGGAGGACAAGGAGGAAGAGGAGATGATATCCAAAAAAAGGAAAATAAATTAGGGGAAGATTTAGGAGGAGGAGGAGAATAGGAGAAAGAGTACTTTATTGTAGAAAAATATGACGAAAATGAGAAAACGAACAAGGGCAAGGGAGCTGAAAAAAGGCATAGAAACAATAGGAAGGAAAAAAGAAAACTTATTTAAATATGATAGGCGGAAATGGGAAGAAGAATGGGAAACAGAATGAGGGAAAAATATGAAAGGTAAAAACGACATGGGGAAGATGTGAAAACGGAACATAAACAAATAAAGAGAAGAATTGCAAGAAATAATAAAAAACAATTATTGAAGAACGAAAGTAACAGAAAGGGAGAATAAGGAGAATACGATTAGAATAGAAGCATAAGAATTTTTTATAAGGAAGGAGGTAGTAGAAAACAAGAAAGAAGAAAAAGGAGTAGGAGAATAAGGAGGAATGCCATTGAAAGATCTTGAGCAGTGAAGGGATCTTCAATACTACGGGAAATTAAGGGAATGTCTCCCATGATACTTGATACGGGGGAATTGGCAATATGAACAAAGAAAACGGAAGAAGAGAGAGATTGATAGAAAAGGAAAGAGGGAGAAATTAAGAGAGAAACAGAGAGAGTAGTTCATAGAGACGTACAGAGATAAAGAGAGATTGACGGAGAGATAGAAAGAGTAGAAGAGAATAGAAACTTGATAAAGCAAGATGGGCAAGGGGACACGACATTACTCGAAGAATGCTCATATCAGTTAACTGGAGAAGGAAAACCTTCTGAGTGGAACGTGCTTGGAAAAACGAATAAAATTCCCCGGGAAAGGAAACCCTGTCTGGTACAATTTTCAAAACATTCTTCAAAATGAATGTCGCCGTAATGCTATTATAATTCTACGGTAGAGAATCGACTAAAGACTGCTACTAAGTTATTACTGCTGAGTTATTAACAATGAGTAATGTTTTATTGGTAACTCAGTTATGAATCTGTCATGATTTACTGATTCAGGGTTTTTGTGAAACTGTGAGTACATGGTTCTATTGCCTTACAAGAAGATACGAACAAGCTACTTAATGATACATGTATCAAGTCCATTAATCTGATTAAAAGGTACAGTTCTACAATTGTATCCCAGAAGATATTCGGTTAAGCGCTAGTTTTAGAGTATTTTTATGTAGGATAATCAGGACATTGGTAGAGGCATGTCCCTATACCATAGAGGAGTGCTGCAGCGCATTCACAGGATTCCGATCCTGCACTTGACATGTTGCATTCCACTTGTAGCTATACGCAACTATAACATGATAATAATAATACAGTATCTTCATTGAAACGTATGTTTGTTTTCGATTTTTCCATTCAGCGCCCGTATCAAATTCCGAGTTTTGCCCCATGGAATTTGAACTGTCAACACACATTTCAAGTGGAATCAGGGCAGTTGCTTGGAATTAGCCGCGGTTATTAAAAAAGGAGATATAAATTTGATGAGAAAGGTGAAAAACTCCCACCACTGTAGTAACAAAACATTTAAGAGATAATGTCTTGGGGATCTTTTCCACTACTTGGTGTAAGAAATCAGTCCGAGAAGTTTGGATCTTTCTCGTGAAATACTATGAATTTATCTAAAAACTTCAAATTGGAAACTTCTCGACTTGTATCCAATGCAATCACCTGAATGATCAATACATGATAATCCTAAATATCAATTTAATGATGAATATCAATTGACAACCAATTTTGTATGTTGAAATTTGAAGTATGCGATGAAATTTGATCAATTCAAATTATGAATTAATTATTGCATTTGTTGAAGAGATTGAGATTTTGTCACATTTAGAAAACAAAAAGATTAATATCGAAGTACTAAGTAATACAGTATGAGCTCAACTTTAAAACTTAGGGCTATTTAAAATAATTGAAAAATCAATGAAAATCAAATACCCTTTTAAAAACTTTAAAATTATTAAACCTGTTTTGTGGGCACGAGCCGCCAATGATTCAGTGTTCTCTGTCAATGGTAGTAAACATATATTCAATGTTCTCTTTCAATAGTAGAAAATAATGATGATAAAATAAATGAATATTATTTTGTCTATCAATTATCAAAGTTTTATAAGTGAAAATCGTTCTCCTAACGAAATTATCACGCATCACTAAACATTAACTTCACCTTATGTCCCAACTTCTATAGTCTTTCCAAACAAAGAAGACATTCTGGCAAGTTGAGAAAATGATTCCAGCTCGGTCAATATTGATTCAAAATTTATAAATTTTGTCTCAAATTGATAAACAGAATGTATCCTACAATTTGATACCAAATTTATAAATTTTGAATCAATATTGACCGAGCTGGAATCATTTTCTCAACTTGCCAGAATGTCTTCTTCGATTGAACAGACAATACGAATACCGGTATCTTCAATTCTCCACTTCCAGAATCATCACACTCGGAAAGTTTGCTAAACGGGGAATTTTGTCAATTACTGTACAACTTTTGTTTGTATTGACTTTTCAAACAATAAAGCACACTTTCTTTGCCTAGAATGCGGCCAGGAATACCTCATCCTGTTATTAAGAAAGTTTTCAAAGTTACATCTTCCAACTAAAACTAAGTTTGTAACTTTCAAGTTACATTGGACCTTGTATTGCTTTCCCTGTTAGAAACTAAGGTCATGATACGATTCATATTTTAGTCTGTTCAAGCAAAGAAGACATTCTGAGAAAATTACACCAGCTCTGTCAATATTGGTTCAAATTCATTTATTCTATTTTATTCATTTTACAGGATGAATAAATTGATCCTAAATTCAGTCTTCAATTGTAGAAAACGTTCTGCTATACAATTTGAGACTGAATTTATAATTTTTGAACCAATATTGAGCAAGCTGGAGTCATTTTTCCATCTTTCCAGAATGTCTTCTTTGCTTAGACAGACTATAGTTGGTAGTTTATAACAAGGTAATTAGAATAGAGAGGTAACAGTCATCAAAACCGTAGCCGGAAAAAAACCGTGAGTTCTGACGTCATCGGAACCACAGCTGTAAATTTCCTAGCTAGGTTTGCTTAATAGCTGTGGTTCCGATGACGTCAGAACTCACGGTTTTCTCCCGGCTACGGTTTTAATGACTGTTACCTCTCTATTCTAATAACCTTGGTTTATAATAAACAGGAGTGTACTTCCCATTATTATCAACCTGATATTATTTTACTTTGATTGAAATGACCGTCTGAAAGAATTATACCATTCAATCCTATAGAAATCCCTCTGCTTAATTATTTACAATTTTAGCAATCCAAAAATAGTTATAAAGTGTGTGTGTGTTAACAAAACATATAGAAAGACGTATATTTTTTCAAGATAAATGCGATTGTCACAGAATAAGGAATATTACATTTTTCTCGTGATTATTCACGGAGTCAACTCCACATCCCACAACTGAAAGCCTAGAAGGAAGTTGCAGAAAAATGGAAGAAAGCCGTATCAATTTATCAGCTTTAAATGTTCGCGTATTTTGGTCACGACCGCATGTCAAGGGGAGAAAAACTGTAATAAAGAGAAAGAGCGTGTGTGAGAGAGATGGATATATAGAGAGAGAGAGAGAGAGAGAGAGAGAGAGAGAGAGAGAGAGAGAGAGAGGGAGAGAGAGTGAGAGGGAGAGTGAGAGAGATGTGGGAAAGAGAAATATGAGATGAAATATGGGGAAATGCGAAAATGAGGAAGGAGAAGTTTTGTCTTATGAGAATAAGAGAGGAATAAAATTATGATAGAAGAAAATCTGTTCAAGAGAACGAGAATGAGAATGGTAGAGGAAAAGAAAGAGAACGATAAAAAGAAAGAGTAGAGAGGATTCAAGAAGAGGAACAAATTCACAGGAACAATACATTAAAATAGAATTAAGTGTTAATCGAATTGATAAAGTTTGAAAAGAAGAGGGACACACTTCAAGAAGAAGTGTGAGAATGGAGAAAGAGTTAATTCAAATCAGAGTTAAGATTAGAATCAAATTGAAAGAATTAAAAGGTTTATATTAGATTAGATTACTTTATTCGAATAGATAACAAAATTCGGCTTAGATTATACATTGTAATATAAATGAGTAAAACAAATTATCCTATAAATTTCACAAAAATAGAGACTTCTAGTAAAAATTCGAAAAACGGTGATGTAATGAATGCAAAATTTATACAGATTTTAAGTTGGAGGCTCTGCAAAATGAATAAGGAGTGGAAGTTATCTAAGTGAAAAGGCGAAGTTTAGATATATATATGTCCATTCTTGGGAAAGGATAATAAGGTTATCCTTTCCATTAACACTTGGCCTTAAGTTGAGAATTCATAATGAGTTATTAGAATTACTAAAGATAGTAAGAAAAATTATTTTAGCATTTAAAAACTAGATTTGAATGAATTGATACGATATTAATCGATATTTGAATTATATTATGAGATAAGTAACAATGAAAATTATTATGGTGAATAGTTAATGGTAATGGAAATGGGTAATGATATTATGAATTGAGATAACTCAAAGTAAAATTATTTACAAGTATATGAGAGGTATATGAGAGTATATGAGAGTATATGAGAGTTATTTACAAGGATGAGAGGGAAGGAGCGTGAATAGCACAACAAAGAGGAGAGGTTCAGAAACTGGTGAAAATAGAGTTTAATATAGAAGCAGGTAGATCAAGGAAAAAAAAAAGATGAAATTGAAGGGAGAAAACAAAAAAAGAGTTATGATGATAGAAGATGGGAATGAAAGAACTGGGAGAATTATTAGTAGATGGAGTACGAAAAATAGCAATTTGAGAAAAATAAGAAGAAGAGGGAGTAAGTGTAGCCTATAATAATAATTAAGAAGGAAGAAAAGAAAGATGAAGATGGAAATCGTAATTTAAAAAATACGAAGACGATGAGAAAACAGATGGGAAGATGAAGAACCAAATGATGAAAATGTACAAAAGTAATAAATTAGAAAAGGAAAAATAAAAGGAAGAAAAGTTGGAAAGGAAAATCGTGATTGGAAAGAAAAACTGAAAAGGAAAGAAAATAGATAGAAAGCTGAAGAACCAAAGGATAAAGCTATATGTGGAGGATAAAACGAATAAGTGGTGGAATAATATCAGTGGGGGAGGGTAGTAATATCATTGAGATGAGCCTCAAACGACCTTGACATTCTCGGCTCTCTGGCGTCCTTGTCAAATATTTTGTATCTCGTAAACACTACGCCCTTTTTCTCTCACTCTCTCACACACTCCTATACTCTCTCGCTCTCCCCCTCACTCATTCTTTCCCTCTAGCTTCAACTGACTTTTTGACTCGCACACATTCTCTCTTGTTCTTTACGATATCTCTGTATGCCAATTTATTGATATTTTAAGCCTAATTTCCAATTAATCTATTTAATTGTCCTCTTAGTCCTGAAAAGCCAGTGCAGAATATTGAGGAATTCTTATACATATTGTATAAAATATCGTGTGTATGTTAATATGCCATTAATTTAATAATACGCCAGTTAATATTATACCATTGGATTAAAACGGTTTCGAAGATGAAATAGTTTGTAGACACAATGGCTAGACATATATAAATTTAGCATACGTTTTATCAAAAAGGTTTATAACAATTTATGAATGCCTTTACCTTTTATTTATCTATTAATATAATTAATAAATTGTATTTGTGTCACATATCCTTGGTATTTCTATCACAATTTTGATTAAAATGTCCAGATTTTTAGGTTATGAGTTCAAATTTCTATTCCAGCCAATTTTTACTGAATACCTTCACGTTACCGTGCCTCAATGCATCATAAAAAACAGGGTATGCGCATCATCCGCCAAATCCTATTCAACGTTTATTATTCAAAAAATTTCTTTTTGCGAATTATGACCACATAAGCACTTCAACTAGTCCGTGGGTAATTGATAGTGAAAGCGTGGGTGATTGATAAGGTCAAAAACACCCATGCCTACTGGGACTTGAACCCACAACCAGGCGTTGCTCAAACTCATTACAGAGAGGGCATAACTGCCTGATATTGGGCACAGTGGAAAACGAGAACGAGAAACTAGAATGTTTCAGATCAGAGCTTCTAGTACCGTGTGCAAGAGCTAATATTTTCAGAAAAGTTTTATAAAACATTTCTATTTTTGACACTGGCGGCTCGTGCCCACGAAACAGGTGAACTTCTGTACAGTAAAAGATACGGGCACTTCACCTGTTTCGTGGGTACTCTCAGCTAGTGATTTTTGATAAATTGATTTTTATTTTAAGTGAAGATTATCAGTACAATTACAAGAATAATTTTACAAGAAAAAATTTACAATTCTAATTTAACTGAAATAAATGTGTAGTACTCACCGTGCACTCGTTCTCGCCGACGTAGCAGAAGTCTCCCGAAGCCGAGGTAGGCGACCACAGATGATCGCCATTGAGCGCCGTCTCGCTCCAATCAGGAGTCGCCCTCACCACTCGCTCCGCCCCTCCGACCCCGCCCCCTCCCCCGCTCTCACCGCCAACCGCTTTCCTGAAAATACCATGGTGAGATTAAGTACAAGCTCAATGGTAGAAAACAAATTATGGAACAAAATAATCTATCCTAGTTCTATGAACAACAGAATTTCAATAGGTAACTTTTATCTAATATATTTTTTTAAATAATTCTTTTGTGAATTCCATCAATATTTTCGTTTTCTATTAATTTTCAAATCATCCTATTTATTTTAATTGAAATTCATGTTAAAATTCGAACGCATAACCTACTTTATAACTTTCTTGTATGAAATGGAGGAGGAAGAGTATTAGGAGAAAATTCTACATTGTAAATTATTATGAAATAAATAATTATTATCATGAATATTTTGGAGAGTTTCATTCGTCCCTGACAATTTCCATGTATTTTTTGTAAATACTTATGACAAATTAATTTATTGCTTCCAAGGGTGATGCCCATTCGCGCTTTAAACATGTGCGTGAATGATAAGAGGGTTGATACTGAAAAATAACGACTGCTTATTGATGGATAAGATAGCTGAAACAAATAAACCCAGAACAAAGCACATAATGGACACCAAAAACCATAATGTGACTAAGGCCCTATTTTTGAACATTCCTTTTATAAGATTCTGTCTCTTATCCTTGATAGAGCTCATATAGTAGAAGATCTACTACTGATGCCCCTAGCTTCCATAGAAAACTGTTTATCCAAGTTAAATATGAACCTTCCAGATACTGTAAATCGAATCTAAAATCGAATTTTTTAATACTATTTTCATTCAATACGTAGGCTATCTACAACAGAACTAAATAGTTGATTGTTACTTTTTGATTGTATACTTAAATATTGAAGGATATGATTGAATCTGATTGATTGGATGGAATTGATGAGTTGAAAATCATATAAGTTTCAGTAAAGCCTTCATTGTTCATTGGATGTCTTATATGGTGATACTAAATATTCTTTATTTCAGTATCAATTCAAATTTGGCGCTATCATATGACTCCGAAAGGCGGATGTATGGATCCTTACATTACATAGTGATCCGCCGAGTATTCAACATAGACTCATACAAGATACAGATAATCAGCCTATAATGAACATAAATTATTCACACGATCATATACAGTATCTAGAATCAGACGTATTATGAGTTATAAAGTAGGCCTAGAATCAAAATTGATAATAAAGCATCAGGCGATTCAATTAATCAAGGAGCTAAAAGGGGCGAATAACGAATTCCATGAATACCAAATTAATATTTCTGTTCTGGGCGCAAATTAATCTACATGAATTATTCCTGAAACAACAAACAAAAGCATGAGTTCAATAGGGAATTTCACGAATTATGTAAACCAGCAATCACTCCAGGGTATTTATGCACTCCCTATTTGGGATCTTTTCATTTCCTGAATTGTAATAGTGGTTTTAATAAGAATCCTGATTAAAACGGACTCGAACAAGCACAATATACAATCTATCCAAACAAAGAAGACATTCTGGCGAGATGGGAAAATGACAACAGCTCCGTCA
The DNA here is from genome assembly GCA_017141385.1 of Sogatella furcifera. Lineage (NCBI taxonomy): Eukaryota > Metazoa > Arthropoda > Insecta > Hemiptera > Delphacidae > Sogatella > Sogatella furcifera. The sequence continues at coordinate 8,363,121 of CM029557.1, forward strand.
ATATCGGTTTAAAAATTATGATTTTGGTCTGAAATTGTAGATCAGAATGTTACCTACAATTTGAGATCAAGTTTATCATTTTTGAACCATTATTGACTGAACTGGAGTCATTTTTCCATCTTACCAGAGTGTATTCTTTGCTTGGACAAACGATACACGAGGAGTAATTATGACACTGTAATAATCATTGCAGTAATTAGAGCTTTGTTGATGTGAGCTTTGACGTCATATCTGACGAAACTGTTGAAGGTTGTAATGAAGCTCATATCAAAACGTGTTTCAAATTCACGATTTTGGGAAATAAATGTCGAGTAGCCGCTCAAACAACGGTGAAAATTGAATCCTTTGGAATGAATAAAATACTGAACATTAAAGTGATTGAAAATTTTGAATGTTTATTGTTAAAGAACCTTAATCGAAACGTGATTGTTCTTCTTTAGCTTCACGCCTTCCAAAATGGGTGGAGACCAACGCATTAGTTAATAGAAAAATTCAGAATGTTATATTGAATGGAACTAGTAGCATTGGTCAAGAAAATGAATGATAGAAATTGTGGATCTGAAATGGTTTGAGTCTGTCCAAGCATGGAGACCCTCTGACAAGATGGGATAATGACTAGAGCTCGGTCAATTTAGTTAAAAAATGATAAACTTGGTCTCAAATAGTAGGAAACATTCTGATCTACAATTTGAGACCAAACTCATCATTCTTAAACCGACATTGAGCAAGCTGGAGTCATGTTCCTATTTAGCCAGAGGGACTTCTTTGGTTGAACAGTTTATCAGTTACCATACTCTTAGTTTGCCTATCATTGTAATGTCTACATCACATTTTATCAATTTAAACGAATATTGAAGCTATTTGAATCCCAAGACAATTTTTCAGATATGAGAACAGACTTCATAAAAATAACAATCAGAATGTGAAACAAATTTAATATTTGCACAAATATAATCATGATATTATGGAACTAAATCTCAAAAAAATTTAATCTCACCATGGACACATCAGCAGTATTCATGGGTAAAAATATTGAACAAAATACAAAACAAGTATTATGATGGAATAAAAATAATAAAACATCAATAAAAAAAGATTGAATAATAAAGTGAAATTCTCATGAATATAATGTAACATAATATTCGAGTTGATTTCATAAAAACAACAGTATTTGAACTGTATCGTTTGCATACCAAATAACAAGCCATACCACTGAAATCAAAGTCCATGACTAGAATAGTATAGGGAGAGAGCACCAGTTTGGGGCATCCTATCTATGATGCCTATGTAGCCACCGGATATTAATACCATCCAAGACAGGAACTGAGGTGTCATCCTTCTACCCATCTCTTGAAGGGAATTTAGTTAATGATTCTGGGGAAATGGGCTCCCTAAAGAGCACAGCCTCCATACCCTAGAAGAAAGTCATTTTGAAAATACATGTTAAATGATTGAAATAATATAATGACTATGATTGGATTATTCATTTACAGAAAATAATAAACTTCTTTGCTCAAAATACAGACTAAACGTCTTTTAAACCAAATTTTGATAAATAAGTTCGAAACTAGGTTATATCATCAGGAGTGATTGAACAATAAATACCGACATAAAGAAGATTATTCTTATATTTTGTTTCAATAATACTGTAATAACTTCGAATTGCAGAAATAATGTTGATTTAATGGTATTTTCTAATATAGTCTGCACTGGCGGCTCGTGTCCACGAAAAAGGTGAAGTGCTGTACAGTAAAAGATACGGGCACTTCACCTGTTTCGTGGGTTCGAGCCGCCAGTGATAGTCTATCCAAGCAAAGATGACATTCTGTAAAGATAGTAACATGACTCTAGCTCGGTCAATTTGGTTCAAAAACTGTGAATCTGGTCTCAAACTGTAGGAAACATTCTGATCTACAATTCAAGACCAAATTTTCAACTTTCAAACAAATATTGACCAAGCTGGAGTCATTTCCCCATCTTGCCTGAATGTCTCCTTGTTTGAACAATCTATACTTGGAATCTCAGATTCTAAATAGATAACACTTGGTCTACAAATTTCTCTTGAATACTCAAGTATTGGCTTGATACGTTCCGTACTTGAATACTAGATTTATCAAGAACTGTAGACTGAAATCTTGGACAAATAAGCTATATTGGTAGAAGATTCGGATTGAATGGGAGGGTGTTTCTATTTTAAAATTCGTTGACAAAACTCAACTAATCTTGAACATGATATGATAATTGTCTATCCATTAAACTATTTCATCTATGTCTAACGTTGTTCACATGAGGTGAATAACCTGAAAATAGATCCATGACTTTCATGGTCTCAGTTACAAATAGGGGTTTCTTTGATACTTTGGTACTTTGATTGTAATTATTTAGAGTTTTAACAAACACAGTAGCTCTAAGAGAGAATAAGTATTGAACCAAGGTTCTATAATAAACCTTGGTTTCAGCCTCGAATGAACTACGCTTTTTTCACTCAAATAGACGATATTATAGAACATGAATTAGAACTAATCATTGATACATGATTGAATTTGAATTTTCTAATATTCAAATTTTTAATCTGAGATTAACCCTAAATTTATCATGTGAAACCGGTCTATGGAGTTCAGCAACGAATTTTTTAACAATCTTCACAGCTCACTTGAATTTAAAAGCAATTTCTCAAGTGAAAAAATATTGAGATAGCGAAAGTTTTCTGATTTTCCAAGCTACCACAATAAATTTGTATACGATAAAAGCATCTTTATCATACCTTTTCTAACTTTCAGAAAAAAAGAAAAATGAGAGAAACCTGCAAAAAGAATCTGCTAAACGTAATGATAATATATTACATCATAACACCGTCTCCAGGGAAGCTTTTAAACACGTGAAAAAGTCTCTGAGAGCGGACCACATTCTCTGATGAAAGTTTTCTCAAGAATCCAAAGATTTTCCCAAGAGTAAACGAAAATGTAAAGTTTTTCGCAAGATGTGAAGTAAAGGGGAAAGAGGAGTTGGGTGGGAAGGGGGAATTGAGGATGAGCAGAAGAAGAATGATGATTGGAATAATTATAAGAATAAGAAAGGAGAGAAGAAGGGAGAAAGAGGAGAAGGGTGAAGATATAGAGAAGTAAAGAAGGAGGAGGTAAAGTAAAAGGAAAAGAGAAGAAAAAAAGAAGAGGAGAAAAGGAAAGAGAATAAACATGAGAAGATGGAGAAGGAGGAAGAAGGAAGAAAGAAGAAGAAGAGGGAGAAAGAGAAAAATATGGAGAAGTGAAGGAGGAGGAGGTAAAGAAAAAGGAAAAGATAGAGAAAAAGGAGAGGAAGAAAAAACAGAAGAGAAAAGAAGAGAAAAGGAGAAGGGAAGGAGAGAAGAAGAGAGGAGAATGAAGAAGAAGGATCTAGGAATAGAGCAATTAGAAAGAGAAAGTTGAAGATTATGAAATACAAGAAGAAGAAAAGCTTGAGAACAGGAATGAATTGAAATTTGAGAGATGAAGAAACAAACGTTTTTGAAGGAAATAATAAGAGAGGCAGAATAAGGAGAACTCGAAGAAGGAAAACGATATAAAAATTTATTTCAGAGCCTACTCTTCAATACTCTACTCCTACACAAAAACTCAAGAATTCCAAAGAGAGAGACTCTAAAGGTAGAACGTATATATAAATTACAGTCAACTCACTATTCTCACAACCAAAGAATGAGGAACAAAGATCACAAAAGTTTTTACTCTTTTCCAACTCGCTTTCTTTGGAATTAATTCTTCTCCCCCTCACTGGCGGCTCGTGCCCACGAAACAGATGAAGTGCTGTACAGTAAAAGATAGGGCACTTCACCTCCAGTGCTCCTTCTTCTTTTCTCTTTCTCTCTCCTGCCATTCACAATCTCAGATTCCTTTCTTATCATCTTCCTACCTCGATAACCTTCCTATTGAAATCTTATATTGGGAGAAGTTAATTATTTCCTCATAAAACAATAAAATTTCTTTTCATTCCAATCCTGTCAAGAATTTATTATCAAGAAAGCACTTGAATGAAAACTGAGATTTCCATTCATATCATTCAAGAGAGAAGATTGTACCTAAGAAATTCAATAAAAGAATTTTTATTCTTATCTGTGAATATTTCAGGAATGGGACAATGTAATGAGGAATTTTTCAATGACTTTCCCATGGAAAATGAATGAGAAACACTTCACTCGAGAATAAGAAATGCAGAGAATTACAAATACAGAATTCAGAGACTGAGGTTCTATCAGTCACAGATAATTTTCTCGATAAAATTGGAATAAGGATTTCTAGAATAGCAATGATTCATGAGAAATTCCTATTGAAGTGATAATTTTCAGGGTCTGTTTTTCTCAGATAATACTTAAACAAGAGTTACAAGTAACGTAAACTTACTAGTAGCCTACCTTTAGGAAATTATAAATAGAAAAATTCAATTTATTATTACTTTAATAGAGATCTACAATCATGATTTTTTGTTGAAGAAATGACTTCCATAAATGGAAAATAGAATGTCAATCCTCTATTACTTAGGTTAAGGCCAGGAATACCTTGAGGTGATGAAATCTATTCTCTTGGGTGAATAACTGAATACTTTGAGTGATTCTATGTAAATAGAATTCTTTGTAATAGGACGAATTTTTTTCAATTTATTCAAAAACTTAGTATTATTGTGTGTTTACTGAAAATAATATGCTATGAATAGGATATGTGTGTTTCCTACAATAGTAATATAATGTAGATAATAAAGTCAGTCCATGAAAAGAAGACATTCTGGCATGATGGGAAAATGACTTCAGCTCTGCCAATATTGGTTCAAAAATAATGAACTTGGTCTGAAATTTTTGATCATAATGTTTCCTACAATTTGAAATCAAATTTATAATTTTTAAACCAATATTAACCGACCTGGAGTCATTTTCCCATCTTGCCAAAATGTCTTCTTTGCTTTGATAGACTATAGTAATGTGTTCATGTTGATTAGACACGATGCTCATCATGCTACTATGCTTTTGGTACTGTATATGGTTTATCTACTACTTTATAAAAGATTAATTAATTTATATTAGGGTAAATAGGGATTTTTCTAGTTAAAAGTCATGCTATAAGTTAAAGAATCTATTCAGAATTACTCATGCTGAATACTAGAGGAAATCAAAAAACTAATTCATCTTTCTAAGTAATGCAGAAGGAATTAAGGGGAGTGAAAAAATCGTACTGTACAAAAGTAACGTGGTTCATCGGAGTAATCATAACTCTAGGGAAATCTAACAAATTTTGTTAATTTTTCGTTTAAAACCATTTGTCAGGTATTTAGTCCAATGAATCGAAGGAGAATAATATTGAGGGATATGACTAATTGTGGCTGTTCTATTACCAAGCTAATATAAAATCCAAAATAATAAGTACACTGTAAAATAAGAATGATGAGAAGTAGACAATTTCTCCACCAAGGGTATTCAAAGGTTAAAGCCTTCAATAATATGAGTGTCAGTACTTCCCTCTCAACCAGGAGAGCAATGAGAATAATAAATATTTTTAATGTGATTAATGATATTCAACGGTAATTCCGAAAAATGTCGAAGTCATTGCAGGATAAAATTTGAAGATAATAATATTATTTAAATCGTAGATAAAGCATTATAGAAGCGAGAAAAATCCTGAAAACCTGAAAATGTGAGAATTTTTGCAAATGCAGTAAAATGTGAATAAAATAGGTGAGGAGAGCATAACAATAGGCAAGTCACAAATTTCCAAGATTACCTACAAGAGAAATGTTATTCATATCATATTAAATTTTACAAGACATATTTTACAAGGATCAATAAGTGAGAGATATGAAATGTGAGGAATAAATAGATTGAGAAAGACATATTGGAAATTTATGAAATGAGAAGAGATAATATTAAATGTGAATTTTTTTCATCGATGATGATGGAACGTAATGGGTAAAAAGTTTTGAATGATGATTTTGAGGTAATTTCATTGATGTTAAATGGGATATGAGTTTGGAATATTCAGTAATTTCAATTTGAATACAATACATTGCTGCTCCATATTTCAACACAAATGAATGTTGGAGGAACAGAAAAGGCTTTGAACTTTTATTCAGTAACTATGCTGAATCCAATGAGAAATTAATATTGAATAAAATAGTAATAAAATTTGAGCCTTTACAGTATTTATTTATCTATATCTATGAAAGCGAAATGGCACTGACTGACTGACTGACTGACTGATTCATCACCAGAACTAAAAATCCACTGAACCGAATGCGTTCAAATTTGGCAGGCATGTTCAGTTGTACGTTTAGACGCTCGCTAAGAACGGATTTTAAAAACTTTTAAAGAATACGCCAAATATTTAAGTTTTTCTATAGTTTTTCGGCGTTTTCTCAATTTTCTCGATAACCAATCGGTAGAAAATGTTGATATTTGGTAGCCAGGTTCAGATGAGGTCTAGAAATGTTGTGTTAAAATATATTTGATTTGCATTCAAGATTACGCCAGTTATCAGTTTTTCAAATTCTAGATGTATTGCGGGTTGCATATCTTCTGCCTTGATACTACCAATCCTTACTGTAAACCTTATAGATGAACTAATTTGGAAAATATTGAATCAAGTTTCAAACTATGTCCGATATACTTTCCAAGGTTACGCTCAATATTAGCGTTTACTATTTTTCGGAATTTTCGGAGTTTATCTTGGATTTTTTGACAATAAAGAGAGTATTTAAATTTGGTAAACAGGTCCAGATTATGTCCAGAAATGCTGTGTTCGATGAATTTTTAATCCCTTCTGAACGGAATTTGCAGGCGAGCGAAGCGAGCCTGTTTGTCTCAGCTTACACTGACAGAGGTGATGCAGGCGAGCAAGCGAGCCTGTTTGACTCACTGACACTACTGATACTGTCGGGGGTCCAAGGGGCGGTGCCCCCTGGCTAGGCGGAGAAGGCGAGCGAAGCGAGCCTGCCGGCTAGTATTTATTATGGAGCAGTAGAATGTTATTATAGAAATTTTACATAGAAAGACAAGAAATAATTAAACTGAGAGTTATAGTTAATTCCAATGTTAAACTAAGTTGTCATGAAGTCTTTTATTATTTAGAACAAAATGCAGTGAGTGAATAATTGTATGGGAATGAAGAAAATAAGAAGAAGATGGATGATGGATTACAAGATGCTTTGTTCTTGAATTATTTACATTACTTTGTTCATTGAGTGCTTGAGTAGAGTTCAATATTTTAAAAGATCGAATAATTCTTTCTACATTACTTTGCTTTGATTCAATTTTCCAGCATTAGTAAAGAAAGACTGGTCTTAGTTTTCCTTGAAAATGAAAAAATCAATTTGAACAGGTTTAAAAGAATTACCATAATATTAAAAATATTGAATTCACTCCAAATACTCAGTTAACAGAAAGTATAGATCAAAATTCTTGCTGCTAGATTGTAATGAAACTCCAAAGCAAGTTTAAACCAAATCGAATTATAGATAGAACTTGCTTTTGGAAGTGACTGTTAGACTATCAAATAGCCTGATTTAAATAAAAATATCTTGTAATCTACCACATAGAGTTAAAAATGAGCAAGGTGATAAAAATGCTGTAAGTCCACAGTTTAATTCTATACAACGGATTATTTTAAAAAATCCATTGAATTTAAAACTTGATCCAAAAGACCATCAAATTCGATTCTTGTTACAAAAGTACATAAAATTTTATACTTTTAGTACCATACAAATTTTTCCAATATGGTAAATAAACTTCAAATTCAAATATTTTGATGGTTTCAAGTATCATATTAAATAACTTTCTCTACCTTAATCATTATTGAATCAATAAATTCAAAAACAATAAAGCCAGAATCATTAAATCAATTATGATACAAGATCATTAAATGGCCATCCATGTACCATATTGTTTATCTAGCTTAGGTATGTGTTATCAATAGTGGTTTAACAAAAATTCTATAGTTTAAACCATCAGCTCAAATGAAACATATACTCATATAATGAAATGAAACAGATAATGAATGTAGCCTACAAATTCAACCCTAGACTAAATTATTTTTGTTTTAAATCTGCTGTTGATTATTTTGGCTCAATTTTATTACCGGTAACTCATGTAATGATTCTTTTCTTAATTTTTGATGTGTTAATAACGTACCCTTTATTCTTTTGAATTTTTATTGATGTATTGTATAAAAGAATGTAAATGAATGTAAGACAGCAATGTAAATAAATAAATGTACAATTTTTAAAGCAACTGAACCATGGACTCACAGCTTGAGAAGAAAGGAGATCAGATAAGGTGCCAGCCAGGTGCTACATACCCAGAATCATGTGCCGGAGTCATAGCAAGTGCCTTGTAGCGAGCCTGTTGTTCGGTTGGCAGAACAATGTCTACTGACCGCGATCTGGTAGACACTCCAGCGGGCGGAGGCTGCAGCAGAACTTTCTCATCAATCTCTTCTGCCCTGGGCGCATTGCTTTTCTGGATGAAACACGAATCCACCGACGCGGCCCGGTCTCGTTTCAACTCTGGTACAGCCAGGAAGAATTCACTGACCACCACTGCCGGTGGTGGGGGATCCCCGGGAGGTCTGGGATGATCCCCGGGTGCCTCACTCACTGTTGATGACATCTCCCCAAAACTGAATGCTTCCTGGCGCTCCAGTTTTGGAGAGGTTATTGAACGTCTCCTGGGTGGATCCAATGGTGGAAAAGGCAGTGGAAGACTCTCATCAGGTGACAAGGTCACAGTGATACAAAGTGCCCCTGGGAAATCCGGAATTGGCACCTGAGTTTGATGTGCTATCAAAGGTGGTTGACGGCGGTAAATAGGTCTTGGGTGATAAACATTGTCATCTTCATCATCATCATCATCTATCACATCAATTCTAGGTTCCACATAGTTGTGTTGTGGCTCCTCAATGTACACCTCATCATTGTCTTCTTCATCTGAGGATGTTGATGTTGAAGATGTATCTGTATCACCACTGCTATAACTGTAGCTGTCCCTTAGTTTCCCATAGTCATTATCAGTTCTTCCTCCTATGTTTGATGACATCATTCTTTGGGTGCGGTTGTACTCTTCAAGACACACACAATGCACACAGGTGACCAACCCGCTTTTGTCACCAGAAGACCTTCTGCGCTGGTATTTTTTGTTGGGCACCTCCAAGAAACTGCTGCTCTCATCACTCCCCCCACTGCTGGTGGCAGCCGAGTCGAATGACCTTGACCTTTGACCTACGTGTGATGCATGCGCAGGCACTGCAAGGAATCCGCCTTCCTGATTTGACATCATCTGTGCCTGTTGTGCGCGTTTTGCTTCCAGTTGGATCTCATCAAAGGAAGCGGACCGCACTTGTTTGGGGACTTCAAGGCTGCTCTGGGTCTTCATTTCAGCACCAGTTGGGGTTCGTGAGCGCTTGAAGGTTGTGCGCAGGCGCTGCATTGCAATGGCTGCACCTGATGCAATCGATGCACCTGGTGATGCAATGGCTGCACCTGATGACGCAACCAATGCACTTGGTGCACCTGGCGATGCACCTGAAGGTGCAATTGCAGCCGATCTGACGGCTGTTGCGGTGTCAGCGTCAGAAGTAGGGGAAGATGAGCAGGAAGAAGATGAAGTAGCAGCAGTGACCACCGCCCGACCCCGCCATTCGTCCCAGCTGGCTCAATCACACTGCAAACACACATACAAACGCGCATGCTCACTAGTGTTGTTATGTCCCATTGCACATGAGAGACACTTTCACGGATCTGGTGAAACTGCATTGTTTTGGGGGAAATTTGGAAATGCTCCTACAATGCAATCCTCAGTTGAATATACATTTTTTTCAGTTTCAAATACAATATACAGTTCATACTCATAGAATGTGTATATCATATCACAACATATTGTTACAGTAATCAACACCAGGATAATATTCTAATACTTAGAGAGGATGTTGCTACAATGTATATTGTAATGTCATCTCTTCAAAGCATTTGAGGACTGGAGTGATGTTAATTCAGAACATATTTGAAGAAATGAGTAGAAAATAATTAGAAAAAAACTAACACAATTCCCAACTGATTAATCAGAGTAGCATAGATTACAATGATATAAGACTATCAACGTTTTTTTACCCCAAGTTTTTGTCAATACATTCAATTGAAGACTTGCCAAGATTGAAGATTATAGACGAATTGAACACTTATTTTCTGATATTTAAATTTCTCGCAATTAGCACTTACAATATAAAATCTAGTAAGCTTGGAATATTACCTCGATTCCTTATGTGAAGTGAAAAATCATCACAAATATTCTAGCCAAAAGGAATAGTACTAAATAATCAAGACCCTCAAATCTTATTTATTAATCCAAACAATAATAAGGTCGAGTATGAGAAGAGACCTGATAGTCCTAACTTTAATAATATTTATCAATGTCAATGAATAATACACAGAGTTTTCACAGATTAAGTCGAAAACATTATCCTACTGAACTCAACCACCGTGCAACTAATGTATTAAAGATGCAAAAAATATAGTCAATTGATGTCATTTTACCACGGTTGAATCAATTGGATTGTTGAAATCAATAGTTGAATCAAAGAGGAGGAAAAATTACTATTTCTTAAAAAGAGAATGAGAATTCCCTCTCTTTGATGTAATCAACCAAATATTCAATTAGATCAACTATGTTTTGTTGAAGCCAGAAAGTAAGTTTAATCTGCTCCTTGTGCGCTCCAGCAGCTGATGTTTTCAATTAGAATTGTCCAACTTTTAGGCTTCATCTATACTAAGATCAAAAACTCAACACAACTGACAAGAATGAAGGCTCTTTAAAAAGATTTATAAAGGTGTTCATAGACCCCTTAAAAGAATCAAAACGTCATCCAATCTATAAACCGCTCACGAACGAAAAATTTTTCCTCAACGATTAACTACCATCACTTGTCTAATACCCCATCAGAGACGCTTTTTGGATCCTGGTCAAAGCTTATGTTAGTCTGAAACCCTATAAGCCGACAACCGCCCTGTTGTACGTGAGGGTTTAGAGCAAAAGTAAACCATGGGGGATTGAGAGGGGATGGGGAGGGGAAGGAAAAACAAGGAGGAAAAGGGAGAATGAAATAAAGGTGAAGTTTGGAAGACGGGAGAGTTTTGGAGAAGCGACAGTTTATTAGAAGAGGGGAGAGATGTTTGGGTCTTTGAAGGGCGAAAGAGCAATAAAAAAGGAGAAGTGAGCAACGAAGAAGATAACGTAAGAAAGGAGGAGGAGGAGGAGGAGGAGGAGGAGGAGGAGGAGGAGGAGGAGGATGAGGAGGAGGAGGAGAAAGAGGATGAGGAGGAGGAGGAGGAGGAGAAGTAGGAGGAGGACGAGAAGGAGGAAGAGGGTGAGGAGGAGGGTGAGGAGGAGGAGGAGGAGGAGGAGGAGGAGGAGGAGGAGGAGGAGGAGGAGCAGGAGGGGGAGGAGGAAGAGGAGGAGGAGGAGGAGGAGGAGGAGGAGAAGGAGGAGGAGGAGAAGGAGGAGGAGACGGGAAAGATAAGAGAATAAAATTAAAAATTTGAGAGAAAAAAAGGAATAATTGAGGGGAAACAAACATGAATTAGTGGAAGAATGATAAGAACAGATAATAGGAAGGAAGAAAGATGTGAAAGCACATCTAATAGAAAAAAGAACAATCAGACTTGAAAAAGGAAATGTTATTCAGTAATAATGATAAAGACCTAGAGAAAAGTAGGAGCAAAGAAACATAGGAGAAGGATTTGATTATGAATTAATACGAAGCAATAGCAAAGAATATGGAGAGACTTTATATTCACTAGCATTAGACATGAATTTCACTTTGGGAAATCAGCTATGACGAAAAATAGTGAGGAAATATCGGAGCAGAATAGTTTATTTATTGAAATAAAATTATGAAAGAGGCAATCAGTTGACTTCCCAGAAAGGAAGATGTAGAAAGGAAGGGTACAATGAAAATTATAGATAGAAGACAGAAAACGAAAAGAATAATGAACAAAATGGACGTAAGAAGGCAGAAGGAAAAAAGTTGACAGTGAAGATCAGTGAGAAGAATATGATAGGTAGAAGAAGATAAATGTGGGAAATAATAGAACGGAAATAAGAACTGTATAAGAAGTCCAAACTAGGAGCGCCGAAAATGAGTACTCGAAACGCGCCCGTGACTCAAACCAGTAAGTAAACTGCATGGCATGTAGAAAAGCACGAGTAGTGGCCACTGCTTCAATAGTGGCCACTTAAATGTTTATTTCTTCAAAATACGAACTTGATGCCTTTAAATGAGATCTAAACCTGCTATAGAGACTTAGCTCATACTATTTAGCAGCTAAATAGTTCAAGTAGGAGCTCTTAGAGTATCATCAGAGATTTCTGAGAGAAATTTATTGTCGCCATTTCACTCGAATACATTGTTTCAGTAAGAATTTCACTTTCCCCTTTGCAGTTTCAGTAAGAAGGCATGTATACAAATTCTTGTATTATGACTAGAAAGTCTGTAAATTTCGCAATTTCTGGTGTTATAATCATTCCCTAGATTGTCTAGATGTTGTTAAGAAGGTTTCTATCCAAATATAGGTGATATTTTGGCGTAAAAGCAGACTGGCCACTACTAGTACAAGAAACCGTGGATAATCTAGTAGTGGCCACTAATTAGATATTGTTGTAGAAGTTGTAGATATTAGAGTAAAAGTTGATGTTATTCGAAATTATGTTCCCCTAAGACTGTTTCAAATAGATTACATAGAGAAAATAACTTTAAAACGTCTATTTTATGGTTTAACCTCACTTTTCTAGTGGCTTGTAACCAACAACATGCATTACTAATTCAACTCATTTAAACATAACCTATTATTATTTCTGGCGTTATTATCACGATAAGATTAGCTTACTTAAATGATTGCAACAAGCTGCATGGGAAATTGAATTTTAAATAAGCATAGAACATCATGTGGCCACTATAGAATCAGTACCTGGCCACTACTGAATCATAGTGGCCACTTTAGAATCAAAATCGAGTTCCACGAAAAGTTTAATAATTATTTTTTCAATAGAGATATCAGCCATTTTAAGTAACGAGACAATCAAGAAGGATCTGGGCTACATGTTCATTGAGTTTGAGATGAGATAAAATGATGGAATGGACTCACAATTCTGCATCAACTATGAAAAATTCCTTAAACATGGCCACTACTGGTGCTTTTACCTTATACTTGATAATTACAGTGAAGCCGTTTCAAGAACAACGGATCACCTCAAGAACTGTATAACAGAAATGGAAATCAACAACAAAACCTCCAAATAGTCGATCCACAGTGTATTTGGTTATAATGGGGAACAAGATTTATTTTGTGGGTGGAAAAGAAATTATTATATTCGAAGCTGGACGAATGATAGAAGAAGACAGTATTGAAAAAGAAAGAGAAAACCAAATAGGGAGTAGACCCCCACGTGATTCTTTCCTACCCTTCTAGAATAACACCAATACATCTTGGTACCTTTCGAAATTGGATTAGTTGTGGTAAACACTGACCCCCCCTCTCAACCCTCCCCACCCAAATAACAACAAACCCCTGTCCTAATCTTGTTCCCATTTCTGGTCCGACCATTACTCTTTATGTCCATCCTACACTCCATTATTCTTGATCCCTTTCTGACAGCTTTCGTCTTCTTCTCTCAATCTTCTTCTTATTCTTCGTTTTTGTCTTCTTCAATCTTCTTTTAATTCTTCTAGTTTCTCTTCTTATTCTTCATTCAATCTTCTTTTTATTCTTCTAGTTTTTCTTTCAATCTTATTTTTCTTCTTCTTCTTCTTCTTCTTCTTCTTCTTCTCCTTCTTCTTCTTCTTCTTCTTCTTCTTCTTCCTCTTTTTCTTCTTCTTCTTCTTCTTCTTCTTCTTCTTCTTCTTCTTCTTCTTCTCCTTCTTCTTCTCCTTCTTCTCCTTCTTCTTCATCTTTTTCTTCCTCCTCTTCTTCTTCTTCTTCTTCTTCTTCTTCTTCTTCTTCTTCTTCTTCTTCTTCTTTTCTTCTTCTTCTTCATCATCATCTTCTTGTTGATACCTTTCTGATAGCATTCTTTCTTGTTTTTACTACATTTACAGATCACCTTGCGTGGTTCTTAACTCATTCAAGAAATAATAGCTTTTTTGATGTTGATGGTGATTAATTAATTCGATCACGACAATATTGATTCTGGATCAAATAATTCTGTAGTTATTACATGTTTATTGACCCGTCACGCATATATCAAGAATACTTCCCTTCTATAAACAATTCTTGATTAATCGATTTGAAACTATTTCACAGTTCTTGACACATCAAGGGAATGGAAGAACAGTTGACAGTAAAAGTTTGAAATACTTTACTCAACAGTTTGAAATATTAGTGAGTCATTTCTAGATACTTCTGGAGCAGACCATGATTCGATTCCTGCTGAACAACATATAAAATTTCATAAAATTTGTTATTAGAATACGATATCATATAGAGAGATCTTCTGATTCCAAAATTAAATACATTCTACAACGTAATTTAGGAGGACCAAGATGAACCAGTAGTAGTGGAATTTTTAAATTGATAGAATTTTAATTTTTAAATTAATAGAATTCGTTGATGATGCCATTGGTAGTTCGGATAAAATAATGAAGTGTCAGTTTATTATCTATGGAATCATGAAACAAACAAAACATTAAACCACCAATGAGAAGCAACCTTTCAATCTACCAATAGTGAGAGAGAACGTATAACAATCAAGATGGCGACATAGCAGAGTGAGAAAAATCAAAATGGTCGGAGAACAATTACAAAATGGCCGGCAAGTAAATTCAATCTCTCGTCAACTTCTTTAGTTTGTTCGAAAACTCAATCGAAAACAGTCCAAATTTGTAATTTGTGCTTTTTTTATCAGTTTATTTTCTTATGCTGGAGAAGAATGGGTAGAATAGTAGTGGATCTTCGAGAGACTATGTATGACTTGCGACCTTCTAGCATTACTTTTCAAAATGATCGTACAGTTTTAGAGGTGTGTCGCAGGCAGTTTATCTTTGTAACTAGAAAACTTCTTAATCATGTACCCTTCGATTTTGTTAATCTCAAATCAAACAGTAGAACTAGGCATGAGCTGGATAAATGTATTCTAGCTTTCAAGCTCGATGAAAAACTATTTTGAATTTTGATGTATGTAAATTTCAATTACTAGATTCTATACTTTCTGTATTGATAAAGGTATTCTCCTTCCAATGTTATTCATCTATCTTCATTACAGTTATAAAATACTGGAGATTTAACAATAGTTTTCTGTATCTGTTCAAAATTGTAACTTATTATTTTGTGGTGAAAACTTCTCCTTTCAATTTTCAGTGTATTTAAAATAATACATTCATTGAACTGCAGTAGTTCTGCTACTACTGTATTTAATATTTCAAATTTCAAAATCAACTTTTAATTTATATACAGAGTGTTTCATATTATTTGTCTGAATTATTGCAATTATCTTCGCTTGTCTATTCGAAATTTTTCCATATTTGTAGAGTGATTATATCATCCTGTTTCGTTCTGTATTGTTCTGTATAGTTTTTTTCAAATTCATAGCGACTCATTCCTGCGCTCAGGTTAAACCTCTGCAGGGATTTTTTCTTCTTATAGTAGTTTCTGTAATATGTAATTTAATGATTACGTTACCAATTTTGTTACAGTGTGTATACTTAATTTGTTTTTGAAGAATAAATGATTTTGACCTTTGATATGGGTAGAAAGTTTAAAATAGACCAGAAAACAATCATGTTAAAAGATTGAGGTATAAATTACTTTTATAGTTGAATTTTGGTTGAGAACACGAGTTTCTTCATGGCTTCATTCTTGACATTACAAGGTGTAAACGACTTTTACTCTCGACATTTTAAATCTCGTAAATAGCTGCCGAAAAAGTGAATTGAGATCCAAAACGGAAATGAGACGAATTACAAGACAAAAGCAAGATCTCTTTCGTAATAAGGTATAGCTCTCTCTCCCTTCTTCGCTCAATGCCCAAAGCGAGAAAACAAGAAGATTATGAACCGAATTTTGGTCTCTTGTCTTATCACCTACTCTACGAAAATCTTCATTTTTTAATCCAAAAAGACTTGCTGAGTTGTCCAATGCAGAAAAGGGAGAGAAAGAGAAAGGCGTGAAAGTAGTAAAGGAGGATTAAAAGGAAAAAGAGAAGAAGAAGAAAATAAGTAGAAGAAAAAGAAGAAGAAGAAGAAGAAGAAGAAGAAGGAGAAGAAATGAGAGATATGGAGAATGAGAAAGGGAATATTCCAGATCCCAAGAGACAAAGGATGAGAAACTGAAAAGGAAGACAAAATGAAGTTGAAAAGATGAATTATAATGATGGAGACAATGGAAGTCAGACATTTTAGCGGTATCAGGATGACAAGGAAAAAGGAGGAGACATGTGAGAAACAAACGTATTAGAGAAAGATAGAGCTGTTAACCAGGGGACAAGAAAAGAAAATTATGAATAGGAACTGTGAGTAAAAAATAGCGGAACAGATAGAATGAAAAGAAGGAGGGGGAGAAAAAAAGAGGTAGAAGAAAAAAAGAAGAAGGAGAAGAAGAAGACAAAGAAAAAAGTGATGAGTGAGGTAAGGAAATGGGAAGGGGAAGATTATCTTCCAGCAAGATTGTATTCAAATTAGGCTCTTCTGTCCTCATCATCCTAAATTCAACATCTCATTTTTCAGCGTGCGATTACAAAGACTATCATGGGTTTTTTATGAACTCAATTTTTTACTTTTTTCAGGTTTGTGATTTACATTTTCCAGTTTTTAGCACACCTGGTGAAAAGTGCGCTAAGAACTAAGTAATTCACTGTTTTGAAGGATTTCAATGAGTGGATATCTTTATTAATAATATCTTTATCTTTGGATTATCACTGAAAAAATATTTCCCAAATTGAAAGGCTGAAGAAAATTTTAATTTGCCACCTTTCTAATTGTTTTCAGCTTTATCACATAAACGTTTAGCATTTGGGATCATAAATACTAATTGGGATCTAGGATCATAAATTTAATACTGATTGGATTGGTATCATAAATACTTATTGGGATCTGGAATCATGAACATACTGAGATGGTAAATACTGTATTCTACTATAATTATTCATCTCGGACTTTAAAGCGGTGTTCCATCTCCTATTCCTATTCAAAATTTGATCTCAAAGCATATCCTAACATACATTAACGTAATGACTTATATGCATGCCGAAAACAAAATAATACTCAACCACTGGTTTGATAACCCATCAATCAATATCTCGACTTCTGTTGAGATGGAATACAAAATCAATTACCATATACAAAGTGCATCAATAGAACCCAACATCAATTACAGTAATGGATTAATGATCCATTTATCATTCATCAACATCAAATTCAGACTGGAATAGGAATATTAGAAGAATTGAAATTGAGAACATACCAATATTCGAAATAGAGGGATTCAAGTACAGTATTTGGGAATTCAAACGTTCTAGAGTAAAATGTTTATCAGATGAAATAGATTTGAAAATACAGTAATAACATTGGAGAAATTTTCGCAATGAATTCGTAATTCAAAGGTGTAAAATCGAGAATTGCAACATTTCAAAACACGACTCTTCATAAACCAATCGAATGATTTTCTTTAGGGCATAATAACTTGATTAATACGTGTTATGAGATTCTGATTTACATGAATGTGCTAAAGAAAAGAAGAAAAAATGAATTTCAATTTGAAATGTCAAAATTAGAATAAGAGTAACAATGTTATGTAGCTGTTCTTACAACAATTTACTATAGCCTAGGATACTTATCGGATAGATTTGATATAATTGTCGTAGACTTAATGGGTGGTAGTGGACGGCAAACTGTCGAACGGCAAAATCAAGCCCCATAACAACAATGTAATTTTTATCAATCTCTTGGAGTAGATATTGCCTCTATTTATGGACAGAATTTCATGTTCTTTATGTCATTGGAAAGAGAATTTAATTCTCCAGGGGCGTTACTTTTACTTTTTCGATTTTTAGTTTATTTTAATAATTATCGCATAATTAATTAACTAAAAAAGTATTGAACTGTAATTATTGAAATGAACTAAAAAATCGAAAAAGTAGAAAGTAACCCCCCGGGGGAATTAAATTCTCTTTCCAATGACATAAAGAACGTGAAATTCTGTCCATAAATAGAGGCAATATCTGCTCCAAGAGATTGATAAAAATTACATTGTTCTTATGGGGCTTGATTTTGCCGTTCGGCAGTTTGCCGTCCACTACCACCCACTCTTAATAGTTAAGAAATATATGGTTAACTATCTCAAGTTACACATATAAGAGAGCTGAGAAGAGACGCCCGCACCATTCACTTCACATTGTCTCTTATCAGCATGCACGAACAATACCAGTTAAAACATCACTAACCCCATGTTAATATCGTAGAACTACCGGCTCATAAATTAGCAAGCAAATGCTAGAATTGGAAACTCTCCAATTCAAATTGGTCATCAATTTCATGCATTGCCAATGCTCGTAAACCAGAAAGGTTAGAGCTCAATGGGAGCAAATATTAGCATTTGAACCAGAATTTGCATTCATTAAAGGAATGAAATAATATTAGTGTTTGCACACGCTGAGAAAACACGCCTTCACAATGTTAAGAGAATGTGACGGCGTATCTTCTCACCTAGCGCATACTATAATAGTACACGATTCGAATTACATCCAGTCAGCACTTATCACTCAGCTTAGGGATGGTTGGTTAACGACAGTAGAACTTGCACTCTGTCCGCCCTTCCAAACTCAATGGAAAATAATAATTAATGTGTTTGATTGAGAAAATTAATAATATAAACTTCTGAAAATAGGATAATTTAAAAAAATTCAAACGGTATTAGAATAACGGTTGTAACATATTTATCAATTCTCATAAGTCCTGGATTCGATCCCAACCAAGCACACAGAGTTTTGACAGTAAAGCCGTCGGTACCGACTTCATTCATTCATTCATTCATTCATTCATTGCTATCATTACGCAAATTATAATGATAATTATAATAATAATAGTCTATTATAACCAGGCAAGGGAAACTAGGCAGAACCTGTACTATTTCTTTCCTCAATTTTAATAAATAATATGTCCAAATCAAGGTTATGTACAATCGTAGCACTTCACTCTAGAATTTTTCGTCCAAGAAAATGTTACAAAAAATTAAGAATTTAGAATAAAAAAATAAGAATCATCAGTCGTCATCCCAAGCATAAGCTTAGATGTAGTATTGGAGTAATAATGTGATTCATTTATTAATATTCAATATAGGCTAAACAATTACGCATAGTATGCACCAAAAAGTTATTCCAAAATGTCCTCATCCAAATATTGATAAATTACAAATACAAAGCAAACCTACGTATAAGTCGATTTGAAGAAATTGTACATTAAGCCATCAAATGTGCGTCTTTCAGTGTACACAATTTTAACTTTCTAAACCAAATAACTCACTACTTTTTAATCTGTGATCAAAGAAAGGGATCTAGCAATAGTTGTCGATGGAATGTAATATACTATATTATAAAGTATAATATATAATATAATATAAGAAAGGGATCTAGCAATAGTTGTCAATGAAATATAATATACGTGACTGATCATTACTGAATAGGCCCGAAATCACTTAAATGGTCGACATTCAATTGTGCAGGGGTGGCGTAGCTGAGTGGGTTAGGCGTTGGCGTTGCAACCCAAAGGTCCCGGGTTCAAACCCAGGTCAGAACAGGAATTTTCTCGGATGGACACGTTGAGCCGTCGGACCCGGCTGCCCAAAAATAGTCGTTAAGTCATGTCAGAGGCCCTGAAATTGATCAGGAGCGACCTGAAAACTCTGACACCAGACCTGAGCCAGCCAGGTTACACGAAATATTATTATTATAGTTTCCCAACTTTCAAGCCCTCCTATTTCTCTACGCTCTAATCAGAAGGTTGCATGTACTTTGTCAGTATAGCTGCCACATTTAGCTTCTGATTCTATCAATACAATGCAAAGCTAACTGAAGTAGATTTAAACAGAGATTCGTGCTAATTTCAACCTAGGTCAGTTCCATTTTAACTCTGACGTCTATGACGTCATACTGCGATAGAAGAGGAGGGAATCGGGATAGAGAGAGAGAGATCGAGTAGAGAGAGATAAACACAAGAAGACAGAGACTGAGAGGAAGAAGACATGGGGAGAGATTTAGATTCAGATTCAATCACTTCATTGATGTAGATTACACAAAACAGTAAATCGGTTGAAATCCTATGCTCTAACAGAAAAAAAGAGATTAGATTAGATAATTCACTTTATTCAAGTAGAGTACAGCATTTATGATCTTAAATCCTAGATTCCGAATATTAAACAAAAAGTCAATTACACAATCGATTAAAAATAAATAAATAAATATACAAGGATATGTATGATTCTGTTATTACTAAATTAACAGAAATAGGATTCAATGTTCTTACTGTTATAATATGATTGTGATGTATCTACATGAAATGGCGGAGTTTGGACATAGATGTTCATTCTTGGAGAAGGATATGCAAGAATATCCCTCCCATTAACACTCAACCGTATCTGAGAGAGAGAGTGAGGCAGAGACAAAGACTAGGACGAGAGAGAGAGAGAGAGAGAGATAGGAGATGATTGAGTGGAAAAATAAGAGTGAAAGAGAGAGATAGATAAGGACATGGAGAGAATAGAGAATGGGAGTAAGAGAGCGAAAGTGAGAGAAAGAGAGAAAATCAGGATAGCGTGATCAAGTTGTAGTAAGGAATATAGAAGAGAATGAGTGAAAAGGAGATTTGATGAAACGAAATAAAGCGAAAATAAGTGATGAGAAAGACTATTAAAGTTTATGAGAGAAGGGTTAATATAAATAATGTATAATGTGAGATAGATAACTTCAAATCTTTCTATCCAAGATAACATATATATCAGCCATTAGACTTCATATGTAGTGAATGTTTGACAGTAGAAAAGAATAGAAGCAAGAAAGAATAGACAATAAAAAAGGGATAAAGAGGAGGAAAATTGAAAGAAAGAGGATATATTACGTATGAGAGTAATTCTATTATTTGGGAAGAGGATTTGGAGAAAAAGAGAAGGTAGAATCTATTTAGATGGAAATAGGAAAAAAATAGTTATAGATTTGATAAATATATTTAAAAAATTGAAGATGGCGAGAAACAGAGGGAAAAAAGAGAATTAGAGAGAGAGACAGAGAGAGAGAGAAAGAAAATGAGCGAGAGAGGGGGGAGAGATTTCCTGGAATACCAGAGAACACAGAGTAAACGACTAGCAGTCAAATAGAACCAGCGAATAATGTAGTCTGACATAGACGTCTGTGTTTGACGTCACTGGTGGGGGGCCTCCCCCTTTCAAAACCACCCCCCCACTCTATTACGGTGTTCTGGACCAAAGTTTGAAACTTTCAACACTCGGCGCTGGCTTACATAGCAGCCTGCCTGCCGTACAGTTGTGAGGCTAAATTGGAGTATTATTCGCAAAATTCACTATGGTCTGTCCATGCAAAGAAGACACTCTGGCAAGATGGGCGAATGACTCCAGCTCGGTCAATATTGGTTCAAAAATAATAAATTTTGTCTTTAATTTTAGATTGAAATTTGCTTACAATTTGAGACCGAATTTTAAATTTTCGAACGAATATTGACCGAGCTGGAGTAACTTTCGCATCTTGCCAGAATGTCTTCTTAGCCTGGACAGACTATACCCCCTTTCCATCTCCCCCCCTGGGATTCCCCCATTAACCGACACCCCCTTTCACTCACTAAACCCCCATTTTACCCCCCTACGACCCCCCAACGCCTCCCATTGTTCCGTTTCCATTATTTGAGGTTATGTAATCTCAACAGGAAACTAAATTTGGCCCAACAGAAACCAAATTTATACCGTATTGATCGGCACGGCCAAGAATAGGTGTAAAGTCCACCTTTATGAGCTCTGCGACAATGAATGAACGTGTATAGTCTGTCCAAGCAAAGAAGATATTCTGGCCGGATGGGAAAATGACTCCTACTCGGACAATATTGGTTCAAAAATTATAAATTTGACCTCAAATTTAAGATCAGAATGTTTCCTAAAATTTAAAATCACATTTACGATTTTCGAACCAATATTGACCGAGCTGGAGTCATTTCCCCATCTTGCCAGAATGCCTTCTTCACTTGGACAGACTATAATTATTACAGCAGCTTCCAACAATTTAGGCGGTTGTTCAATGATGGCGGTTAGCGGGTGGCGGGTGGTCTACAAGAGCACAAGATGTCCATAGCAGTGCCCGACATATTCCCGTGTTTTGTGCTACATTATTTTGTAGTATAAACGCAACTTAAGAATACTGCCATGCTCAGAAAGGAACAATCTCTACGGATTAGGAATTATTGTTCTTATGATAGATCGTCAATTTTGAAGGATTTCATCACTAAGATCTATTTCTGTTCCATTTTCAAGCTTCGTCAAGTAATTTCAGTAAGTTATTAAAAGCACGCGTGCACTTTCATGCTTTTCAACAAGCGATTGTATTGAGAAATCAATTGAAGTCTCAGTTGCATTTGCCTATAAATAGAACATATTTGACTCTCACTCAAGAATCTTTAATTAGAGGAAGAACAAGAAAAAGAGAAGATAAAGGAGAAGACGAAAAACAAAGATGATGAAGCAAAAGAACAAGAACAAAAGGAATATTATTGTTGTACATACTACGAGTATTGTACAATAATATTGAGTAGGAAGAGAGAAGGGAGGAGAAGAGGAAGAAGATGGAGAAGAGGAAGAAGATGGAGAAGATGAGAAGAAAACGAACAATAGAAACAATAAAAACAAGAAGAAGGATGAGGAGGAAGAAGAATAGGAAGAAAGGGGGAGACGTAGAAGAAGAAGAAGAAGAAGAACAAGAACAAGAACAAGAAGATGAAGATGAGAATAAACCCAATAAGGAAAGAAGAAGAGAAAAAGTAGAAGAAAACTAACAAGATTGGAGGAGAAAAAATGAGGATGAAGAGGACGAAAGAAAGCAGGGGAAGACAACAAAAGAGAAGGAAAAGGAAAATTAGGAAAAGAGGAAAATGAGGAAGGAGCAGGAGAGGGAGAAGTGGTTGGAGGAGGAAGAGGAAGGAGGAGGAGGAGTAGGAGGAGAAGGAAAGAAAGAAGAGGAAGAAGAAGAAAAAGAAGAAGAAGAAGAAAACGAAATTGAGTGACAGAGAAATGAATACGAGAGGGGAAAAAGACAGAGAGAGAGGAAGAGAAATACTGTAGATTGCGGGGACAAAAGCTTTGAAAAGTTATCAGATTGGGCAAGAGAACGAATGAGTAGGAGAGACAGCACGAAGGAATAGGCAAACATTAGTGGAAGAGATGTTTTGAGAGTGTAGAGGCAAAATTAAAAATGCTCGACCAAGTTTGCACTCATTTTTCATGCTGTCTAAGAAGGAAGGATCCCACATGAGATGAATGTTCCTCTCCCACTCTCACACTCGGACCATACTTCATGAGTGGAACAGCCTTCCCAAAGCTGCTCACTATTCAAACATACTTTCTGATCCCCTTCAGAGTCCTACTCATCATCATCATTTTCTCTTCTTCTCCTCATATATTTTTCTTATCCTCCTCATTTTTATTCTTCTTAGTTCTCTTCTTCTTCTTCTTCTCCTCCTTCTTCTTCTTCTTCTTCTCCTCTTCTTCTTCTTCTTCTTCTTCTTCTTCTTCTTCTTCTTCTTCTTCTTCTCTTCTTCTTCCTTCTTCTTCTTCTTCTTCTTCTTCTTCTTCTTCTTCTTCTTCTTCTTCTTCTTCTTCTTCTTCTTCTTCTTCTTCTTCTTCTTCTTCTTCTTCTTCTTCTTCTTCTTCTTCTTCTTCTTCTTCTTCTTCTTCTTCTTCTTCTTCTTCTTCTTCTTGATCTTCTTTCGTCTCCTCCTTCAACTTGTCCTTCTTCTCTCCCATACTTTTCCGTTCTGCTTTGTTTTATTCTGAATTCTTCCTGCTCCTCTTTCTTTTCATTCTTGCCTCCCCTTATTTCATTTTCCTTGTCCTTCTTTACTTCTTTTTATTTTCAATCCTCCACCTTTTCATACTTGCCCTGCTCTTTTCTCTTTTTTCTTCATCTTTTTCTTGCTGACGCCTTTGATCTTCAACTCAATATACGAGTTTTAAAAAATCATTTCTAATCTTCACATTGCTTTCTTATCCCCTTTATTTACTAGATCTTCTCATTCGTTTCATCGTCTTTCGTCCTCTTCACTTCTTCTTCATATTCTCTTCCCTCTTGCTCCACATTCATCTCGTTTCACATTTCTCTTCTTCATTATTCTCATAATTCTACGCACACCTAATTATTCAACTTACTTACTTTCAACTTACTAACTTACTTCACGTTGAGTGGAAGAAGGGTCTATTGTGCCTCAACTTCGCCCACATCACTCCATGAAAAAATGAAGACATTTATCTATCCATCCGTTTTTTTAGATTCCTCTCTTCTCATAATTTTTTCATTATGATTCTCATGCCGGGTTTTCCAAGAACACACAAAGTTGAGAACCCTCAAATTTCGATGAACATCTGACATTTTCTATAATAAGTATAGGAATGTATAGTAAACTATAGTGAAATTGAGGGTCCCTCAAATTTGAGTGTGCTTGGAAAAACCGGGCATCAGTCTTCCAATGTAACGTTTCACCATTTCTACCTTCGTTTCAATGTATATTCATTTTGATCGTCTCTCAAATAAATTCAGTCACATTTTTTTCACCATTTCTCACCTATTTGCCTCCGTCTATCTCTTTATTGCTTATCTTTGTTTTTTTTCTTCTTCGGAGTTCCGTGGGTTAAGTCAAAGAGAAGACTCTTGTGCCTCAACATCACTTATGTAATGTACTAGGTGGGAAAAAAGAGACAATTTTTATAACAATCCACATTCTTCACCTTCATAGCTGACCTCAACTTAAACGTTACACTGTAGATGATTGCTTCCAGACTGTCCCGACAGAGCTGAGCAGGAAAAGAGTCGATTGCGATCCGCCAATTCAACTAGACTCTGCAAACCTTCCTCCACAATATCTGCTCTTTTATGAATCTATGCCATTGTCATAAACAAAGATTGCAAAGCGATTAGAACATGAGAACACACCTGTTGCTCAAGCATGCCAGAGTACACAAACAAGATATGGGTCGAAAAATGCTAGGATAAGTTTGTATTATAGGAGGATGATGGGTTGGAGATTTAATGAGAAAGAAAAATTAAGGAGAAGGAGGAATGAAGAGAGAAATGAATAAGGGAAGGGAGGAGAAGATGGAATGGGAGAAAGAAAGGAGGAAAAGAAGAAAGAGATGAAAAAATGTGGAAGGGGAAGAGAGAAACATCAAGAAGGATGAGGAGAAGAAGAAGGAGGAGGAGTATAGAGGAAGGAGGAGAGAAAGAAGTGGAAGAAGAAAATGAGTGGAGAAGAGAGTTGAGTTCATTGATGAGGATAAGAAGGGGGAAAATAGAGGTGGAGGAAAATATGAATGGGGAAGATGAAGAAAAGGAGGATAGAAGATAATGAAAAAGTAGATCAAGAGGGAGAAAGAACTAGAAGAAGATGAGGAAGAAGTTAAAGGAGGAAAAGGGGATAATGAATAATGAGAAGGGATAGAAGAAGGAGATCTAGAAAGAGAATTGGAAGGAGTAGGAGATGAAATAGAAAGTGTTGAATGCGGTATAAAGTTGGGTATAGAGATTGAATGATAAAGATTGAGGAGCAGAAAAAGATGGAAAGAGTACGAGATGAAAAGATGGAGAAAAGAAGAAGGAATGGAGAAGTGTAGAGGAGAAAGATTAGAATAAGAAGAAGTGAAAGTGGAAGAGAGGAGGAGGAGAAGGAAAGAAGAAGGAGGAAGAGAACAGAAGAAATTTGAGTATAATGAGAAAGGAAAGAAAGAAGCTAGTAAGAAGAAGTACAGCTAGTAAGCATAGAAGAGTAAGACGAAGGTAAAGAAGAGGGTATGGGAAGAAGAAAAGAAAGGATGAGAACATGGTGGAATAATAAAAGAAGAAGATAAACAAGAAGGAGATAAAGAAAAAGAAGCCGTTAGACTACACAAACATGAAAGAGGTGAAAAATAAGTTGTGATTAGGAGTTTGGGTTACGTGTAAGTTGTGAGGTTTTGGGTTTGAGGGTTTAGAAGATGTACTTTGGGGTGTATGGTTCAAGAATCTAAGTGAGTCTTGTCCCAAAATTAATTACGCGTACGCGTCACCGTAGAAGTTAACGATGAGGCTATTTTGCTAATGATATTCTGGTCATATTCGGCTTAGTTGGGTGGAGATGGTGTGTTTATTTTGTCGATAAAATTTGCATTGGTGATTAAACGAGTGACATCATAACTTGCTTTTTTCTATGTCACTGTGACCAAGTTATCAGATATTGAATGAGTTATATGCATGTTCTACTATTTTTAGCTACAATATCGTTTTCAAAAAGATAATAATCCCTTTAATAAAGATAAATATCTCTAAATCATAAATATATTGTATAAAATATTTCTATTTCGGAAAAAGAGATATTAAAACTTTTTCTTAACCAATTTTTCATGTTTAGCTATTTTTGAACGATCAAGGAGACTATAAAATATTTATTGGAGTAATAATTAACGTATAATAATGTGAACTTAATGTAGTTTTGTAAGTTCTTGTATATAAAATCAAATAATTTATGTTTCTGTTGCTCATAGTTATAGCATTAAAATATATTTTGTTTCAAAATTTTAAAAGGTTCAATACACATAACTAAATACATTGATTTGTATTTGAAAAACGCCTTTTTTTCTTTCCTTATTGTACTATTGTAACCAATTGTATTTCAATTTTATATTGTTAATTTGGTTTTCATAACAACCTTACTGGTTTTTAAATGGATAATTTTTCCCTAGTGGTGCTTTTTAGAGTGAAATATGGGTGAATGAATATTGGTAAGGGACATAACCTGAATTTGCGCATTTCAATTTAAACTGGAATAACAGAAGTTTTAACCCAACGCCGGTTTTTTCATTCCTTATTGTATTATAGTAATCAAATAAATTGAAACGAAATTGCAGCGTTCAAAATTGATTCCAGTTCATCATTCCATCAAATCTGTTAAGAGTTCAAAATGTAGTTAAATCCTTCATCCAATCGTATCTGATAAGATTTTCTCCAATGGGAATCGTTAAAAGGATACGAGTGAAAAGAATTAACAGAATTAGAACCTAACCTTACATTGTTGGAAAACTCGCTCATACGTCACCTTTAGAAAATAACTCTGGCAAACCTCAAAGGTTGAAAAAGGTCAACAAAAAGAGAAATCTTTTTTATTGCCACTTCGCACTAATGCTTTGTTCGTTGTTGCGAAAAAACGCTTTTCAATCTATTTCCTAGAGGTTTATTCAGGAGAGATAGATTGAAACAATACTTGAAGTTAATGATAATGTTCTAGACTGTCCAAGGAGAGAAGACATTCTGGCTAGATGAGAAAATAACTCCAGCTCAGTCAATATTGGTTTAAAAATTATAAATTTGGTCTCAAATTGTGAAGCAGAATGTTTTCTACAATTTAAGCCCACATTTATAGTAATTTAAACCAAAATTGACCGAATTGGTGTCATTTCTCTATCTTGCCAGAATGTCTTCTTCGCTTGGACTGACATTTGCCGGGTTTTTCCAAGCACACTCAAAGTTGAGGGACCCTCAAATTTTGGTGAACAGCTGACATTTTCTATGATAAGTATAGGAAATGTAGTAAAGTGTAGTAAACTTGAGGGTCCATCAAATTTGAGTGTGCTTGGAAAAACCGGGCATAAGTGATTGTATTTGATTTTTTTATTCAAAAGCCGGAAGATTTGAGGTATTTATTGGATGTATTTCCCAATTAATCGTTCAAAAATAATAATTATACACGGGCAATTAATTTAGATTTGTATTAAGTGAGTATTAAGGAAGGACATAACCTGATTTTGGACATTTTTATCAAAATTGGAACAGAAGAAGTTTTGGGCTAACGCCTGTTTTCGTTCCTTTAATTGTATTTTTCAATGAAATAAATAAATGAATATTATTGCTTAAATTTCTTCCTGTAATGCGGGAAACCCTAATGCATAATGTTCAAAATTTTTCAGAAAGTTTCTGATAAAAATAGGGAAAAAGATATGTTTTGAACTTTATTTGTGTTTCAATCTCATTGTATTGTGATCTCGTAAATAAAAAACGATGAAAAAAATTTGCTATTGTTTCGAATCATTCCTTTTATTTTGTCTTTCTTTTTCCGGGGTGAAGTCACCAAAACATTGAGCTACTCATATCATCTCTTCAAGCTGGTTCGAACTTCAAAGACTACTTTTTGTCTCATCTGGAATCACTCAGAGAATATTATTACAAGAGACATATTCAAAAAATTCGAAAAAGTCGTAGAAAAACATGCTGTCGAATCGTTTCATTTAAAAACACCATAATATTAACGAATTTTAAACTGTGGAATCAATAACAGAATTGTGTTTCTTTTCTGATCTATTCAAGCTAAGAGTTTAAAAAAATGAACCACTTGGTTCATAAACTAAAACCCCCCACGAGATTATAAAGTGAGTAACGAGAATTTTTACGGCGAAATTTCTATTCAAAGCTGAATTTCAACCGAAATTTTCTTCTCAGAGGTAAATTTCTCTCAAAAGAACCGCTGATGCTTCTGTCAACAAAGTCAAACGCTCAGCCTATCTTGTTGGGCATCAATTTAAATTTTGAAAGGCTAGCTAAATGACGACGTTTTTCTATTTATGCCTCAAAGCCAATAAAAACTGCTCCCGCCAAAACACCCGCTGTGCGCTAACATACTTCACTTTCTTTCTTTTATTCTCTAGCACTTCTTATTCTTTACCAATTTCTCCTAGCCAACACATTCACATTCATAATATCTTTCTTGTTTGACTAATATTACTATTCTTATCCCTCTTCATCGATTTCTTTTTTTTCTCTTTCACCTTAATTCCATTTTGTCTTTAGACCTCTTTTATGTTGCTGCTCCTTCTTCCTAACCTCATTATCCTTCTACTTTCCTTTTCCAATTCATCCTCCTTCATTTCTTCTTTGTCTTCCTGTTCGTGTTCTTCACTCTATTTCTATTTATATTCTGCTACTTTTCCTTCTTTTAACCTTTCTTATTCTTTTTTCTCATTTTTTAAAATATTTTGATTCTTTTACACTACATCCCCTCCTTTCTTCTCAATTCCTCTATCACCCTCTCCTTTTTCATACTCATAATCCTCCTCTTCCCATTCTCATCCTTTTATCCACTCTCCATCAACAGTCAACAGACAACTCAATCAAGTGGTCTTTACACAAACTTAATATTGTGGTATTTACATAGCTTGCATAGAATTTTCTTCTCCTCACATAGAAGCCTAAGCCATACTACATAAAAGCCTAATAAATTATTTATGGAGTTTTTTCATGTGAGTTGAGAAGTTCCTTCCCATATTTTCAGAGGTTTATCCAACCAAATTCATAATCTGAAACGTAATCCAATTTGTAAAGGTTAGAAATCAAATTACCCATCAAATATAACCATCAACTGATAGGTATAGATTTCACACTTGTTAGAATCATAATCCAGTAGTAAATCGATACGGTCATACAATCAAATTTGATACGTACGATTTGATACGATACATACATTCTGATACGGTCAAATAGTCATTCTGAATATTAGGAAGTAAATCAATTTTCAGTTGAATGATTGATAAATCAATAATAGAGAAGAAATTTAAACGAAAATCAGCTAAAAAGTTACGATTAATTTGATTAAATATTGTCGAGAAATAGTTTTCTTTCAAAATAGCAATGGTTATGAGATATAACATTATTTATGTAAGCAATTTAACGGATTTAAACTGCGAGAATAAAGGTAGAAATGGTAGATCTACGATGTATAGTTTAATTTCAAATACTGTAGTCCAATTCCCCTTTTCTTCATCTCTCACATACCGCTCGCGTACTGTCCTGGCAGAGCTATGAAAAAATATAATATCTGGTTCACCTTATTATTATTTTTCTCTTCCTCTCATTCATCCATTCTCCCCTTCCTCCTACTTTCAGCAGACGAAGTAAAAGAGTCATTTGGCATCCACTCAAAATATCGCTTACTAAAAATACATCTTTTGTACTTGTTACTGGAGAATGTTACTCTTGTGTGTTATTCTGATTCCAAATCTGTTTTCTTTTGAATTTGAGACGTTATCAGGCTAATCTCAACTTCTGTTGAGGTTTGGCTAAAATTAAGCGACTTCTGAATTCAATCATTTGCAAGTTAAACTTTTCTAAAAGCGATGAATAATTTTGATTTTCTTGTTTCAAAACTGTAGATTTATCTTTGAACTTGGATAAATAAATCTCTTATGCTCAATACTAGTTCAACTATAATCCTAGTTTAAAAATTTAGCCTATTCAATTGATACACACTCTCAAACTTGTAACATACCTTGAATTAATACTAGATTAGTTCAAACATTGTTTGAACTTGGGTATACAGGCCTAAAGATTTTTTTAATTATCATTAACAACCCAAAACCGCAACACTAAGCGCAGCTCTCTATCTCAGTATTTCATACTCTAATCTTCTAATATTCCAATAGTTTATATGGCGTTATCTCTCAAATTATTTGGAGCTGCTTACTCTAAGAAATACGAAAGATGGCGCTTCTGTGTATCGTTTCCATATTATCTGAACACAAAAATATATTTTTTTTACACATTAGTTTTCAATTTATTGAATGAGCAAAATGTCACCATATTACTTTGGGAAGTTGGAATGAGGAAACCATTCCACCCAATAGGCTACTCTCTCAAAACATGCATTCTCGAAAAGCTCTTTGTTAGGAATCGAATCAGCAACTTATCATTGTCATTAGGCAGCCATTTTGTTCCCAAAACAACAAAACCCGGCGGCGAGATTCCATTACAACAACAGTAGGCTACACAATGAATGGGGAAAACCAGAGAGTGTGATTACAATACAACAGCTGAGTGGAAATGGATGATGTGAACCAAAGGGATTTTGTCATTTTGTATTAACTAATCCTAGATGGAGCTGACAATAAAAAAGTTAGCTTATACTAAGTTACCAGAGATTCTATGGTTTAGAGATAATGGTTTAACAACCGAAACCGGTATCACGATTTTTTAAATAAATCAGTGGTTTGACAACATCTTGTCTTTTCATTTAAAAAAGTAGGCGGTTTCGTTTGCTTCTTGTCCGCTGCAACAGCAGATGTTATCAATCAGAGATATAAAGATAGATAGAAAGATAAATGACTTTATTTTACACTTTGTGGGCGAATTGAGTCAATATACTATTTGAATCAATATACACTGATTATGTCAATATTATCGTTGTCATTTAGCTACGCCCAGATGATGGTTTTGAAATCAAGAGACACAATAGATGCTATCTCAGCCACGACTAAACATAGCAAATAAACGACATAGCATAGACAGATAGACACGTCGTAGCATTGGAAACGCGTATGTGTCGTTTTATTCTTATCGTCGGGACTGTGCGGTATTGTATCGTTGCTATGGTTTATCATCACAGCAGTAGCCGCCCTGTTTGTTCAAATTGTGGGTTTCTTTTCTTACAATTTCTCTCAATTCATCGTAAATAAGTTAACCTTTATCAATTTACCCATGATTATTTACGATTGACTTCATTTCATCAAAGTAAATTCGGCCAATGCTATAATATAGATATAGTAAAAAGCGTTCAAGCAAATGCAGCTAATAAGAAGGGAAAAACTGTTTTGAAAATTTATTTTGTATATAAAGGTATAACGGAGCAGTGCCAATCGGTTAATTTCTGAGTTACGGTTCCAAAATCATTCTAAAACGTGGAATATGGAACCAAAAAATCAAAGAAATGATAAATCCACTAACCCTAGCCTCAAATAAATAGAAAACTTTCAACACTTTCAGTAAGGTCTGTAATATGCTTTTGGCTCAAGATCGAAAGATGCTTTCGATAAGGAACTGCAGAAAAGTTCCAGAAGCGGGTCCAAAAGTTTATCCAAAGTTTAGAAGACTTTTAGAAGTTTGATGACGCATCAAAAACTTAAAAGGTCGGATAATAACTTTTGGGGCTGAGACGTATCCATGATCTTTTGACTGAAAATATTACAACGACTGTAATTACAGAATTTCAAAGAGCGCCCAAATAGAATCACTTTCAGCATCAGAATACATTTTAGTCGTTTTAAAAATAGAATGTTTCAAAAACTTGAACCGTAGAAAGAATAATAGGATCTGTTTGTTGTTGTTCATCGATTCTTTCCACTAATTAATTAATGAAAATAAATAAAAAAAACGTGATTAAAATGTAATTGTTGGTTTGAAAAATTAAAGATCAGAATTTATTTTTAATAAATATGAGACTGAAAACAAATTTCCCAATCCAGACAGATTCGAGTGAATTTAGTGTACATATTATATTGTGAGTTCATCTTTTTCCTTTCCCAAGTGAACCTGTAAATCGTCTGTCAAAATTGAACAGTTACAAGAAAGTTTATATGAGTAGTGTTATTTTATTAGTGTTACAACAGTTAAATGTTTTATCATCAAATTGAGCCAATAGTATAAAAGACTGTGAACGATTCGATGAAGTGGTTGAATCCAATTGGAATCCAGTGCAACCAATGCAGTTTTCCAAACTTTAAATCATGTCAAGTCATTCAGAGTTATTTGAGCCTGAGTAATTAAGCCATTTTATGTGGTTAAATTCTATTGAATTATTGTGCAAATTTAGAACAATCAAATCAAGTGATTCTCGTAGTTTGCTGTCATGATAATTAATCACTAAACGGAACAACCTTAATTTGAAAATCAAGCAAACTTCGATGCTTCAATTCCTCTGAGGCAGAACTAACTGAACAATCCTTGATCCAAGGCAAGTAACCTATGATTTTTCAACAATTTTAAGCAGAAATTAACTGAATCAACCATACTTCTAGTCAAGAGAACTTGGATTTTTCAATAATTCGAAACAAAAACAAAAAACTTTCCTGTTTCAAGTACAATTAACAGCCGGTAATTACCACGTGAATGATTAAACAGAAAAGTTGTTTTTAACTTTCCTCCATCTGATACTTCTCCTTCTCTCTTATTCTCTTTTCTTCTTCTCTTCCTTTGTCGAACTTTCTCAATCGACAGAATCACTGCTCGAAGTTTGTCAACAGAGAAAGCACCTTTTGAGAAGCTCTCAGCGCTACTTTCGAGGAAGACAATTAGAACTAGTCTTGGACGAATGAGAGTTGACTAATTGTTAGATTGTCTTTGATGGAGGAAAGTAACATAGGAGAAATAGGAGGAGGAGGAGGAGGAGGAGGAGGAGGAGGAGGAAGAGGAGGAGGAGGACGAGGAGGAATAGGAAAACGGTATTGGAGACAAAAACGAAATGAAGCACACGAGAAGGAGAAGAGAGGAGAAATAAAAAGAAGGAGGAAAATAAGGAGAAGGCGAAGAAGATGTAGAATAATTAAAGAAATAGATTAGCAACAGGTGGAATAAGAACGTGAAGGAGGAGAAAGAAGTAGAGTGTAGAGAATTGTGAAATTGTGAAGATGATTACAAGAGACATGTTGATGAATAAGGCAAAAATTAAAATGTTGGGTGGAAAAAGATCGAGATAAGAACAATAATAATATTTATGGCAGACTAAGAATTTCGATAGCTCAAGGGGTTATAAATAGGAGAAATGGAGGTAAACACTCAAGGCCGGGCGTATGCTGGGACGCATTCAGGCACACGCACGCAAGCCAGGCAATCACAGTTCTTGTCTTTTCCTCAACAAGAGCTGTGATTGGCTGGCTTGCGTGCGTGTGCATGAATGCGTCCCAGCATACGCCTGGCCTTAATTTCAAGGGAAAACATGAAGGAATACTGTAGATGGAAAAGTGGGGAGTATACAGGGTGTTTCAGGAGGAATGTGCAATACTTCTCAGGCAGATTCCTTACATCAAGTAGACAAAAAAGTTCCATGGGACCAACCCCCAAAAACGCTTTGTTACCGAGATAACAATGGCGGGAAATTGAGATTTTTCAAAATATATTAATTTTTCTAATTTTTTATGGGCTTTAGTGAGGTTCTAAAATGATCAATTCCTTTGTAAAATTAGCTGAGGAATTCAATGAAACCAGTTTCAAGTTTGTAGCTTCAACGGTTATTGAGATAATTGGAAAAATATGCTAGAAAACGCCATTTTTTAAACAATAAGGGTTATAACTGGATAAGGAATCATAAAATTTTATTTTTTATTAATGGAAGTTGAAGAGAGTCGGATTCTGGAGAAAAAGTTGAATGGCGGCGATTGTGTAAATCTTACCCAAATCTCAGTAATGGCGATGAAAAATCGCAAAATCGCTACTAAACACAAATTCATCACTTGTGCTAGGTTTTGTCAATTTTGCGATTTTCGATTTTGTAAAAGACGAATGAATAACCAAACTGGTAAGTTGTGAAAAGTTGAAAAAGTAGTAACTGAATAGAAAAGAATGTGGATAAAGCTCCAGAAAAGTACTCGGGAAACCACAGCAACAGTTATGGAAAAAAATAGAGACTAAGTGATATACGAAACAAAATATAAAATACAGTATTGATCGTGAAATGAATTGAGGAAACATTTATTTTTCTATCACATGTAAGCAGAATAGTTAAAAGTTCGTTGGTTTTTTCGTCCAGATTGTGTCTTGAAGAGCTTGTGAGAATAGCTTGTGAGAAGTTAGTTGCAAATACAAGGCGCGAACGATAAGTAAGGGGAGTAGCAAGCTAATTGGCTGGCTGAAAATTACAACACAGCTGTTAATTATCAGGCGAAAATTGATGAAACCCAACTCGTCTCAACTGTTCTAATTAGGGCATAATAATTATTAACCTAATCCTTGTTTTCACCTTGCGAAAGATGCACAATTCTTGTGAGAAGGTTATCCCATTCTATGAATAATACAGTGCATTTACTCAGCTAAGGCCCATTAAACTGACAATGAGTTATTATCTCATTGAAGATTTCCAGAATAATTATGGAAGTATATGGGAGTTCGTCCACTGCAGCAGTATTGGAATTATGTAGCAGATTAAATTCATAGTCCTGGACTCAATCTCAGGAACCCATTTTTTAAGCCACGGCGAAAAACCGGTTTTTAGCAAGCGCAAGCGATAAACCCAATAAACCCATAAGACTCATAGACTTGACCAAAGATCATTCTTTGTATAGCGTACAGCTCGTATCGGTCTCAAGTTCTAAACTTGAAAACTTAAAATCTTATTGAAGTCCAGCTCGGATTTAAGTAAGACCAAACCCAATTCTCCCAATTTTTAGAAATATTTGACATGAACTGGAGGTTATAATTACAATGATCCACATTGTTACTATTTAGACTCTTTTATCAGCCTCTCCACTATCCAACTCAATTAGACGTATCTTCTTGACCAAGTCGACTTGATTAAAAATCGAACTTGTTTAGTTGACCCACTATG
Organism: Sogatella furcifera; assembly: GCA_017141385.1. NCBI lineage: Eukaryota > Metazoa > Arthropoda > Insecta > Hemiptera > Delphacidae > Sogatella > Sogatella furcifera. Next base: position 8,398,724 of record CM029557.1, read on the forward strand.
GCAATGCTATCTCACAAGAAAATATGAAAGCAATGTTGCCATATTTCTATTGGAAACGGTCATATCTTTTTCCTTAAGAAAAGGAAATCTCTGTGCCTAAAGCTTTCCAAAGATCGGTTTCCTTCTCTGTGCTTTAGCTAGGATCAGCTGTTCAATCTGACAACACTGTACTACGTTGAAGCTATACTGCAAGAGCATTTTTCACCATTTCTCACCCCCTTTTGAAATCCACCCCTCTCTTAGCTAATCCCCCACTCTTCAAAGTCACCTCTCAACTCTGAACTTAATAACAGATTCTCCAAATTACTTTCTGATTTTTAATTAGTGCTGCAGCTACCACCTTCTTCTGCTTTTCCTAACATTTCCCAAGCGGCTATCTGCTTTCAACGGTGTTTTTCTTCTTCTTTTTCTTCTTCTTCTTCTTCTTCTTCTTCTTCTTCTCCTTCTTCTTCTTCTTCTTCTTCTTCTTCTTCTTCTTCTTCTTCTTCTTCTTCTTCTTCTTCTTCTTCTTCTTCTTCTTCTTCTTCTTCTTCTTCTTCTTCTTCTTCTTCTTCTTCTTCTTCTTCTTCTTCTTCTTCTTCTTCTTCCTCCCCTTTTAAGTTTTCTCTTCCTCTCCTCCTCTTCTTCCTCCTCCTCTTCTTCTTCCTCTTCTCTTTGTTTTTCATCCACCATTCTACCGATTACCTATGTATCCAAAATTCTTAGCGCGGAACCACCATAATAATTATTAAAGAGAGCTTTTCCTATTCCTCTTCTTTCTATAGTTCTTCGTCTTCTTCCTCTACCTCTTCCTCCTTCTCTCTTCTTCTTTCTTTTAATTAACCATTCCACTAATCATCCACGAATTCAAAATTATACGCACCGAACCGCCTTAATAATATTCGTAATATAGCATCAAATCAATAACTGAGTAATCTATTATAATTATATAGTATTATAGTATCGAATCAATAACTGAGTAACTTATTATAATTATATAGTATTATAGTATCGAATCAATAACTGAAAAATCAAATAATATTAAGGACCTGACAGAGCATATTATCAGAGCATTATCAACAACAAACTACTAGTATAACTTTTTATAAGTATCTATATCGCAGTACTATACTCGTTCGAGTGTAAACAACAAAGTTATTGTTATTTACACTCAAATGGGTACTACTATTTTTTAACTAGAAACAGTGATAAAGTAGCCCTAAGATAAAGGAAATACACGCATAACTGTACAGTTTCAATTCAAAATCATTCATTTTCCTCAAAAAACAGCAACAAAATATCAATGTACAGAATTAATAAATAACATAAAGAATTTATAGATGACTTCAATAATATAATTTCTTAATTAACAATATAATCTTAAATTATTATAAGTTACTTATTCGAAATAGGAGCTTGAAATAATTTATGATTAAATTGATAATTGAGAAATTATATTATTTAAGTAATCTATAAATTCTGTAATAAATGCAGTACATCAAGTATAATAAAATTTGGAAAACCGGTGACGAAATGAATGCAGATAGAAAGAGAAAGAGAAAGAGAGGGAGAATATGTGTAAGAGAGAAAGAAATGGAGAAGACAGTACAGTAGTAGGGATGAAACGAGAAAGAGATAGAAACAGAAATTCCAACATTGTTCGTTCCATGATGGCAGCTTGTAATTTCTGATTGGTCGCATCTGGACATACTGACATAGTGACTTGTGACATAGTGACATTCTTGTGAACCATCAAAGACACGATCCATTGGCCATTGTGGCATTGTGAAATATTGTGGCGGCCATATTGTTTTCGGCCATTGTCACTTCTTGACATCGAATCTCGAAACAATGGCCGTTGTTGAACAATTGATTGCATTCCACGCGCCCCGCTATTGAAAGATTGCATTGTCTTTGGTTTTTGTATTTTTGTAGAGTGGCTGTCCTGTTTTTGATGGCAGATTCAACACTAGTAGATCATTTTCTACAAAAAGTTTGTGTGTTTCAGTTTTTATTGTTACTTCTGTAATTGAATGTAATGAGTTTTGATTGTTGTTCAACAATTTTACCACAGCACAATCACATAAATACGGCCACCCCGTCATTCGAAGGAGACGTTAAGCCGTCGGTCCCGACTACCAGAAAGTAGTCGTCATCAATTATCCTTCTCATTACCCACCTATGAGCACATTTGGGCTTCACCCTCATAAAAACAAATAAGAAAAATTATTTTTTATTATTTAGCGTATGGCTTTTATTAGTGGGGAGACTCAAGGGTTGTTCCACTTCCCATATAACCTCATTTACTCATAATAACAAAAAATGAATAAAAAGTATAGACCTACATTAATCAAACAAACTGTTTCATAATATTTGAATGATTGATGTGGGAAATGTGAATTCCTGATAGTGGAAATGTTATTGTAACGCCACAAAAGTCTATCAAATTACTCAAAAACATGAGGTCAATTTTGATCACAAATATACATCGAGTATATTAATAATACACAATAATTAATACACACTATATATTGGTTCAAAAATTATCAATTCAATCTCAAATTTTAGGGAACGATTTGTTCTACTATTAAGACCACATTAATAATTCTTGAACAAATATTGACCAAGCTGGAGTCAAGTTATCTTGGTTATTGTTAGAGACTTATTCACTTTTTTCTATTATTTATTGAAGTATTCATTAATCATGAATTACAGATTAAAATACCTAATATGAGATTGTCATTTCTGTACAAATTGTATATATGGCAAATAAAGAAAGACTTTGAATTTTAATTTGAGGTTAAGAGATGGAAGACAGGCTACAATTATTGGGAACTAGGCTATTTACTTGAAATGGGAACCCTAAATCATATCCAACTAAACTTGAATAAGTTAGACCCTGTTCACAGAGTAATTGAAGCATAACTCAATCAACGTTTTCTGTAGAAGCTGAATCAAAGTTTTTTCCAAAGAACGCTAAACCTGAAAATTAACAGACTTATGACTAGTGAGAATAGAAAAGAACTATTTTGATGAATAAAATGAAAAATTAAATACCTTTTTTTCAAAAGTATTATTCTAATAACATTGTGAATGGGCTTAGACAAAATGTCTAAAAAATAAATGTCGAAAAATGACTGTAAAAATAATACTTCGAAAGTTTTTAAAAAAAAAAGGATATTCGATTTTTCATCTTATTCATCAATTAATTTGAATAGCCCTAAATTAAAAGTTAAATTTTCGAATAATAGAACTATTTTTTCTATTCTCACTGATTCTGACAGAGATGAAATTACAGTAGCCTATATTATTTAGCCTGAATTATTCGCCATCAGCTGGATTTATACACATATTTACAAAGACATCAGAACAAAAATAATGATATCATTATTTCGAAACGAATATTCAGAATTTATTTCATATCCCTCTCTTGTATGTTCCTCAGAGGAAATCAAATGACACAAGTTCACATATTACATATTCTTATCCAATTTTCAACAAGAATTTCAACCTGATGACACAAAGAGGTACACATATCACTTACCCCATCTTGTATCTGATATTACAATTGTAATTATAATAATAATTCACAAAGCCTTTTGGAAAATGGAATATGTAACTACGCAACACAACCCAGAATCACGTGACAGACAGCTTATTAATTATTACTGATTTACATTAGCTAGCGTTAATTCCCAGCAACTGTCACAGAGAAGCTTATGAACCTCTTCACATCTCATGAGAACTTGTGAGGCCCCAAAAGGGAGCGCCTAGACCCACTCTCATTAGAAAATAAACTGAACCACCCCCCAAATCATCACTCTCGAAATACCCCGGAATCCTCAAACCACCAACAAATCACTTGGAGTCAACTATGGTCTGTCCAAGCAAAGAAGACATTCAGGCAAGATGTAAAAATGACTCCAGCTCGGTTAATATTGATTCAAAAATTATGAATTTGGTGTTAAATTTCAGATCAGAATGTTTTGTACAATTGGAGACCAAATTTGTAATTTTAGAACCTAAATTGACCGAGCCGGAGTCATTTTCCCATCTTGCCAGAATGTCTTCTTCGCTTGGAGAAACTATAAAGGAGTCTGTTTGATTTTGGTTCGTACAAATTAACATTTGGGAACATGAGTGGAAAAGAAGTAGGAGAGGAAGAAGGAGAAGGAGGAGGAGAAGGAGAAGGAGAAGAAGAAGGAGAAGAAGGAGAAGAAGGGAAGAAGGAGAAGAAGGAGAAGAAGGAGAAGAAGGAGAAGAAGGAGAAGAAGGAGAAGAAGGAGAAGAAGGAGAAGAAGGAGAAGAAGGAGTAGAAGGAGAAGAAGGAGTAGAAGGAGGAGCAAGAGAAGAAGGAGGAGAAGGAGGAGAAGGAGGAGAAGGAGGAGCAAGAGAAGGAGGAGGAGAAGGAGGAAATGTATGAGAAGTTGATGAAGAAGATGAAGAAGGAGAAGGTGAAGGAGATTGTGGATGAGAAGAATTGAGAGAATAACTTAGAGAAGCAGTAGGATAAGAAGAAGAAAATGAAGTAAAAGTGTAAGGAGATGAGGAGGGAGAAGGAGAAGGGAGTAAGAAAAGAAAGATAGGGAGGAGAAGAAGAAGAAGAAGAAGGAGGAGGAGGAGGACTTGAGTGATAATGAAATGAGAAATGGATACAATCAAAACAATACAATCAGATGAAATAATAAGAGGCAGGGAAATTAATTGAAGTTAAAGAGAGCGAAAATCAGAGGAAGAGAGATAAAAAGAGAGAGTGTGTAATGAGAGAAACAAATTGAGAAGATAAATGAGAGAGATTATTGAGAGACCCCTGACTAGGCTGGAGATCAAAGGAATGTTGTGAGTTAATTTCCGTATAGATCTTGCCCTGCCCTGGGTGTGTGTTTGTCACACAAGAAGCGATGATTGTGTTGATACAAGACCTGTGTTTGTTGCATCACATTTGATACATTTGATTGGATGAATCAGATACAGCGTATTACTTGAAATTGGTTCAAGCGCTTACTAGATAGGCGATAACAATATTTATTTATTCATTCATTCAGAGTGACAAACACACAACATATTTATTTATTCATTTAATAAATTTAAATCATTTTATAAATTAATTTATTCAATATGATAAGGACAGAGAAAACAGTCACAGGCCCTTCACTATGTCGATCCCAATTCTGATGAAAAAATAGATTGTTGTAACTTAGGATATTCACCTCGAAATACATTTACAGTATTTCACATCGTAAGCTTCGTATTTTATGTTTGATTTGTATTCACTTCCTATCACTTTCTTATAACTTTCGTGGTTAAGTGGTAGAGTGGACATTACTGTCCAAACTTCGCCACGTCAATAAAATAAAGAAGTCATTCTATTATTACTATTCTATTGTAACTTTTGATTTTTATTTATATCTGATTTTATTTAGTCTCTATTACTTTTGATTTTATTACTTTGGATTTTTCTTTATAAGGTGGTTAACTAGTAGAGTGGACATTACTGTCTAAGGTTAAGAACATGTCAAATAAGGTGAGGCTTAAGGTTAGGCTGCGGGTACTACATAGTATATACATAGTTAAAAATCCATATTATACATCATATCGTATGATTTGTATATCATAGTATAGTAAAAACCCCAAGACTAAGCCTCACCTTGAGCCTCCCCTTTTTGACATATTCTTACTTCAAGGTTCGCCCCGTCAGGAATATAAAGAAGTCATTCTATTCCATACTATTTTCTATATTCTCTACTATTCTACTATTTTAAGCATATTCTCATTAGTTTTATATCTCACTAGTAGGTAGGTACTTTACTTGTTCATTATCATTGATAAGTTTTTTCAATTAACTAAACAGTAGGATTGACTTGTCTGAAAGCTTATAGCTCTAAAGCTATATAGGCTCTTGTGCTCTAGGCCTATTAACAGCGGACTTTCAATTTATCAGTCATACATTGATTATTGTAATTTAATATTAATCCTAGTGATATTCTGCTGTTCACTGTTCCCAAGAACTAAATTTCATAAATTTGAAGCATACTATTATAAGGTTACTCCACATTCATGTATGTATACAATATTTGCATCAATGACAATTCCATACATGAGAATTTTCCTCCAATAGAGAAAGAATACTCATGAAAATTGCACACGAAATTAAATTTCATTTCAGAACAAAAACCTGTTCACAAGGAAAACAGAGCATAAAAAAGCTTCTCACACATTAAATCAATGATACTTATCACAAAAAAATATGTAGAGAGCATTTCGACGCATTAAAAATGAACGATAATAATTTCAGATAAGTAAAACAAGTTTGCCCTGAACAAAGTTTGATCAGATAACTTCACCAAAAACTGATAAAATCAGCATGTTTGAGAAGCTATTACTTGATTAAAATCAACAAGACACGTTCCTATTTCTAAGGAAATTCAACTTCCAACTAGATTAGTTGAGTACTAGTTGGTGGGCGATTATGCATATAGTCCGTCCAAGCAGAGAAGACATTTTGACAAGATGGGAAAATGACTCCAGCTCGTTCAATATTAGCTCGAAAATCATAAATTTGGTTTCAAATTATAGAGTACAATAATTTCTACAATTTGAGAATAAATTTATAATTTTTGAAGTAATATTGACCGAGCTGAAATCATTTTCCGATCATGCAAGAATGTCTTCTTTGCTTGAACAGACTATGGGGGATTATACATACAATAGACCGTACCAGACTTGCCTGTTTTCAAATGCAAATAAGTCCCACTCATGCATCACGTAAAGTTTGCAAAACCTATCGCGATATACAGGAATGATTATAATTAAGCAGGACTACTTTGTGAATTGGCGTGATTGAAATTCGAGTGAAAATATTATAATATATACAGGGTGTTTCAGGAGAAATGTGAAATAGGCTGGCTACTCCTCAAACTGACTCCTTGCATCAGAAAGAGATAAAAGTACCATTGGACTTTTAAAGTCCCGTCTGTCATTGGACCACAAAACCGCTTTGTTACCGAGATAACAGTGGCGAAAAATTCACATTCTACAAAAAATATATAATTTTCTCATTTTTAAATGGCCTTATACAGGTACATAGTGAATTCTCATGTTCAATTAGCTGAGCAATTAAATGAAACCAGTCTGAAGTTCTTAAATTCAACCGATTCTGAATTAATCGCTAAAATATGCTAAAAATCACAATTTTTCAGCAATTGTGAAAAATCACAATTCCAGCAAATAACTGGATATAAAATCATAAACTCGTATTTTTAATCAATATAATTCTGTAGAAAAAGTTGGATGGTGGTGATACACTGGCGTCTCGTGCCCACGAACCCGTATCTTTTACTGTACAGCACTTCACCTGTTTCGTTGGCACGAGCCGCCAGTGCCGTGATTGTAATTCGCGATTTTGAAATATATCTAATTGGAAGGCAATTAATCCAAGTACACATCGCTTGGATGTAATATTCTCAACAACAAATTCAATTTTTTAATGTATTCTGTCCATTCCTTGTATTTTGCCATTCTGAGACTTTTACTTCCATATAATATTTTCTAGATTTCTTCCAAACAACGTTTCCATCTAGTGACAGCCTCAACAACAAAACCTCCAAGCAAACAGCACGCCAGAAAAGAAGCGTAGTGAAAAGTGAATAAAATAATAACAATTCGAGTGCAAAGTTATAAGGTGATCACCGCTACGATAACCGTTCACGAATACAATCTGTCCAAACAAAGAAGACATTCTAATAAGATGGGAAAGTTACCCCATCTCACTCAATATTCTTTCAAAAATTATAAATTTGCTCTCAAATAGTATATTAGAACGTTTCCCACAATTTAAGACCAAATTTATAATTTTAAACCAATATAGATTGTGCTGGAGTCATTTTTCCATCTTTCCAGATTGTCTTCTTTGCTTGGACAGGTTATAACATAATCCGGTTCCTTTAATGGCGGCATTTACTGTGCAAAACTCCCCCTGAAATCACGTGATAAAGCCGACACGCAATTGTGTTTGTCGGTGGCACGAAAACCCAAGAGGGAAATAGGAAGAAAAGGAATAGGGAGGGGATAAAAGAGGATGTAAGGAAGGAGGAGAAAAAAGAAGATGAATTGTAGGGAAACAGTAGGTAGAAGATATGGTAATGATTTCGAGGATGTGGAACATGGGATGAAGGGAGTATTTAAAGGGATCGGAAAGTAAGAAAGATAGTAAGGGAACAGTAGGTAGGGATAATTGTGATAGTTTTGAGAGTATGGAGAATAGAAATGGGTGAAGATTTTATGAAAAGTGATCAGAAATGGAAGAAAATATGTAAAGAAAGGGAAGAGAAGATTGGTTGGATTTATAGAAAATTATTATAAAGATTATATAGAGTTATTAAGTTTATATAGTGAAGTGGAGAAGATTGTAAAGTTTAAAAGGATATAACACATTAATATGAAGGGATCCAATGGAGAAAAAAGTTTTTGAGATTTAGAGAATTGGCAGCGTAAGGAATGAAGGAAATTACAATCAAATAATAATGAAGAGGTTTAGAAGAAATGGGAGGAGATGCCAAATATAAGAATTAGAAAAAGAACAAGCAACAAAAAGAGAAGAATATAAGTGATACGAACATACTGGAAAAAGAAGAATGTTAAATGGAGGAGGGGGAAAGAAAGATTTAGAAGTTTAACTAGATTATATTTCTTTATTCAGGTAGATTGTTATCTACCAAAATATTTCGGCTTAGTTCTAAGAATGCGATAATTTAAGTGTGAATCACATCATTCAATGAACTAAACAAGTAGAAAACTTGATAATTATTTATATTAATTTATTGTTACAATGGCGACTTGATAGCAAGTGTTCCAAGGTGATAATGATGTTTACAAAACATGAAAGGTTACCAAAAGTTACAACAAGAAAGTACCTACAACAAAAGAGGAGTAGAGAAAAGAAAGAGTCAAAAGACGGAAGAAGGAAAAAGCAGACTAGAGTAGAAAAAAAGGAAGGTACACCGGAGAACTTAAGCAGCCACTTCAAAGCAGAAAATTATCGTATAGTGTTTATTTCCTAGCTGATAAAAACTAACTCGGGAACAATATTCGTGCTTTGGTGTGATATCGTGATGATGGATCATTGTACTTCAAGTTCTCTGGGTAGAAAACAAACTGCTTTTTTATTCAACTTTTCCCAGACATGAATCTGTAATTCAACGACTAATCCAAGGAATTTGATTTATGTTTTCCAATTTTGTCTGGCAGAAGACTCAATAATTCAAAATAGGATTGAAATATTGTATCATATTCAATGAAAAAGAATAATATTGATTAAATATCGAATAATAATTTGGCAGATTAATGAAATGATTCAGCCCACATTCTATACATTAGATAGAGAGTAAAAAAAGAAAAGTGGCTGTACTTGCACAATGTATTGTAGTTCCGATTTTTTAGTATGTTGTTCGGATACATAAGAGTAGTCTAATTTAATTTAGACATGAAACTAATTTATCACTAGAAAGCATTGTGCTAGCTCCACAAACTTCGAAAAACTTTGAAAAAATCCTTTCTTTGGTTTTAACCGAATAGCTCGAACACTATCCATCCATCGCGAAGAATTTTTGTGAACAGACATTTCAAAGAGTAATTTATAGAATTTTCTACAATTTGACATATCAAGCAATGTTGGGGAGCCGAGATATCATTCGTCAAAAGATAGCAACTTTCTAAAAAAAATGAAAAATGATTCTAAAAAAAATTCTAAAAAAATGATTCTGTTAGGCTATATAGGTTACAATGAATATCAAAAACTGGTCATTCTCCAGAAAATTAATAATGGGATTATAAAAATAAAAAGCGTATATAACATCGGTTATGTTCAGCAATATGTTCTGCATTATGTTCAGTAGAACCGATGCTTCCTCAATTGTTCCAAACATTGTCAAGTATTGTTGTAATTATATAGTGAAGCCTTACTAAAATTTGCTAGATAAATTATCGCAATAAATCATAACATTCCAGCTCCATTCGTGACGTAGGTATCTCCTTGTTAAATTAGATCGGAAATCAGAAATGAATCTCTTTCAAATTCGGGAAGATTAATCACAGAATGACACTAATTCGAACGATAATTACCATTTGAAATGAGATGTGAATTCGGATGAGAGGATTGCTCGCTTCAAAAACTGACGTTTTATGACAAATGACGGACGTCTATACTTGTTTATCCCTTTTTCCTTCTTCTCTTTCCTTCCTATTCATCTCATTCTCTGTTCTTTCTCTATTCTTGTTTCTCCTTCTCTATCTCTCTTCCTTCTCTTCTCCTCTCAACCACTGTCCTATTATCTATTCTTCTTTACCTCTCTTTCTTCTCTATTTCTCTTATTCTCTTTCAAATTCTCTATTTTTGTTTCTCTCTTTCCCTTCTCCTCCTTCATCTCTCATCCTTCTCTATTTCTCTAATTTTATTTTCTATTCCCTATTCTTGTTTCTATCTCTTACTTATTCTCCTCTATCTATCTTTCTTCTCTATTTCTCTCCTTTTCTTGTTTCTTCTCCTTCTCTATTTCTCTTCCTATTCTTGTTTCTTCTCCCATTCTTTAATTTTGTTTCTATCTGTTCATTTCCCCTTCCGTCTTCTCTTTCTCCATTTTTTCTCTTATTCTTCCTTTTACCAAGTCTTCCTCTTTCCATCTATTATTATTATTATTATTATTATATTTTTTTCATCTATTATTTATTCTTTTAGAATTTATTTTATTACTTAATTCGGTTTATTTTATTTATATTAAATTTTTTACATTTGAATTTAGTTTAGGTTTAATTTATTCTATTATTATTATTATTATTATTATTATTATTATTATTATTATTATTATTATTATTATTATTATTATTATTATTATTATTATTATTATTATTATTATATTCTTTTTCATCTATTATTTAATCTTTTAGAATTTATTTTTATTACTTAATTCGTTTTACTTTATTTATATTAAAATTTTTCAACACTTGAAATTAGTTTAGGTTTAATTTATTCTCTTCTCACCTCTCTATCACACTCTCTTCTCCTAACATCATCTTGTAACTTCAATTTATTTCTTATTTATCATTTTAACTCAAACACCCTTCAAACATTTCGACCTATCTTCTTCGTCACAGTTTCTTCTCCTTCCCAATTCTTCCTTCATTTCAAACCACTTTTCTCTACTCTTTTTTAAAACTATTTTCCTCTTTCTCACCTCTTTATTACACTCTTTCTTTCTACAATCATCTATTAATTCCTACTACTTTCTCGCCCACCCTTTCAACTAAATTTTTACATCTGTCTTCCTCTTCCTCGTCTCTATTTTCCTTTTTCACCTCTTCCTCCACTTCAATCCATTTCGCTTCCCAATCCCACCTATCCATTCTCAACATCATAATATCTTCCAACTTCATCACCTATCTTCCTCTTCTGACTCTCTTCCACCTCTTGCTTCCTTTCAAACCAACTCTCTTTCCACCTGTTTCCTCTCTCTTCCTTCCTTCCTTTCAAACCTCTTTCCACCTCTTAATTCCTTTCAAAACCACCTCTCATTCTCACCTTTTCGTTTCCACTCCTTCCCATCCACCATCCACCAGCTCACAGATTTCTCAAAAAATGCCGACACTAATCTAATCGAGACAATAGGGCGGAACAAATGCCGCTTACTTGTGAAACGGCCTTTGTAAAATGCTTCTGACGTATGATCAGTCATCCAGCCTATGACTGATGACCTTTACTCCTCCTCCTCCTCCTCCTCCTCCTCTTCTTCTTCCTCCTCCTCCTCCTCCTCCTCCTCCTCCTCCTCCTCCTCCTCCTCCTCCTTCCTCTCAACCTCTTTTCTCCCTATTTTCACCATACACTTCTACATTCCTCTAATCTCATCATCACAAAATCTCATTTATATAAATAAATGATAGCTATTTATGTATTAAGAGCGTAATGCGCGACTTTATCGCTCGCGCAAAACAGTTATCACGCGACGCGTAGCGGAGCGTGATAATTTTGCAAGAGCGATAAAGAAGCATTACGCGCGAATTACATACAATATTTTCTCTACAACTGCACGAACCTGTTAATCTACATTTTTCCAGTCCTCAAATACTGCGAACTATTAAATTACTCTTGTGTAATTACCGGTACAGGTACAATCAGATTTGTCGACTTTTGTTAGGTTATGTTATGACTCCACCTGACCTACTTTTGGCGAGCCATGATCAGCTGATTAGCGAGCGTAAAGTAACTCTACTGCTCATGCGCAGTTGCTTAGCGAGCGTAAAGTAATTCTACTGCGCATGCGCAAATGGTTAGCGAGCGTAATGAAGATTCTCCTCAGAAATGGGCTTCTTTACGAGGAGAATTCAGCTCGTAAAATCTTGTATTACGCGCAGTTGTAGAAAAATAAATTTATCACCTCCTTCACCTCCTCCTCATCCTTCACTTTAGCCACTTCCTCCTTCAACCCCTCCTCCTTCACTACCTTCTCTCTCGCACATTCCTCCTCCTCCTTTTTCTCAACTTCATTTTCCGGTATTTTCACCATATTCTTCTACATTTCTCCATTCCATCCCATTATCGCCTCCTTACCTTCATTCTATTTCTAATCCTTTTTCCTATTTTTTCTCCTCCACCCACTCTTTATTCTTCCATTCCCCTACCTACCTCTCTTCGCTTCATCCTTTTACTACTTCCCTTTCTCCACTTCATCTTACATCTATTTCTCTCTTTTCTCTTCCTTCTCTTCCACTCACTCTTTTTCTTTCACCCTTATTCTCTAAACCATTATCATTATTGTAGTCAAATCTATCATTTATTATTGTAGTCCTTCACCTTCTCATCCTACTCAATTTTCTTGCCTCTCTCATCTTTTTCCAATTCCACTTCTTCCTTCATTAGGTGAATGGAAGAGAAAAAGGAATTCTCTTTCATTCATCTTCTTGCTTTCCCATTCATCCTTTTTCTTTTCCTCTTCTTTTCCATACTATTTCTACTGCTCCTGCTTTCTCTTTCTCCCTTTATCATTATTTGCCTACTCCCCCTCTTCCTATTTCATTCCCCTCCTTCCATCCGTACTACTTCTTATTCCCTTTATCTTCCTCTTCCTCTTCGCCTTTTCTACTCTTTTTACCCCTTCCGCTATTCCTCTCACTCTTCATCATTCTCTTCCTCCTTCTCCAAATCCTCCTCCTACTCACCCTCTCCTCCTCATCCTCCTCCTTCTCCTCCTCCTCCCCTACCCCTCCTCCTCCTCCTCCTCCTCCTCCTCCTCCTCATCTCCTATCTCTCGTCTCCTAAACCACCCCCACATTTCAACGCAGAAAATGATTTACGAGATGAATGCTCTGATATATAGATCAGGGGTGAGATAGATACAGATAAGGCACGTTCCACATAACCTGCCAGTGTGTAGGCGTATAGTAGATTCCAACCCAACTGGCGGATAGCGAATTCCTGTTATAAATGCTCAGCTCTGTCAGGACAGTCTGAAATCGATCAATGAGAGTAAAACGATCTCGGTAATATCGCTCTCGACTGAATGAGCTCACGGGAACCGCTCGTCGACTGTCCTGATAGAGCTGAGCAGTAATAACAGTCATTCATCAACCGCCAGTCTTGTTGGCGTTTGCTATACAGTTTGAAAAGTTCAGCTTTGACGGCATTGGGTGTCATACCTATTTATCGATCTGTCATTTTCGTTGTATTGTTTTTTTCAAACCCAATCTGTTTTCCAATGACGGTTCATGGTGTAGAAGAATTTTAATCCATAACTGTTAATATAATATCAAGAATATAATTCATAAATTATTCTAGAAAATTAAACTTTGAACTTAGGGTTATTTAAAATAATTGATAAATAAAGATATGTAAAATAATACTTCTCAAGTTTTTTAAAAAGGGTATTTGATTTTTATTCTATTTATCAATTATCCTAGAAATATACATTAAGTGAACGCCATTAATGCAATCAAAGAACTTAATTCAATTTAAGTTAATTCAAAAAAACAAAGTAACAATGATGTTACCATAGTAACCGAAGGTAAATTTCACTATATCAGAATAACCTATATAGCAGTGATGGCTCATACCCACGAAACAGGTGAAGTGCCTGTATCTTTTACTGTACAGCACTTCACCTGTTTCGTGGGTACGAGCCACCAGTGGTTAACATATTCCTTTTAAACGAAAATGAGCTATTTTATGGCGAGGTGGGACTATTTTTAGGTAATCCCGTTTCATCATAAATATGTTAGTTATTTCTTACGGAATCATATTTAAACATTCTTTTCTTAATTATATTATTTTGTAACTTTTGTCTATCTATTTCTTATGTTATTGTAACCATTCATTAATCCTCCATTATTTTGTTTCCAGTCTGAATCGCCATTTTGTAACGTTTTTGTGAACGGCTTATTGGGGAGGAGTTGTTTGAATCGCCATTTTGTAACGTTCATATTAACCGCTAATAGGGGAGGAGCTTGTCTAAGCCAATGGCAAACGCTCACTGTGATTGGTTCAAGCAACTACCAATGGCGGTGCTCGACTATTAGAATGGATACTGCTGTTCCTAACTTGTAGATTTAGTTTATCAGATTTAGTTGATTGATAACGTCCTAATGTGAGTGATTATATGTTACAATCTCACAATATAACATAAGGGTAACTGGCAAAATCACATTCACTTCAAAGAATGAATTTGAACATTTATTTATTTATTATCAAGTTACAACATATACTTAATGGAAGGTTCAACAGGTTCATCATTACTTGTTAGTTCATGATTCTACAAGTTATTGTTATTTAACGGAAACGAATCACAATTTCGTAAACTATGCTTTTAAAAGTATTGTTACATCTTACATGCAAGTATAGAAGCTATCATGAGAACCTACGATTTTCTAATCGAGATTTTAATTTTAGATCAAGAAGTTACTCAATTTTTCCAGTTTCGAGTAAACTGTCTTTGTAATAGTTTTTTTTATACCTCGTATCTCATCGCCTCCACCAATTTCTCCAGTTATTAATACCATAGAATAATTACTTCATATTAATATATTTATTTATTCTTATCCCATTTATTTATTCAATTCATACATGTTTAAACCATGTGTTGGATACTTAAATGTAGTATAGGCCTTTTCAAACAGTTTCCAATTTATTTAGCTTTCTAGTTCAAAATTTTTTACTTCTTCTCAAATAAACCTGCGTTCCTAATTACTCAGTCCAACACACTTCTTCTCACTTGGGTACGAAAATCAGAGTTGATTCAGGTTTTTATTCCAATGACGTCATTCTGCGGACTTTCAGTGGCCAGGGAGTTTTTTGTTTTTCTCTCCAAAAGTTCAATTCATTAATTTTGAACGCTTGCCTGGTAATCGGCCAATGGAAGCACAGTTTGTTTTTACTCCTTGTTAAATCTTAAATCTCTCGTTTTCAGTTCTTTTCGGTTTCCTTCTATTCCCATTCCTTCTACCTGTTTTTTCATTCCTTATCATTTTCTTCTTTCTCATTTTTTAGTCGTCATGGGAATAAAGAACATCATGATCTGGTCATCATCATGATTATTATAATTTCTTTTTCTCTTTCCAACATTTCATTTATTTTCTATTTTTTCTTTTTCTTCTTCTTCGTCTTCTTTTTCTTTGTCTTATTCTTTATCTCCTTATTGTCCTACTTCTTCTTTCTTTTCATCTCATTCTTCTTCACTATCTTCTTCTTCTAATTCCTTGTCTTGGTTCATAACTACATGAACGCATTTCGCACATTTTGATACACTTCATAAATGGGGATTTTCATATTCTGAAGGATTTTCATGAATAAATTCGATTTAGCGAAGGGATATTGATTTTTATACTTAAATATTCATTTATATTATTAGAATAAACAATATTGAGGAATGATAAAACAGACTTTGGCCCAAAACTTCTTCAAATTTAGATGGAGAAGTCCCAAGTCAGGTTATTTTACATATGAAATTTTCACATGTTACTTGTTACTTTACTAACTTGTTACTTGTTTAGTCTTCTCCGCAGTCAGCGACCGGGAAATTGTCACTAGTGAGGACATCACATGTGGTCTACCATTCACGCACAATTTCCACTCTCAACAATTCACTACAATAAAAGATTCATAAATTTAAACCAAAAAGGTTCAAGCCGGATAAACATTGAAAAAATTTAAATATCTCTCAATTTATGACGGACTTGAAATGATTAATGCGAGGGAGTGTCAAATTTGAAAGTGAAAAATTCTCCAACCGTTCATGATTGGGAATTTGTTCAAACGTTGGCAATTTATGTTTGCTTTTAATCAGTTTTTGACAGTGTTACAAGCGAACTTTGATTGGTAATCACGAACTTCTATCCGGGATTCACGAGTTTTATACTGGGTCACGTTCATCAATAAGCTCGAAATCGTGAAAGTGATTGTTATGTGAACCAATAAAAAATCAAGGATACTGATAATTTATTGATCTGGTGATAGAAGCAATAATGGTAAGATCTGTGAAACCAAAAATTTATATTCTATCAATATCTAGTCTATTCATTAAGCCCTATTACACGACGGATTTCTTATACACAATATTGATACACAGTCCTTAGTTGATACAGGAAGGAAGCTCTTCAATACATTTGCAAAACCCACGGATCACAGTCTAGCTGTAAATAAACTGATCCCATTTCTCAATTATTGAACATTTTGAGAGCATTTGAACTTAGATTGGGTATTTTTCAAGTTTAATTAATAATAAATAATAACCAAACAACAGGTTCTAGGAGAACAATAATTATTTCCCCCCGAATTTCGGCATTGTCGAATGTGCTAACCTCACTACAAACCCTTGTTGCGAATATTTTGTGTCAATGAGCATCCTTCCTGTACGATTGCGTATCAATTTTGGACTTTGAATCACTACTATGCATCACAAAACCACGGGGTAAAGAGGATTTAAAAACGGAAATTCCAGCATTCTAGAAGATTTTCATGTTTAATTCAGCTCCTAAATTTTCATGAAAGTCTCAGAGTTCGGATACAAATCTAAATTTATGATTTCATTGGAAATAAACACATAGATGTTGTCAATTCTTTACACTTTTTATTTGGTTCTCGACCATGGTTTACGAAAATAAACATAGAAACCAGATTGACTCCAACTAGGAATCACCATAAATAGGAAACATTCAATAAATTCATACGATCAAATTCTGCCGGAATAATTCCGTTATATTATCCCAGTATGGTCTTTCTAAGCAAAGAAGACATTCTGGCAAGATGGGAAAATGACTCCAGCTCACTCAATATTGGTTCAAAAATTATAAATTTGGTCTCCAATTGTAGATCAGAACGTTTCCTACAATTTGAGAATAGATTCATCATTTTTGAAGTAATATTACCGAGCTGGAGTCATATTCCAATCATGCCAGAATGTCTTCTTTGCTTGGACAGTCTATAACCGAAAAGCTTCCTTCATTCGATTGATGCGTTCCCACCTCAGTCGTGATGCGTAAGACGAGAGGCGTGAGGTGCAGCTGAATCCAAAAATCAAGGCGGTTGATACATGACTGTTTCTGATTCTCAGCTCTGTTAGGACAGACGACGAGCAGTCCGCGACAGTGCATTAGATCTAGAACGACCCCAGCTATACTAATTCACTCACAAAAACAACTTCAGACTGCACTAACAGAGCTGGAGATTCATAACTGTAATTTTCCAACTGCCTAAAAGTTTGGCACCTACTTTAAGCTGCCTCACTTCTGAGGGTCAAGTGAGGCAGACAAGAGTCAAGCAGGGGTTCGGTATCCACTTGAGTCTCTCTCCCTCCTCACACTCAAAATGGGGAGGAGTGTTTCCTCCTCAAGCCAAGAGTATTACCCGCTTACAAGGGATGAAGCCCGTCTAAAAATCGCAGCTCCAAATTGATTCATACTGAACTGTGATTAGAAAGTTGAGTTTAATGTTGCTTTTTTATCTGGGGTACTTGACAATCTAGACTATCTAATAGGGCTACTAGATTGGGCATACCATCAATGGTGAAAAACATTTCAATAATAATGTAGATCTCAGTACCTTTTGTTAAATAATTTAGTACAGTAGCCCTGACAAAAAGGAATTGTATCAATAATATATTGATAAAAATCAAAATCACAGTATCCTTCTTGGTATTTGAATAGAGAATACTAAAAGGGGAACGTGATTTTCCTTTATATCTTGTAAAATTGAATTAAAATTTTGGTCAGTCAAAGATTGTTACGTTCAGTTCTGATTAAACCGACAGTAAGGTTTAGTATCGCAGTCGAATTTATACTGGTCCGAAATTTGCAAGTTTAGTTCAAGTTTGTTGATTCAAAGTTTATTAGGTTTAGTTCAGATTAGATTAATGTAGAATTATCAGATACATAGCGGTCCTTGATTTGCAAATTTAGTTAAAGTTTGTCAGATATATCTCAGTTTGAGTTTGGTAGTCGCAGTACCGGGATTATATAGGGTTCGCCAATGAAGTAGGACGATTTGAATAAGTAACAGATTGTTCAAGAAATTGTATTTTTGTAATTTTTTCATCATAAATAGAAAGTAGAAATGAAGCCATTTAGTGTACAATAAGTGAAAAATAATTTTTTGAATATATCATCTTCCAAATGTCCTCCATTGGAATCTATGCACTTTTGCAGCCGGGCCTGGAAGTTTCCCATGACATTTCGCAGCAAATTGAGTGGTATTCCTCTAATCTCATCTCGAATCCGTTATTTTAGAGCTGGGATAGTTCTGGGTGGATCGCTTTGAAAAACTCTCGTTTTTAAGTAGCCCCATAGAAAAGAGTCACAGGTTGATAAATCTGGAGAGCGAGTGGGCAAGGGATATCCCCGTTTTGAGAAATGACGCGGCTTGGAAACATTCATGGCAGTTCTTGCTGTGAGGCTTGTTGTCCCATTTTGTTTGATCATTCAATGGAAAACGGGCGAGTTCTGGTGTAAGGAAGTTATAAATCATTTCGATGTAAAGCACAAAGTAGAAGTCACATCAAATCTACCCCGGCTGCAAAAGTGCATAGATTCCAATGGAGGACATTTGGAAGATGTTATATTAAAAAAATGATTTTTGACTTATTGTACATTAAATGGCTACATTTCTACTTTCTATTCATGATGGAAAAATAACAAAAATACAATTTTTTAAACAACCTGTTGCTTATTCAAACCGTCCCACTTCATTGGCGAACCCTGTACATAATCTAAAATCTAAATCTATAATCAAATCTTTTGAAAATCACAACTGAAAATAAAGAAATACTGATTCATAATTTACAAGTTTAGTTTGAATTCAGTTTGAGTTGGTTCATGTTCAGTAACAGAATCATACTTGAATAGATTATGATCACTGATTAGGCTTTATTAGAAGTAGAATGTATATTTTTAGAAATAGAAATAGAGGGTATTAGAAATTAGGATTAGAAATATAGGGTATTGATTATATTATTTATACCAATATTGAAGTTCAACTATTCATAAATGGACTAATACAGAGAAATTGACAATATTTAAATATTAATATTCCTCCAGAAAGTAGATACATTATTAAAGAGGTAGAGAATTAACCATTTTTTAACCAAGAATTCAAATTACTTCCTTGAGGTGGAAAACATTCGAATTATTTCCTTAGGGTAGGAAACAGGAAGGCTTCCTTCAGGTAGGGAACATTCAAATTACTTCCCTAAGGTGGAAACACGAATGAAGGAGGTAGGACTACAAAATTATACACGAGGAGGTGTAACAGATGTTCTACACTTGATTTTTTCTTCTTTCTCTTCTCCTTCTTCTTCTACCAATATCTATTTTTGTATTCCTTCGTCTTCTCCTCATCCGTGCAATACTCTGGATTCCTTTTTCAGCTCCTTTTCTTCTCAGATCTTTTTTCTTATGGTTATATCTGATACTGTCTTCTTAATTCTAATTTCCCCACTCCTACCATATTCTCTTTTTCTTACTTTTATTTCCCATTCTGCAGCTATTCTTCTTTATCATCTTATTTATTCAACTTTGTTTTCTTTTTATGCCCAAAGATCTATTCATTTCTGTTTCTGTTTAATTATCTATTAAATTTTCTTTCTCTGTCCCCTACTTCAAATTTCTCCTGTTCCATTCCAATTCATTTTTCTTATTTATATGCTCGTTCTACTCTCTCATCCTTTCCTCCTACTTTTCCTTTTCTTCCTTCTCCCTCATTCATTCACTCTTCCGTTTCCAAATCTCATCTCCTCCCTCTCTTTATCACTCATCATTTTTTTCCTTCTTTTCTCCATCAACTCCTTTTTTACGCTTTTATTGGCCCCACCACTCTCTCTCTTTCTTTCTCACACGCCTATTCCTTTTTTATTCTTTGTTCTAAATTTTCATATTTTTCTTCTTCTACTTCTACTACTTCTTCTTCTTCTTCTTCTTCTTCTTCTTCTCCTTCATATTCTTCTTCTCATCCTCCTCCTTCTTCTTCTTCTTCTTCTTCTTCTTCTTCTTCTTCTTCTTATATTATTCTTCTTTTCCCTTTCCCCTCTCCTCATTTTTCTTTTAGTCCTCTCCTTCTTCTTCTCTCCCTGTTCTTCTCATTCTTCTCAAGATTTCCTCCTCTTCTTCATCACTACTCCTTCATCTTCTTCTCTTCTTTTTTCACTTCATTTTCTCATCCCCTTCCTCCTCCTCCACTCCTCTTCTTTTTCTTTAATCCTCTTTCTCGCGTTGTTCCGATCACCGTCAACCACACCAACTTAATGAATGTTAATGCATTTAAATCTTATTCATCCAGTTTTTCTTATGTAAATCCTCCACGTTCAACCCCGCACCCATCTCCAACACCATACCAACCCTCATTCACAATTTGAATTGTATCGTCTGTCCAAGCAAAGAAGACATTCTGGGAAGATGGGAAAATGACTTCAGCTCTGTCAATATTGATTCAAAAATTTTTAATTTTGTCTCAAATTCTAGCAAACATACTGGGCTACAATTTGAAACCTAATAAAAATTTTAAAACCAATATTGACCGACCTGGAGTCATTTTCCCTTCTTGACAGAATGTCTTTTTTGCATGGACAGAATGTACTTTGCAATGCAAGGCACCCGGATCTGGAACAATTATCCAGCAATAATTAAATTTTAACAAGATCAACACATACACCTCCAACTGAATTCATCGAGTTTTGCTGGCATTTCTTTCAATTTCAATATTTTCGAACGAATCTGATTTATATCATCCAATATTAATCATAACAAAAGGCAACCCATACAACGCATCTTTCGAAATTATATTCCCTTGCAAAATTATTAACAACAATTTCAAAATCTCTTAAAAAAGATTCCCTTGTATTTCATCAAGTTCAATTACTGGAATGAATCCAACAGTATGTAACAAATGTGGAATGATGTAAGCCGTGTCTTATTATTGTTAGTGAACGTGTAGGCTAGAATATGAAGATTTTTTTCAGTTTTAGTTTAATCCAATTTCATAATACGTTTAAAAACTTTGTAATCAAGTTGAACAAATTGTGGAGAAGTTAAAGGAAATCATATTACCACAACTTCCTCCAACAAATCCAAAATCCCTCACTAAAGATTCCAAGTTGAAAACATATTCATCATTCATCTCCATAGTAACCTTTTGGCTCTCCTCCTTTTATACTCCATCTCTATAGTATACTATAGAGATGAAGGCTCGTGTCCACGGAACAGGTGAAGTGCTGCGCAGTAGAATATACGGGCACTTCATCTGTTTCATGGGTACGAGCCGCCAGAGTACTATACCACTTATACGATTATAATATACAGTAGTGAACTTACTATAGGCTATTTAATCATAAATTACAAATCTATGAAATACGAATAGATACCCCTCTATAGAACTTTTCGCATAACAAAATTTCATCAAGTAATAGTACAAGAGAATAGGCTATCTTATTCTTACTCTCAACATACAACATTTCCAATTTTAACCATAAAATAAAACAATAATTTTACGACCTTTCCACTATTCTCCTCACAAAACCATTAGAACACATAAAATTAGGACAAAAATAGTTCATCTTTGAACCCATTTGTTTTGAACAACCTTCCCTTGTATAGTCTGTCCGAGCAAAGAAGACATTCTAGCAAAATGGGGAAATGACTCCAGCTCCGTGAATATTAGTTCAAAAATCATGAATTTGGTATCAAATTGTAGAAAACATCCTGATCTACAATTTGAGACCAAATTTATGATTGTTGAATTAATATTGGCCGATCTGGAGTTATTTTCCCATCTTGCCAGAATGTCTTCTTTGCTTGGACAGACTATAATAACATAGTTTTACGACCGCAAATAACAGTTGAGAATTGGCAAACATTCGACTAGCGAACAATAACTGAAGAAATTACAAGTTTAAAAACAATACCTGAAATCTTTCTTTGAAATCCAATTTCTCCCGAGAAAATAGCCTTCCTCCCGAGAACTATAAAAATGGAGATAAAATTTTTCATTCTGGGGTCTATTTCAATCTCTTGTTCAATAGCTCTTCTATGAAATAGTTCATAGTTTCATGAAAAAGAAGAAAAAACAGTTTATAGTTTTATACTCGAAAACACAATTGAACCAAATCGAGTATATTTAACTCCAAAATATCAAAAGTAAAAGAATGAATATAATTAGTTTCTATTTGCGATATACTCATACTTTAGCAAAATTAAATTTGTAACAATATCTAATGGCTAGTAAATATCGTCCTGCTCAAACCGATAAGATCAAGGTAGTCAAAAGCTTGTAAAATATAGTCTGTCCAACCAAAGAAGACAATCTGGTAATATGGGAAAATGATTCCAACTCCGTCAATATTGGTTCAAAAATATTAATTTGGTCTAAAATTATAGGAAACATTCTGATCTACAATTAAAGACCAAATTTAATCTTTTTTAATCAATACTGACAGAGTTGGAATCGTTTTTCGATCTTTGCATATTTTCTTCTTTGCTTGGACAGACTATACTAGGTATGAAGCTAGAGTAGAATGCATCCAATTAGTCGAATGGAAACTGGAACAATTGTACCACCTCGCTTCTCCCCACCTCCTCCACCACCAACCACACAAACGCACAGAGTCGTTGCCAATTCGTCAGGTGTACCGTATTATTAAAATGAGAATGAATTTTTATTCATAATCAGGTGGTTTGGCAACGTTGCATCAAGTCTAACTGGACTATTTCCGTGCATTCTACTCTAGTACCTCACCTTCTCTCCAAACTCAGTTTCGAACAAACAATATGTAATTCAGTCTAGGTAATTCATGCTAATGTAATGTTTGTTATTCTCTGATTACAGAGTAAGATCCTTCCTACAGAGTAATATTAAATTACAATTTTGAAGTGAACCTACTCACAGACCGCCAAATTAACTTGTACGTTAATAAGTTGTTATTGTTATTGTAGCGTTGTTTAGCAACAAACAAGAAACCCTGATACACAATTAGAGGATGTTTACTAGGTTATTAATGTACTGGAGTAACGATAATAGTGTGATAAATTGTGAAAACCCCAAGAATGAATTTTCCACCTTAATAAAATTATAATTTTGAATTTAAAGTTTGAACAAATGGAATTGATTTCTTGAAGTTCAAGTTCTATTCATAACCAAAATAAAATATTTATTTCGAATTTTCTCATGGGTTATAGATAGAACTGATTTCTTGAGAAATTCAAGTGTTATTCAAGTACTATTAATGACCAGAATAATTCTGACCTCTTGACATAAAATCGGAACACAAAGCATTGAATGAATGCTATTCCCTAAATTATTAAAAGAGAAATTTTGTGAAACATAGTCTGAGCAGCTTCAACAAAACAACTTCCAACTTTCATATTAAATTTAAAGACAAGGTGTTGTCAAACTACTAATTAATTAAAACTAATTAATTTCAATGAATCAGTGATTTGACATCTTGTCTTTTCATTTAATATGGAGAACTACCACAATATCATCTTCACAACTATACTCAAAAAGTGGAAAATCCAACTTTCAATTTCCATAACTTGGCTTCCACTTTTGAAATCAATATAAATGACAACAACCTTCTTAATGATAGCTTTTTTATTTCGTTATTTTGTTCGTTGTAAGTTTTTCTTTTAATTTTTGCTCTTTGAAATGTATAACTTATGCTGTAAAAAGGATAAAGAGATTGAATTTGAAAAAAATAATAATAAAGAAGATGTATTGTAAAAGTAGTGAGGTGCCTCACAAAATAAAACACTATTTATGAAATTCCGATGTAGGAATTTTCAAAAAAGTGTGTAGTACCGAGAATAACCAAGATGAAAATAGAATTTTTGAATGTCAGCTCAACTATTTCGAGCGTAAGAAATAATCTTGTTATCCCTTGTAGATTATCTTGTTCTTCTGGTTAAGCTGACAAGAGAATAAAAAAGAGATCCCAAAATAAAAGTGAAATTATCGTTTTAACTGAAACTATTTGATGTACTGAAATACCTTCACAAAAGTACCTATAAAATTCCACTACCATACAAATACAGTACAATAATGTAATTTAATGGCTATTAATTAATAATTTTACTATAAATAATTTTAATGGCTATGAAGCATTGTTGGAGTTGAATTGTAAGAAAAATACCATCAAATAAAACACGGTTGGTTATTGATGGAACGATGATATGGTTACTTAGTAATATTATATGATTATGAGTTAAATAATCTATTTGTATTTTCAGATGATAAAAAGTATCAATGCAGTTTCACTCCAGATCCGTTCAAATCAATTTATAATACAAATAACAATGGAATAAATTGCATGCAAAATGACAACGTAATAATATTAGGCCTACCATCATGTATATAATAGAAAAGGGGTTTTTTGATACTCCTTTGGGGTGAGGCCGCACTGCCGGTGGGTAGAGCCTGGAGGGTGGAGGGTAGTTGGTAAATCTATAGAACATACACACCATCCACAGTAATACATCGTATGAATGGTATGTGTTCAGCCGCCATCTTGAAATTCTTAAATATGGACAACATAACTTCAAAAAACAGTATGACGTCATACCATTCATACGATGTATTACTGTGGATGGTGTGTATGTTCTATAGATTTACCAACTACCCTCCACCCTCCAGGCTCTACCCACCAGCAGTGCGGCCTCAGCCTCAAAGACGTTCTGCTACAGTAAATTCATTTTATTAAAGAGAAAACTTGAAGAAAGATTAAATTAATGATTGGGTCCCAGAGAATTTCAAATAATATACAAGAAAACAAACTTTATTTTAAATCTTGTGCATCAAATTTCCAGATTCTGACATAAATTCATTTGTGTGAATTCTACACTTCTAATATATTTTGAAAGTACGTCAAAAATTTTTTCACATAGAATCATGTACCTTTCAATTTATTTTAAACAATTTTGAATTTGTGATCTAAAATAAATATTCGATTCAATGCCAATAAATGCAGCATCCTTTCAGGTATCAATCTTATATTGTGGAGAATACATTTATATTCACCTATTTATCAGATTGATTATTTTTAAATGGGATAATAAAGAAATTTCAGTAATTAGAATTCCAGTGAGTCAAGCAAGATTGGAATAGGATTTCAAAAGAGTTCATGGGTTTCAAATATCTATAATACTGTGTATTTGCATTGCATTGTTATGTGGAGATAAATTTGATAAGATTAACTATATTTTATTCGAGTTGCAAGGATAAGTTACATTTTCTAGTTCATCTTGTAACAATATTACAAAATATAAAATATATAGAAACAATAATTTTCTCAAGCAGTGTGCTGTAATTTTTTGAAAGATGTACATTAATATTAATAAAGAATATACTCAGAATAATGCAAGTATCTGATGAAATATCAATGGAATGTATAGAATCAATTAATATGTAATTAATAGGTCCTTTCTCTACCATTATTGTTGTAGTCCAAGCAAAGAAGAAATTCTGGCAAGATGGGAAAATCACCCCAGTTCGGTCAATATTGGTTAAAAATTATAAAGTTGGTCTCAAAATGAAAAAAAAACCTTTCCAATCTATGATTTGAGACCAAATTTGTAATTTTTGAACCAATATTGACCGAGCTAGTGTCATTTTTCCATCTTGCTGGAAGGTCTTCTTTGCTTGAACAGGCTTTACAAGTGCTTCCAAATTGATTTTTTGATTGATTGTCTAGGTTTTCCATTGATTATAACCTTTGAAGTAAATGGCTCAACTCCTGAAAAATTGTAAACTCTAAACTCTTAACAGAATTATAATAGTGTTGTGTCAAAAACCCATGAACTCTCCATTTAACCATTTGAGTTTTTATATTAGGGATAAGAACCGTAGCTTCCCCTACCTGTTTGGCAAGGAGTAGTTGGCCAATTGACCGCTTGATGGCGCTGCTTTCGGTGTAGATACAGTTGTCGTGTGCGCAGCTGACTTGGTGACCTTGAAATCGGCGCCATTTTGGCGTCAGATTGCACTCAGGTAGTCAAGGTCAAACAGGACATCAGCTGATTCCAAGGTCACAGGTGGCTGAGGGTCACCAGATGTCTCCAAAGTTACTGGGAGGTCACCGGCAGTTTACAAGGTTGCATGAAGTTTAACAGCTGTTTCCAAGATGTCAGCAGCTGTTTTGAAGGTCACAGGAAGGTCATCGGCTGTTTCCTAGGTTACATGAAGGTCAACAGCTGATTACAAATTTTCAGCAGCTGTTATGAAGGTCACAGGAAAGTCATCAGCTGTTTCCAAGGTTATAGGAAGATTCTGAGCTGTTTCCAAGTTCACAGAAAAGCTATCTTCAAACGCACACGTAGGTCAAATAATCTTCTTTTAGAACAATGGTGGAGCGTTCACTGTTTCCAATCACTTTTTGTAATATTGTGACTGTTTTGCTCTCAGGAATGTCAATATCACATGTCAATATTAAAAGTTCAATATTTGTAGAATCCAATCATAACTACAGGAATTTATTAAAAATTTATCACCACTATTTTTCAGAAAAGTTGGATTATTTGTTTTTGTTGAATTCTAAATGTTGCAATTCATATTTGTCAGTTTTTGCAGATTATAAATATCACCACTGTTAGTTTTCAACATTGCAATATCACAATTGAAAGTTCTCAAAGGTAAAAGTTGATTACTATCATAACTACTCCTACATAGAAGCTTTTTTGTTGTTTTGTAATTCTCAATTGAGTGAATTGTTCTCAATAACAGATGATTAAGATTGTTGCCGGTTTCTGAATTTATAAAATCGGTGTAATTGATTGTATCCAATATCACTGGGAGTTGATCTAGGTCAAGATGAAGGTCACGACCCTCCTCCAATGTGGAAAGTTCAAACGACAAAAGATGCATTACATGAGTCCATTTTTCAATGCATATTCGAATATTCAATAAATTAATCAATATTTATCGTCAATAAAATTTTGAGAAGAATGTTCCATATTGGAACTCCAGTTCAGTTGCGGGAGTATGTTTTAGCACCATTATAACTTCGAATTCACCTATAAAATATTTTGATTTCAAATTTGGCGCTCGAATTTTTTGTAGTTCTAACATTTTCTCATTTATTTTAATTGGATTACTGTGTCCTCAACTATGAAATAGGCTATTAACTAATTGGCAAAGAGAAATAGAAATCAAGTTATCCCATAAATAATTATTTTCGACAAACATTTAAATTAAACCAAATTTTTTGTCATAATCTCATCTCGAACCTAACAATAGATTTGTTGTCAATGCTCATCATCAAGGAAGCCTCAGAATCAATCAATCTAAGCAAATTTTATTAAATTCTCATAATTCAATCTTCACATTCCAAAAATTGTAATTAGAAAAAGTTCATGCTATCATAGAAAAATGTAAAAAAATGTTTGATTTCCAATCAATCATGAGATATATTGTGAAGTCGAAGAAAATGTTACAATGATTGCTTTTCAATCAATAATAGGATTGAGAATATTGTAGAATCGGCTGTCAAGTCAAGATTCTCCACTCGAATATCGAAAAATTACTCATGAGATATGCATCAACCTGTGTTATCGATTCTTTCTCTTCTCGAGAAATTGAGAAGGGCGATCTTTAAATACAAAAATCAGAAGTGAAACAATCGAATCAAAAATCATTTGCTGGCTTTCAAATTGGTAAATTGTATCATGTACCGAGCCACATCTTTTAAAATTTATCTCTACAATAACATATTTTTAATTTCCAAAATCATAATCAACATATTATGTTATCATAGGGACACTTATCAAAGAATGAGGTTGATACATAAAACAATACACAAATGTGAGAGTCAGCTTGATAAATAAATAAATAAATTTAAATAAATAACAATTTGAATCTAAATTGTAAATAAATTGATTGAATCATTGAAAGGTTTTGTGTCATATTAAGTCGTAAATAAAATTTTATGGATTTGTATCTTCTTGGGGGTAACTTCAACCATGTACACACACCCTCAACCTAACAAAAACATTAATTACTTGGGGCAACTTTATCCTGATCAGATTCGATGGATTTTGTATCTTCTAGAAGAAAATTTACCCATGCACGTACAGCTTTACCTAACAAAAACCCGACCTCAATTTTGTGGGGCAATTTTATTTTGATCAAATTCGATGGATTTTGTATCTTCTTGAAGTAAATTTGCCCATGCACATACAGCTTTAACCTAACAAAAACAAACAAAACCCGATCTCAATCATTTGGAGCAACTTTATTTCGACCATCCCTTCGCAAATTAAAGAAAACCCCAAAAGCCAAAACCAAATTAGGGCCTTATGCTCAACGGCGCAGAAGTTCCCCAATTCCAGGCTTCAAAAAAACTCTGGCCCACCAAGGGATAGCGAGAAAAAAGACTGAAAATACGAAAAAACAGAGATAGCGAGTGTAAAGAGAGAGAAAAAACGCAGGCACGAGCAACAGAAAAAACGGAAAAAGCAAAAACTCATCCAATTGGAAAAATTTGTGATCCATGACTGGGTAGTAACCAAACTATTGGACCGTTACATTTAGGGCAGCCTGTACTGATATATTATAGGGAACGAATTTAAGGTATCTACTATCGATTGAAAATTAGAGTTTAGTTGGCTATTATATCAATTAATTGCTCGTACACCTTGTATAGTATGGCCAAGCAAAGAAGAGCCTCTGGCATGATGGGAAAATGACTCCAGCTCGGTCAATATTGCTTCAAAAATTATCAATTTCATCGCAAATTGTAGGAAACAATTTGATCTACTATTGAAACCACATTTATAATTCTTGAGCATATATTGACCAATATGGCGTCATTTTCCCATCATGCCAGAGGCTCTTATTTGCTTGGTCGGACTATACATGAGTTAGTACTAAGTTAATGCACATGAATAATTTTCTGAAATGTTACAAATTTGGAGCTCGAGTTGATGATAGAAAGATCTACTGCCATTGATATAATATTTATATACAGGGTGTTTCAGGAGGAATGTGCAATACTTCTCAGGCTGATTCCTTACACCAAGTAGACAAAAACGTTCCATGGGACAAACACCCAAAAATGCTTTGTTACCGAGATAACAATGGCGGAAAATTTAGATTTTTCAAAATATATTGATTTTTCTAATTTTTTAGAGGCTCTAGTGAGGTTCTAAAGTGATCAATTCCTATGTAAAATTATCTGAGGAATTCAATGAAACCAGTTCCAAGTTTGTAACTACAACGGTTATTGAGATAATTGGAAAAATATGCTAAAAACCGCAATTTTTCAACAAAAAGGATTACAACTGGATAAGGAATCATGAAGTTGAAGAGAGCCGAATTCTAAAGAAAAAGTTAAATGGCGGCGATTGTGTAAATCTTACCCAAATCTCAGAGATGGCGATCAAAAATCGCAAAATTGACAAAACATAGGACAAGTGATCAATTTGTGTTTCGTAGCGATTTTGCGATTTTTGATCGCCATTTCTGAGATTTGGGTAAGATTTACACAATCGCCGCCATTTAACTTTTTCTTTAGAATCCGACTCTCTTCAATTTCCATCAATAAAAAATACAATTTTATGATTCCCTATCCAGTTATAACCCTTATTGTTAACTGAAACGAATTGACATTTCATGTTAGCAAAATTACTGGTTAGCAAAATCATTACATTCTAGAAAAAATGTCTGGAAAGTTATTAATAGGCCTATTCTAGATGTAGAAGCTTAAATAGCCTACTATTTCACAGTTTTAAGTGCTTATTGAGTGTAATTCCGGTATTTAATTTGCTGGTGCTTAATCCAAAATTCTATGTTTGAAAGGGTTTGCATTAAAAATTGAGAAGTAAAGAAACATAACTGATCATATAGTCTAACCTACATTTTGGACTGTATCATATTATAAATTTTAAAGATAGAATAACACAAGAATTACATTAGTATTTTATCTCTCAATGTCAGTGTCATTTGTAACATAAATAAATAAATGAAATAAATCTAGTTTTTCATGAAGATTGTTATGAAAATCCAATCCATTTCCCTCCCTAATCTATCTTATCTTCAAAACCCATCCTTATAAAGTCAATGCCTGTATGAATGAATTAAAAATAATAAATCTCAGTACCCTCGTAAATCTTTTTGTTTTGAAACTTTCGTACTCATAAAAGAGATTTTCAAGTGAAACTGAATGATTACCATTGATAGTAGAATTATTGAAAAATGAATAATTAGGAAATAAGTGATATTCCAGTTGTAAAGCAGGCTACTAGAATGAGACGTCTAATGGATGCACCAGAACCAGATGCAGTGTGGAAGTTCGATTCAATCCGATTCTAATTTTGTCCTACTAGAAAATCTATTTTCGGGTCACTTCATTGTTAGGGACTTGGTGAACGAGAATAGTGAAACCAGACGATCGATCTTGGAAAGATCGACAATCTAATCAAGTCATTGTTTCATTGTAATCAAGTCATGGAAGATTTGGAAGGAAGTTTGAGGAAGATTTGAAAAGAAGAAACGAATTATTCTCGATGATGAAGGAAAAGAGTAATTAGGAAAGAAAAAGAGGAGGAGACGAATTAACAGGAGGAAAGGAAGAGAGAGGTGAACGATTCAATTTTTTATTTCAATTCAGTGTGATAAAAATGGAATAATAAAAGGAATAGAACAATTAGAAATGAGAAGAATAAGAGAGAGTGTCATGGAAGGGAGGACACGGAGAGAGTATAATAAAAGGAAGGACAAGAAGAACACGAATGAGATTTAAAAAGCAAAAAAGCAAAGAAAATTAGAAGAGTAAGGAAAGAAGAAAGAAGGTGGAGAAAGAGAGTTGGAGGAATGAGAAGCAAGAACAGAGATAACATAAAAGTAAAAGTTACAAGCTTGTTTTTCTGAAGAAAGACAACAACTAATGAGTAGTTTGATACATAAAGTCAAAAATTTGAAAAAGATGTTCAGAGGGCTGCCTGGTAGGCAAGTGGTTAAGCCACTCGGCCGGCAACCGAGAGGAACCGGGTTCGATTCCCGGTCCGGGCTAAGTTTTCTGATCAGTTTCATTCAATGGATTTCGCCTGCTATTTAGTACATTGGTCAATATTTGCAGTTGCAGAAGTCCGTTGTCTATTTATATAGCAATAAATTGAGATTCAAATTAATTATTATTCCAAAATTTGAGTCGAAACAAACCACACACAGAGTATAGATGGGTCATTCGATAACATAATACCGAGAGTTTGGGAAAGATAATTATTTTCTTAATAAAATTATTTTACTTTTTGTCATGAATAATTCAACATACGAAATACATTAACTTCATTATGTTGAATGCCTTGAAGATTTTGAATGAATTCATCAAGGAACTTAATCATGTTATTTTCAATATAGGAGGATACATGAGCTTGAGCTTGAAATCAAGTGTTTCATCAATGATACTTGTGATTCTTCAGGGAAACAAACTTTTTTCATGAAACACGTCTCACAAGTTGGAAGATGAAGGAGTAGGAGAAGATGATTTTGATAGAAGAGGAAATTGAATCATAAATATCACGATTAGGAAGATGAAAGCTGAGAAATGAGAAGACGAAAGAGGGGAGGAGAGAGTGGTGAAGAGGGGAACAAAAGAGAAATGGAAGAACAAAAACAAGTAAAACAAATGGAAACTGATAATAGAAAAACAACAGGCCATTTGTGATGTCAGATGCTAATTCTTTACCAAGAGGGAAATTTATTTCTGCTATCAAAACAGGATGTCCTCTGTTTCTCTAGAACTCCCTCTCTCTTTTCCAAATTATAAAACATTCATTCTACATAATTG
Source organism: Sogatella furcifera (assembly GCA_017141385.1). Lineage (NCBI taxonomy): Eukaryota > Metazoa > Arthropoda > Insecta > Hemiptera > Delphacidae > Sogatella > Sogatella furcifera. Next base: position 8,430,997 of record CM029557.1, read on the forward strand.
AACTGTCCAGACCAAGCCAAAGTAATACATTGAAAACAAATCGTGGAAATAAAGAATATTGTCGCAGTTTATATTCACTATTACAAATTATCTGTCCAAGCAGAGAATACCCTCTGTCAAGATGAGAAAATGACTCCAGCTTGGTCAATATTAGTTCAAAAAATATTGATTTGGTCTCAAATTGTAGATCAGAATGTTTCCTACGATTGAGACCAATTCAAAGACTTTTGAACCAATATTAACTGAGCTGGAGTCATTTTCTCATCTTGCCAGAGGGTCTTCTTTGCTGGGACAGACTATCATCTACTAGTAGAATTTTCGAAATTTGGCGGACGAAAAATGAGTGTTACTTTGCAGGTTCATAAGTGTTGAGAAGAAATGCTGTTTTACAATTTTAAGGACTGTAGGACAACGAATCTGGCTCAGCTCTGTCAGGCAAGTCAGCAATAGCATATCAACTGTCCAGCTCAAAGCTTGTTTTCTGAAGAAAAACAAGGACCAGTCAGACACCCGATTTGCAAATTTATGAAACGCTTATGGATGAAAAAAGTAATAAATTATCGAATTATCGAATTTCACATCACTAATAAACACTTTGAGAGTAACGAATATCGAAGAATGTGGAGATAGAAATATACTTTATATTTACTGCTATTCAAGAATAATTCGGGTATTTTTTAGTTGGTTTTCAATTTAACAATAATAAAACTACTTTTAATACAGCCAACAGTTACTTTCCCTATTTTTTGTCAAATGAGCCAAACTAACTTCATGAATGGATTGATTAGATTCAGAATTTGGAGCTTGTAAATTCAAATTTTCATGAATTCGATTGAATTTTAAGAAATGAGAAAGAGATCTTATTTCTCTTCAAATACGGTTCTTAACATTTGATTTGCATTTATCATGTATTTTTTACAAGTGGATTTGTATTTGTGTTTAGTTATAAGTTAATTATCATCAACAGTTCAAGTAGGAGGAATACAAAAGACGAATTTGACTTGTTTTTGAAGATTGGTTAAACTTATTATGTTCAGTTTAAATTCGGTTTAAACCAAGTTTTATTGAACTCAACTTTGACGAAGATGCTTTACACGGGCCTTGGGCCTCCCATAATTCTATTGTACTAATACGATAATACTATGTGATAAACATTTAAAATGAAAAACAAAAATACTATTGTACTGTATTGGTAACAATAAGACAATACTGTACTGCACTTTATACAACAATAAAAATCCAATTAAAGCAACATATCTTTCCCGGGACAAACGCGATTTATTAAAGAGTTATCATATCAACCGTTGGAAAACCTCTGGCATTATGTAGGTGTTCGGAAAACTGCTTTGTGAGAAGAAAACTGGGAAAAATCAGAGTGGAAATCACACTGTCACAGGGTATCCAAAAGTTGCCACGTGCGAATTCAAAGGTAAGAATGAAATCAGTTCTGAATGATATTTTTTCCTCCGTATTTTTTCTGCTGACAATGATATCAGGTGAACAACTAGGCTCAGGTCGTAACTTTGATAACGTTTTTCCTTCTTATCTCACTTTTCCTTTTTCTTTCTTTCTTTCTCATTCTGGTTTCCTCTTCCTCATCCCAATTCCTGCTCGTTTCCTTTTCATCATTTTGTGCTAGTCGATTATTTCTCTACAATTAAATTTTTTCGTCAAAATCACGAAATCTTCTTCTATCTTATAGCCAGACCCAACTTTTAATAAAAATTCTAAAAGAAATGTTACTGTTAAACAGACCAAAAAATTATCATCCCTACACTTCCTCATTCCTTCATTTGAATACTATTTCTTAAATCAGGAAAGAAATCTTATTTAAATCAAAGAAGTCTTATTTATTTTTTTCAGGCCTATTTATTTAAATACTGATTTTTGAGTTTCTGTTAACTCAAGCTGAGACGACACGATATTAGAATGTAAATGTATTCTAACGGGATATCTTCTCAGTTTTTGCGAATTATACCATCATATCCATCTATTCTTATTTTCCTATCCTTGTATTCTCTTCATCTTTTTCATCCTTTTGGTTTTCCTCCTTCCCATTTTAATCGTCTTCTTCCCTATTACTTCCTCTTCCTCTAGCCTTGCGGGTTTAGTAGAAGAGGTGCTCTTGTGCCTCAACTCCGCCCACATCACCTGTGTATTTTACTACGTGGAAAATAAAGGCATCTATCTATCCAGCCTTTCTTAGAGTCTCAAACATCCAAATCCAATTATTCTCTCTTCTTTCTCTCCTCTCTTTGTTCTCTTATTTTTCAATTCTATTGCTACGTTTTCTTCTTCTTTTTCTATCCCGCTATTTTTATTTCTATCCTTTTTTCCATTTATTATCCTCATTTCTATTTCTATCCCGATTTCTATTCAGACTATCCTTTCTCAATTTTTTCTAACATATTCTCCACTTCTTCTCTCCATTTTCTCCTCCTTCTCCTCTTTTTGTTTCTAATCTCTTCTCCTTTTCCCTTCTTCTTTCTCATCACTTCTCCTTTGTCTCTTCTCCTTTCTCATCTCTTCTGTTTTCTCATCTCTTCTTCTTTCTCATCTCATCTCCTTACTCATCTCTTCTTCTTTTTAAAATTATCTCTCCTTCACCTATTTTCCACCTTCCTAAATCCCTATTCTTCTTTTTCTCATACTCCTCCTCTGTATTGGTCTTCTTTTTACTCCTCTTTCGCAACCCTTAATGTTTTCTCTCCATCATCTTTCCTTTTTTTCTTAATCTTCTCCTAGTATTACTTCTCCCTTTTCCACTTTCTCTTCTCTTCTCTCCTATTCTTTTCTTTCCCTTATCATTCTTTTGCCCCATTAAAACACTGAATAAGCTATAGAAAACAGTATTAATACTATAGAAACAGTAATAATACACTTAAGTTTCACTAACACTAAATAAGCTATTATTTCTATAGAAACAGCTATATTGATAAAAAAAACACTAAAAATACACTAAATAGGTTTCACTAACACTATAAGCTATTATTTATTTATTTATTACTCTATTGGCAAAAACACATTGGTAAGTAAGAACAGGCACAGCCCTTGGTATTTCAAAACACAATTTTCATTCAAATATGTTCCAAAATTTGAGGTAACAAGTCTATATATTTGAGGTTATAGAAACAGCTATATTGATAAAAAATCATTGAATAACTCGACACAAGCTAGCTTTCATTGAAAAATTATGACACTGAATAAGAACCACAGAATGGTGGGTTGGCGTTTGAGGGGGTTAAGCGCACAATACACCATTCAATGAGGAATCGATTTTGTCTGCAGTGAATGAAAATAATAACCGACTGACTAAAAGGGGTATTCCCATCAATGATAGTGAAATCATGAGGGATTGATTTTTATGGTGATATGGTTGATTTCCACAGTGAATATCATTGAATTGAGAAATAGATTTTTCAGAGAAGAAGTAGGAGGAGAAGGAGGAGGAGAAGAAAAAATCGATATTTTTATCATAATGGTCTTTTGTTTTGGAATAGAATATTGTGTGGATATTAAAAAGGGACTTAACCTGAATTCGGACATTTTAATATAAATTGGAATATGAGAAACGTTTTGAGAAACGCCGTTTTTTTCATTCGTTTCATATTATCATTCTAATCAGATAAATGAATGAGATAAGGGAAATAAGATGGGGAAAGAGAAAATAAAGGAAGAGGATTGGAAATAGAAAAACTAAAAAGAATATCACAGTGAATAGGAGAAGGTTGAGAGGGAAAAGGAGAGAAAGGAGAATAACAAGAGAATGGAGACGGGGAAAAGGGAAGAAGAGGAGTTTCGAAAGGAAAAATAAGGAGGAGTAGAGGAAGGAGGAGAAGATCAACAAGAAGAGAATATGATGAAGAAAAAAGAATATATTCATATCTATATTCATATTTTTATCTAAAGAATATGGAGTGGGTGGGGAGGAAAGAAGAGGGAATAGAGGTAGAAGAAAAATGAAAGAAGGTGGAAGGGAAGAAGAATAAGCAGGTCGAGGAGGTGGAGGAAGAGGAGGAAAAGGAGAATTAGGTGAAGAGGAAACAACAATAACTAGAAATTGGATGGGAAGGCAAAAACAAGAAGAGGAGAAAGCAGAAGAAGTAAAAGAAGGACGAGAACAAGTATAAGAGGAAGGAAAACAAGAATAAAAATAAAGGGAAGAAGAAGAAAAAGAAATAGAAAAAAGAAGAAGAAGAAGAAGAAGAAGAAGAAGAAGAAGAAGAAGAAGAAGAAGAAGAAGAAGAAGAAGAAGGAGAAGAAGAAGGAGGAGGAGGAGGAGGAGGAGGAGGAGGAGGAATAGGAGGAGGAGGAGTAGAAGGAGGAGGAGTAGGAGGAGGAGGAGGAGTAGAAGGAGGAGGAGAAGGAAGAGAACAAGTATCAGAAAAAGAAAAACAAATGGAAGAAGAAAAAGAAAAAGAAGAAGAAGAAGAAGAGGAAGAAGAAGAAGAAGAAGAAGAAGAAGAAGAAGAAGAAAAAAGAAGAAGAAATAAGAAGAAGTAAGAAAAATTACAGTGGGAGAAGAAGATGTAGTAGAAGAAAAAGAAAACTAAGAGAAAAGATGATGATGAAGAAGGAAAACAAGAGGATGCAGAATAACACGAAAGATAAGTAAGAGGGGAATTATTTTTCCATGAATGTAACAGAATATCAAATCATGTCGGCATTGATGAGGTATTGTGCAACGCTTGAATACTGTATTGATATACCCAACACAGTATCACCAATAATATCAACAACAATACTGAATGTGGAAACCCCCAGGTGCATTTTCATTGAATAAGATTGATTTGAACCAATTTGAGGTAGTTTTCCATTGAATAAACATCATTTCGAGCAATTTGAAATAATTGTTACTTCAAGCCAGTGATATATATTCATACGAAATGATATTGTTGATAATTTCCTGTATTCCAATTTTATGTAGTTCGCGGTAATCTCATATTGAAACTCTTTCAGCTACAACTCTTTGGCCGCATGATTATTGAAAATAAATGTATTTTTCCCATCAAAATTGAATATGGATATTATTTTTTCAATACAATGGAACCTAATAATAAAAGTAACAATTTTCAAGTCTATTGTATACACTATCATTCGATTGGATGAAGCGTCCCTAAAAATTAGAAATAGATTTTCTATTACACTCTCCCAAATATTTTTTTTTAGCGTATGGCTTTTAATAGTGGGGAGACCCAAGGGTTGTTCCACTTCGCCAGATAACCTCATTTTCCACAAATATGGAGACATGAGTTATAATTCTTTTAAAAAATTCATTTGAAAACATAATTTTTGATTTCAAAACATTGTTGACTACTAAAACTAAAGCACTTCACAAAATCACTACACCATAGCCGAAAATATTGAATTTTTTACTGAAAATTTAGAGCACAAAAATTAGAAACATTTAAATTTTGTCATGGCAACCAAAATAATGAAATATTTTTTCATGGCTCCCAAATATAAAAGATATTACAATTGTTTTCACAAACTGCATGTAATCAAATCTCTCTTCATATTAAAATTCTCCATAAATTTCTATTCGACACAAAAATTTAATTGTAATAACAATATAACAGTTATTCAATGACTTCAAAATTCAGGTAACTGTTTCTATATCTTTTTTTATTGCGGATGATGCCCACATAAGCATTTTAGCTTGTGCGTGGGTAATGAATCTTGAGTGCTAAGGTGATTGATGAGGTGAAAAACAGCCATGCCACTGGGATTCGAACCCAGACCTGCGGCAGTGCCAGCGGACTGTCTAGGATATTCCTTGTAAGCTGACGCGTCCGAGAAGCAACGAAATCGTTAGTACTGCTATTAAAGTGAAAATTTATTTGAAATTATTCAATAAATGCGTAGAAAGTAATACGAATGTGAATTGGGATGAAAATATTGGAATAATGATTAATGTACCATTTCAACAAAGAAAACATGAAAATTTACACTAAAAATTGGAAAATTTTAATGATATAAGAGAATTATTATAATTAAAATAACCTATCTTCAGCAATAAATTACTCATTTAGGTACGGGTTAAAAGGTTTATGTTTCAGGAAAAGGATCAAACCAAGCTCTATACTGGGCCAGCGTTTATTTCATTCACGATTCACTAATGAGTTAGCACTCGCATTTTGTTAGCACTTTGGGTGTTTTGCTTTGATTCGGAATTTGAAATTCGCGCGGCTCTCCTCACTCCGCACACGCACACACCCACCAAACAAAGCGCGCGAATTTACGCCCCAATAATTACACTGGGAGGGGAGGTATTCTAATTATGTACCACCCTTATTACCCCTGGGGCTAAAATAACTGTTCTTTTAATAAGGTGGACTAATCATTTTGAGTGAAATGAACGGTTCTACTAAATAAACAGTGAGTGATATTCGTTTGAAATTAATGCGTGATCAAAGGGATTTTAGGAATGTTTTGTTAATATTCACCCAATGTTCAATATTCTCAATAGTTGTTGGGCGAATCCACATGCTCAATATTAGGTATTTTAAAATCCTGGACCAAACACTTGGTGCTTATCTTTTTTTGTATAACTTTATTATTAAAATGTGACAAACGGACCTTAAATATGAGAAAAATTGTTTGATAATAAGCTTCTTGTTCAATATTAGATTGATGAAAGTTTTTTCTGAAATATCTTGAGTAATTAGTATTCTAATGAGTATATACAGTACAATGAGTATATAATGAGTAAGGCATACACCATGCCCTATACAAGAAAATCTACTATCAAGTTACTTGAGTTATTTTGAAAACATTCTTCTCTCACTTTCTTCAACTTATATTTATTTACTCTAAATATAATTGAATCAGTAAGTTACAACATAATTCTGATCTTCATATAGTTGATATAGGGCCTATAGTGAATTATAGCTCATTTAATAAAATCATAATAATGTAATAACCCTAATAATTTTTACTAAAATCCTACTAAATCCTAAAAATGTAGTCCTGAATGATAAAATTTTAAATACCGTAGAAATCTACGATTGACTCTCAATTAATACTGTTCTCTCTCCCTTTCTAGCTTCTATCTATTGTTAAACCAAAATCGTAACAGACTTAAAAATCCTAATTCAATAAAAAACTAGTCACAGTTCACATAGAACTTTGTGCAAAATGAATCTTCCCGGTAATAAAGTTATTGTACCCAGATTGGATTGAGTTTCTAGACAATGGAGTAAAAGGTGTGTCAAACAGGACTAGGACACTATTTTTTCTACATCAACTTTACCTTTTATTGTACGTAACAGGGATGCAACCTATATTGAAAGTAGCCGAACCACCCATTGATTAATGGCCGACCTAAGTTAATAGCTATGTTTAGGGCGACAGGCAAATTAATAGTCTAGCTATAGTCTGTCCAAGCTAAGAAGACATTCTGACAAGACGGGGGAATAACTCCAGCTCGGTCAATATTGGTTCTAAAATTATAAACTTGGTCTCAAATTTAAGATCAGAATGTTTCCTACAATTTCACACCAAATTTATAATTTTTAAACCAGTATTAACCGAGCTGGAGTCATTTTCCCATCTTGCCAGAATCTCTTCTTCACTTGGACAGACTATAGCAGAAAGCTTAATTTAGCGCAGCCATTATGCACGCAGACCTGAACTATTGCAAACTGAAATTAATGAACTAGAATTCATGGGACAAAACCAACAATATTCGTAGTGTGGATTAGAATTATTGGACCAATGAGTTTCTACTACATTAGTTTCAATCGTATGTGTTTTAAGCTGCAACTATACCCACATAATAAGATTGTAATAATAGGGTAGTTGGTTGCACTTTGAATTAATTTGGAATAACAAATTACAAAACATACAAATTAAAAATAAAATAGTTAAATGGGGTCTTATTGTATTACATACTATTACCTACTAGACATAGATATACAAGGTTAATCAAGGAATATGATTATTCCTCGACAATAATAATATTCATATAATAATAATAAACTCCCAGCCAAAACAGACACGTAGTTCAAGTATAATAATACGCTGGAGAAATTGGCCTACAGTGAATTTCAGTGAAATCAGTTCCATTCACAATTATTTCGATTGATAGAGTTTTGTTTAATTTCACTTCAGGATTTGGCTTGAAAAGTATAAGTTTGAAAAATATGTTATTTTTCACCAATTCAAACGATAGAGTTCACAATAATATGAGCTCGCATATATCTTAAATATTTTCTAGTATCTTTCGTATCTTATCTCAAATACATTCTCGTATCTTTCGTATCATATCTTGAATACATTCTCGTATCTTTCGTATAATATCTCAAATTCATGTATTTCACGAAACAGGTGGAGTGCCCAAATCTTTCACTGTACAGCACTTCACCTGTTCCTTGGGCACAAGCCGCCAGTGTAGTAGATTATAACATGTATTTCATAGTAATTCCTGATTTGAGAAAGATCTCAATTGATATATCTCTTATTATATTTTGTAATGGTGGTTTGAATAAAATTGGACTTATATAATCAATAATTAACAATGGTTAATAGATTTTACTTTAATTAAGTGATACATGAAATAAGATTCTTAATTGAGATATGGACATTAACATTTATTTTCATTATATTATATTAATCATGTGTATTTATCACAATTTCCTTCCGGACATTATATTACCCAGCCAGCACTGGCGGCTCGTGCCCATGAAACAGGTGAAGTGCTGCACAGTGAAAGATTTGGGTACTCCACCTGTTTCATGAAATACATGGATTTGAGATATGATACGAAAGATACGAGAATGTATTCAAGATATGATACGAAAGATACGAGAATGTATTTGAGATAAGATACGAAAGATACGAGAAAATATTTAAGATATATGCGAGCTCATATTATTGTGAACTCTATCATTTGAATTGGTGAAAAATAACATATTTTTTAAACTTTAAATCGGGCACTTCAAATGTTTCGTAGGCACGAGCCGCCAGTGCCAGCCAGTGGAATTCGATGCCCAAACAACAAAACAACTCATTGAACAATCAACCTTGAAATTGGAACCCTCCTGAGCTAACACAAACCATTCTCAAATTTCAGGGACTATTACATGGAAAGATACCTAGTACAAAATATGAGTATCTAGATACTCCTACTAGTACGTTGAAGATGAGGCTCAGAGCCCCGAAACGCGTTCGACATGTAACGAAATAGCCCACTGTTTTTCAAATGGAAGTTAATAACCTAATTTATGATGAAGAGTATGATTCCCTAGCTCTATAGAAACGGAATTACTGAACAAAGAAAAAATTGATCCACACTCAACACAAACCAGTGTATTCCAGATCCATTGATTACTTAATTATCCCAACATTATAAGGACTCTAGTATGCCTTTGAAATAACTGCTACCATCGGTCTCCTCTAGTGATTATTTCATGTAACACATCCACGTACGGATACACTTCTCTCAGTTCTCCTCAAAAACAAAATTAGTACTCTTTTTTGGGAATCTGAACAAATAGATTTGATAATAGAAATCTCTAAATCATAGAAATGATTACTATATTTTTGGACACAAATTAATCATGTAAGCTTTGAGTTGGAAAAACTCCAATAATCATGAGCAGGTGATACGACACGGTGTTATCAATGATAAGAATTTCCACCCCACAAAAATATCCTACCAAAAAATCGAGCGCCAAATTCGAATTTTTGTCACATCACACACTCACTACAAACACAAAACTCCAATTTTTTACACAACACACTTATTGTTCGTCGTTTAGTTTATGAGTTCAGTGACGTTTTTCTCTAAAAATATCGGACACAACCTCACTCTTTAACATTTCGCGAGCGACTGACAACAGATAGCGCAATTGGGAGCGGGTGGATGACAGGGGTACCAACCAAACCACTCAAAATTTACCAATTGTGACGAAAACTTCCCCTGCGCTTGTTAGTGCATGCTGATAATATGACGGCGCTGGAATCTTGACTTCCGAGATAGCGTACGTATAGTCTGTTCAAGCAAAGAAGACATTCTGGAAAGATTGGAAAATGACTACAGCTCTGCCAATATCCATTCAAACTTTATAAATTTAGTCTCAAATTGTAGTAAACAATCTGATTTACAATTTTAAACTAAATTCAAAGTTTTTAAAGCAATATTGACCGAACTGGAATCATTTTCCCATCTTGCCAGAATGTCTTCTCTGCTTGGAAAGACTATACGTATGTCGATGGAAGGCTGCATTACCGGAGATTTTTATTGGGGAGAGACTTTATTGACAGAAAATTCTTCTCTCTACACTTTATCTCTTCCTTCCAATTCTCCCTCTTCCTCAACCGCATTGCTCTCTTCTTCATCTCCTTCTTTCTCAATCTCTTTTCTTGATTTTTTCTTCATCAGTTCATACCCATCTTTCCCAACCTATCCTCCTTTATTTGTTCTTCACCTCCTCTTTTCCCAACCTCTATTATTAATTTATTGTTTTGTTCTTCACCCCTTTATTCTGTTTCCAACCCCTCCTTCCTCAATCTGTTTAACTTGTTCCGTTTTTCACCTCCCACTTCTCAGCATCTTTTTCTTGTTTTGTTCTTCACCTTCTCCTTCCTTGATCTTGATCCCTTCTTCACCTTCTTCTTTTTCAATCTTGTTTTGCTCTGCACCTTCTCTTTTTATCTTGTTTTGTTCTTCATCTTCTTTTTTTATCTTGTTTTGTTCTTCACCTTCTTCTTTCATCATCTTGTTTTGTTCTTCACCTTCTTCTTTCATCATCTTGTTTTGTTCTTCACCTTCTTCTTTCATCATCTTGTTTTGTTCTTCACCTTCTTCTTCCTTGATCTTGTTCCCTTCTTCACCTTCTCCTTTTTTTATCTTGTTTTGTTCTTCACCTTCTTCTTTCTTGATATTGTTTTGTTCTTTCCCTCGTTGTTCTGTTCTTCAACTCCTTGTTTCTCAATCTTGTTTTTTTCTTCATCTTCTTCTTTCTTGATCTTGTTTTGTTCGTCACCTCCTTGTTTCGCTCTCCAACTTCTTATCTCTCAATCTCTTTACCTTGTTTTGTTCTTTGAATCTTACATCAAAAATAATTTTTGCCTGGAGAAATTTGTGTTTTCCTCAATTTACAGGGCTACCATTATTAAATACCTCATACAGGACGAATAAACAACATACCATTAACATACACCTCCGAAATACATCTATGACAGATATCTTGAAGCAAGTATTATTGGATATTTGAATTCATATGAATCGAGAACAATAAAACAAAAATAAAAATTAGAAACTTGAAAAACAATAATTAATTATATAAAAAACTACTCACTCTGGTAACGTCAAATAGAATCCCAAGAACCTTCTACCATTTAGTTCTTTCCTTAACAAAGCTAGCGACAGTTTCCACATATCTACATATTTGGAACTATAGTAAACACAAAACACCACAACACTCATTTCAAAACTAGACTCAGATTTCTACAATCTAGTCATATCTGTAGAGACTGTATCAGATTATAGATATGATATGTATCAGGTTATAGAAACTGTATCATGAAAAGATTTCATATTTATGATCTTTAGAAATTATCATAGATATGATATGTATCAGGTAATAGAAACTGTATCATATAAAGATTTAATATTTATGATCTATAGATATTATCATGGATATGATATGTATCAGATTATAATTATAAACTGTATCATAAAAAGATTTTATATTTATGATCTATAGATATTATCAGAGATATGATATGTATCAGGTTATAGAGACTGTACCGAATTATATGTACAGCCTCTATAAACTTATTCACTTGGTTAGAGGCAGAGCAGATATGAAGACACCATAGAACTTAAGTCGAAATTAGAATAAAAATTATCAGATTGTTATTACAAGAGATATACCACACAAAAAACACCACGAAACTTGAGTAGAAACTATTCCAAGATTTTTGTCAGGTTTAGTTTTCATAGCTAGAGCAAGAATGAACAGAAGACACTACAGTTGAAGCTAAAAACATTGAAACTATGCTGAATAATTTATTACGGGTAGTCATATCAACAGGGCTAGAGCACTAAACACTACAAAAGATCAACCACGACACGAAACCAACATCGAGAATTTCGAAACTAAACTGAGATCGACACTATCCTCCGTTTTCAACTGCCAAATCACGTTTAGATGAACGGAGTCAGTCAGTAATCAGTGTTACACTTGTGTAAACAGTGCTTCATCTAGTATTGATGACACATGTGTGTAACAAATTGGGACTTTTGACTCTAACAGTGTCAAATAGTGTATCTAGACGTATATTGGAATCATACGTGGAATAACGTGATTGTAGGCTAAGTTTTAAGGCTAATTAAGGATTCTAATAAACCTAATGAGCATTCTAAATAATGTTGAGATTAACGGATTCTATATTGAAATCTAATTATTTTCATTGTGAATGGTGTTTATGGTAACGAACTATCCAATGGAGAACATTAAGCCATACATCCTAGCAATATAGGGTGGATTCACTAAACCGGCACACCTGGATATAATGCAAACGATATGAGATATCAAAGTGAGACCTCGACCATACCTTATATATCACTTTTCTTTACTTTCTCAGGTGGAAAAGATTTTGTCTACTTTAAATGAGAAGTGAACATGATTTCGATGTAGTTTTTCAAGAGAAATCGAATGCCGGAGACCGCACATCAGTAGGCTATTCAACAATGATTTAATTAAATAATAAAGACCAAAGTGAGACTGTCCAAGTATTCCAAGTTATTGAAAACCATAAAATGATCGACTGGATGGAGTGAAATAATTCAAAAATCTACTTCTACTTATAGAATTTTTTAATAAAATACTATGAGATTTGAAGACCAGTCCACGCTCAATAAATGCAGTCGTCTAGTCTAGTGGAAATCCATCTCAGGGAAGTGAGCTTCGAATTAAAGAGTTCGGAGCAATAAAACGGTTTATGTCCTAGTGGAGGATAAGGATTTACGTCATAAGGGATGAAGAAGGAGGAGTAGAAAGAGAAGTAGGAAGATGAAGAAAAGAGAAGAATAGATAGGGAAAAATAAGGATAACAAGATGATAGGGAAGAAAAAGAAGAGATTAGTAGATAGGGGAGAGGGAGGATACCAAGGTGATGGAAAAGAAGGAGGAGGAGGAGAAAAAGGAGGAGGAGGAGGAGAGGGAGAAGGAGATGGAGGTGAAGAAGGAGAAGAAGGTTGAGAAGGAGAGGAAGGGAGGAGAAGAAAGGAGAAGAGGAGGGAAGGAAGAGAAGGAGAAGGAGAGAAGAAGGATAAGGAGGAGAAGGAGGAGAACAAGAGGAGGAGAGAGAGAAGGGAGGAGGAGGAGGAGGAGAGGAGAGGAGAGGAGGAGGGAGAGGAGGAAGAAGGAGAGGAGAAGGAGGAGGAGGAGGGAGGAGGAGGGAGGGAGAGAGGAGGAGGAGGAGGAGGAGGAGGAGGGAGGAGGAGGAGGAGGAGGAGGAGGAGGAGGAGGAGGAGGAGGAGGAGGGAGGAGGGAGGAGGAGGAGGGAGAAGGAGGAGGAGGAGGAGGAGGAGGAGAAGGAGGAGGGAGGAGGAGGAGGAGGAGGAAGAAGAAGAAGAAGAAGAAGAAGAAGAAGAAGAAGAAGAAGAAGAAGAGGAAGAAGAAGAAGAAGAAGAAGAAGAAGAAGAATAAAAAGAATAGGAAAGGAGAGGATAGCCAGATGATGGAGAAGGAGGAGAAGAAAGAGAAGAAGACAAGGTCAAGTTTAAGGATAAGGATTACCCAAGATACGACCCTTCCTTCACTTACTGCAATGAACTGCTTCTCAACAACTGACTAAAAAAGTTTATGGCACGTTTTAATGCTTCTGCGATTAATTTTGTCCGTCAATTTCAGGAGCAAGGTCATGTAGAACTAGAGTAGAATGGATGAAAATAGTCCAGATTCAGATACAGATCCGATCACTTTATTCATGTAGATTACATAGGCTAATATGTCCTACAGTATATCGTTTTAAATCCTATGCTAGATAATAAAAACTGAGACTAATTGCACAGTTCGCATGAATTATCTGTAATACGGAATTTATTAAGCTGATGGTGATATAAATTTGTGCTGTATCTACATAAAATTAGGAGTTTGGACATATAAATGTCCATTTTTGGTGAGATAAGTTCAAACATCCCTCCCATTAACACTCAACCATGGGCAGATATTTTACTGATTTATTTGACTTGAATTATTGAATTGAAAATTAATTACTATGAAATCATGTAGAATTGATAATTATTTATGTAATAAAGTGAGAATGGAAGAGATAAAAGTATGTTAATTAAATGATATGATGATTGTCTAATGAGAAATGAGACCAATGAGATCATTGGACCAAGTCCAATGAGACTTGATGATACGTTGCCAAACCAGCTGATTATGAATGAAAATTCATTTACATTTTTATAATACAACTGGCGAATTGGCAACGTCTCTGGGTGCGTGGAGATGAGGGGAACTCTGCTGCTCCAGTTTCCATTAAACTACTTTCATGCACTCAACTCTAGTAAATCCACGAAAGAAGTGGTTAGTGGAAAGCTCTTTTAATGCTCAGCTCTGTCATGATAGTCAGCGAGCGGTCTGCGAAAGAAAACCAAGTCGAGAGCAGCCTCGAATAGTTACTATGGAAGTGATTTTGAGAGAGTTAGCGTTCTAGCTCCTCCATAACTGACTTTAGAATACATCTTTCCTCATGGCATTTTGCATACGCTAACATTTGAATGCTCAAGAATGCCGAAACATGTTATACAAAATTAAAATATTTTAAAAAGGGTACTCTGCAGAGGCTAAAAACCTTCTTTCATACTATAACCTTGAAGAACATGGAAGTAAAATCAATTATCAAAGTTGGATAGAAGTAGAAAAGTAAAAAAATATAAAATACAAGTTACTAAAAACAGACCAACAAGTAAATGTTTTATAGTCAAATTGCTGAAACAGAAGTTCAGTACTTTACAACTAGACGAACAATGAATGTTAGTGCAGAGTCATCGGCGATGATAAATTTCCGACAAACTGCCGAAATTCGCGTACATGGGGTGAGATTTGCGAAGCATGGATAAGTTAGGTCGCATTCTATGGGGTGGAAGGGGGTAGGGGGTTGGGAACCGCCTGTTGATATTCCACACAACCCTTTGGCCGAAAATTCCTGAGGAAACCACCCTTTCTCACACCCTCTCTCTCCGTTCATCCTCCAATTCGGTCGTCATAGCAACCGAATTGCACTGACGTCATACAGATTCACCTGACTGTACCCCCAGTGGGGGGTTACCAGCTCCCCCCCCACCACGTGCCCTACTAACGATACCTGGAGAACGAACCGCACTGATGATCAAGCCCCTCATACTTCTTCATTTATTTCCATTATGTTTGTTTTTCTTTCTTTTTCACTCACTTCCTAGCATACGAGTATCTTATTTTCTCATTAATTCTCTCTTTTCATTTCTCAAATTTATCTCTTTCTTTGGATATCAATCTGTAGTTTCTAGTTGATTAATTTTACAGAAGATGTAATTGATAGTTTTTATACTGCATATTAGTGTATATTTCTTGTAAATGATGTGAAGGGTTGTGTGGTAGAGAGGGCCAAGAGTCCCAACTTTGCCATTTATAGAGGCAAATTATCTATCTCTTCTATATTTATTTTTATATTCCATCTTTTCAATTTTCTCGAATACCATGATAGCCTACTTTGTTTATTTATTCTACCATACTATAGAATTCTTTTTCGCCCAATTTATTTCATACGAGTATCCTATTTTCTCATTAACATTCTCTTTTTCTTTTCCAAATTAATCTCTCTCTCCGTATATCCCTCTTTTCTTTATTATCTATTTCTTATTATCTCCAGAAGCTTCTTCCATATTTTCTAGTAGGCTTTCTTTCTCGCCCATTTTCTCTCATACAAGTATCTTATTTTCTCACTAACTCTTTCATTCTGAAATTAATAACTTTCTTCTATATTTTGTATTTCCTATGCTCAAATAACATGTCTCTTCCATACCATAGCTTTCAAACATTGCTTCTTAATAAGTTTTTTTTTTATAAATGTTATTAAAACTTGTCTCAATAGACAAACCATTAATTTTCAGTTAATAATTTTCAGTCAACAAACTTAGAAGCTTCAGTTCATCCATCGATTACTCAAGCAGTTCTAATTTTACTTCTATCAATATTCGTAGAGTTAATAAGTGAAACAAAAAAAAAAACAAAAAACATTTTAGTGAAACAAATTATTTTATGTTTTTACAAGTTGAAAAATCAAATTAATATTATTCAACAAGAATGGTACACATGAACCGGAAAATTATAGAGATATGATAAACAATATCTTATAATAAATTCTACTCAATAGTCAAAGTCAAAGAACTAAATCAGCCTATAAGTATATTTAATGGAATTTAAACAGGGTGTTTCAGGAGGAATGTGCAATACTTCTCAGGATGATTCCTTACACCAAGAAGACAAAAACGTTCCATGGGACCAGCCCCCAAAAACGCTTTGTTACCGAGATAAAAATGGCGGAAAATTGACAAAACATAGCACAAGTGATAAATTTGTGTATAGTAGCGATTTTTCGATTTTTGATCGATATTTCTGAGATTTGAGTAAGATTTACACAATCGCCGCCATTCAACTTTTTCTTCAGAATCCGACTCTCTTCAACCTCCATTAATAAAAAATACAAATTTATGATTCATTATTTAGTTATAACCCTTATTGTTGAAAAATGGCGGTTTTTTAGCATATTTTTTCAATTATTTCAGCCAATGTTATCTCGGTAACAAAGCGTTTTTGGGGGTTGGTCCCATGGAACTTTTTTGTCTACTTGGTGTAAGGAATCAGCCTGAGAAGTATTGCACATTCCTCCTGAAACACCCTGTATAAGTCCAGTCTTGAGAGAGAATATAAGGATACCCTTTCCATAACCACGTGGCCTTGTAGAAGCAGAGATAAATCATTAAATACCATGATGTCGATTTAATACTCAAGTACTTTCCATGATTCAACTTAGAACTATTAAAATGAAAATTTGACGAAGATTTTACGAGAAAATTCCATGGTAAAATACCTGGAATGAATAATGATAAAATTAATTGTAACCATACTTCCAATATGTTTGTGTAATGAAGGAAACGAAGTATGGAGTAATTACCGATCAAACAGTAGAAACTGAATCCAAACTGAAAAACTGATCATCTATTCCTGTTACTAGACTGCATTCTTAAAATACCCTAGGACAGTATTGGTACCTGAAGAAAAGTGGTCAGTAATATGTTGACGATGGAAGAACCTGAATATGGGATTGGAGAAATGTTTTTTAGTAGTATACCTGACATATATGGACTTTGATTTCAGTGGTTATAGGCTTATCAATTATTAAATTTATTGAAAAATTAAAAAAAAGATATAACATAGAAAATTTTCAAACTTACGGTTTGTATCTCAACGAATTATGACTTCAAAGCATTTACTCACCTGAAAAAAGGAAACAAATGTTAATATAGTACTAAAAACAAAATGAAACTTACAAAGAATGGATTACAATGCAAAAATTTGATTTAACATACACATACAAATCAAATGAACAAATAAAACAAAATAAACAAGAAAGAACCCTTCTTTAATGGATCAAAAACATTTTCAATTGTTCAAATTGTTTACCCTTTGATGTTTCTTATAAAAGAAAAAGCTAGAAAACTGCAAATCCAACCAAATTGAGAGAAAATATTGGAAAAAATCTAACCACGGATAAACAGCTTTCTCTTATATAAAAAACACCAGTTCCCAACTCTACTACACTACCATAAAAACTGAACAAGATGAGAAAAAACTAAAACTAGGGTAAAATACTCGGGGTAAAAGGTTGCAAGTACTCTCGAAGGTAGTGCTGCTAAAAGCATTAAATATCAATTTTTCACAAAACTAAAGCACCAGACAATAGTGCTTGCAAGTAGAGAGCTGTTCAAAATTTTATAAATTAACTCGTTTTTATATTTTCAACGATGAAAGATTTTCCATCATCACATAAAAAACATCTAGATCAAAAGGTATGAAAAGTGGCAAGAGGGTTTTCCACGGAAAAGCTCTGTTGTTTGCTGAATATTTAATTATAATACATTTTCCGAGCACTTGTAATGGTTATGGAACAATTGCATTGTTACAGACCCTTTTAGCCGGGTGGGTAGTCTGTCCAAGCGAAGGAGACATTCTGGCTAGATGGGAAATGACTCCAGTTTAGTCAATATCAATTCGAAAAATTATGAATTTGATCTCAGATTGTAGAAAAAGATCTGATCTACAATTTTAGACCAAATTTTAGTTTTTTGAACCAATATTGACCGAGCTGGAGTCATTATCCCATCTTGTCAGAATGCCTTCTTTGCGTATGGATTCAAATGAAACCCAACTCTCGTGAAATAATCATTACAAGCTTTGAAAATATGGAGATTCATAAAAATGTTATGTTTGCACACGCTGTGTAGAGCCGTAGTCATGATGTAAAGTGTATTGTGACGGCATGTCTTCTCAGCATACGCGAACTATACTTTGCGCTGGTAGCAGTTGGGAGTGAATAATTCGTTTGATAAAAAATATTTTTCTGTTCTTTGAAAAAAATGCTGATAAAAAAGTACCTAAAATTGAGAACGGTAGAGGAATAAATTGATATTGAACATAATTGGTTTTTTCAACGATATCGATTGTTTGTGACAGAGAAACTGGCGAATGAATCAGCTGACTGGACGAGAAATCCTTATTTACGACCTTTCTCTTCCTCAAACACTATCAATCATCTCTTTGGCTGAGGCCGCACTGCCGGTGGGAAGAGCCTGGTGGGTGGAGGGTAGTTGGTAAATCTATAGAACATACACACCACAGTAATACATCGTATGAATGGTATGAAGTCATTCTGTTTTTTGAGGTTATGTTGTCCATATTTAAGAATTTCAAGATGGCGGCTGA
This sequence comes from Sogatella furcifera, assembly GCA_017141385.1. Taxonomy (NCBI): domain Eukaryota; kingdom Metazoa; phylum Arthropoda; class Insecta; order Hemiptera; family Delphacidae; genus Sogatella; species Sogatella furcifera. The sequence continues at coordinate 8,449,980 of CM029557.1, forward strand.
ACACATACCACTCATACGATGTATTACTGTGGTTGGTGTGTATGTTCTATAGATTTACCAACTACCCTCCACCCACCAGGCTCTACCCACCGCCAATGCGGCCTCAGCCTTACAGTGTAGCATCAGCTGTTTGAGAAAAAATATATCATTTTCAACCACCATATCATTTATTTTTCAATATCTGGTACCGAGCTTCGCTCTGAAGCTGCGGCCGAACTGTTTAATTACATAAATGTGTTATTGTAAAAAATGAATTCGAAATTATATGATCACCTCTCACAATTTTTTGACATGAACATGTGTTGTAGACTTGAATGTAACTCCATTTACTCCAGCTGTAGCTCAAGAATTGTTAATATTTTGAAATATTATATTCTCATTTTTACAAGACTTTACCTCGAATCCTATGAACCCTTTCACAAGCTACCCCGCGATTTCACAGTCTCTGCTTTCAAACTATATCGCTTCTAAACTATTATAACAGAGAACTTGAACATCTTTGAAAAGACGCAAAAATTACTTATAGATGATATCACACCAAATTGCTACACAGAGCACATCAAATAAGGATAAAAACCAAAAATTACCCGACTAGAGAGGTAAATGCCATCAAAAACTCGCGATCAAAGTTGAAAAAGGAAAGTTTGGAAAATATGTGCGCCGTATACTGCCCCGAGCTGCAAGCAACTTTCTCAAAGTTTTCGAAAATTATGGGCACTTCGGGAGTTGCAAAGTTCCCCGGGTGGTTCTGCATTGATTTGAATAATAAAGGCCAACCTGCATCGGAATATTATGATGCTGCCATTATTTGCTCATGTTGATGCAAGAGTTTCATATTGGTGCTTCTTTCAAGGTATTTTCTTTCGAAAGTCCTCTTTACAAAGCGGATTTCTGATACGCAGTAGTGATTCCAAAGTCTATAATTGATACAGGTAGGAAGCTCGCTGACCTTGCAATGCTCATGGTTCGCCGCCATATTAAAAAAAGGCTGACTCTATCTATCAATTATTGTGAAACATTTCGAGAGCATTATCGAAGTTGAACAAATTAAAAATAAGATTAAAACACTACGTTTCAGAGAGCCATTAGATATTTTCTCCCGATTTTTGGTATTGTCAAATGAGCTAACATCACTTTGGGGTTGCAAATATTTAGTGTCAATGAGCTTCCTCCCTGTACGATTGCGTATCTATTCTGGATGTGTGTATCACTACTGCATATCAAAAATAATACGAGAATAAAAAAATTAGCTAACCAGTGAGCGTTGCACTTTACAGCTCCGTGTTACTATTGCACCGTATTGCATCTATTGCCACGTTTACACTGGAATGTTAATAACATTTAACTTCTATATAAGTTATATGAAATATAAGTCTATATAATAATACGTTATTCAAGAAAGTTATTAACAAATGTTATTTATATTCCGGTGTTAACGTGGCATTAGTCCCATATCACAAACCATGATTTTGGTTTTTAATCACATACCATGATTTTGGTCGCCTGGTTTATTGCCGTTCCTATGAATTTTACCATATTGAACGAAGCTTGTACAAATGTACATTATGATAGGAGCAGAGACACATCAAGTTCAATTTAATAAAATTTTTAACTTTGGCAGAAAAGTCCAAAGATCGTGTTTTTTTTCAATTTTGTCTTGGAGACTCCAGTTTCGGAGTATAAGACAAGTCAATGAGTTAACCCTTTCGCGGGTTGATAATAAAAAAACATTTGTCGTCACTTATGACTCAAATTTATGATGTTGAATGGAACGGGCCTTAGGAACATGTGCCCATGCGATTTTCGCAATGGAAACCAAACAAATTGAAAAATACTTATTATAGTATATAATATTTACAATATATATTATTATGAGCAATATGAAGACATAACCAATCGACCATCGACCACTGGTTTAAGTAACGCTAACCCAACCTGACCTGAATATAGATGAGGGTTGTGGCTAGCCACTATAGCTGAGCATTGGCGGCCTCTGGGTTGTGAAACTTTGATAGCGGCTCGAAAGCCGCACTAGATTATTTATTATATGAACAGGATGCAGCTCCAATGGACTTCTATCAGGATTGAAACGGGACTTCTATCGGTACAGTCACGATCACGACACGACACGACACGACACGGTTCTGCCCCACACATCACGACACACTACAAAACTGGAAGTTCATTATTAGTAGTTATTATGAAACTATAGTAAAGTATGGAAATATATCAAGAAAAAATGTAAATTTTGAAATATCACGAAAAAACGACAGAAATAACGTAATCAATGCTCCGGTTTTACCTAAAAATTAGTCGTCATCTCCTATCACAATCCCTCTCATACCCATGCACAAACCCAAGAGCTCATGTGTGCATCACATCACAAAAAAATACACTCACAACAAGGTACTACACAACATGACCCGACACAACTTTTTACGTTCAGTACAACACGACATGTCGACATTACATGACACAACACTGAACGTTCATTGTTAGCATTATCAAAGAGATTATTGAATAGCATATAATTTGACTACCAAGGAAAAATGAAAAAATGACGCATGGAAAAACGGGAAAATTTACGTATAGACTAAAACAGTAAAACCAATGCGCCAAATTACAATTGAGTTCTAGATCAATTAAATTATTATTTTATTATAACAAGTATTAAATTCTAAGTCATACCGTTCGATTCAAGTATTGAATTTCATGAACTTCATCTGTATATGAATGTATATGAGCAGATCGAACCTCACACTAACACGCAGGTTCAAAAAAGGTACAGATAGAATAAAGATTGAGTCAACCTACTTGATACACTAGAATAAGACTCAGTATGATACAAGACTTTACAATAATGCTGATAAAAAGCTATTAGTTTGTTCTAATTATTGTTCTATTTGTTTGTAATTTCAAGTGGAACGAAATGAGAAACCAACAACTAGAAACATTGGAATATCATGAGAAGGTTAGGAAAATCGGGAAAAATAATGTAATGATAACCAAAACATGATTTCTCATTCATTTATTTACTCATTTTACAGAAACAAGTATTAAACTCATCAGTAAGAAACACAGACTATTGTCCAAAACTATTATTATAGAAAAAGCGATAAAAGGGAAAATACCTTTCAATTTGATAGTTTTATTGTTATAATTTTATACAGTTTTGACCTGTGTTTTGGTGCTCTCGGACTTTCTAAATTGTAAAAGACTTTTCTAAATCTAAATTACAGTGAAAATAATCAAGAACTTTTACCATGTTTCCAATTGGCGAAACATGGTTATGTTGGCGAGGTGGAACACCTTTTGGTCTCCCCACCAAATGAAGCCATACGCTTATAATAATAATTATTAATCTGTTAATTTCATTTCCACACATTCTTGAAATGCAATTGAATCGTGGACACTCAGCTTGAGAATACTATGACGCAGTATGTTTGGGAAAGGGTTTCAAGGGTGACAAAGTATTTTGGCATGAACTAAGAAAAGAACGCAAATGTTTCTGTTGTTTTTCACCGGGTTGAGGACCGCCTCTCCCGGCTGGCTTTGCTCTCATTAGCTTAATTAAAGCTGGCGCCAAAAACTAAGGCGGTTGGCGAATGACTCTTAACAATTATCAGCTCTCTCAGGACGGTCGGCGATCTGTCTGCTAAATTACATCCGAACGAGAGCGACTTAAGCTATACTAATATTGGTGCTAAAGGACAGTTTCAGACTATCCTGACAGAGCTGAGCATTAACAACAGTCATTCGCTACCCGCCTTAATTTTTGGTTCCAAAGCTAGTCAAGCTCTCTCCTTGCAGCGTACTTGGCCCGATATCCTTGGGCGAAACATCATGCAGGAGAGAAAGAAAGAGAGAGTGACAGTGTAAGAGGAGAGAGAAAGAATAGTGTTTGGAGAGAAAGAGAGAGGGAGAATTAGATTTAGGATTAGGATTGCTGCCTTTATTTTACCTGTGGGGGCGAAGTTAGGCCCTCTCTCACACCGATCCTTTAACGAGAAAGATAAAATGTGAAAGTGGAAAAGAAATTACCGAGCCATATGGATGAAATCAGTGAGTTTATTTGAGAATACTAACAGTAGAGATTAGGGATGGGTATCAGCAGACAGAACATTTAGGCTATTTGGAAATATTGAAATATTTTGAGATTAATTTCATCGTCAACACCTTCGCATCTTAAGATAATTCCATGTTTGAAGAACTAAATTTAAGACGAAAGAACTCCTTTGAGAATCTTCAACTACCATCCAATAGGAAATTGGTACAGGTAGTCCTCAGAATTGTTCATCTTCTCACAAGGATTAGGCTGTATTGGTCTGTTCCGGCATCTATTTCTTTCCTGGTTTTCCAATGTCTCGTTTTCCTCCGGCTTTATACTCACATGCTAATATTGGAAGTCTATCGGATGGCATTTGGAGTAAATAACGACCAATTTTCCCGATTTTTCTTCAAAATACTCAATAACGGTTCCACTTTCAGCTCAGCTCTAATGTTGTCATTCCTTATTTTATCCAGTCTAGTAGTGCAATCTTTGACCGCTCGTAAAAATCTCATTTCAGCCGCTTGTATGCGAGATTCAGAATTGTTTTATCTATTATTATTACATTAAATGGGAAAAATACATCGTTGAATAGAAAACAAGTATATAGCCTAAGGAACTTACTATTTATTCCAAACATACTTAAAATTATTCTGTACAATTTTTCAGGTAATGTAAAAATTTCTATTCATATCAGATTTCTCCACTTCAAGAATAATTTGATACAAATAATTAATAATCAATTTTCAATATGAAGGTTAAATTATGAAGCCAACCAATTCCAAAGTATGAATAAAGTATGAATGTCGATAAATTATACAATTTTTAAATCTGGATAAGTAAAACACGTAGAATAGAATAAATTCATATTCGAATAGTGCCTAATTTAAAGCTTTTGTAAGTCGGAACAGACAAGAACCTGATCTTTGTATTCTTCTTCTTTCTCTTCCTCTTTCTCTTCCTCTTTCTCTTCCTCTTTCTCTTCCTCTTTCTCTTTCTCTTTCTCTTTCTCTTCCTCTTCCTCATCCTCTTCCTCTTCTTCTCCTTCCTCTTCTTCTTTTTCTTTTTTTCTTCTTCTCCTTTTTGAAAAAATCATTTCTTCAAAAATGATGGATAGGCTACCCATCATAGGTTTTTTACCTATTCTCTACTATCCATACTATCGATATACTGATCGATACATCGACTATTCCCTGATCGACTACGACAACTTTCCACCCCGAAATGGATGATGGGACGACACTCAGTGTCACACAGGGAATAAATGAATGAGCCGAGTGCGCGCATGCGCACAACGACAATCTATAAATAGAATCCACTCTGTCGTCGTCTTGGGGTTATGACGTCATTTCATTCACCCCCTTACCCCCCGCAACCAAAGGTACCCCCTAACCAACCAGAAGCCCTTCAACGTCTACCCTTTGCCAGATTGCACTCTTTGGCCTACATTGTAGAATCCCTGCGAATAAATGTGGGAAGACGGAATAGGGAATGAAGAAAAGGGTAAGGGAAAGAAATTTTTACGATAAAAGGGAAGATTTCTACAATAAAAGTTTTCATCCAAATAATATTGCTGACTTGATTCACGACTATAAATTGTTATGATTATTGAACACGAGATAATAAAACTAATAATAAAAATCAAGATCACAGCCTATCATAGAAAAATATAGACGGAAATAATAAGATAATTGATTATATATGGGGAGAAACAATTATAATGACGGCTTTCATTGTAATACGAGTGTTAGTACTGATATTTTTTGGACAGAGACTCGAGTATAGTAGATTTGATGATTTATTTATGTATCAATCTAATTACAAACACACATGGAAGGGAGAACAGGCCCTTGGTATTTCAAGAAAATTTTCATTTAAATATAGTCCAAAATTTTAGGTTAGAAGTCCAATATCCAATGATAAGTTTTATAGATTTTATAAGAGTCGTTATAAATTACCCTACTATGCTATTTACAATAAGTATATTTTTGAAGTTACAAGTGCCAAGTTTTCTACTTATTTCAACCCTTTCATATCACACCTTTCAAATAAAGATTTTTCATGGAATTTTAATGATTCCTTGATCTGACCATGACCATAGAGTCCCATTGTAGAATAGAAAATGTTCATTCACCTTTCTATCAATAAAGACGAAAAACATGGAAGGAGAAAGAATAAAAAGAGAAAACAGATAAGAGAAAGAAGGATTCAAAAGCAAAGGTAGATTCCAATTCGTGTAGAGTAATTTTCTCTGTTTTATCATCTCGCCCTTGCAACTTCCCCCCTTCAGAACCAAGGCGACACATAATATAGTCTGTCCAAGCAAAGAAGACATTCCGGCATGAGGGGGTAATGATTGCAGCTCGGTCAATATTGGTTCGAAAATTGAAAATTTAGTCTTGAATTATAGATTAGAATGTTTCCTACAATTTAAGACCAAATTCATAATTTTCGAACCAATGTTGATCGAGCTGAAGTCATTTTCTCATCTAGCCATAATGTCTTCTCTGCTTGGACACATAATACTTTGAGGGCGCTATCAAACATTTTACAACCTCTGCGAGTGGGCTGAGGTTTTCATGTAGCTTCGCAAAACTGGGAACATATTTCTAAACTTTCCTCTCTTCAGAAATTTATTCTCTTTAGTACTTTCATTTTCATTCATAATTGCTTTATTCTTTGGATACAGTTGGATGAATGAGATATGAATACTTCACTGGCGGCTCGTGCCCATGAAATAGGTGAAGTGCTGTGAAGTAAAAAATACGGGCACTTCAACTGTTTCGTGGTGAGATGCAATACGATGATAAATGAGTACCTATAGAATAGTGAATACTATGTGAATAGTGTCCCCATAGAATAGTGAATATGTAAATAGTGTCCACACAGGATAGTGAATATGTAATTTGTAATTTTCAATAATTTTGATAATCCCCAATTCTGGAGGATAGGATTTGATTACTATTTGTGATTACGTGATTACTAAGAAAGCGATGTTGATAGATTGAGAAATCAAGGATATCTTCACATTGTAATGGCCGTATTCATTTTTAAAAAAATTTTTTTAATTTTAAAAATATTAATCAAGTATGTACAATTTATAATAGTCCAGTCGTTAGATATTTGACATTCAGGATGCTGCGGCATTTTCTTGCAATATTACTTGATCCTTGGACAACTTTAATTCGAAAAGTTGATCTTCTAAGCCTCTTAAATCTATAAATACAGGGTGCCATGAAAACAAAAATCACAAAATTTCGGTTCCTAGTTTTATGCGATTTACGCGAAAACGAAGCTTCGGACGGAAGACATTATTCTCACCTATTTCAGCTAATGAAATTTCCTAGAGATTATAATTATAAATCATAATTATAATTGATAAATAAATATTCCCATCACATTTTACTTCATTGAGCTGGAAGTTAACACGTGTATGAACCTAATGTGAGAATCTCAGGTGTGTTCTGTATATTGTAAGTGAGAAATCCTCTTAGCGTGTAATTTTCCACCTACTGTTTTGAACCTACTTCGTGTCAAGTTAGATGAAAACCTTTGAAAGGAAACAGGTTTCTCGAAAATAGACTTTTGATAAAAGAGAGGGAACCGTGTAATGTTGGGACAGAATCAAATGAGAGGAGTATATAGAGGAAGAAAGAGAACAGAGAGAAGAGAGAGAGAGGAAGAGGGAGAACAGAGAGAAGAGAGAGAGAGAAGAAGATAGAGAGGGAAGAGAGAGACAAAGAAATAGACAGTAAATTCGAAAAGAGAATAGCAGAAGGGAATGAGTAAGAAGCAGAACCGAAAAGATGGTCAAAGGGGTGACATAAAGAGAAAAAAAATATGATAGAGAGAGGAAAAAAATTAAAAAAAAAATAAAACTAGAAATAGGGACGTGAATAAGTGGCAAGGAGAGACGAATAACTCTAAATAACTCTAAATGTGGGAGAAAATCAGAAAGGTCGAGATACAGTAGAGGGCAGGAAAAAGTTTAAATGAGAAGAAGAAAGAATGACAGTCAGAAAATAGACGTAAGTGAAAAGACTAGTGGAAGAGAAACAAGGAAAAATCTGAGAAAGTTAACACGTAGAAAAGTGAAGAATGTCCTCGACATAAGGAGGAAACTGATAAACAAGAGAAGCTTGAAAATTAGTAAGAAAGAGGAAGGAAAATCAAAATAATGGAGAAACTCAGTAGAGAAGAGAGAGATAAACTTGACAAAAGGGAGAAAGAAGAGAGAGGTAGAGTAATTGAAAGAGTGAGAGAGGTAAAAGTCGGAGTGAGAAAGAGAACTGGTAGAAAAGAGAGGAAAAGGATAAAATTTAGAGACAAAACTCAAAATAAGGTGACAAACCATTAGGGGTAAGAATTGGTAGAGAATAGTGAGGAAATTTAGACTAAGGAAGAAATTCAGTAGAAGAGAAAATGAGAAAACTAAAAGACACTGGCGGGTCGTGCCCACGAAACAGGTGAAGTGCCCGTATCTTTTACTGTACAGCACTTCACCTGTGAAAAAAGGGAGAGTAAGAGAATAAGAGTTAGTGAAAGTATAAAAGGGTGAGTGAGGGCGGTGGAACTCGAAGTAAGAGGTGAAAAGAATACAGTAGAAAAGAGAGGAAAAACAAGGATGAGAACGAGAGAGAAAACTCAAAACAAGGCGAAAAACACACTTGAAAGTAGCAAACACTTACATTGCTCTCAAAACTACCTCCTTTTGTATCACCTCCGTTGTTTCTTTATGAGGCACACTCATTCAGTTATTTAGTCCCTGCTTTCTCCTACTCCTACAGCTAAGTCTGTCCAAGCAGAGAAGACATTATGGCAAGAAGAAAAAATGACGATTCAAAAATTATAAATTTGCAATTGAATTTAAGATAAGAATGTTTTCTACGATTTAAGACTAAATTTATTATTTTTGTAGCAATATTGTGCGAGCTGAAGTAATTTTCCCATTTTTCCAAAATGTCTTCTTTGCTTGGACATACTATACTTCCCTCTTCTTCATAATTTATTTTGTCTCACTCCAATTCATGATGTTCTTACACTAGCAGACTTCTTAAGACGAATTCTGTCATTCACCTACGTTTGTTTTCTTTTATTTATGTATTTTCCTTCCATTTTCTTCTCTTTCATTCCATATTTTTTTTCATTTATTGAAGTATTCTTCTTCCATTCTCTTACCCTCTTATTCTCTTCATTTCATATTTATTATTTCTAGAAGGTAGGACCTCTAACAGAATAAAAGCAATGTAGTTCTGGAACTTCAACTTTACTTGTCTTATTCACTCTTACTTGTAATTTCTTCTTTTTCTCCTTCTTCTACTTCTTCTTCTTTTTCTTCTTTCTACTCATATTCCTTATATTCCCTTCTAGTACTTGAAACCTCCTTTCGGAAAATCAGATATACAAATGTACAACAAAAATTGTGAAAACTATGGAAAAAATGTTTTTTCAAAAAGTTTGAATAATTGTAAAAACATGTTTTTGGATAAAACCATCACAAACAAATGATATATCTGAATGCACTCTTCAATTCAGAGTATAATTTTCTCAGGAGTTTACAGTAAAATTGTTGGTAAAATTATTGTAATAGGAAATTTGGTAAAATTTACACAAATGACAAATTACGTAATTTTAGTTTCCGAATAACTTCAACAGGATCATACACAATTATAAAAAAGTTCATATCATGTTCTTATTATATGATTTCTTAGTAAAGATTCGCAATGGATAACGAAAGTGACTACTATAATCTAGAAGGAGAAGGAGGAGGAGGAGGAGGAGGAGGAGGAGGAGGAGGAGGAGGAGGAGGAGAAGGGGGAGGAGGAGGTGGAGGAGGAGGAAGAGGAAAAGGTGAAAGAGGAGGAGGAGAAGGAGGAGGAGAAGGAGGAGGAGGAGGAGAAAAATTAAAAGGAGATAAGAATTAGAGAAGTTTAGAAAGACTAATTTTCGAAATTTGAGAGAAATAGTATTAGTGTGTATTAAAAATAGTATAAATAGAAAAATAGTATTGTGTATTAAGAGAAAATGGGTAGAAAGAAAATGAATTGGAGCATATTCCGATGATCAATGTTTAGAAGAATGAGAAGTAAAGAGAAAAAACAGTGATAGAGGAGAGAAAAAGTTGGGAAAAATGAAAGTGTAGTTGTAGAAAGAAAGAGTTGAACAAGAAATGCGGAAAGAATGCCAGCATGGAAGTCCCATTTGAATACGAAACCCACCACTGAGCTCTTATATCTCTCTTATAGCCCACAACCCGGCGGAAAACTCATTTTCCCCAGAAAAGAAAAACAATCTCAACTTTTCATTCATGTGCTACGCCTCAATTGGACAAAACCAGCCTCAATAACACTTCTCCCATTCTCTTTCAATTATCACGCAACAATAATTACTTTCCTATTTCTTTTCTTCCCCTCCCTCCTCTTTTCTTCTTCTTCTTCTTCTTCATCATTAACTCCTTCTCCTTCTCCAACTTCTTCTTCTTCTTCTTCTTCCTCTTTCTCCTCCTATTCCTCTCCCTCTTCCTCTTCTTCTTCTCCTCATTCTTCTCCTCATCCTTCTTCTTCTCCTCCTTCTTCTCCTCATCCTTCTTCTCCTCCTTCTTCTCATTCTTCTTCTCTTCATCTTCCTCGTCTTCTCCTTCTTCTTCCTCTTCCTCTTCTTCTTCTTCTTTTTCCTCCTTTTTCCCTCCCTACCCTTTTCTTCTCAATCCCATTGTGCAATCCAGTGTAGGGAAGCGTACCCTATTATGATTGATAATGAATAGAGCATTGTAAATGTGGAATATAATAGATTATTATTCTCGCCCTAATTTTTGTAGAACATTCTTAATAGATAGAATTTCCTCCCAGCTCTCTGCAGCCTAAGGGATGGTAATCTTCTGATTCTCCAGTACTGTAAACTATTATGGACCTGGAGTAGTTTCCATAATAGTAGTTTCCATAATTATACCGTTTGATAAACACAAATTGAAAATAAGGATAATGGGTTTTATTTCCTGAATAATGAAGTGAAAATATGCGTTGTTGGATAAAGTTAGGACTGAAACACATTTCTCTCATAAGCAGCTGTTATGAAGTAGCTCGTGGTTGTTTGTGAGTTTTCGGTTAAAATTTTCAATTCTATTCCTTGTTATTGGAATTATAATTATTTTCAAGTGATTTTTTAGCTTTCTAACATTACTACATTCAAAATTGTTTTTACTTTTGAATTATTCTTGTGAGTATTCCCGGACCAGAAATTTGAAGTGCGTGACACATACATAACCTTTTGGACATCATTACCATTACCGATTGAAGTTGAAAGAGAAATAGTACAGGCTAAGCCTAGTTTTTCTCTTTCAAATTATAATATCTATCATAATAGTTGATTGTAATAGTTTATTAATGAATAAAAAAACGTCCTCTCAACATCGATTTTTTGGGAGACAATGTAAGAAAATTTATTTACTCTAGCTAGAGAACTATTATCATTCTACTATAAGCATTACTGTATTTCGAAGTTACTGTTAGTTTCCAAAAACAAAAAGTGCCATGTAATGTGTTTGAAGTTGTTCAATATTTTCGAATTACTGGGTTGATAATTAGCTTATTTTGGAAGTTGAAGAACGGATAAGAGCAAATAAAATTGAAGAAGTAATTTTATAAATATGGTACAGTACTTACTCTTTATTGGTAAAAAAAATATTGTGCGATTTAAGCTTGATCTTGGTCCTTATTTTGATAACATGTAGTTAGTTTCTAAGTTTTTAGTTTGTAGTTGATAAATGTTTAGCAAATAAAGACTACGCTCAGGTTTCACCTTGCAGACTTTTCCGTAAACGTAGAGGGATCTTCAGTTGTGGGAGCTAGCTTCTTTGGTAACTAGTATTTTTTTGAATATTTTTGTTATATCTTATCATATTATGTTTGATGCTATGAAAATTTCACCATTGTATTATGCTTGGAAAATAAATAGAATTGAATTGAATAGATTTTTCTGCTACATTGTCATAATAATAGGCTATCACTACCGAGACCCAAGTAATTCATTTAGACCTATTATAGGGTTAATGGATATGGACTTTTTCCAATAGATTTACTTACAAAAAAATACAGAGCATGCAGTTAGCACAGTACACATTGTTGGGTTGAATAAACCAATACAATGATTTTGAGGTTAAAATAATAATAATAATGTTTAAATACCTATTCTTGTTTGTGATTTTTTCTTAATTCGAACTACGACGTTTGAAATGGTGGAGCTCCTTATTCTATTAGAGGAATAACAACATTTCTTTCCAAGTGTGGGAAGTATACGTTCTTCCTTTTGTTAGATTCTATTCGTGAGATTAGAATGCCTATTATTGTTTGTAAGTTTCTTTAGATTACACCCATGACGTCAAAATATAAGGGCTTCTCACGTTATCTGAGGAATAATATCATAATTCAAATAATGAAAGTATTCGTTCTTCCGTTTGTAAGATCTTATTCGTGAGGTTAGAATACCTATTCTTGTTTGTAAATATATCTAAGTTGGAACCATGACGTCAAAATATGAGGGCTTCTCACGTTATCTGAGGAATAATATCATAATTCGAATAATGAAAGTATTCGTTCTTTCGTTAGTTAGATATATAGCAAACCAGGATCAATAACAGACGAATACAAGTACTATTATAATAAGACAATGCAGATAGAATGTATACTATTAATATTATAATCTTTGAAATATTAAACATCATTGAATATAAAAATTAGTTGAATGAACATATCGTGTTTCAACTCACCTAGTACAGCAATGGAAAAAACATTCAATACACATTCAAGACGATAATCCAGTTCAGAACTGTAGTCGAGCTAACGTTGTAATACACAATGAGAATAGAACTAAATCTGAACTAAACTAACTTCTCATTCAGTACTCTCTGGTTATACATTGAGAACGGTGCAAGAATTTGAACGAACTAATTAGCATTCGTAAATAACTATAGTCTGTCCAAGCAAAGAAGACACTCTGGCAAGATGTGAGAATGACTTTAGCTCCGTCAATATTGGTTCAAAAATTATAAATTCAGTCTCAAAATGTAGATAAGAATGTTTTCTACAATTTGAGACAAAATTTCTAGGTTTTGTACCAATATTAACCAAGCTGAATCCATTTTCCCATCTTGCCAGAATGTCTTCTTTGTTTGCACAGACTATACAAGTACACGCAAATCATTTTGAATTTGATTGGCATTTTCTAGTTTCATCAACTGTTTCAAAAATAAACTATATAAGAAACCTTGCGTTGAAAATTGAATAAACTAGTTTTTTCTCGTCTAATATCTTGTTATCAGGTTTTCTCATTAGCTAGGGCTTAAGTTGGGAAGAGTTGAAATTCTGATTGAATAAAAAAACAGAAAACTGACTCCCTTTTCAAATAAACTTCATTATTTTTGTTATTAGCCAGTCTATTCCGGTAAGAAGCAGATGGATTTACAATGGAAATTGGAAGATTTGAATATGGTTTTAATATGAACGAATACTTTAAAAAATAGTTTGGAATATATGAGCATATTATGCTGTGGTTTAAACGATATTTCTATAGGAACGTTGCACCAATGAGGATTGGAATGTATAATTCTAGTTCTACTATAGTTACACAAAACTATAAAAAAACACTTTCAGAAATGTCTATTAAACAGGCATATAGAACACAACTTTTCTCTGTGACAATATCACTGCGTATGAATAAAGCTTTCAAAATCACGTAGTATTTATTATGAGGCGTTCAATTCTTCAAAATAGCAAAGAACCACCGTATTTAAAAACTTTTACGAAACTGACTTTTTCCATAAGAATATTTCAACAAACCTGCCAGCACTAAGATAACAGGTAAACTAATAATGTTAACAATAGTTTTACCGTGAATAACGTAAGTTTCTTGATAAGATTTAAAATGAACTTTACAAGCTTGGGAGTTGAACTATAGTGTTATGTCTACAGTGATAGTCGGCTGCTTTGAGATAAGGCGTGACACAATTAGGCTTCAAGAACTATGTAAAATGTGGTTTGGAAGAGTGGAACAATTACTTCAAAGTTTCATTCATATTTTGTGAAATCCAAAGTAAATTTTTTCAGACAGTTGAATCAGAACATATACTCTAGCGCCAGAATAGTAGACCTACTAAAACTAAAAGCAAAAAACAATCTCTTAACTTGATTTCAAATTTGAAGTCACTTTATATTTCCGATGAATTTGAGAATTTCTTGAATTGCTCAGTCTGATTGAAGCGATTAATGGTTGAACTAACATTCTGGGTTATTGTTTTAAACGCTCAGGCTATTAGACATAGAAACACGAGAAATCAAAAATTTTTGATACTTAATGATTGATAAACAATTATGTTGATTGTGAATTGATATTGAAGAATAAAGAATTTGAGGGAATAGATATTGAAGAAAGAACAAATACAATTAAATAAAGTTATTAAAAATTTCAAACTTGATGGTAGCCATTGAATGAGGTTCAGCAATCGGCCATTTTATTCGTGAGCTCCTCCCACAGTCGGCTATTCCCGAATGGGCGTGACGAAGCAGCAAATCACAGAGCTCTATTCCAACTAAGATACGCCATTTTGAATAACTTACTCCCATTTTCTCACACTATACAACCAAATTATGAACTTTGATCATTTGTATGAGATTACACTGAACTCACATTTACATAATAAATATTCTGATTTTCGACGTTGTTTTCAATGTCTTTCCCAAATTCATGAAAATTATTTATTGCTTGAGTTAAAATTAAATTTCGAAATAATTTAGGAGAAATGTTGAATTTTATGGGACTACAGACTGATGAAGCTCAATAATTTACCTATACAGTAAACGACTTATTTATAAAGTCAATATCATCTCAATTTCAAGAGCCTAAGACTAATAAATAAATGGGAATTATCAAAAAAAGTGCAATAATTGTAGGCTACCCTGCTTCATTTTGTGGATACTGAACTTTATTTGCCCCTCAAAATTGTTCTTCTAGTATTACAAAGGAACCAAGATTTATAAATTAATTTGAAAAATTATATACAATAAAATACATTATGGGAGTCAAAATTTACTAGATTCTTACTATCCTCAAAAAAAATTTCATAAGTCTAAAACGAGGAACCAAGGGTTAGAGACTAATGAATGAATTCGAAAAAATAGAGCAAAATGAATAAAATAATAGTAGGAATGAATGAAAGAGATCAGCGAATAGTGTTAAACTTTCTGATTCATTTCGCGAATACTTAACTCTATTTATCAACGAAAATTTTTTCTTCAAGTTTTTCCAAGCGTACCAAAACAACTTACTGTTTGTTTTTAAAGGAGCTTCAGGCCTACTCAAGTTAAAGTCTGTCCAAGCGAAGAAGACATTCTAGCAAGATGGTAGAATAACTCCAACTCAGTTAATATTGGTTCAAAAATTATAAACGTTGTATCAGTTTCCTACAATTTGAGACCAATTATAAATTTTTGAACAAATATTGACCGAGCTAGAGTCATTTTCCACCTTACCAGAATGACTTCTTTGATTGGACAAATTTAACACAGCGCTTTGACAGAGTTGTGAAAATAAATTGTCCTGAATTATCAATGAGAACTCCATGAGTGAAGAGACATAGCTAACAAGTATGTTTCCTCAGTCTTCAATCTAATTTCGAATTGTAAACGAATAGTTATAATTTCCGTATCGGGGTAGCACGTATAAGATAGAGTATACAACGTATTTCAGTAAGAAAGTTACATCCAGTAAAATTGTATTACTTTGTAGACAGTATCTTGATGACTCTGTCAACAGAACATTTACTTAATTTCTGTTCCAACTTCAAACTCGACGTATGACACACTATGTTTTCAGTAATACAGAAACTTGAAATACATCTATACGACACATAGTATGTAACTTGGAGCTTGTCTTCATACGATGTATACAACTCTAAGGCTGAGGCCGCACTGCCGGTGGGTAGAGCCTGGAGGGTGGAGGGTAGTTGGTAAATCTATAGAGCTTACACACCATCCACAGTAATACATCGTATGAATGGTATGACGTCATTCTGTTTTTTGAGGTTATGTTGTCCATATTTAAGAATTTCAAGATGGCGGCTGAACACATACCATTCATACGATGTATTACTGTGGATGGTGTGTATGTTCTATAGATTTACCAACTACCCTCCACCCTCCAGGCTCTACCCACCGGTAGTGCGGCCTCAGCCTTAAGTCTAAATCAACATAAAAGGCTTCATACATTGCTTGAATTGTAAGTATATAGTCCGTCCAAGCACAGACATTCTGGCAAGATGGGAAAATGACTCCAGCTCGGTCAATATTAGTTCAAATATCACAAATTTGATCTCCAATTTGTAGATTACATTGTTTCCTACAACTTGAAAACAAATTCATAATTTTTGAGCTAATATTGACCGAGCTGGAGTGATTTTCCTATCTTGCCAGAATGTCTTCTTTGCTTGGACAGACTATATATGGTCTGTCAGAGATGTAAAGCACTTGAAATTCGAGTTTATGCTACTCGTTTGAATGGAGAGTCCTTTATCATACTATGATATATGAATTCCAATTAAAATGTATTATTCGCGAAGATTGTACATCAGTTCTTGTTATGTTTGAATTAAACAGATACAACAAAGCCAAACTTCAATTTTCTAAGCTCCTATTGACAATTTGGATGATAAACATGGATCTGAATTGAGTTATAATAAGATTTAAACTATTTGAATCAGAGTTTGTAGAGTAAACATTGATATTGAGGAACCTTCCCATTAAAGAAAAAATTAAAAATTCTTGATTCCACTTCACTTTCAATTAAAATAGCATTACAGTAGCATAGTTTTGAGTAAATTCAAAAATCTTCATGTAACATTTAAATATAGCTGAACATTTCTGAACATAGTAGCCTATACAAAACCATGGCACTGTTACAGAAAAGTTGAATAGTAAATTTCCATCGAATAGTAGATGAATGTTTCCCTGATAGAATAAAAAATTGATATCTATTCTAGATAGATATATTGATGTTTTCCTTAACAGTAAATAAATATTTCCCTTTAGATAGTAATTTCCATTTAGATTATTATTATTATTATTAGCGTATGGCTTTATTTGGTGGGGAGACCAAAAGGTAATTCCACCTCGCCAACATAACCATGTTTTGCCAA
This sequence comes from Sogatella furcifera, assembly GCA_017141385.1. Classification (NCBI taxonomy): domain Eukaryota; kingdom Metazoa; phylum Arthropoda; class Insecta; order Hemiptera; family Delphacidae; genus Sogatella; species Sogatella furcifera. The sequence goes on from CM029557.1 coordinate 8,467,211, forward strand.
TAGGAAACATGATAAAAATATTGATTATTTTCACTGTAATTTAGATTTCGGGAAGTCCTTCACAATTTAGAAAGTCCGAAAGCACTAAAACACAGGGTAAAACACTAATCCAAGACTGGAGAATTTGGAATTTAAGAAAAATTTAGAGCACAAAATTTTTACGTGTTATAATAACTTTGCCATGGCAACCAAAAGTTATTTACCAAGCAACCAGTCCAATTTAGATAAATATTCCATTCTCTGTGATACTGTTTTCTCTATTATGATACTATTTTAATACTCTATAAGCACTATTTTTCCATATACTGATCACGCTATATTCCATTAAAGAAATGTTAATGAACAATATCTCAAGTTTTTTCAATAATTATTTGATCCATCACAATGAAACTTGAAATATTTCATCAGATACCTTTTTAATCGCATTCTCTAACAATATCGAAGATGGAGAATTCTCCCATCTTCTTCCTACTCATCCTTCATCTTCTGATCCAACACTCACTAGAGTAGAAATCATGAAAATAGTCCAATGAGACTTGATGCAACGTTGGAAATTCAGTTAAATATAAATATAAAATTTATATCTTCATAATAAACCTGACGAAATGGCAACGCCTATTGATACTTTGGAGGGGGAAGGTGTGAGAGGGGACTCTGATGGTCCAGTTAAAATTGGACTATTTTCATGCGTTCTACTCTAAATCATTCCATCCTCAAATAGCTCACACTCCTCACTCAACTAGGAATCTCATTACGCGAAACCTCATAACTCACTGTAATGCAGCACATGAATTGACAATGCCTCATTCCCTCTTCCTCTCACGTTATTTCTCACTCTCTCTTCAGCCTCAATCTCTTCTTTTCCTAGCTTCCTCTCTCTCTTCTCCATTTTCTTCTCCAACGCATTCTCTCCTCTCTTTCCCTCCGCATGGAATTCTCTTCCTCTTTTATTGTCTCTTTCCCTTATCTCGAATTCTCTCCTTTCTCTTCTCCTTCCTCCAATTATCTCCCCCCTCTTCTTCTCAAGTTCTCTCCTCTCTCTTCTTCTTCCTCGAAATCTCTTCACTCTTTCTCTCTCCCTCAAATTATTTTCTCTCTTTTCCTTCACTTACATTTGCTCCTCTCTCTTGTTCTCCCTCGAATTCTTTCCTCCCTCTTCTTCTTCACCCCTCAAATTCACTCCTCTCTTATTCTTCTTCGAATTCTCTCCTTTTTCCCTCTCTCTGGAATTATCTCTTCTCTTTTCTTCTCCCTCGAATTCTCTCCTCTCCTATGTCTTTCTCTCCACTTCTTCAACCATCAAATCATTTTTTCTTCCTTTATCCCTTCATTCATCATCTACTCACTATCACTTCCTCTTTTCCGCATTCACTTCCTCTTTTCCGCATTCACTTCATCAAATACAAATTACATTTCCTTCTCACATTCCTTTCCATTTCAAATCTAAATTTTCTCTCTCACTTACACCCACCCCCCTAAATCCTGTCTCTTCCTAGGTTTCACCCTGATTCATTCTCATTCTCTTTTTCTCTTACTCTTCCTCTCTCACTTTTTCTCTCTCAATCACTCTCTCACTCTACTCTCTCTCACACTCACTTTCCCCATTACTATTAATTTCTTCTTCACCTTTTCTCCAACTCTCGTCGTCCCCACCCTTACTTCATCACTCTTCTCTGGTTTGTCTTTTTCCTTCACTCACTTCATCTTTCTTCTGCTCCAGTTTTCTCTCTCTCACCCATTCCTCCATTACAATGGCTTCGCGGCGCATTTCTATGACCAAGAAATGACGACATGTCTTTGTACCAAACTGCATTATACTACTACAGCACAAGACTATTCACTGACTTCTAGTATTCAATACTCCGTCTGCAGCTGTGCACTCTATTCTATTCACACTTCACAATACTATTCCTGTCGGCAGTGCAGGACTGTTGTATGAAGTGTTTGTTACACTTGAGACAAATAAGGAGAAGAATATGAAGGAAAAGAGGAAAAAGGAGGAAGGAGAAGAGATGGAAATGTATGGAGAAGAAGATAAAAATAATAACGAGAAGACGGAGGAAAAGGAAAAGGAGGAGAAAACAGAGGAGAAGGAGGAGAAAAAAGAGGAGAAGGAGGAGGAGAGGTGAGAGGAGAAGAATAAGGTGAAAAAAGAGGAGAAGAAGGAGGAGGAGTAAGAGGAAAAGAAGGAGGAGAAGGACTTAATATACAGGCTATTCCTGTAGGCTAATAGGAGTACAAAACACGAGTATGCTAATTTATATTCCTAATTAAATTGAGAAAAAACTGTAGTCACAATTGTCATGTAATCTACAATGAAAAATAAGTATATTTGAAAATGTGAGAAAATCACATAAGAAAAGAATAAGAAGAGAAAGAAGAAGACGCAGAAAAGGGAAAAGGTGGATAAATCTAAGATGAAGATAAGAAAAGGGAATAGAGAGGTTATAGAAAGAAGGAAGAAAAATAATATAACTGGAAGGAAGGGAGGGGGGAAAAGATAGAGAACAATATCTTGAAAACAAAAATAAGATGTGAAAAAAATAGAAAAAGGATAAAAAAAACTATAAGACAGGGAAATTTGAACAGAATTCGAGAAAATAAATAGCAAAACACGAAAAAGATGAAGAAGAGTAAGACAAGGGAGAAGAAGAGTGATAAAATTAAAAATTGAACTTGAATTATAGTCTGTCCAAGCAAAGAAGACCATCTGGCAAGATGGGAGAATGGCTCAAGCTCGGTCAATATTGGTTCAAAAATTATTAATTTGATATCTAATTGTAAGAAACATTCTGATCTACGATTTGAGACCAAATCAATATCTTTTGAACCAATATTGATTGAGCTAGAGTCATTTTCCCATCATGCCAGAGGGTCTTCTTTGCTTGGACAGACTACACAGTTTACTACTGAACTGAATCTCATATTGTCTGCTAGTTCTTCAAACATTCTACTAGGCCTATAACCTGGATCTTATTAATATACCTCCAAATAGTTTCCAGTGTATAAAATGTAGAACTGCTAGATTAATTTCCCAAGATGCCATCTACTTTAATTGTTTTGTGGTTCTAAAGCAACTCACTACTGCCTACTAGTACTAGTAAGACTGAAAGTTCTGTCTGCTCTTCAATTCTAAGTTCAGATTCAATTTAATCTAGGATGTGAATTAAATCCTTGAATTTTGAATGGTGAGATATATGCCCGGCTTTTCCAAGCACACTCAAAGTTGAGGGACCCTCAAATTTTGATGAACAGCTGACATTTTCTATGATAAGTATAGGAAATGTAGTAAAGTGTAGTAAACTTGAGGGTCCCTCAAATTTGAGTGTGCTTGGAAAAACCGGGCAATAGTCTGTCCAAGCAAAGAAGACCCTCTGGCAAGATGAGAAAATGTTTCCAGCTCCATGAATATTGATTCAAAAAATATTGATTTGGTCTCAAATTGTAGATCAGAATGTTTCCTACGATTGAGACCAAATCAATAATTTTTCAACCAATATTGACCGAACTGGAGTCATTTTCTCATCTTGCAAGAGGGTCTTCTTTGCTTGGAGAGACTATACCATATCTCTTACATCATAAATATATATTTACATAATATTAGATGATTGATTTTATTCGTGTGGTTTCCAAAATATTTCTGATAGCTCTTTTATAGAAAACCCGGTTTAACCGAAACCGGTTCTCGATGTTTATTAAATCTGTGGTTTGTCAATATCTTGTCTTTTCATTCAATATGGATAACTACCACAATATCACCTCCACAACACGGGCGGCTCGTACCCACGAAACAGGTGAAGTGCCCGTATCTTTTACTGTACAGCACTTCACCTGTTTCGTGGGCAGGATCCGCCAGTGCTCCACAACTACTCAACAAGTGGAATTCAGAAGTCTTGAAAAACTAAGAAATGCTTATAAGAGAGCATATCTAATCAAGTTATAGCCTGAAAATTTATTATACATAGATTAATACTGTACTTCAGTCTTCATCTTTTCTAAAATTTAGACTTCTTTCAAATATTAGATTTTTTTTCTTTCAAGATCTAGACATGACTTCTTGTACTGAATACCCTTCTTTAGACTCCAATCTTTTCTAAAATTTAGTCTATAATCAAAATTCTAACAAACGCATGCATTATGAAAGAATAACTATAAATTCTAGAAATATTACACGATAATATTGAATTACAAACGATAAAATTTAATTAAAACTAAGATCCAAGTAGCCTATCAAATGAATGATCCCCAGCAAAGTAATCGAATCAAAGCGAACTTAATTACAACATCTAAATGAAGTTGTAAGTCAGAACGGAATTAAAGTTCGTTGTAATCGGATTGTAATCTTTGTTCTTCAAATCTCCTGTATAAATAATCTACAAAACTATATGAAGTTTGTAACTTAAGACAATCCATTATATCAAATGAGTTGTAGAAAAGTTGGCGCAAGCTGAAAAGACACGCGAACAAAATATAAAATGTATTACAAGTGCGTATCTTCTCATATTGCGGGTATTCCAAAGTTCACGCATGCCGAGAAGACACGGATTACAATATAAAATGTATTACAAGTGAGTGTCTTCTCATATTTCGGGTATTTCAAAGTTCACGCATGCTGAGAAGATACGCAGTAACGCAGCAACAATGTGAAGTATATTGTGACAGCGTGTCTTCCCAGCTCCCTCTCAGTAACAGCTCAACTTCAAAACATGTGTTGTAATTCAAACCAGAATTGAAGTCTCAATTATGCTGACAGAGATTTGAAACAATCCTTTATCAAGCACTTGAAGCTATCCAACAGATCAACTTCTAAAACATGTTGTCAATTACACTGACAATTAGCATAAATGACAATGTCGAGATTTAACAATTCTCAATCTAGTGAAGTTGTATCTAGATATCACAGTACGCTAGCAGATCATGGAACTTCACAATCTAGTGAAGTTGTATATTGGATAAGATATCAGAGTATGTAGAAGTTCCTGGAACTTTCTAAAACCGAGACAAGTACTTAGTTATGGTAGTACTGCAACTGCTTCTTTCATAGAATAGGCTATTCTGAAGGATTTTCAGTTTCTGATTGTTCTATGATATGATAATTCAATATTTTATATTCAAACAATGACTTTCAAACTCCCTCCTTAATCAGAACACATGCTTATTTGTGTACATAATCAAAATTATGCATTATTTCAAAATTAACTATAATATAATAATGAATATAGTGTGTCCAAGCAAAGAAAACATTCAGGCAAGATGAAAATACGTCTTCAGCTCAGTCAATATTGATTTAAAAATTATAAATTTAGACTCAAATTGTAGATCAGAATGTTTTCGACAATTTGAGACCAAAGTTTTTATTTTTGAACCAATATTGACCGAGCTGGAGTCATTTTTCCATCTTGCCAAAATGTCTTCTTTGCTTGGACAGACTATAGGAACATTGTCAAACCACAGATTCATTTAAAATCTCGATACCGGTTTTGGTTGCCACACCATTATCAAACTCTGGTAAACTAGAGTTTAAACTTGTAAACTAGAGTTTGGTAATAATTGAGGTTGAATGTGAGGAGGTGCCACTATAGGAAATATGTGACACAAATTTAAATTTAAGTTATCTAAAATAGAGTTGAAAGAAAATCATGGCACTGGCGGCTCGTGCCCACGAAACAAGTGAAGTGCTGTACAGTAAAAGATACGGGCACTTCACCAGTTTCGTGGGTACGAGCCGCCAGTGCATCATGGTACTGTAAAGTTACATCCTGTATGAAGATGCAGTAGCTACTGTATGATAATACTTCATGCTACTGTATGATAGTACAGTCAAGCTACTGTATTATAGTACAGAACAGCTACTGTATGATAGTACAGTATAGCAAGACCAACTATAACAGGAAGACCACAACACTGGTATCGAAAACCCACGAAATGGCCGCCATGACATTGTATTTCCTATGCCTATTCATATCAAATAAATGTAAGGCAGGTATGATTACACGATATTTTTTTTGTCATATGATCAAAATTGAATCTATTATTTTCATAATAATAATAGAAATATTACCGAGTAGAACCAGCGTATAGTCTGGCCAAGCAAACAAGAGCCTCCGGCAAGATGGGAAAATGACTCCAGCTCGGTCAATATTGGTTCAAAATTATTGATTTGGTCTCAAATTGTAGATCAAAATGTTTCCTGCAATTGAGACCTAATCAATAATTTTTGAACCAATATTGACCGAGCTGGAGTGATTTTCCCATCTTGCCAGAGGCTCTTCTTTGCTTGGCCAGACTATAATACGAATAGCTTTTCATGTCAAATGATGTCTTTAGAGGAAAAGCTGACCTCAAAATTTACTACATCTATGAAAGATATAGATATGGATAGGCATAGGAAATACGATGTCATGGCGGCCATTTTGTGGGTTTTCGATACCAGTGTTGCGGTTTTCCTGATATAGTTGGTCTTCAGTATAGCTACTGTTATGTATAATAATACTACACCCGCAATAAGGAAGGGCAGTCTCATAGGTATGCATTTATGAACATTTATATAATTTCTAAGCTTTATTAACTTTACTATTATCGTGTTCATAAGTAACGACCAAATATCAACAAATTTCTTACTGTATGCGATCATTCCTCCTTAGAATTGCACAAAGCTCCTATAAATGTTCACAAGCTCGAAACAGTATCTCACAAGCTTTGTGTCCCGAAACAATACGAGCAAAGACAAATTGCGTGGGACAGCAATAGCGGAGACCTTCCTAATAACGTACAAGTCATTTCTCAAAAGAGGAAGTCACACAGAGCCGAGCAATTTGAAGCGTTGCCAGATAAAACTCATCACATCCAGTCGGCCGTGCCAAAAAAACAACTGACAACTCATAAACAACAAAGCTCACGAGACTATTTATCTAGATTGCATGTTTCAATAACTTTGTCAAGCAGTGTAATCATAATATTTACCGAAATGAATGAGAAGGAACCGATTGAGAGCCAATAATTGAAAAGACTTCAAATTAATTTTGATGAAGAGAATATTTTATATCGTTGATATCCATACAACTATGATGAACTTCAATATTTTTCCAGTTCATTCAAAAATCCCAAAGTTTTTGAACATTTTTATTTAGTGTTTCTGGTCAGATCTTCATTGTTAACAGTGAACTCAATCAAAATTCAGGATTTTGTAAAGTGAAAAGTGTTTTTCAAAGTTGAAATTGTAATGTAAACATTCATCATCCATCATCATTCATTCACTATGTAGCCTAAACATCATCATCCACTTATCACCTTTGCTTAAAATACTTTATATAAGTCGCAATTGTAACAACCAATAATAATTAGAAACTTGAAGTGATCTATAGTCCATTCACGATGGCTTGAGACGAGATAAACAAAAGCTCTGCATGTGTGTGTGTGTGCGACTGGAGTGGCTTCGTTTTAGACACGACATAAACAAGTCACAGAAATGCCGAAATCCCGAATTTTGCTTTCGGGACTGTAACCAAAGCATTGACAAAAAACTTTTACTATAATTGTTTGTTCATTTTACGTTCATGCAGTCGAGAGGCAACCGAAACAAGCAATTTCCCAATGTGTATCTATAAAAAAGATTTTAAAGATACTTATTCTGAATTGCCTACAACAAAATTCGAGATTTCGGCATTTCTGTGACTTGTTTATGACGTGTCTAAAACGAAGCCACTCCAGTCCCATACACACACACATGCAGAGCTTTTGTTTATCACGTCACAAGTCATCGTGAATGTACTATAGTAGAACTTCTTCAGTGATCTAAATCACAATAAAGTTTTTATCTAAAAATTGATGTGAATTGAACCACAGTTAATTTTATTAAAATTGTATAATTAAGAAATTGACTGATGAGGATTTAAGATGTGGAATATGTGTCGTAGTTGCAATAATTTCTTATTTTTATACAACTTAACTTTCACTTGCATAGCCTGGAATTTCTCCATCCTCACTTCCACAATACCTGAGGATTGCCTCCTATTGCGGTAAAGGTATTGTGAAAAATACTTCCTCAGGTATTGTGGAAGTGTCAATACTTGGGTCAATATTATGGAACAATACCTTCTCGGGTATTGTGGAAGTAAGGAGGGAGTGTAGAGCTACGTGCTTTCACCATATTAATGAACTTACTCTGCACTAACAAAGTTTTCAGTGGAATTTGACTTTTTACTTGATACATCATAAGATAGATATGAAGAATTTTCATCTTATAGGATATTGAACGAACAAAATAAACTTATTCTAATGACATTAATTATAAAATTCATTGATTGACATGAATAGATTCAAATATCCTGTAAACTACACTCTTTCAATTTAACTACACTCTCATCCATTTTTTTTCTCAAGTTGATGTAATTTTTAAATTTAAATTGTATCTTACGTTTAAACTTGTATTATAAGGGCAATAATGGGATTTATTCCTGTTGCCCTCAAAAAATTATAATATTTTGAAATAAATAAATTCCACTTTTCCTTCATTTTGGTCAAGAGCTTCAAAATCTATTATAGCTTTTCAAAACCCCTGTGTCACAATCAACATATTATCATCCACGAAATCCATCCAAATCCCTGTGCTACTAACCATTTAAGCCCACTGAAGTGTACAATCTATTATCAGAGCTTGCTGCATACTGTACTATAGCTAGCATACATTCAAATACAATCCACAACTGTATCAACTAACTTCTGTATAGTACTAAACTGAGAGGCTGCTTCGTATAGTCTGTCCAAACAAAGAAGAACCTCTGGAAAGATGGGAAAATTACTCTAGGTCGGTCAAGAATGATAAACGTGGTCTTAATAGTAGATCATATTTTTCCCTACAATTTGAGATGAAATTGATAATTTTTGAACTAATATTGACCGAGCTTGAGTCATTCTCCCATCTTGCCAGAAGGTCTTCTTTGCTTGGACAGACATTACCAACTCCAACTACTGATCTAAACAACTCAATACACCTCTAGAGTAGAAGCTAACCATACCGGCAGTTGACGAATGACTGTTATTAATGCTCAGCTCTGTCATGACAGTCAACGAGCGGTCTTCAAAGGCTCGTTGAATGGAGAACAACCTCGTCTTAGCAGCTCCACTCTCATAGACCGCTTCAGACTGTCCTGACAGAGCTGAGAATCAAAAACTGATATTCACCACCTGCCAGTTTCGTTGGCGCTTGCCATACCAATTTACTGTACTAATCCATTGAACCGAATGTCATAGGCCTACTCTGTCCAAGCAAAGAAGACATTCTGGCAAAGATGGGTGAATTAGTCTAGCTTGGTCAATATCGGTTCAAAAATTATAAATTAATCTTGAATTGTAGAAAACATCCTGCTCTACAATTTGAGATAAAATTTATGATTTTTGAACCAAAATTTACCGAGCTGGAGTCATTTCCCCACCTTACCAGAGTGTATTCTTTGCTTGGACAAACAATGACAAAGTGATTAGAGGTCTGCATTGGTTAGTGCAAATTTCCGTAAGACCATTTCACATGTTATTGCAAGGGGATCCAAACAGAATTCCAATGTAGTCTAATAGTATAAATAGCTATAGGCAGCTTTTGAATAGGCTGCTTTATAGTATATATAAAGCTTAGTACGCTATCTAAGAGTACGTTGAGGAAAACAATTATTGTTCTATTTTGTCAGCCTAAAGGTAAAGGTTACCATTACATACATTACTACAAAACGGGTAGAAAATGGAATAGGAACACGAAGTTGTATAAAGCAATGCACTCTAGTCAGTAGTCAGGTCATTTTTCTATTTGATTTTATAATCTGATACGTATACAGAGTGTTTCAGGAGAAATATGCAATACTTCTCAGGCTGATTCCATACACCAAGTAGACAAAAAAGTTTCATGGGACCAACCCCCAAAAACGCTTTGTTACCGAGATAACAATGGCGGAAAATTGAGATTTTTCAAAATATATAAATTTTTCTAATTTTTTAGAGGCTGTAGGGAGGTTCTAAAATTATTCATTCCTATGTAAAATTAGCTGAGGAATTCAATGAAACCAGTTCCAAGTTTGTAACTTTAACGGTTATTGAGATAATTGGAAAAATATGCTAGCAAACGCCATTTTTTCAACAATAAGGGTTATAACTGGATAAGGAATCATAAAATTGTATTTTTTTATTAATGGAAGTTGAAGAGAGTCGGATTCTGAAGAAAAAGTTAACTGGCGGCGATTGTGTAAATCTTACCCAAACCTCATAAATGGCGATCAAAAATCGCAAAATTGACAAAACATAGCATGAGTGATTAATTTGTGTTTAGTAGCGATTTTGCGATTTTTGATCGCCATTTCTGAGATTTGGGTAAGATTTATACAATCGCCGCCATATAACTTTTTCTTCAGAATCCGACTCTCTTCAACTTCCATTAATAAAAAATACAATTTTATGATTCCTTATCCAGTTATAACCCTTATTGTTGAAAAAATGGCGTTTGCTAGCATATTTTTCCAATTATCTCAATAACCGTTAAAGTTACAAACTTAGAACTGGTTTCATTGAATTCCTCGGCTAATTTTACATAGGAATTGATTATTTACGAACCTTACTAAAGCCTCTAAAAAATTAGAAAAATCAATATATTTTAAAAAATCTCAATTTTCCGCCACTGTTATCTCAGTAACAAAGCGTTTTTGGGGGTTGGTCCCATGGAACTTTTTTGTCTTCTTGGTGTAAGGAATCAGCCTGAGAAGTATTGCACATTCCTCCTAAAACACTCTGTATATTTCCTGTATGATAATTTGAACAAACCACCATTAATAATAATAATAATTTAGATTTGGCTAAACCATGCAACATTAAATAATGACTTTGGATTAGGCGTTTGATTCTTGTTGTGTTGTATTGTGTTGATATTGGTTCTGTTTGATGACATTATTTTCCCATACTCTTATGTAATACACAACTCTCCAAGCTAGATTTGCGTTTGGGGAATTGCCGGTTACAGGAGAATGAAAGATCAGCTGTTCTGAATACGGGAATAATAATTTTGATGATTATTACAGCACTAGTCATCATCACGATGATAATTACAGCACTGAAAATCTAGCACAGCTGTTATTTCCGAACTCCGACGTATGAATAAACGAGTCGAACGAGCCGCCATGACAGTTCACTGTGTGCATTTGTTTTGTGCTACTGCTAGTGTTGTGTTGAGGTTATGTTGGCTTCAGTTAATGTTTTCAGTTGTTTGAGGTTTTAATAAATCCTTCTCAGTCTAGTATGACGAAAAAAATGTACATAATTCGTGTGGAAGAGTTTACAAACTCATAATTATTTTCCAAACTCGCGTACTGCTCGTTTGGAGAACATAATTATTCGTTTGTAAAAACGCCTTTTCCACACTCATTATGTAATATACTATTAACAGAGATACGAATACAGGTATCTTGCTTGATTCATTGAATAGTTTTTCTAGGAACGAAGCCCTACTCTTATTTCCTAGTAATTTGATCAAAAAGCCATCTAGGAACGACTGGCGGCTCGTACCCACAAAACAGGTGAAGTGCTCGTATCTTTTACAGTCCAGCACTTCACCTGTTTGGTGGGCACGAGCCGCCAGTGCTAGGAATTAAAATGAAAATACCAATTTACAACTGATACTCATTCGCAGAATATTATTAGACATGAACCTGGAAATACGTGAAAACCAATGAATATTTTTTAATATACTCAGTAATAAAGCAGACATTGTACAATGTACATGATCATCCACAACAAAGTGACATAAAAATAGAGAGCTCACAGGAGTCTGTCCAAGCAGAGAAGGCATTTTGGCAAGATGGGAAAGTGTCTCCAACTCCGTCAAGTTTGATTAAAAAATCATAAATTTAGACTAAAATCGTAGAAAACATTCTGATCTACAATTTGAGACCAAATTCATAATTTTTAAACCGATATTGGCCAAGCTGTAGTCATTTTCTAATTTTCCAGTAAGTCTTCTTTGCTTGGACAGACTGTAACATCTGCTGTCCACCTCACACAAAGCCAGAAAGGCCACATTTTTACAACAAAGTTTTTATAATTTTATATCTTTTTTATAGTTTATTCTCATGAACTTTATCCATCACTCAATGATAGAATACCATGAGCCTCCTATTTTTTATGATGGCATTTTGTGCCCTCCTATATGATATGAGAGCCACTATAACAAAGCTATTGAAAAGCAATTTTTCATTTTACGGTGAATAAAAATCATTACATACTCCATCCTTCTCTTTCTTTTTTCCTTTGTATCATTATCTCTTTCCACCCTCTTTCTTTCTTTCTCTGTCTTACTTCATCTCTCTTCTCCTTTTTTTCTCTGTATCGTTCTCTCTTTTTCACTCCATCTTTTTTCTCCTTTCTACTCTGTATCATCCCCTCTTTTTCGCCCTCTTTCTTTCCTTACTTCATTTCTCCTCCTTTTTTTCTCTGCATCGTTCTCTCTTTTTCACCAATTCTTTGTCCTACTCCATCTTTTTCCTCTTTTCTACTCTGTATCGTTCTTTTTTTCCACTCTTTCTTTGTCTTACTCCATCTCTCTCCTCCTTTCTACTCTGTATCATCCCCTCTTTTTTGTCTTACATCATTTCTCCTCCTTTTTTTCTGTATCGTTCTCTCTTTTTCACTCTTTCTTTGTCCTATTCCATCTTTTTCCTGTTTACTACTCTGTATTGTTCCCTCTTTTTCACCATCTTTTTTGTCTTGCTCCATTCCTCCTCCTTTTTTCTCGGTATCGTTCTCTCTTTTCACCCCCTCCTCCCTCTCACTCATTTTCCATCCCCTACTGTTGCTTTTTCCGCTACATTCAATATTGCAACATCGTTATTGTTCGTAATGGAAGTTTCATATTACTTCCATGTCACTTGCTACCATTCGCTTTGTAGTCAACTTCTTATTTTTCTTTCTCTTTTTCTCTGCTTTCTTCCTATTGTTCTTCCTCCTCCTCACTTCTTTCACCACGTTTTGTTTTCTCAATGGTATCATTGATCATATCAATAATCTAATAAGGGTCTTTTTCACTAGTGAAATCGGAACAAAGCTTGGTCTTGAAGAAAAGTTTTTGTAGCTATTTAAAAAGTTATTTCCTTCTATTTTATACATAATATCCTAGACCTAGAGGTTGGAATGTGTATCAAGATTTCCTCTGTAAGATGTTATTTTTTCGTCAGTTTATTTTCTAAAAGTAACTTCAAAAACAGTGATTTCGGGCTATTTAGAATTTTATAATCCAAATTCAAAATAGATTCATTCTCCAGAATGACAAATCAAAACATATATGACTTACATAACAAGAATAATTTTATTATTTATCAATGTGAGAAATATCTTAAAACAGCCATAGCCTGGAAAATAACCCCAAAGGTTTGAAACCTTCTTGGGCAAAAAATTAGAAATAGAACGAAATGTTTCGATGGAACAAATTCCACTGTAAAATTTCATTTTCCTGTGGAACTCAATTAATTTTCAGTCTGCATACGTTCATGTTTTTCAATATATTTTAACAGAATACACGAAAAATAATATAGAAATTAAAAGCCGCATTTATATTCCAAAGAGCAAAATTATTTAGTAAAAATGAACGCTTTCCGATTTGTTGGATTGCTGTTCATTGTTATTCAACTATTGATTTTAACGAGTCATTTTCACATCTTGCCATAATGCATTTTTGCTCGACTAGAGTATAGCTCATGAGAATCCTGGAATAAGAATTAGCTGGTTCAGGTCTTTTACAATTTCAAATTTATTTATTCTTTGTACACTTTCCATCGTTTATCTTTACAAAGACACAATACATAGAAAATCATTGTACAATAGAATAAGAAGCTCACAAGACTTTTCGTCTTTGATAATAATTGTAAATTGTAATTGAGAATAATTATTTGAGGTATCAATGGTAAAAATTATAAATTGGTATTGTGCATAATTGTGAATTATAACTCAAAATAAAGGGGTTACAGAATATTGGAGTATCATTTTCGATTAAAAAATGACGGTGAAAGAAAAGTTCTTAAGTAGGTAGGGCAAAGAAGTAAAAATATGTCAACTTGACAACCTAGCTCCTCAACAGAACCTCACAGCTTTTTCCTTCCTCATCCTCCCTCTAGTTCTGTGACGATGACAGTAGCCCATCATTAGTCACAGCCGATTAGGCATCCAGTCACACATGTGACCACCCCATCACACGTCACAGAATCACACGTGATAATCGCATGACACAGTTGATGTGCGATGGTGGAAAACTGGCCAGCCAACAATTATTCATTTCATTTCACTCGGGAAACTCTCAACGTCACAGGAAAACTCAAACAAGTTGAGTAGGGGTTTTGACATGGTTGTAATCGGTCTAGAAATCATGGTAACGCTTGTCAGTTACCTTTTTTCTAAAAAGACGTCTTCTAAAATGTTTCCAGAGATACGTATTTGAGAAAGTATCAATTCAATTTCAGGTCTATCAATTGTAAGAATTCAACACTGGCGGCTCGTGCCCACGAAACAGGTGAAGTTCTATACAGTGAAAGATACGGGCACTTCACCTGTTTCGTGGGTACGAGCAGCCAGTGGAATTCAACTGAGTCGTCGATGTTGTGGAATCGTTGTTGTAGAATCTTATTTTTAAAAAAATATACATTTCATTATTGAAACAAGTCAATACTCCCGTTTATTTTGGTAGAAATAAACGGTAGAATTTAGATTGTCTGCGTGTTTTATTTCAATATGGTTATTGAGCAATAGTAAATTTTAATTGAGTTCAGTGAATTGTAATTAATATACTGTACATCAAATGATGTAAATGAGAATAGACAATTAATTATTTTTAAGAAATAATTATGAAATTTTCTTAAAAATAATTAATTGTCTATTCCAAATAAAATGATATTTTATTTCATTTTATTGAGAATAATTAATTGTACTTGAAAAGTTATCATCAAAAAATGAGTAATTTCGAATTTATTTTCTATTTTTCTATTTTTTCTCAATTACAATTATTACAAATGAAATCTTCTCAATTTCAAATGATCACTCCTAAAAAAAATTCTCAGAAGGTTTTTTTTTAATATTACAATTTTGTTATTAAATTCTAACTTTCAAATCCTATTGCCTGCTTCCATTTACATCTAATGTTTTCTTAATATTGCAAATTCATAAATTACAATTCACTATTCTTAATAACAAATGACTAGTCTTGAACACCCAGAAAAATAATTAAAATGAACGGAAAAGTAGTGTATTTGACACGGCAAAACCATTGTTTTACCAACACTGTATTAAAAACACAAAAAGCATACAACACGAATTATATTATTCAAAATAGTTCATCAAAATAATGTGAGTCTTAGTGATTTCTGCAGCAAAAATCAGTGTGAGATTATTTTCAAATAAAATGTACAGTATGACTATTCCAAGTAAAATTCAGAAAACTTACTCAGACATTTTCAGCGACGACGATTGGCAACCCACCGCTCACCCCTACAAACGGACGGAAAATTCTCGATTTTCCGAAAAAAATTTCCAACAAATTTCCCACCAAAGTCCTCAAAAATTACCTCTTGCAACAAATATCCAGTTTCCCAACAAAGTCCTCGAAAACTATCGGAGTTGTCGAAAAATTCTCAATTTTCCAACAAATGTTCTCAAAAATCACCCCTCACAACAAATTTCCAGTTTTTCAAAAATTCCTCAAAAATGATCGCTCCCACAAATCTACCAACTCAACTATCACAACGGAACTTAGCCAAGCAATGCAGACTTCGAAGTAGAACATAGTTCGTCTACTTACGAAGCCCAACAAGTCCCCGAGAGCTTAAAAAAGTTCTCGCGTGAAAACGAATCCTATTTGCGAAAAGTCAGGGACACTCCACAGAAAAAGCCTATTACTAAACTATGCTTCACGTGTTTCAAACATTGTAACACATGAGATGTAAAGACAAAATTGTGAAGAAACAATTTCGACGATTTTATGCATGTGATGTTTTGTGAGAAAATGTATTGACAAAATACTGAAGACAGTCTCGACAATTTCAAGCTTGTATTGACAGTATTGGCTTGCGTTGAATACCAAGATTCACGGAAGAATAAGAACGTTCATATATAGTTTAAATTAGTATGTTTAAAACTAGTATTTGAGATGAGAGTATTGATTCCGACCATTCTTCTCTTTTTGAGTCTAGTGTCACCATATACATATATACATGTATTAAGTCAATTTTTTCCCAAAGAGTTTCCGCAGAAAATGCTTGCTTAATCTGAGTATGAAATTTTGGAAAGGCTTCTCATCCCTGACGAACAGGAAGAAGTGGAACATTTTTGCAAATTAGTTGCTCGAATTATCGCAGTTTTTGATCTTGTGTTGACAGTGGTTGAAAACAAAATAATCTAAATTATAAGATTTGTTTCAATACATCACGAAAAATTATGTAAAATTCTAAATTTTATTGTATTCAGTATTAATGTGTCTGACAATGAAATAATATCGTGTGACCTTGCTGACTAAGGTCTAGTGTCAGAGTGTTCAGGTCGCATCTGATCTGTTTTAGGGCCTGTGACATAATCGGATGATAATGACATTGTTCCTCAAAGAATAAATTTACATAGAAACCAGTGAATAGTTTAAAATATTTTATTGAGCATTCTACAGACTAATTTACAATAGACAAAACATTTTGAATAATCATTGTGTCTTGAGGCTTTGGCGGCTCGTGCCCACGAAACAGGTGAAGTGCTGTACAGTAAAAGATACGAGCACTTCACTTGTTTCGTGGGCACGAGCCACCAGTCTCTTGAGGGTGTTATAATAGACTTGAGATAGAAAAATAATGACCAATATAAAAAAATCATTCACATGATTGTCTAGATGATTGTCATGATTGTCAATTGTCTTAGATTCTACTGTTTCCGGTTCAGTCGGGTGCACCCTGAATCTAAAGGACGAGAATTCAAATTAGAAAATGGGAGAGGAAAGAGAAGAGAGGGTGAACGAATATAGAAAAAAAATGTTATGGAAAATTGGAAATCATTTCCAGTAGGAATCAGTGAAATAACTATGGTATAGTACACAATACTGACATTGTACTGCATATTATATTTTACTTCAGTCTTTAGTGTATCCGAGCATCTGATACAAGCAAGTTACACACAAATTACAGTTCACACAAGCTTAGAAGACACGCATTTGAAATACACTTCACTATGAACCGCGTATCTTCTCAGCTTGCGCGAACTGTACCAAAGGCTATGGAGGCTAATAGAGGCATATATATAATTATACTTTACTATATATTTATATATACTAGGCCAGAGGCGGTAAAGTTAAATTGATTCGAACGGCAGAGGAGAACAAAATAATATAGTCTGTCGAAGCGAAGAAGACATACCGGCAAGATGGGAGAATGACTCCAGCTCGGTCAATATTGGTTCAAATAATTATAAATTTGGTTTCAAATTGTAGAAAACATTCTAATCTACAATTTGAGCACAAATTCATAATTTTTGAACCAATATTGAGTGAATTAGAGTTATTTTCCCATCTTGTCGGAATCTCTTCTTCGCTTGGACTGACTATAATAACACAAGTTTGCTCGCCAATGTTGCTTCTGCTGTTGCCTCTCAAGACAGTCACAGTCAGAGACAGACGGGCCACTATTATATTAGTTTGCATGCGGTTAGACGGCCGAATGCACACAGCGACACAAACGAACGCACACAAATAACGCAAACACTAATTACACGAACACAGGGACACAAATAACAAACAATTTGAATTGATTCAAAGTTTGGTTGAGGGTGCGATAACAAATTAAACAGACAACTATTCGAGGGAAGAGTTTAGGTGGAGAAACTGTGGGGGGCTGCATGGAATGAGGTTCACTAAAATAGGGAGTTATTGAGGTAGGGGGTTCTTCAGATAGGAAGGTCTATGATAAGAGGTTCCTGTGATAGGGGGTTCCTGAGATAGGGCGTTCCTAAGATGTGGGGTTTCTAAAATAGAGGGTACCTAATATAAGGGTTTTTGAGAAGAGGATTTTACAGGAATCTAAGGTTTGTTCGAGATTTTTGAGAAAGGCGTGTTTAAGGAATAGAGGGAGGGGCTTCTCGAAATAGGATGATACTATTATTATCAATAGAAATAGTGAGCTATGAAATAAAAGGGAAAAAATTGGAGTACCTGAAATAAGAGTTTGTAGAATGAGATTCCGGGAAAGTATGATTATTAAATGAGGAAGAACATTAGAAATGACAGACAATCTCAAAGATGACAATGATAGATGACAATCTTGATAATTTGCATCTTAAATGCTTAGCGTTCTATCTGTTTGTTGTTCATAGGCACAATTGATTAATATTTTTGCTATATATTTTCATATAAATAAATAACGTAATTTATGAAAATACAGAGAAGAATATAATGAATAAAAGAAGATAAATGAAAAAGTGATGGATGAGAATATAATTTGAAGGAGATGAGGAATAAAAATCAAGGAATAAAGAAGAGGAAGAGGAAAAAGGGAGTAAAGAGGATAAGGAGGTGAAGGAAATACACAAGACGATTTGGAGAAGTCCAGACAGTATTAAAAAAAAGAAGTTATAAGATACTGAGGAAGGCAAAAGATTATATAAAGAAGAGAAGCATGAATAAAACGAGGAAGGGGTATTGAAAGCAAAAGTTGACACCTGAGTATGACGAAAAAAGGATATCGAAAATGAGCCTCGCAGAAGAATTTAGCAGGTAATCTTAGTACAAAGATGAGGATTATAAGAAATTGAGATGAAATCATAGGAAGAGAATGATAACAAATAAACGCAAAAGCAAGAGATAACAATGGGAAAATTACATTGAGAAGAAGGAAAACACAAAACAGGATTGTGACGAAGAAAAACAGTAGAAGAATACTTTTTGAGTAGTTGTTAGCAGTTTACCGGAAATTCATAATGGTGTAGCAACCGAAACCGGTCTCTCGATTTTTTATCAATCTGCGGTTTGACAAAATTTTTTCTTTTGAATTTAATAAGTAAAAGAATAGACATGATGAATAATTTAAAAGAAGAACAGAAAGGAAGAATAAAAACAAGAAGAGAACCCAGAACCCCTCTTGGAAATTTCCTAAGAACCTGTTTAATAGAATTGACTCGTATGTTCAATAGTGAGCAATGTCCAATATGAGCCACCATCCAAGTTCCCAAGTTGGTCAACTTCTTCCACCCCCTCCCTCAAACCCTTCTAATAGAGTTCCTAGAAATGGGAACTTCAGTTCAAATATTGACAAACACAGGGTTGACTTGACCCTCTGTGACACCCTGTATAGAACGTTTCACTTTGTGAGTTTGTGTATTTTGTAATATTATTGATGATTCAATCAAATAATTTCGCGAATTGATTTCAAAACTCAAATATTGTCTGACAAACTCTGGTTAGGACCGTGGTTGCTCTCTAGAATGCAAATTTGAACAGCGAATAAGTTTAGTTCGAGCTTATTCGATTCAATGAATTCAATAAAATATAAAATGAGCCTTCTTGAAGTAGTCAGTTTGAATTCGAAAATAGATAATTAGGCCTATAATAGAATTTCAAGTTTGTATTATCTGCCTTGTAATGAATTCAAATATTATTCATTTTTATTCATTGAGTACGTATAAAATCTCACAAACATTGAGTCGATTGAAACACTTGAAAAAACTAAAATTGTATAATTATTATCAAATTATTCTCTAATCCTTAAAATAGCATCATGTAATAATTAAAAGATAGGAGTAACAAAAATGAAAAGGATACTGAAGAAATAAAAAGCAGTAACATTATAATACAGTCCTTTAAAATTAAAAAGACAAAATTAATAAAAACAATAGAAGATGATTACACAATGCACATTACAAAATTATATATAGAAAAAATGAAAATTATTGATAGAACATTTTTAAGTCATCAATTTGAATCCGAAAATCTTATTATAAGATTTCGTGTTATTATAGCTTATATGAAACACATACCCTCCTTTGGGAGATTGGCTGTCGTTAGTAAAGACAGTCAGTCGTTTCCCGTCTCTGGAGGAATAGTAATTGTTGCATCACTATAACTGATTAACTGCATGTTATTCAGAGGTATTCTGCGCCGCCAATAGGTTGCGGAGACTGGCTTATGGTTGAGAGGATCATCGTGCCAACCACACGTAACCTCTATCCTGGTAGATGATTATTTGCTTGCTGTATGTTCTGTCCGGCCGGTGGAGGGGGGGGAATTTTGGCGGGGTGGAGTGTTGGTTCGGGGACTGTGAGTTCTGATTGAGAATTTATGGCTTTTGGGCCGGCATTGGCCGGGCTGGGGCCGTTTTCCCGTCGTGCTGGGGTGTCTTTTTGGCTTGGACGGGCTGTATAGTAGAGTAAATTTGAAACTGGCAATCAGCTGGTAGGCAATAGGTCCATCATGGGCTGTTAAGCCAGACAAACATATGAAACACAAACTGCTTCATAATAAGACTAAATTTATAATGTTTGAATGAGTATTGACCGAGCTAGAGTCATTTTCATCTTCCCAGAATGTTATCTTCGCTCGACCAGACTATAGTTGGTATGGTCTGTCCAAGAAGACATTCTGGCAAGATGGGGAAATGACTCCACCTTGGTTGATATTGATTCAAAAGTTATCAAAATTGTAGATCAGAATGTATCTTACAATTTCAGTCCAAATTTATAATCTTTCAACTAATATTGATCAAGCTAGAGTCATTTCCCCATCTTGCCAGAATGTTTTCTTTGTTCGACTAGACTATAGTTGATAAGTCTGCTGTAACCAGTGAGAATGAAATAGATCTTTAGTTCTAATAGTTCTAACCAGAGACAATGGAATAGAACTATAGTTCTAATAGCTCTATTCTCCCTGGCTGACCTATTCTCGTATACACAGCAGCGACCTGACCTGACAAAAATACGATTGATAGCATGAAAAACATAACGACGAGAAAAAACAGAAACGCTTGAATTTCACAAAACACACGACATGTTTCCATTAGACAGAATACAGAAAAAGATACGTATTGCATTTCTGTCATGAAAACTGAGCGCTTTCTGGAAAATTCTCTGGAAGACTCACTATTCTGGAAAATCGTCTCGCAAAGAGCGAAAATAAAACATGAATCGTTCATTCTCGTATTGCTATAGCTTGTCCAAGCAAAGAAGACACTCTGGCAAGAAGGGAAAATGACTCCAGGAAAATGAATATTGGTTCAAAAATAGTAAATTTGTTCTCAAACTTTAGATCGTAATGTTGTCTACAATTTGAGACCAGATGTATATTTTTGAATCAATATTGAACGAGCTGAAATCATTTTTCCATTTTGACAGAATTTCTTCTTTGCTTGGTGTCTGTCCATTCATTCATCCATTTTTCTCCACTTTTTTCTCTCTGTTTCATTACATCGCCCTTCTTTTTTCATTGAACTTGAGTGCCTCACAAAGACGGATACCGAGATATTTTTATTCCATCAAAGCAACGATTCATCTTTTTAGTGAAAAAAACTGAAATGCAGCTTAAATCTTCTTGAAATATTATTCAGATATTCGCGTTCCAACACAGTAAGTGCACTTCGTTTTTTCTAAATTATAGTGAAAAACCTGAAATACAACTTCTAAAACTTCTCAAAATATTAGCTATAGTCTTTCCAAGCAAAGAAGACATTCTGGCAACATGGGAAAATGACTCCAGCTCGGTCAATATTGGTTCAAAAATTATCAATTCGGTCTCAAATTGTAGATTAGAATGTTTCCTACAATTTGAGACTGAATTTACAATTTTTGAACCAATATTGGAAAGCTGGAGTCATTTTCCCAACTTGCCAGAATGCCTTCTTTGCTTGGACAGAATACAGCTCTACAATCACTGTTATTTGTTTAGTTCTCAACTAAAAGCTTTAGATTCTGCAATCTTTTAAAAGCGTGAATCTAGTAAGTTTAATCTATGGATGCAAAAGTCGTGTAAAATTCTATGACCCGTTAAACACAAAGCAATTCAAATTCTTTGTTCCAATCACATCAACCCAGTTTTTTCAATGGTAGGCTTCTAAGTATATTTGTTTACAGGTGTAGCTGAAAACTATTCAAGATAGAGAGGTCAATTTGGTCTCAAATTGTAGAGGACAAAATTATCCTTAGAGGGATTTTGAATTACACATTTCCAAAACATCAGGCGGAAGTTATAAACAATCAAAAACTGAGAAGTATCAAATTTTCATTTTCCTTGAAAAAATACTACTTTTTTGAAAAATCATAACTCGGTCATCATTCAACATAGAAGGTTGAATTTGATACCAATCCCTTGAAAATTTTATAAACTAAAAAAATTATGATTTAAATGTTTTTGTCCAACGCTTCATTTCCGCGTAAATCGCAGAAAACTAGACGCAGAACCGAAATTTTGTAGTTTTTGGGGCACCCTGTATTAAGCACAAGGTTTAGAAGGTCAATTTTTTGGATCTAAGCTGTCCAAGGACCAAGGAACATAACACGAATATATGGCAGTGTCCTGAATTTTTTCTCGTGCGAAACCTAAAATGACTGGACTAGTATTGATTTTGAAAATATCACCTAGTAAATGACAACTCTGATTAGAAACATCAGCTGTTGGAACGCACAAGTAGCAGACGAAACCACCTAACGTTTTGGCGTCAGCTCCAGTAACTACTAAATTCATTGATGAGGAATGCTTTGCTTGATTCCAAAAAACTCAACTTCAGTATCACAATGAAGGACTATTCGATTTGATAAATCAGATTGATTCATAAGATTGTGTAGCTTAGGGCCGGTTTCTCCAAAAAAGTTAATCTGAATTTTGGATTAAACCATCAGCTGGCTCAATTGAAACACAAGTTAATAAAAGTGACCATACACTGACAACTGATAGTTAAAACTAAAATTTCAGTTTTGGAGAAACCGACCCTTAGAGTCAGTGTAGATTAGTTAGATCAGTGTAAATTTTGTATTTTTTTAATCATGGTAGATGAGCACTACCTTACTTTATTACAAGGAATGCGTGACTCTATTCTGAGCCGCTCAGTTATTAATGGATTAACTAATCCATTATGGTTGATAATTGAACAACTGAATTGTTTTTCGGTGTTGGATATTTTATCGAATTCGTTTATTAAGGTTAAAGATGATATCTAGGTAATGTGTAGTGTGATGGATGACAGTCAAAAACTGTAAGTGGATGGGGAAACCGGCAGTCCAAAATCAATCATTTTATAAGTATTGGATAAGTTGTTATATTCATGTTAATGAGAATATATCGAAATAAAGTTGAGAAATAGGTTCGGAAAGATATTGAAGATGAAAAGTAAGAAAGAATTATGGATAAATGAGATTTAGAGAGCAGGTGATTTGGTGAGAAAGTAGAGAGAAGACATTCAAAGAAGAAAGGTTTGGGAAATAGACTTCTCAATCCTCTCTCTATGGAATGGGATATGTTTTTCGTATGCAATGCCGCGTTGAAATGGGCCGGGAAATATGAATATCGTTTTCCCATACTGAAATAAGGTGTTATTAAAAAAATAAATAAAAAAAATTATTCGGTTAGGAAGAAGGAAAAATAAAGAATGTGGAAAAAGGAGAAGAAAAAAAAATGGGAGAAAGAAAGAGTAAAATTAGAAGATAAAAGAGAAGGTGACAAAGAAGAAGGAGAAAAAGAGGAATAAGTGCAGAAAATAGGAGAAGAGAAAAGCGATATTGTGCTAGTTATTGATGGAAAAACAAAAGACTCCCACAATTTAATGATCAAAAATTAATAGAATTCCATTCATATATTCTACAATGATACATTATCGGAAAAAAATAAAAACATGATTATTATTCCTGCACCAATCAGTCCGATTCTTCACAGCTGATCGTTCAACGATCAATAACAGATCACAATATCGCTCTTCTCTTTCGCTATTTTCTGCCCTTCTTCCTCTTTTTGTCATCTCCTCTTTCTTCTTCTATTTTTCCTTTTCTTTCTCTTATTTTTTTCTTCTTCTCTTTTTTCCACATCCTCTACTCTCCTTTCTTCTATCCATACAATTTCTTTCACTCCTTATTTCTGTATGGGAAAACGATATTCATATTTCCCGGCCCATTTCAACGCGGCATTGCATACGAAAAACATATCCCATTCCATAGAGAGAGGATTGAGAAGTCTATTTCCCAAACCTTTCTTCTTTGAATGTCTTCTCTCTACTTTCTCACCAAATCACCTGCTCTCTAAATCACATTTATCTATCATTCTTTCTTACTTTTCTTCTTCAATATCTTTCCGAACCTATTTCTTAACTTTATTCCGATATATTCTCATTAAAATGAATATAACAACTTATCCAATTCTTATAGAATGAGCGATTCTGAATTTTCTATTCAATTTCCAACTACTATAATTTTCCCTCTTCACCTTCAGTTTCCCGTGCAAAGTGATGACACAGGTTTAATCCACGGTAGCGATTGAATAGTTTCGACTTGAACAATTCCGTTGTTCTAAACGCAAAATCCTTTTTTCATGTTCCTCAACTCTTTTTCTTGTATCGCAAAATCACAAAAATTCTTGGGAAGGTGAAGGTGAAAAGCGTTGGAGAGAAGGAAGAGAAGGTGGAAAGTAAGACGAGAAGGAATATCAGGAAAAAGAAAAGGAGGATAAAGACTGAATGGAGGAAAAGTAAACGTAAGTTTCGCAACATATTCTTGTGGAAAGGACAAGAGAAAGAAGAAGGAGCAGGAAGAGGAGAAAGGGGAGAAGAGGTAAAAGAAGAAGAAGAAGGAGGAGGAGGAGAAGAAGGAAAAGAAGAGGTAAAAGAAGAAGAGAAAGTGAAAGGTGGAGAAAGAAAAAAGGAAAAGCTTCCAGAGGAAGACAAGGAAGGGGAAGGAGAGAGGAAAAAGAAAATGTGGAAGGAGGAGAAGGAGTGAAATAAAGAAGGGGTTGAAGATTAAGAGATAGAGAGAAGAAGAAGAAGTAGGAAACTGAATGGAGAAGTATGAAAATCACAACAGCTGTGCTCTTAGTGAGTAGTTTAGTGATTTTTTGGCTTGAAATCTTTCAAATTTGTGCAATATTTTTCTAATTTTCAATATTGTTTTCTTTGGTGCATGATATTTATTTAATTCCGGCCATCAACATTCCAAATTCAAAATTTCAGTGTTATTCCTGGATTGAAAATTATGTGTTTACTCAGTGCTATTATATCATATAACCTCATTTTGGAGAATATTGACTTTATTATAAAATTTTTGGGAGAGGAATAGCACAGGCTATGCCTATTTTCCCTCCCAATTAAAGTAATTGTATTAATGTATGAATAAAGTAAGTATAAAGTATGCGTAAGTTTCGCAACACAATTCTGTAAAATGGAGAAGAGCAGGAAAAGGGTGTAAGAGAGAATACGTAATTCGAGAAGATGGTGCAACCAATCAAAGTGAGAAATTATAAGAGGCTAAAGAAATCAAATTTCGGGACAGAAAAGGGAAGTAGTCGGAAATTGAAATAGAAAAGGAAATAACATGGAGAAAAGAGTGAACAGGTAAAAACAAGATGAAGAAATAAGGTGAACAGAAAATAATATCAAGAAGATATAGAACCTTGAAAAAACTAGAGCCAAAATAACAACAGTGAAATAAGGAGGATAAAGATACGAAAAATGATAACAATGCACGGAAAACGCAAGAAAATAGAAGGAATACTCAGAGTCTCCATGTGGAAAAATATTCTCGACTGAAAAAGGAAACTGTACCTGGCTTGAAGCTATTTGCCATTTCCACATCTTATTCTTGGAAAAATATGATACGCCTTGAAAATCATCCCTTAACCCCCCCTCCTCCCCAATACCTCCAACTTTTATGTGTCTGTCCAAGCAAAGAAGATATTCTGACAAGATGAAAAAATGACTTCAGCTTGGTCAATATTAATTGAAGGTTTGTAAATTTGGTCTAAAATTGTAGATCAAAATGTTTCCTACAATTTGACACCAAATTTATAATTTTGAAAAAATATTGACCGAGCTGGAGTTATTTTTCCATCTTGATACAATGTCTTCTTTGCTTGGACAGGCTATACCTGTTATCTTAGAACTCTCTTCGAATTTCCTGAATACGTATCTTTATTTTACATCCAAACAACGTAGGCTTTCATCTCCAGGAAATTATACAATTTCCAACTTCAAATAGAATATACTTCAGTATACGGACTTGCTATTAAAACCTATGAAATAGCAATTGAACGTAGACTTATGATTATAATCAATAAATAGCACAAATTAATTCAACTAGTTCATGAAATGTATTACTGTTGAAATGTTTAATGTTACTAAAATGTACTATTGTTACTAAAAACTACTAACAATGTAAACTATTATTTCTAATAGATGTAACACAATAATACTGCTAATATCATATTGAATGCTTACTTGAACTTTTTAGGTACTTCAAACGGCAGTATTCATGTAACAAACCTGAAACAAAAGAGAAAATTAATAATTGAAGAAACATGAGAAATTGTCAATTCCAATTTATTTCAGTAAAATAATTAAATCATGAGGAACAACATAGTCTTGAGGATAAAAAGGAGGAGAGATACAGAATCAGTTATAAAATATACATAAATTTTTATCATTGTTACCAATAATGCAATGATAAAGTAAAATATGAAATGCTTTCAAGCAATAATTTTATGTATTTGACAGTTGCCTGATGTTTATCGATTTTTGGGACGTTACTGAAAGATAGAATCGAATTAAAATATTATTCGGACTATTCCTCGAATAGTTGTATCACAGATCAATATTGATTTTTATGTGTTTCATTAATCTCAGGGCTACTTTTATCACTGTTTTTATTTTGAATAATTATCAAGTACCCTTTCTGAATTATTCAAAAATAATTATGTTGTGCATTGAAAAATAATTCAAAAAAGGTACTTGATAATAATTTAAAATAAAAACAGTGATATTGATGTGTTTACCGTGTTTGGAATTTTCAATAATTATTTTCCATCGTTTCCTCTCTTGTCTGAATCAAATTGATAACAAATAATTATTTTCAGAAATTCCATGAAACTGGAATTATTATTGAATTGTAATTTTTTTCGATATTTAATTTGGGATTTATCACTCATCACAATTATGTTCATTCTTCCAAGGATGTTCACTGTTTAGCATCAATCTATGTTATTTATCTAGTTGAAATTAATTGGTAAGAATTTATTCAATAAAAATAGATTTCATAGAAGACAGTGACAGTTTTGAAAGACGGAATTTAATATGAATATGATACATCTCGATACTAAAAAAATCCATTTCTCAAATCCAACAGCTCACATTTCAAAACAAAAATTCCTTTCCAATGGAACCAATCCCTTCGGCAAACATGTATACAGTACTCTGTCTAAGCAAAGAAGACATTCTAGCAAGATGGTAAAATTACTCGAACTCGGTCAATATTTGTTCTAAAATTATATGATCGCTCTCAAATTGTAGGAAACACTCTGATCTCCAATTTGAGAACAAATTTATAATTTTTTAACCAATATTGACCGAGCTGGAGTTTAATTTCTATCTTGCCAGAATGTCTTCTTTGCTTGGTCAGACTATACTGTACCTGGTCGTGTGAATTGCAAATGAACCTATTGATTGAGCGCACTCACACATAACAAAAGATTTGAATAATTAATTTATTGCTAGACTATGCATCAGTGGCACTGCTCGACCGAAATCAATACATGTCCGGTTGGCTCACCTGTATAACACACTTTCAAGACTCATTTTTACTGCACTCAGAAATAGTTCCCGATGGTGCAATTCCTTTTTGCATAATTTTGAAATAATTTTTGAAGGTTTACAAAGTTTTACAATAAGATATCGCCTGTACAGACAACAGACAACTATACTTAGTAAAGTAATTGTTTTTTAATTTAAATGTTAATCTCAGTACCCTTTTTAATTATTTTTGCAGGAATAATTAATCATGTTTTAATTAATCATGTTATGCAGGAATAAAAATAATTTAGAAGGGTACTGAGATTAACATTTAAAATAAGAAACAATAATAAAGTAGCCCTAAGATGAAGGAAACATTAGTAAAGTTAGTAGACTACAGTATAAATAGTTTTAACTTCAGTGTTAATAGTATGAATTATATAAATCAAGAATTTATTCATGCATATTATTTTCAATTGAAGTTTTATATCTTTTTCTAAACAAAGGAATTTTTACAATGTTTTGAATATAAATAAACTCTATTTGTATAATTTTGAAAAAAGTTATGCTCAAAGCTATGCTCGATTCAGCTCCTAAAGAAAACAGACAACAATACTTGATGCAGTTAGTATATTTGTATATTTTCAATTGTAATTCTACGTAGAACATTATCTTGTAAATGAGTTTTACATATCCTTTTTGCATAATTATATATCGAGTTTTGCTCTAAGATTTTGCCTGTAAAGACAGCAGACAACACTATAATTAGTACAGATAGTAAAATAAAAATATTCTTATGGCTTTTAATGGTGGGGAGACCCTTACGGGTAGTTCCACCTCGCCAATGTGCACTTGGCCAGAACCGGTCACCCATCCAAGTGCAGTCCACAGTCCACAGTGTTCGTAGCTTAACATCACGTTCACCGATAGATCACCCTCACCGAGAGACCAATTGCCAGTACAGTGCAGCTAGTAGTTGTATGAATTTATTCGTTCATATTTTCAATTGTAATTTTAGACCATAATTCGGAAAATTGAATGATAATAACAGTGAATATTTTAAAAATTATATTTTTTTGTATCGATACTTTGATCCTTCTTTTAGGCTATTCTGGAGTATTTTTTATTTTACTTCATGTTATTGTTATTATTTATTTCAATGTAGCGGAGGGTCAAGAGTAGTAGAGGGCTTGATGTGCCATAGTATTGCACTCCCAGGTTTTAAAATGAAAGTCATTCTATGTTTTTCTATTCTAACTCTCATGCCCGCTCTCTCTTCTCCACCACTCTCTTTCTCTCTCTCTTCTATAGAATAATTAGTTTTAATAACAACTCTTGTAATCTAGAAACTAAGTATAAATATTTTGTTGCTATCTACATGAATACAGAAATCGTATCTAATGTAATCTAATTCTCCTTTCCGTCTCACTCTCTCTCTCTCTCTCTCTCTCTCTCTCTCTCTCTCTCTTTCTCTTCTCTATTTTCATTTCTTCAAGAATGTCCATTCCCCAAGTATAAACATTTATACATCCAAACTTGACCATTTTATGTAGGCTATCTTATTAAATCCTTATCTGAGTCATTTCACAAGTTTCCATAGTCTATACTGTACTTAGTTAACTCAAGCGAACTGTGTAATTAGTCTCATTTTCAATTATAAAACACAAAATTGTCAGACTAAATATATTGTTCTTTTTAATTATGTATTAACATCAAATCACATCTGACACTGTGTCTTCAGAATAATTTTTTTCTCACAGCATAGAATTTGAACAGATTTACTGTAAATTAGACTTTAAACTAAGGGCTATTTGAAATAATTGATAAATAAAATGGAAAACATCAAATACCCTTTTTTAAGCTTTAAAAGTATTATTATACACATACATGTTTCGGGTCTAAGCCCATTTTTAAAGCTTCAAAAGTATTATTATCCACATGCATGTTTCGGGACTAAGCCCATTTTCAATGACATTGTATGTGGATAATAATACTTTTTTGACTTAGAAAAAAGGTATTTGATTTTTTCCATTTTATGGAAAACTGTAATCTACATGAATAAAGTAATCGAATCTGAATTTGAATCACTCTTACTCACTTTCTCTTTCACTGTCTCTCTGTCACACACACACTCTCACTCCCTCTACACTCTCTTACTCACTATTCTAGACTCTTTTCAATATCATATTCTCGTTTCCTCTCTTCCCCTAACTCTTTCTCTTCAACATTTTTTGCTTCTTTCCTCCGAACTTCTTTCTCTTCCTCATATTCTATACTCTTTTCAATCTAGTGCTCTCCTTTCCACTCACCTCTTGCGCACTCTTCTTTCTTCATCTTCCTTCTCCTCCACATTCCTCCTTGTCCCCCATTCCTCCTTCCCCTTCCATCCTCCGAACAAAGAGCGGCGAAAATTCACCCACCGTCTTGTTAATAAAATTCGCAGAAACGATCTCAACGTCATCTCTAGACAGATTTTGATTGATGTCGACATGAATAAACCACGCCGCGCTGAATAATGCATACACACTCTGACGTCATCACTCCCCACCAAACACACAGCCAACGCTACCTAACGGAGGAAAATGCAACTACATCAACGAGAACTAAATGCAGAACAGTTACAATAAAATTTCAATGCTCCGTTATCTGTCGAGCAAATTCCGAACTACAGAATCGATTTGAACTCGAATTGTTGGCAGTTCATGGAAACCCCGCGAGAGTGCATGAGAGAGGGCGCAGAGAGTTCGAATTGAGTTGAGCACGATTAGTTCGTCTCGTTTACGCTAGAGCGCAGGAGAGTTCAAGTGGGTTTCGAAATTTGAGTTGCGCCGTGAATGAGCAATGAAAGTTTGAAAGTTTGCAGAAGGACTTGCGCAGTTGAGTGTTGACGAATTTACTTTGAGTTTGGGGGGGGGGGTGAATGTAATTAATTGTCAATTGCAATATACAAATTTGCATTTGTATTGAATATTTTATAAGAAATTGTGTGAAAATTTGGTGGAATGATTCATTTGGAATATCCTATTGCTGTAAATTCAAAATTTTCGTGATACGGTATTTCTTCTGAACTATAAATTTTCAATTGAAGTGCTGTTAAAATATATAACTTAGTTTCGAACTCTATTATTCATCAAAATTTGGTATAAAGACGTTTTGGACATTAGTATGTGTTTTTAACCAATAAGTTATTAGTGACTATAAAATAGATAAATAAATAATGCAATGTGAAGGAAAATGTACAAAAAAAGGAGAATTAGAACAAAGAAAAAGAAAAGGAGAGGAAATAAAAATAGTAAGAGGAAGAATGTGCAAAAAAATGGAATTAGAATGAAGAATATGAGGGAATGTAAATAGTATGGGGTAGAGAAGAGAACGAAAGAGGAGTTGATTACTGAGAGAAAATAAGTGAATGGGGAAGAAAAAAGCGGATTGGAAGAAGAGGAAGATGAGATTAATCAAGATAGAACTATAAATAATGTAGTAGAGGAATAGGAAGAGTATAGTTTAGAAGATGATCGACGAAAGAAGTAAAGAGAAATAAAAGGAAAGGGAATTGTTTTGGGAGGATGAGTTGAAAAATAAGGATTGAACAACAGAATTAAGAGGAATTAAGTAATAAATAGGAATCTATGTCAAAGCGGATATAAAATTATGGGGAATTTTTTCCCTGTACATAAAAAACTGATAAAGGAGCTGAACTGAACTAACTGATTCTATGAACTGATAAGTTCATGAACTGGGATTATAGTCTGTCCAAGCAAAGAAGACCCTCTGGCAAGATGGGACAATGACTCAAGCTCGGTCAATATTGAATAAAAAATTATCAATATTGAATCTCAAATTGTAGGAAACAATTCGATCTTCTATCATGACCACATTTATAATTAAATATTCGAACAAATATTGACCAAGCTAGAGTCATTTTCCCATCTTGCCAGAGGATATTCTTTGCTTGAACAAACTATAGAATCAATTCTACTATCTTATAACTCCACTCTTTCATTGAACTAACAATTCAATGCTACAAAATGAAATTACACAACTTCAAATTACAATTTCTTGGAGAGTGTTACATAAGTACATTTTTAGTTAACTTAGAATTGAAACACTTGAAAAAAAATTATAATTTTTTCCATGAAATCATATAACTTTCATACCAGAATCAGATTTGAATGATAATGTGGGATAAAAAAGACATGCTGTATTGTAAAGGAGTGAAGCTGTAGTGATAATTTGAATATAGTCGTTATATATAGTCGAACGTAGCTGACACTATAGAGACTGTATGATTATATAGTTTATATATAATAATTATTATACAGTCTCTATATCCGACACAATAAAAACCTGTTCAAAATTCCGATTCAAGCTTACTAGAAGTAGAAAGGCAACAAAATTTGTAAAGAAATCAAACTACCATTTTGCTTGGACGTTGTTAAATCTTTTTTCATTCATGACGCAAATCTCTCTTGGTTCTCAAATCTCACTCGGTGCTATCTCCTCCTCCACATCATCATCCTTCCCCTCCTCTGCTTCAACATCACCTCCTCACTAAATTTCCCTTTTTTGTATTTCATTCATTACTCCCCTCACCTTTTCCCTTACCAGACTATGCTTACATTCCAATCATTTTTTCTCTCCTCTATTTCTCTTCTTCTCTCCTTATGCTCTTTCTCTTCATCTCTCTTTCTCTTCTCTCTCCTTTCTCTTCTTCTCTCTTCTCTCTCTCCTGTCTTCTCTGTTCTCTGTTCTCTCTTCTCTCTTCTGCTCGTATACACTCATCTGAAATTCCTTCTCTAATAAGAACAAACGAAAAATTTCCTAATATCCCTCTTCATCTCCCTTTTTGTGGAGATTTCCCAACGACAAATTAACGTTTATTTCTGTGAAACTCTGTCGAATTCTCGTACTCGCTCCCTCTTTCAATATTGTTATGAGTTTTACTCTCTCTTTCTCATGAATTCCCAAATCTCTCTTTGACTTATACACATACATTACTTTTTCGAACACTGGATTTTTTCTTCAGCTCGTTCCATCTACTCGTTTTTGTCAACTCAAGCAACATTCGAGACATTCTGAGCTCGTCTTCTTTATTCTTTGAACTTGTACCTGTTTCATAAAATTTACAAGTTACAATACATTCAAAATCTGATGTTTGATGCAAATGAAGGAAAGCCAGACTCAATATCGCTGAAATAAGATTCATGATATATTTAATAATAATGAAATTATATTATTTTGAACAGTTTTGTTTATTTATCCACTTATATAAAACTGGTAGCCTTACAGGTAGAATATTTTTGTACAACATGTATTATTTAGGACGGGTAAGAAGATTAATTTTTCTAAAATTCAATATTCATTTTCTATATTTAAGATATTTTGCCCTGAATTAATTGGAAAATACTACGTTTATGACTAATAATACAGTATAGTTAATCATATGAGAGATTTCCTGGTCTCCTTTTTCTTTCTAATCATCTACAGGATTATAATTACCTTTTCCTCTTTTCTCCACCTTTCTCTTCCTTTCCTCCTTCCATCCTATTTCCCCTTCGCATTCTTCTTCTTTTACACGTTTTCAGGAAAACCACGTCAAAGTGCAAATTATTCTTCCGCTCATGATAAAGTTTAAAAAGTATTCCGCCAAGTTTTCCAACCTTATCTTACTCTCTACATGCTATATTTCGTTCTCTTTATCTTCTAACTTCTTGTTTAAGGTTATTGTTTCTGCCCACAACTTGTCCTCAATATTATTGGAAAAAGAAAGAGTGTATGAGAAAAAGAGAGAGAATCAGCAGAATAGGAGATAGAAATATAAGAACACAATATGAACAAATTCTATATTATCTTGGTTTGGCAGTACATATACTGAAATTGAAACGATACTAATATTATCATAAAAAATTAAATACTTGATTTCTTCACGGAAACGAAACACTGAAAAAATAAATGAAATAGAAAAAATATGAAGAGCCAAGTTTAGTAAAATGAAAAAAAAAATATGGAAAAAGAAGAGAGAATCATCAGAGTGAGAGATAGGGGAAAGAATATAATGACGAAGAAATATTATCAACGTTGAAAAGTAAGTCTTTGTCAGTCTTCACGGAAGAAAAGCACTGATAACAGATTCGTTCTTCAAGTTGAGAGATCTGAATTCACCTCAATGACTTCAATTTTCTCTTCCAAGCTTCCTATTTTACATTTGATAACTCTTTCCAACATTTCACGTTGCGTCTTTTACTCCCTTCTTAACATTAAAGTTTACATCACTTTTCTCGCCTCCATGCTTTCACATTCAATATCTTTTTCTCTCTTGCCCGTTATTTTCCAATCTTGCCAGAGGCTCTTCTTTGCTTGGACAAACTATAGGCCTACCTGGTTCCTTTGAATTCTACAGCTTAAGCCTTAAAGCATGCTGTACACGGGGACAGTACTGTCGGCCAGTTGAATATCTGTAGCCAATCACAGCCTTTGTCTTGTCATTGAGTCAAACAACAACAGCTGTGATTTGCTACAAATATTCAACTGGCCGACATTACTGTCCCTGTGTACAGCATGCTTTACGATACATAGAATTTGAATTTCCGGCTGGCGATCATGTGATCAAGACGTAAATTAATGTGTGTTCAATAATTTTGTATTCAGAATGTAACGGAGATTGAAAGCATCCTCCTATTCTATAGAATTGACTTAGAAAGCAAAAGAAATGAGAAAAAAGATTTTATAGGTAATGATAAGATAATAATGGAAATAAATTTGAAGAGGAGAGGAAAATAATTCAGACTACGAGTAGGAGAAAAAAATGGGCAGATGGAAAGGAGTAAAAGGTTGACGAGGAAGGAGAAGGGTAGAAGAAGAAGAATGAGGAGAATGGAGAAAAATAATAGAATAAGATGGTAAATGAGAAGAGAGAAGGTAAACGAACAATTGAATAGCTAAGTTGAACTCCCGGAATTGAAGAGAAAATAATAATGGAAAAGCAGAATAATTTCAACCATTCTGACTAGATAGTCTATTAAGGCTGACTGCGAAAAATGACTTCTTCATAACCTCGTTTTTTCTCCTTCTTCTTCTTCTCCTTCTTCTTTTTCTTCTTCTACTTTTTCTCCTCCTCCTTCCTCTCCTCTTTATTTTTTCACAGTGCTAAAAATTCCTCTGACAACGTCCCAACTGTCTCATTTACAGTTTTCCGGATTTCCTCGAATGTTTTTCTCGTGGAATTCGCCTCGTTTAATTTAGCACGTAGGTCGTCAGTCGTTGCTATAAAGTCCAAGCAAAGAAGACATTCTGGCAGGATGAGAAAATTACTCTATCCCAATCAATATTAGTCCAAAACCTATAAATTTTGTCCCAAATTGGAGATCAGAATGTTTCCTACAATTTGAGACGTTCAAGTTTATATTTCTTGAACCAATTTGACCGAGCTGGAGTCATTTTTCCTTCTTGTCAGAATGTCTTCTTTGCTTGGACGGACTATATCAGCAGGAATTCCTCTGCCACGTTTTAATTCGCGTTTAATTTGCAATCAACTTTCCTCATGATACTGAGTTACTTCTGGTAAGTGCTTCATCACTTTAATTATTCTAGATTCATGTTGATGGGTATAATATTCACGTAGTGGTTATAATGTATGTAAATTAAATAAAAAATATTTTGTCTTATTCGTGATGTACCTTACTAACAGCTGATGAAAATTATCTATTGTCTTTTGAATTCATAATATAAACTTCGTCTAAAAATAGCTGAAAGACACTCTTGACAACATCAGCTGTTGGAGCGCACAATGAGCAGACGAAACCGCCTACCTTTTTGGCGTTAGACTAATCTATTGTCTATTCACGATTACTTGAAACGAAATAAATAAAATATTTGCGTGTTTGCGTGTAATATAGGTCTTCTTCCTGCTAAACAGTCAGCCGCAGTGAAACAGCTGACTCTTGTCTGGAGCTGTGATTGGCTACAGTCCGACTTGTATTGTTTCAAGACTCTTTTCTTGAGCAGTAATTAGCTACATCTGTTAGAATGTGGCCGACCGTTCCGCATAGAAGAAGACCTACCATTAAGGCGCCTCCATACATGCGGTATTTGGGAAATACCGAACATTTGGTATTTGGCGAACAGTTTTGCTTGCTATTTCCCAACTAACGAGCACACATCTCCACACATGCGTGGTTTTCCGAGCACGTATTCGTACTGGGAATAGCAAATCGTCAACCGAATAGGTGACATTTTCAAGGTCAATAATGTCAAAATACTGTCGAAAATTTCAACTTTCAAAAATCTAACACTACGGTACTATTTTCAACTTTAATCTTGGCAATGATTGAATATTAATGTTTGTAGGAATTTTTAAAACATTTAAAGAATTAAGATTATAATTCAGTAACCTGAAACGGACTGAAAATTCGCTAGTTTTCAATATAATTTGAATTGAATTTAATTCAATTTCATAGTATCAAAATTGATTATATCACTTAAAAATCATCCACAGACTGTAATTTAATATTAATCTCGTCTAAAAAAATATATATTAAATTAACACTGTGTAACAAACACTTATGTAACAAATTAAACTTTTTCCTCAATTGACTTAACCTCAATCTACATGCAACAACAAACAACAAAATTAGCCAAACATGAAGGCGAATGTCTGGATGGGCAAAAAGTTCGCTATTTGCCGAACATTCGTCCACTTTGATGTGTCCAAAAGACCGACAATGAACGGAACTCACAAACATTCGTGTTCGCTATTTCCCAAATAGCAAACACTCCGCTCCACACTAGTCGTGATTCGGCAACTAGGTGTTCGGTGTTTGCCGAATAGCGCATGTATGGAGCTGGCTTTACACAAACACACATGCAAAAATTTTGTTTATTTTGTCTCAAGTGATCGTGAATAGGGTATAGTATAATGTTTTTATTTGAATACAACTATGGCCTGTACAAGAAAAGAAGAGCCTCTGGCAAGATGAGAAAATACAGCAATTTGTTCAGAATTATAAATGTGGTCCTTATAGTAGATCAAATTGTTTCCTACAATTTGAGATCAAATTGATAATTGTTGAACCAACTTTGAATGAGCTTGAGTCAGTTTCTCATCTTGCCAGATGGTCTTCTTCGCTTGGACAGACGATACACTCCTGAGCAGCATTGGATTTGGATTTTACACTTAAATGGAAACAATATAAATTCTGCTCTGATTTGTTACTTTGTTTATTACAATGAGCTTTATTTATTACAATCACTTAGACTGTATAAATAAAGTGTAGCCATTGATGTGAAAAAGGTCTACAGAAGCCTTTCTTGCCACTCTAAATATACAGTTTGTACATTATACATTTTGTATAACTATACTCTATTTATAACTAGTTTTTATAACTAACTCTATTATACAGTTTGCGCAACTAAAATATAGTTATAATGTAGATCACGAACTTAAGAAGACACCTCTTGACAATTTTAAGTGTATTGCAATGGCGTGCCTTCTCAGCTTACTTGAACTTTACTAGCATATATTATCCACATACTCCACACTCATTCATCACCTGCTAATCTCATGAAGATCGATAACCTACACTTGAATACGGGAGCGCGGGTCTCAATTTATCGAGAAAGGTCCCACTTCGAGAATGTTGGGGGGGGGGATTTGTGGTGGGAAGTGATGCATCATTTATACCACGTTCGAAAACTGTGGGGCGGGGGGGGGGGTAGTACCCCTTCTAGACAAAAAAGGGTGGGTGGTCTTTGGGGAGAAGATGCTAATTTACTTTACCAAGTTCACGAGCTTTTCTTATAAACGGGAAAGAAAAGGTTAACCCTTCCAATCATTCAAGGTAACCGCACAGTAATATGTACTGATGTGTAACATTAAAAAGTATAGTGCGTGCGTGGGTATAGTCTGTCCAAGCAAAGAAGACATTCTAGCGAGATGGAAAAATGACTCCAGCTCGTTCAATATTGGTTTAAAAATTATGAATTTCGTCTCCAATTCTAGGAAACATTTTGATCTACAATTTGATGCCAAATTTATAATTGAATTTATAACAGATATTGACTAAGCTGGAGTCATTCTCCCATCATTCTCCTTTCCCAAGAATCGACATTTTCATGTCCAAACTTCGCCTTTTCATTTATACCCTATTCACGATCACTTGAGACGAAATGAACAAAGTTTTTGCGCATGTGTGCGGGTAAAGGGAGGTATTACTTCATATGACGGTCGGCCGCAGTCGAACAGCTGTAGTCAATCACAGTTCTTGGCTTTTCCTCAAGCTCAAACAAAAATAGCTACCTGCAAAAAGTTTCTTTATTTCGTCTCAAGTGATCGTGAATAGGGTATAGATATTTTAATGCACAATAAGTAACCTCTCTCGTTGAATAGATTATAGAATAAGCTGTAAAAATTGTAGTGTAAAATATCGAAATTAGTGTGAAACTTGTAAAAATAATAGAATAATTAGATTTGATAATAACTCTTGTAATCTAGGAACTAAGCATAAATATTTTGTTGCTATCCAAATGGATAAAGAAATCTAATCTAATCTGAATTTTCCAGAATGTATTCTTCGCTTACAAGAAATTCGATTCTTCTAACGAATTAGAAAATTCACTCTATTAAAACAATCCTAGGTAAAACAAGAAGTCTTTTTTAATCGAAGAAATACGTTTTAATCAAAGAAGTGAGAAGTTTTTCTACCCAAGAAAACTACTAAAAAAACCTTTCTAAATAGAACCAGAAAGTCTCTTATCAGAAAACGGGGGACGAATAACCGCCTACATTGAGATACTGTAGTAGAATAGAGAGGTGTACCCCTCACCCCTATTTCTAGGGTATGTTTCCAGGAAAATTACCCTCTGAGGTGTGTGGGAGGGGTGTTAATGGAGCTACAGAGGTGACTACTTTCCACGTTTGTGGGGGGGGGGGAGACTAGAATTGAACGGGTAATTATTTCAGGAGTAGTTGGGTTGGGGAGGGGTAGATTTCACGAAATTGGGACATCGGCGCGAACGTGGGTGAAATGTTGATAAGTTCAGGGGGGGGGGGGTGCAAGAGAGTGTTATAGATGATCATGATTATAACAGTGGTAGAATGGGTGTGTATGATGGGGGGCTTTTAGGAGAGGGGTGTCACCATAGAGGGGTTTGAGAGTGTCCCAAAAAGGGGTTTGGAGGGGGCATATTGAGAGTTGGGGGGGGGCGAAGAGGCTTTCAGGGGGTTTGACTGGACCAAGCTAACACTTGAAGTTTCGTCCAGCTCTCAATTTCATATATAGGGGTAGGATCGATTGGACACTTCCCTCTCTTTCTGAAATAGTCTGTCCAAGCAAAGAAGACATTCTGGCAAGATGGGAGAATGACTCCAGCTCGGTCAATATTGGTTCTAAAATTATAAATTTAAACTCAAATTGTAGGAAACAGTATTATTTACAATTTGAGGTGAGATTTATAGTTTTTGAACCAATATTGATCGAGCTGGAGTCATTTTCCCATCTTGCCAGAATGTCTTCTTTGCTTGGACAGACTATACAATGCTCTCTTTCTGATAGAAAGCACTCTGGAGTAAAATTGTATGACACGCTTCTCTTTCCCTTTGCTTATTTCTCTTTACTTTCTCTCTTCTCTTTATTGTCCGTTTTTCCCTCTCTAGTCCATCGTTTCTGTCTCTTCACTTTATTGTTCGTTCTTCCCCTATCAGTATAGTATTTAGTGTCTTTTTATCTCCATAATCATTATCGCTCTCGTAGACAGCTTTTAGACTGTCCTGTAAGAGCTATCATTAATAAAATCCAATAGTCAACCGCCAGTTACGTTGTCATCTATTATTTCTGTGCTTCTATTTTGAAAAATTGTCCACCCTAAAGTAGCTTTCCTACGGCTCTAAACTTACATCATATAAAATATATATCATAATAATATAATATGATGATATAGAATATATAAATCATATATAAATATAATATATCATATAAATAATAATCACTATACTACATAATCTGCAAAGCTGTGTTTGTTTGATAAGTTGTTTGATATCAAAGTTGTTTGATAGTTAGCTGTGTCTGGAAGATTTTTTTCAAATCAAAAGAACCAATAGATGCTTCACACCAGCTGTTAGTAGGTTACACGACGTACAAGAGAGAGACGAGACCACCTATCTTTTAGACGAAAACAATTATTGAAGAAATCGTTTGTGACAGGAGCAATAATAAGATTATCCATAGATCATTCAATAATCATTCTATTGAAAAAATCGTTATCAATCCGAGAATCATTGGATCAAGTATAAAATGTATTAATTCATAATTCACATCCATGTATAAATTTTTTGTAGAGGTCTACCAAGTACCTTGTGTTTCTAATCTTGCTAATTGTGTAGGCTTATTTGATATTTCTTAGGTAGTTTTAAATTAGAATGCTACAGACGTCGTGGGCAAAAAGGTATTAGAATTGATGAACTGAACTCAAAACAATTCATTTTTTTTATTTATTTAATTTATTTTTATTAACAATTTATTTAATAAAATACAATAATTAGACTCAATACTAACAATGACCACACAACCTGCTAAAGTGGTCATTTAATTTCCAATGTTTAAAAGTTAGTGTTCTAGATTTTATTTATGCTGATAGGAATAAAATATTTATTTTGATGTACTGTACCAATTTTTTGAAAATAAAAATTGTTCACCCACATTAATGACAGTGACACCAGTCACGCTGATCGATTTCGAAAATAATTGAAGCAATCGTGAGCGACAGGAACAATAAGTCTGAATTGTACAGCAAGCTGTCACTCGAATATGTCACTGTCACCGACAGAAACGTCGCAACGAGTTCTTCAAAAAATTCACTGCCTGCTTTCCAGCTACTGCTATTGAGTATTTGATAGATTCGAAAATTCAATACAGATTTAATTGGTATGTCTCTGACAGAAAGTACACAATGAGGAAAGCAGTTTCTGCATTTGATTATTTACTAGTTTTCAAAATTCAAGTCAAATGTAATTGGTTAGTCTCTTCCAAATAGTATACAATAAGAGTAGAGGATGAAGAATTTACAAGATTTAAACATTCATTTAACATTTGATTGGTTTGAGCAGAGACAATGTATTAATAATACATTGTCTTTGGTTTGAGTCACTGGCGACTCGTACCCACGAAACAGGAGAAGTGCCTGTATCTTTTACTGTACAGCACTTCACCTATTTCGTGGACACGAGCCACCAGTGGATTTAGTGTATACAATAAGAGAAGTAGTTCCTACAATTAATTATTTACTTATTCCTCTAAATCAATTCAAATGAAGATTTATTGTTTGTCCTAAGAATATAGAATCAGAATTGATGATGGATAATCTTCTAGATACATGATTTCAATAGATATTTAATAATTGGATTGTCTCTTCTGGAAAGTATAGAAAAATAATTTTAATTCCAATTAGAATAATAATAATTCAGTTGCGTTTTATTCTGTCTAGAATATTTATTGGTTCATTTTTATTTCAGTTGAGAACGAAATTCTAACTAGTATATCTATAAAGAAATTCTATCTATAAAGTCTAGTATATTTATTGGTTCATTTATATTTCAGTTAAGAACGGAAAATGTACTAGTAGACTGTATTACTATTATAATTATTGTTCAAAACTAAGCGTTCTGTTTGATCCAGCTTTAAAATTAAACTTCGTAGTTCTTTTTTAGAAATAATACCGAGGAGGAGAAAGAGGAGAGCAGGTAGGAGAATAAGAAAAGGATATGAAAATAGAGATAAAGAAAAAAGGACAGAAAGAGGAAGGATGAGAAAAAAGTTATAAAAAAAGGAGAAGAAATCAATAAGTAGTGAGAAGATAAGACGATAATAGCAAAGAAAGAGAAGGAGATATGAAGAATGAAATATAATGGGTGGTGTAATAGAACTACTAATTTTCATTACTTGCCATGAATTTCATAATGAAAAAGCACTGATATAATAAGCCACAAGATCCACCCTCGAATTGAGATCATCTCAAGGGTAGTCGGGCTGATCAATCAGTGGATGCCTAGTATCATAGTAAATATTGAGCCTCTCATATTTTTATACATCATTTCACTTGTCGTTTAAATGCATATAGACGTGCAAAAAGTCAAAATGTTTTCTTTAACAATCACAATAGGTTTCTGAGTATCACAATAGGTAGCACAAAATGTAACAAAATAGGTAGAACATCATAATGCTCTCAATGTTTAAATTCAAGGTGAATAATAACGATTACCTAATTCAATAGTATTTGGGTATTGAGTCGAGAGGTAAATAATCCTCCCGTACAGGTAGAAAAAGGAAATTGAAGAACGATTCAGAACTGCCAATTGAATCGAACACACTAGAGAGAATATGGAGAAGTATTTCATGAAAACCTTTCAGGCAGTACGTCTGTGTATATTTGCACGATATTCCAGGATAAAATACGAGTAAATAACTGAGTCACGATATTTGTTTGACATGATATTGTTCGTTTTATTATACCTTTACTGTATCCCTTTTTTGCAGAATTTACTACTTTCTAATCAAATCAGAGAGAAAGTATTTTCCCTCTTGAACAATTGTATTTTCCACTCGCTATTGATGGAGTTTTCAATTTTTATCAATTGTTGGAGGAAGTCCTACAGAAACTCTCCCTACAATATTTTATTTTGCATCATAATTTACATTACCAAGACTTTATCGTGATTATTACTTTATTATTATGATCACTGTATGATACATCTCTTTATTTAGTTAAATAAGAAGCATAGATATTGTTAAACAACAGAAATGATTCCACAGTAATTTGGGGTTTTCATACACAATTGAATATATGAAGAAATATAAAGATAGATAGAGAATATATAAAGAAAGTGGGGAAGAAATAGAGATAGAAAGAGATATAGAGAGTGTGTGAGAGAGAGATAAATAGTATATAGTACATCGAACGTTAACCATTAAATACTCTGTAGTAGTTAACGTACTGAAAATAAAGTGGAGGGAGTGGACCAGTGGAGGGCCTTCTTCCTCGTAGGAAGACTGTGAAGAGTAAGAAAAATTATGGATAACCTGGGGCGGAATTCGATTTTAAAGGAATGAAAAAGCGTATGAGATAAGATAAATCAATTAATAATGTTGATAATCATTATAACCTAAGGCCAGGAAGAGAATTAATTCAAGTGAAACAATTTTTGAAGAAACAAAACGTAGAGAGGAAGGAAAAGGAAAACGTAGGCTATGATTAGGGAAGTAAATACAGGTGGAGAGACAAGAGGAAAAAGAGAGCGGACAATAAAAGAACAAGAAGAAAAGAGAATAGAGCAAGACCATGGAAAATGGAACAACACTTTCCAGACCAACCGTATAGTCTGTCCTAACAAAGAAGACATTCTACCAAGATGGGAAAATGACTCCAGCTTGATCAATATTTGTTCAAAGATTATAAATTTGGTCTCAAATTGTAGAAAACATTCTAAACTAAAATTTGAGACCTAATTTAAAAATTTCGAACGGATATTGACCGAGTTGTATTCATTCCCCCATCACACCAGAATGTCTCCTTTGCTTGGACAGACTATACCATATGAAACGTTTCAAAATTGAGTTCTCTGTTCGAACACGTCTCAAAGTTTCTCACTGGTCTCTCTCTAGACCTTTTGGGGTTCGAAACCCCCCTCCTCCCAACTTAACGAACTTCAGAGTCCGAGTCCCTCCTATCCAGAATATACCTCCAATTTATTGGTAGCCATCAGGAGAATCGAATTACTGGAGCTTGAAATGTCGGTTAAATGGAATTTGCAAAGGTGCTCTCTCTCACTCTCTTCACTCACTCTCTCTCTCTCTCTCTCTCTT
Organism: Sogatella furcifera; assembly: GCA_017141385.1. Taxonomy (NCBI): domain Eukaryota; kingdom Metazoa; phylum Arthropoda; class Insecta; order Hemiptera; family Delphacidae; genus Sogatella; species Sogatella furcifera. The sequence continues at coordinate 8,510,793 of CM029557.1, forward strand.
GACAAGGCCAAGTGTTAATATAAAGGATATCCTTATTATCCTTTCCCAAGAATGGACATATATATGTCTAAACTTCGCCTTTTCACTTAGATAATTTACACTCCTTATTCATTTTGCAGAATCTCGAATTGAAATTTTGTATAAATTTTGTATTCATTACTTCACCATTTTATTGTATTTTTACTAGAAGTTTCTATTTTGTGAAATTTATAGGATTTTGTTTTACTCATTTATTATATTACAATGTAGAATCTAAGCCGAATTGTGTTATCTATTTGAATAAAGTAATCTAATCTAATCTAATATCTCTCTCTCTCTCTCTCTCTCTCTTGGTCTTTCACTCGTTTCCTTCATACTATTCTTTTTCTTATCAATTCATTTCTTCTCTTATATTTATCTCTATATTTCGACTTCAATTCTTCGATTCCACTCTGTTTATATTTTTAATCAAATCAAATATTTCTTTATTTTGAAACAACAGTACAATAATTTATGAAATAATGAAACCAGTTCAATTAGAAAATGAATATATCATGAAAAGGTCTATCAATTATGTTTCAATTGAAGTCGAAATGGAGGAAAATAGAAATGGAGAGAAGAAATGACCAGAGGAGAAATAATATAAAAGAATAAATTATATCTCTTCTCCTTCCTTTTTCCAAATAGTTTAATTAAAGATCGAAATCCGTCGGTTAGAAATCCTATAAGTACTAAATGAAACTAAATCCTGATATAAATTTTCTATCTGAATCTGAACATTATCACTGCTAGTGTGTGCAGACAATTTTAAATGTGTGCTGCTATCAGAACTGCTTCAATCATCGTTAGATAAACTGAAGTATCTGTCTTCCTGTAGTTTTGAAACTGAAAATTAACAGTTAACAATTAACAGAATTTCAATGACATTCATTAGTAAAAATATCGTAACTTCTTCCAATATGTAACCTATTCATCTAAATATTCATGATCTTTACTCAATTTATCGCGTAATCACCCGATTTTGAATCCATGAATAACCCGCAATCTCAACATTTTCATCTTAAAATCACCCGATTTTCTTCCTATGCACATTAGAATCATCTCAACTCTCTCCCACATGAACTCCTACATATGAACACGTACATCTCAAACATATCTCTGTGTGAAACGCTCCATCTAAACACACGCTTATCAAAATCAACCATACGTCAGTGCCAATTGCACGCCTGGTCTGCTTTCTGATTTGAGTTCCCCTTATACCCCCCCAAATATCACCCCCCTCAAAACCCCTTCACCAATATTTCCCCCTCAATTTAACAAACCAAACCCCCCCAATATATCCATTCCCTACCCACGTACCCCCAGGCATTGATTATGTGTCAGGATGCATCAGTAGACTAGAGGGGGGTAAAGTGGAAAGGTGAGCAGCCCCCCCCCCAAGGGGGTAACTATTTACAGTCAGATTCGACAAGTTGGCAAATGCACAAATGCATTCACGTGATAGATTGCTTCGACTTATCGAATTGATAGACTCGCGCAACAGGATACATACCACAACATTTATGTTTTACTGATAGAACTTGAACTATACGAGAATAGCAGGTACATTTTAACATTCGCATGCAAATTATTGCCTACAATGTATGTTTCTCATTTACTATATTGAATAAATTGTACAATGTCAATGTCATATACAATGAATTATGTTAAATTTACATACTAAAAATCTGTGATCATATTATACGTTTATTGGCAGCCAAAAGTGCATCTATTTCTTTATATATTTATTTACAAGACAATTGTAGCTAGGCTACAAGAAGGAGGAGGAGGAGGAGGAGGAGGAGGAGGAGGAGGAGGAGGAGGAGGAGGAAGGCCGGGGGAAGGAAGAGGTTTAGAGGGATGAGGAGGAGAAAGAGAAGGAGGAGGAGATGAGTTAAAAGAAGGGAGGAAGAACGGTAGAAAGATGAGGAGGAGGAGGAGGAGGAGGAGGAGGAGGAGGAGGAGGAGGAGGAGGGGGAAGCAGAGGTAGGACCCGAAAAATGAGGGTAAGAAAATAGAACAAACATTGGTACAAATTGCAGCATTAACAAGCAATAGACTGAAAAAGAGTGCAATTGAGTTGAAATAGAGTAGTAATAATAAAGTAGAAGGAGGAGGAGGAGGTAGAAGGAAAGATGAGAAAGGTAGAAAGAGCAGGAGAATTGAATTAAATTGAATAATTGCCTTTATTAGGGCGGAGTTAGGACTCTAGGTCCTGTCTACACAACCCTTTACAATAATAAATTTCATAGATCTATTTCATACAGTAAAATAGCGAAAATAGAAGAAAGAGATGAAGGAGCTGTGGAAGAGGAATCGGAATATGAGGAAAAAGTTTGAAGGACAGATAGATAAGTATGAGGTAAATGAGAAAGACTAAGCACTGGCGGCTCCTGCTCATCCCACGAAACAGGTGAAGTGCACGTATCTTTTACTATACAGCACTTCACCTGTTTCGTGGGCACGAGCCGCCAGTGAAACTAAGAGAATCTAGCGACCGAGAAGTTCAAAAAAGCAATATCAGAGAACAAACTTGAAGGCAATCTCTGTACGAAACAACACGTGCAAGACAAGAAGATGAAGAAAAAGAGGGCGAAGAAAAAAAAGAAAAAGAAGAAGAAGAAGATCAGGAAAAAGTGCATAAAACGAGCTTAGGGTATTAAGCTGTCGGAATTACTTTTATCGCAGTGTACTTTTCCATGGAATTCGACTTTTCTTCTCAGATTTCGTGGTTTTCTTATTCAATTTCTCAGTTTTCTTCTTCGTTTTCCAAATTTTCTTCTTGTTTACATGAGCTTTCTTCTTTTTTCCATCAGTTGTCTTCTTCATTTTGTTAGTTTTCTTCTCATTCTCTTAGTTTCCTTCCTAATTCTCTCAGTTTTCTTCTTCATTTTCCCGGTTATCTTCTTCATTTCCTCGATTTTCTCCTTCGTTCCCCCTTCTTCTTCTCCTATTTCTTTCACTTGAATCGTTTCACAGACGTGGAATCTGCCTTACGACCATCAAATCCCGCTACAGATGCGTTTTATTGCTTGAAAAGAGATAGAACTTGGCACTTGAGGGCATTGAAAGCGCTGGAAAGAGATGATAAACAGAAATAAAAATAAAATGGAGATCAAGAAAATCCATCCACAGCTGATAGTGATATCCTAACATCATTCCTGTTACATTTTTATAGATACAGTGGGAGTTGCGATAGGATACTTTTATGTATTATCTTGAAAAGCTTGTATTGTTGTAGGATTTGAATGGTTCTAAACAATGTTTTCAAGTCTTTAGAAAACCCACTCGATCATTCTTTTCAATTCCAATTGCTTTAAAAAAAATTTTTAAGACAGTGGTTAGTCTACTTATTCATTTTTTCAATTTATTCTAACAAATTTTATACTATTTTTTTAAATTATTTGATACAAATTTAATATAATTATTTCATCAAATTCAATAGTACAAAACTGCAAACGGCCACGGCAATTTTTAGTAGCAGATTACTTTTTTTATCTTGTTATAATTTTATTCAGATGATAATAATAGAGTACACCTTCATGAGAATTACTAAAAAAGGCAAGAAGTTATCATCAACGTTTAAAGATGTAGCTTTATCACTCTCTAAAAAATAAACAAAAAAATCATCATTGAATATTTATTACATCATTAAAGATCTCATATAAACTATTCGAAATGGAATTGAACCCCTTGTATTCAGAATTTATAATGAGAACAATGAGAAATAGACAAGGACAAAGCTTTATTGATATGAGTATTGTGATGAGGTATCCTTTTACATGCTCTCACGATAGAGGAGAATATTGAGAAAGAGAAGAAGTATGCTCTTCAATGTAGAGAATGATGAAAATTGTAATAAACAAAGATAGAAGAGCAAATGAACGAATGGAGAGACACAAGAACGGAGATAGAAAATAAAGAAGATAAATTAATAGAAATCCCGTGTTCAAAGAAAGGAGAATAATAAACATAAAGTATGAGTAAGAAAAGGAAAGGAAACGAGAATAGTGGAAAGATTATCAGTGGAACTGAGAAGGAACATCGAAAGAGAGAATTCAAATTAAATTGATAAATATTTTATTTCAAAAATCTTTACAACTAAAGGAAGACAATAATAGAATAGAGGAATAATAGAGGAGAATTATGATGGAATAAGAAAAGAGAACAGAGTTAGAGGGAGGAGCAGCTGTAATTTGATTGAGAAATATTTCAACTTGAAAAGGTCGAACAAGAATGAAAAGGAGAATAGAACGAAGTGGAATGGGAGATTCGAATTAAGTTCGTAATGATCGGGATCCTCTTCGAAATTCAGACGTTATTAAAACTTCCAACAATTGCTCGATTCAAACTGAATACCAGGAATCAATTTTAATCTTGGAGTTCTATATATTTGTAGATTCCTTCAGTTCTATATTTCAAGTAGTCTTTAAACGGGAAATATTCAACAATTTATATAGATACTCCGCCTAGCCAGGGGGCTCCGCCCCCTGGACCCCCAAATTTGAACGCATTCGGTTCAGTGGATTTTTAGTTCTGGTGATGAATCAGTCAGTCAGTCAGTGCCATTTCGCTTTTATAGATATAGTTACTAACAATGTAGGGCATTTTCGATTCAAAATAATAAATTATAACCATCTTCATGAAACATTGATTTTTGCATGCATTAATACTTTTGAATATCATTTGTATCACATCATAATTAACAGTAAGGTTTTGTGTATCGAAATACAATTGAAAAGATGTAAAGCTGATATTTTTAAAGCTGACTCTAAAAAGTTAGGCGGTTTCGTCTGCCTCTTGAACGTGAAGTAAACTACTAAAAGCTGATGTAAAGCATCTATTGTCTCTTTTGATTTCAAGAACATCATCTGCACTTGGATGGGTGACCGGTTCTGGCCAAGTGCACATTGGCGAGGTGAAACTACCCGTAAGGGTCTCCCCACCATTAAAAAGCCATAAGAATATTTTTTTTACCTGCACTTAGCTAAATGTCAATTTCAAATGACAAGATCAGCTGTTTGAGTGCACAAGTAGTAGACGAAAATGCCCAACTTTCTGGCTTCAGCTATAATAGGCTACTGAACTACTATAACAATAGAGTGAAATATGGAAACCATCTATGTTATCTGTGCTGTGATCGATGCTGTATAATCAATTTAAAAATTAAGAAATACTCATCCCAATTGTTAGTTACTCCATAAAAAATTGAAAATCAATTTATTAATATTGCTACATCAAATTTCATTTCAACATATTCTACTGAACAACAACCAGTTATCAAAGAAAATAATAATAAGTATAGGAAATTATATAAATTACATAAAGTATAGAAAATTATATGAAGTATAGAAAGTTATATTATAAAGTATGAGAAGTTATTGAAATTATAGGAAAGTATAGCAAGCTTAGATACACTAAAATTTAGATTACATTTGCGCAGTAAGGCTGAGGCCGCACTGCCGGTGGGTAGATGGTGGAGGGTGGAGGGTAGTTGGTAAATCTATAGAACATACACACCATCCAAAGTAATACATCGTATGAATGGTATGTGTTCAGCCCCCATCTTGAAATTTTTAAATATGGACAACATAACCTCAAAAAACAGAATGACGTCATACCATTCATACAATGTATTACTGTGGATGGTGTGTATGTTCCATAGATTTACCAATTACCCTCCACCCTCCAGTCGCTACCCACCGGCAGTACGGCCTCAGCCTAAAGGTAAATGACCTCCTGTCTTGTTGATGTTTACGGGAGGAAAGCTAGGCTGAAGGCCTCACTACACACAACACCGCTACTCAACAGTTAGCACGGCCTTTAGCTAGGTTGAAGGCCTCACTACAATAAGCACCGCTACTCAACAGTTTAGCGCGGCCTTGCTACCCCTTCCTGAGCCTCAAGGTTGCAGTACCGTTGGGGAAGCTAGTTGACCTTGGCCTAGAGACCCAATGCCGTAATAACGCTCTTATAGTCTGTTGTCCAAGCAAGGAAGATATTCTGGCAAGATGGGAAAATGACTCCAGCTCGGTCACTATTGGTTTAAGAATTGTGATTTTAGTCTCAAAATGTAGGAAACATTCTGATCTACAATTTAAGACCATATAGATCATTTTTGGACAAATATGGACCGAGCTGAAGTCATTTACCAAACTTATCAGAATGTCTTCTTTGCTTCGACAGACTATTCCCTTCCATGGGTCATAGACATCATATTTATATTTTAATATCACCTTATTTCCTCCCACTTTCTTTTCTAATTTTTCCTCTCCCTTCTCTCTTTCTTCTATCTTCTCCCTTCTGTCTCTCTTGCATTCTATTGTTACTTCACTATATTATTATTTTTACTTTCGTAGACTATTCATCCGTTCATAATCCCTCCTACAATAACACAGTAATTTCTATAGTAAAAATTTAGATTCCAAAGTTTTATTGAGATTTTGTATGTCTTGATACAAAATTCATTTTTGTATAATTCTAACTTTTTTGTAAATACTCATCTCATTAATAACATAGTAAACTATAATTACGTTCATATGTCTCAAGTTCTCTTTTTAAAGCGGATTTCTGACATGCAGTATTGATATTGATACAGAGTTCAAAATTGTTACAAGAAAAGAGCTAGTTGATACGGGACATTAAAAATTTGCAATGCTCATGAATCACCGTCATATTGGAAATAAGCTTATAATATTTTATTTCCCAATAATTAAACATTAAAACTTATTTCCGGTATTTTTCAAAATGAATTAATAGAAACTAAATGAAACAACGTGTTTTAGTGAGCCAATAGTTATTTTCCACGATTTTCGGCTTTTAAATCAACTTCTTCACTTGATTTCTACCCTCGTATGATTAAGGGTAAGTGTAAGAGAGTCCTAACTTCGCCTTGTGAAAAGTCAATAAATAAATATGATTCCAGTTTTGACGTCTAGTGAGATCGTAGCCCACTCCCCATCCTTTTGTGATCCTCGAAACCCATTATACTTTCATTAGATTACTGCACTTCTCCCCGATTCGATATTCATAAGCGTATTTTTAAGCCTAAAACGATAAAACCAGTAGGGATTGAGAAATTCTTATATATCCTACGCGAACTCACACTTTAAAAGCCTGACGGACTTTTTGAGTCATGCATAAACATTTTCAGATACGGTGACTCATGAATAAAAACCACGCAATAAAAAAATACTCAATAAAAACTACTCAAAAAGTTGTCCCTACCTCTCAAGGGTAAGGTAGACGCCAACGAAGGAGGCAGTTGGTGAATAACTATTATTAATGCTCAGCTCTGTTAGGGCAGTCTGATAGCGGTCTTCAAGAGCGAAATAATCCAGCTAAGGTCGTTGTCGACTTGATAGGATCTCACAGACCGCTCGCTGACTGTTTTGACAGAGCTGTTAATAAATAAAAGCATTTCGTCAACCGACAATTCCGTTGAGGTCTGCTATACGCTCTACCATAGACCACACGCAATTACGAAGACGCGTGACTCAACTATGAAGAACCCCCTCGATATCGTGAGCTAACTATCACACTTTCTCACTCACTCTCTCTCTCTTTCTTGCTCACTCCCTAGCTCTCTTCATCAATCTTTCTCTTTCTCTCTTCAACTACCCTCAAGAAAGGTAGAGTACCCTTACGGTCAGTTCCCCCCAAACAGGAAAAGAGCAGAAATTGACCACTCACCGAGAAAAGGCATTTCATTCATGACATGCAAAATACCTTCTTCCATGTCCGTTATTCACTCTTCTCTGTTTCCATTCCAGTCTTATAATCCTATACGTCTTACTTCCTTATTCAATTTTCTTTTCCAGTTTTCTTCTTCTTCTTCTTCTTCTTCTTTCATCTTCTATTAAAATAATACTTTTTTTATCTTCTATTTTCCTTCTAGTTCTACTAATTTCACCTTCTAATTTTCTTCTTTAATTTCTCTTTCTTTTTTAGTTTCACATCTGATCAATTATGAATTATTGTTCTCACTCACAGGCATTCATTTGTCCATTTTATGAGGAGCCTTCCTCAAATTTTATTGAGTTTCACCGACTTTTTGTATTCAATTCTTAACTTGAAACTTGAATATCATCAACAGTTCAAGTAAGATGAAAACAAAAGAAGAAATTTTCAATTCTATTCTCCAGTTTTCTTCTTATTCTTCCTCCGTTTCTCTTCCTTTTTTCTTCTTTACTTTCTAATCTTCTCGTCAATTCTAAATTATGATTTTCAAACACAGTCATTTGCCCATAATATTATTGTATGAGGCCTTGTATGCCTTTTTCAACTTCAATTTTGTAATTTATTGTATACTGGTAGGCTACCCATACTTCACAACGGGAGCACAAAATAGAAGATTGCATTTTTTATACTTGTATTTTAAATATACCTGCATTTTCCTTTAAAAAATATTCTTCTACTTTTTCTCATTTCTCATTCGTCCTTTCACCTATTTTTTTTCTATTTGTAATGAATTACACAATGAAATATACTTATCGGATAAAACAAGATAATTAGGTCCAAACGTCTCTTTTCAAAGTTTGAGAAATAAATTTCTCTCGCTTCTTCCTCTTAATTCCCAAGTCTTATGTCTCATTTCCTTTTTTTTTCTTGATCTTCTTTTTTCTTTTCTCCTCCCTCCTTTTTCCTCTTCGAATTCGAATCACCTCTTCTATCAATTGAAATTGAAATAAAATGGCTTATTAGACTCTGACTAGGTGCTATAATAATGAAGGAAAAACCTCTTCCCTCACTTCCCCTTTGTATTCCTCATAGTCTGACCAAGCAAAGAAGACATTCTGGCAAGATGGTAAAATGACTCCAGCTCGGTCAACATTGATTCAAAAATTATAAATTTAGCCTCAAATTGTATATCAGAATATTTCCTAAAATTTGAGACCAAATTTATAATTTTCAAACCAATATTGATCGAACTGGAGTCATTTTCCCATCTTGCCAAAATGTCTTCTTTGCGTGGGCAGACTATTTCCACCTCATTCATGCTTTCAGTGGATGGAAATGGCCCGAATGGAGATGGATTGAAAGCGGAACAGCCAGAGAAAGGGAACTAAGAAGAAGAAAGAATGAAAGAAAGAAAGAGTTTCCTTTCCACTACAGTTGCGGCCGGTAATGCACTATGCTCCACTGGTTAGCCATTTGCAATTCAATTCGCTGAAAAGTTTCCCAACCCACAGACTGCCCGCAGATTACCCGCGGACTGTCTGCGTACAAAACAGGAAATCTCATAAGCTATCAAGTTTGTAGCGAACATTTAATACATGTTTTTGTGACCTGTACAGTGTGCAAGTTCGTTTATCACAGCTCCGACATGAAGGTGCGTTATGTTGTTTCTTAAGAAATAAAGATTATTATCATATTACTACAATTTAGGCAGTTTCATTGTAGGTGGTTTAGGCGGTTCCCTAGCTGATGTAACCTACTAATAGTTGAAGTAATGCATCTATTATCTGTTTTGATTTCAAGAACATCAATTCGGCCGATCTAGAAACGACAACTCTAATAATAGACAACATCAGCTATTGGAAAGCACAAGGAGAAGAAGAAATCGCCTAACCTTCGCGTTCAAAGTAGGCCTACAGATATCTGTCATACATTGAACGCAAAACATTCAGACTGTCTGCAGAGATTTATAAAACGGGAAATCTTGATAGCCACTTGAAAATTGAAATAGTTGTTATCAATAATTCAAATATAAATTAGGTCTCAAATTGTATATCAGAATGTTTCCTAGAATTTGACACCAAATTTATAAATGTCTACACCACTGGCGGCTCGTGCCCACGAAACAGGTGAAGTGCCCGTATCTTTTACTGTACAGCACTTCACCTGTTTCGATGGCACGAGCCGCCAGTGGCGACACTGAAACATATTGTAAGCAGACCAGTCTAATACAGTGAAGTTTTTGGAGTGTGGTAAGTGTTTGAAGATCTTTTGAACATAACCTCTATTTTAAATATTTATTTCGAAATTTGGGCTTTGATGTCTGTGTTTTTACCCTTTATTGCATAATTTCTCGAATAATAAATACAATCTTATTGCTGGTCTAAAGCGACCAACCTATAACATTTTATCCACCTATATCATAACTCGATTAGATTCGTGTATATTTTATAATTTCTTTATCAATAGAAAAATTTTTTTACTGATTTGGCAATAAATATTCATTTTCTTATTTTATTTCAAACTTTTTGCCGACTGTAATTAACGAAACAATATTATTAATTTGAATGATAGCAAATAAAAATATCTAGAAAAGCTACCTCAAATAAAAACACGGACTTCAAATTTATCAATACTAAACTTCCCTCACACCATAGATAAAGTACAAAATCCTCCCCTACCATTGACTAATATGACATGACTCTGTTTCCACACATTCTTCACCCTCAATTCTGTTTTTCCCATTTATCACTTCCTTTTCACACGATTATCCTTCAAAAATATCGCTGTCACCAACCTGATGAAATATGACTTCAATGGCGGCTGACCACGGGTCAACTAATGGTTTATCGATAAATCGATAATTTGAATGATTTTGAACTTGAAAAGATTTGATTTATTGTCTAGTGAAGACTGATTTTTGTCTCTTGGTGGTGAGGTTAAAATGTTGTATATCAAACAGTTAAAAAAATATCACGGTACCCTTGAGTGTTTGTTTCAGCATATGTTTCGGTATTTTTAGAACCATTTTCTATACAAATACAAGAGTAGCTACAATTAATAAAGGTGTGAATAATTTTTTCTACTGGGATGGGTCTAATGACTCCGAAACATGTCGAGCTGAAACAATAATAATCTAAAGGTGCTATGATTTTTTAGTTTAATTTTCAATACAATATTATAAGTAGTCCTAAACAACATATTTAAAATTAGACGAGAAAAGTATGCTGCAATTTGCTATTACAGTATTTATACTAAAGTCATAAATAAGGGTTTATGAATATTCATATACTTAGAGTGAGATGAATTTGGGAATTCACATTCCATATTTAATAAAAAACAAACTTAATGAACTAATGTAAGTAGAACTGATGTATTATCATAAATAAACTAATAAACATTAAATAATAATAATAATAATAAATGAATAGTATAATTAAATACTGTAATTATTTTCATTATACTTGATACTACTCAATAATAATTTGGAAATAAAGTTGAAATTGTTATTGGAACTGATCAACAGAAAAAGGGTATTTTTTCAAAAGTTTAGACTTTATGTAGGAGAATAGTTGAATATGGCATTTGAATTGCAATTAAATGGTAGAAAGTTGTTTATCAAATCACATCATTAACTTATTCCTGAAAGGTGGATATTGTAAGCTTGTTCGTAAATATGTTCAGTGGTTTCTTGACTTTCAAATGAAGTTTTCAAAACTCATAATGTAATAGTGGTTTTAGTAATGAAATATAAATATTTGACGGAGCGAATATACCGTATGAAATAACAATACTATGAGACACTCCTTTGAATTCCAGGTTTACCACGTACTAACAGCAGTTATAAAACTTCAAACTTCAGCGCAATTAGCTTTCTTTATTCTTTTCTTTATTCTTTCTTTACAATTGCGACTTGGTTTCCAAGTATTTTAAGCAAAGGATGAATGAGTGATGATGAATGATGATGATGAAGGTTTAAGATGTAGGTTATATGTCTATCCACAATGTCCACTTTCACTATGCTCACAAATTTCAACTCACAAGAATAAAACCATGATTTATTAATTTAAAATTTGAAAAGTTGGTAAATGATTCAAAACAGCATCGAAAATATCTAAAATGATTTGAAATTATCAATTCTCACTTAAAATTTTTAAGCCAAAAAATAGTTAACAAACTTTAATGATCGTTACTAAGCTAATTCACAGTCGAAATTTAATTTTCAACCTCAAAGGTAACAAGCCATCCCTTAGTTGGGTTAACCTCAAACCCCAATTTACGATCCTAGCAGTTCTCTAATTCTCCAACATGCCTAACCTTAAGGTTACCTTTAACCTTAACTTCAAGTGAATTATTCAGTAGACAACCGGCAGACAGACAAGATAAATTGCTGACAAAGACAAGTATAGTCTGTCCAAGCAAAGAAGACATTCTGGCAAGTTGAGAAAATGACTCCAGCGCGATCAATATTGGTTCAAATATGATAAATTTGGCCTCAAATTGTAGGAAACATTCTGATCTACAATTTTAGATTGAATTAATAATTTTTTAACCAATATTGATGGACCTGGAGTCATTTTCTCATCTTGCCAGAATGTCTTCTTTGCTTGGACAGACTATAGACTACTGCTGCAAGGCTATAATTCAGTGAGGTAAGGTAACTCTGGTTACAAGGAGTTTCTTGTTGCTGATTTGATTTCCAAGGAAGTTATCTTTGAGTACATGTTTTAATGGATTCATATACACTTGATTGTGTATTAGTAACATTTTCATTACGTTATTGTGACCATTCTACCATTTTTCTAATAATATATACAGAAATAATCAATTATTTTATTGCTAAAAACAGTTTTAAAATAAATATATGAGCGGAGAGACTTCTTCAATGATTCAATAAGACTTATTCAAGTTAATTTTATAATTGATACACTGATAACATATTTGCGATTGACAATAAATACTTTCATGCAAGGGGAAAAATACCATTTACGCACGGAGTAGTTGCTGAAGACACTATAGAGGGACCAACATCACATTTAGTGATGTTGGAAAACAAAATTTAAATTTTAGTACAATAATATATAGGACATGTATTTAAGAAGAATAATATTGGAAAATGAACGCCTGAAGAGGTGACAACAAGAGTAATGTCAAAATGAATAGCTACGAAATAAAATATTGATAACTTTGAAAATTTGGAATTCAGAGAGACAATTGCAAAAAATATTCTCCAAGTTTTCAATTTATTGGAATGTTCCTATTCAGGATATCCTGTAGGGAAAGCCTCGTACATATTCGAGAAGAATTTGATTTTGCTTTCAGTAAGACTTTTGTTTCTTGTAATTGATACCTTTCATTATTCCAATTGAATTTTAATTTCTCTTACCACTCCACAAATAAGAACTAAACGATTTCTATAATCACTCAAAAAAATCCAATTCCATCCACGAAAACTAAAACCTCTTTCCAGAGATACCACATTCTTATCAGTACCTCTAGGCCTATACAACAACGACATGCAAATAGCTAAAAGCATTCAATGCATTAACTAAGTGAATTAGATTGAAAGCATATGCTTGTTACACCACATAGCAAGGTGTACATAGTCATACTTCACATACAGACCAGCAGTCCAACATGTAGTATATATCATAGGATGAATACATAGACATACTCCACATATTAACCAACGTGTAGTTGTAGTACATATTCATTGTTACAAATCATAGGGATGAATACATCAACATACTCCACATATAGTTCAATATAAAAGTACAGTGCATATTGTTACAAAACATATCAATGAATACATAAACATAATTCACGTATAGTTCAGCGTGTACTATATATTTTTTTGATGACGTCAAACCAGACCAATCTCTCAAAAACTGGTATAATCTGTCCAAACAAAGAATAAATTCTGGCAAGAATGGGAAATGACTCCAGCTCGGTCAATATTGGTTCAAAAATTATAAATTTGGTCTCAAATTGTAGAAAACATTCAGATCTACAATTTGAGACCTAATTTATAATTTCTGAACCTATATAGACCGAGCTGGAGTCATTTTTCCATCTTGCCAGAATGTCTTCTTTGCTTGGACAGACTATACAAAGGAGTTTGTATTACGAACTGTCACGAAAATCAGGTTTTCAGCATAAGGCTCGTTTTCACGTTACTTCTAATTGATGTTCGGTATTATGTTACTTCATTTATGTAACCACACGTGTTGCAATACGTCAAATAAGGTAATCGTTTGATGTATCCTTTATGTATTAACACCTGTCAAATACTGTGTAATCTTTGATGTTGCGGTGTTTTGATGTTGTACCACCAAAATCTTTGACGTCAAACGTTCTCACATGTCATAGTAACGTGTTCTTTGACAATCAATGAGGTGTCAAAGTCTTTGACAGTTTGGTAATTTGACAACTCATTCATGAAATAACGACAGGTCGACGGAGAATTTCATACAATTTGACAACCCTGTCAAACATAAAATTCTGTAGTTTAGCACTCAAATAAGCCACACTTTTTTCATTTCCGATAAATAACATCAAAGGTAGCTTTGGTAACTTTTTCTAGTTAGTTGGGTCCAAGGTGTATAGCCTATGATATTTAAAATTGCTAATATTCTATATGATTTGGGTTGAGTCCACTCAACGTGCCAACGAAACAGGTGAAGTGCTGTACAGTAAAAGATACGGGCACTTCATCTGTTTCGTGGGTACGAGCCGCCAGTGGTTGAATTCATTCTAAGTGTGATATTGACGTTATTATTTTCATGATATAAATAGAAATCATGTTCCTTTACATGACATTTGAAAGGAGTGTCATTCTCACTATGAGTTTGAAATTTATATTATTTTTCATTTCATAATACCACATTTCACATCAAAGAGTTTTAAAAGTGTCATGTTACTGTGAGGTCCATAAAGTACATCTCATACAGTACTTTCTATTGAGTATCAAATTATTATTTTTTATAACATGTAACACCCAAGAGGCATGACACAGGTCTCTAAAAGGTGTGAATGTGAAGGTTTTAAGTTTATGAAAGGAATGTCAGGTAAGTTGGTTTTTAGAATAGTGTTTCAGGCCTTCTGTAATTTATTCGATGTTAAACAAATTCCTCCTCTATGTAAAATGTACTTTGATTTTTAATTGGGAAAGATACATTGTATCTCTCTTTTAAGTAAAAAAATAAACTCAAGAAAATCGCTTCCATGATCGATTACGAAGTAATCAGCTTTAAATTACAGAAAACCATGTAGCTAGTATGTTCAATTTAAGAAGACATTCTGGCAAGATGTGAAAATGATCCAGCTCGGTCAATATTGGTTCAATAATAATAAATTTAGTCTCAAGTTTTAGGAGACATTCTAATCTACAATTTGAGAACAAATTTATCGTTTTTGAACCAATATTGGCCGAGCTGGAGTCATTTTCCCATCTTGCCAAAATGTCTTCTTTGCTTGGACAGACTACAGCATGGGTGTTAGGATTGAAACAGGACCGTGCCAAATTAAATTCATTGCATCAAAAACCCCGCTAATCCGAACGATGGTTTCCTGAGCATCATCAGCACACAGTCATGTGATTTTCAGGTAACCTAGTAAAGGAACGTTTCGGGGAAAAAGTTCGAAAAAGTTCAGATCCAGATAGAGCAGATGACGTGATTAATCACTCAACTTCTCTCTCTTTCTCACTCTGTTTTTCTCCTTCGTTACTAGCTCACTCACTCTCTATAATATTCCCATGTTTCAAATTTTCTTTCTCTTTCCATGTAATTTTTCCACTCTCATGCCCCTGATCTCGAACACTAGGTCCATTCAATTCTCTCTTTTTTACTCTCTCTTTCTCTATCTATCAGTCAACCTCTCTTTCACTATCTCTCTCTCTCACTTTTTCTCTCTCTTCCAGCCTCTTGCTTCCTCTATCGCATTCTCTCATAAGACAGTTTCTCTATTTTACCCCTTAACTATCTTTTGTAACTCATTTATCCACTGGTCTCATGGTCCTATCCCATTACTCTCTCTTACACATTCTATCACTCTTTCTTTCTCTCTCTATCTCTTTTTACACTCTTTCTCTCTAACACTTGCCTCCCCTTATGTCATTCCTCTACTTTAACCTTCTTTCTCTTGTCTCTCTTTCTTACTTTTTTATTATCTCATGGTCTCATGGCCATGTTCGCTTTACACACTCACTCTGTCTCTCTCTCTTTCTTTTTTTCTCCTTCTTCTTCTCACTCTTTCTCTCTCTTCACCCTCTCTCTCTCTCTCTTTTTCTTTCTTCTCTTACTCTTTTTTCTCTTCACTCTCACTCTTTCTTTCTTACACTAATCCTTCCTCTCTCTTTCTTTCTTACGCTAACCAGTCACACTGTTTCTCTTTCATTTCTCTTCTCTTTCTCTTTCCACCTCATTTATCACCCCATTCCTCTCACGTCGCTGTTCTATCCGAGCTCATGACAAACTTCAACCATATTTCAAAGGCTGAAACTGTTCTCACTACGATATACGTGTGGAAAAGCTGCTTCACACATCTGTATTTCTCCTGAAAAAGCTACAAGGTACTAGAGCTATAAATTGCTCTAATTCTGTTTATAATTGAATAAATTTCCGAATGATAACTCAATCGAATATTCTAAAAGATTGGGCTGATAACTTATTAGAAATAATCGGAAAACGAGTCACATCTGTATAACTTAAAAACTTAATTAACCTCTGTATCACTATATTATTTTAAAAAGTTAGAGTATGGGGTTACTCATAAAGGCTACAAAAATTGAACCTGTAATTTTATAAAATGATGAAAATCGAAGTAGCCTATATTGAGAAGTTGATAGAATATGATTCCATTTATTTCTTTGTACTACTGTAAATTAGATAGTGCAATAGGCCATAAGATATTGAGGGATATTTATTGTAGAGCTAATGACTTGCTTCCTTTAATAGAAGGCCGTGCCCTAATAATATGGCAACGTCGCACCGTAGGAGCAGTCTTTTCAAATGAAAGCATTAAGTGCAGATACAAATCATGCATGTTGACTCGGTTTTTCTCTCTTTGAGCATAATTTCCATGAAAAACGTTCATCAAACTCTTCGTATAGAATTCCTTTCGTGTTTTTTGTAATAGGTTGTGATAGAGATTAGCAAGAAAGATTAAGAATAGACAGTTATTTTTTAAAATAGCTTATGATTTGTAGCAAGTCAAATGTGAGAACGCACACAAGAAACGCATCCATTAGAACAGCTGATTGGAAAATGATTTCAATGCTTTTAAATGGACCCAATTCCCTACTCTACATAGTTGTCAATTTTTAGGCCATGGCCTTCTATTAAAGGAAGGTATGCTACAAGAGCTAAACATTATCGAGTGGTTTTATAAAGTGGGCTACATCATTTATTTATTCATTTACAGAGAATAATAAACTTATTGGCTAAAACATAGACTAACGTCCAAAACGTCTTCATACCAAATTTTGTTAAATAATAAGTTCGAAACTAGTTTATGTTTTTTTGCTTCACTTTCACAAAAATTTATAGTCGAGGAGAAATAACAAAAACGCCGTATTATTATTGACACCCCTATATAGCTCAATAATTCAAGAACGCATTTAAAAGCTGATGAATCCAATTACAATGCTAGAAAACAGCAGATCAATCCTTCATTATTGAGAGAAGATTCTGAAGAAGGTCAGATAAGGAAGGAAATAACGACGATAGGAAGTTGAAGAAGAACAATGATTATAAAAAGGGAAGTCCCTTCAAGAAGGAAGATGTGAAAAATGGAAAAGAAGAAAAAAGAAGAAGAAGAAGAAGAAAAACAAAGAGGAAGGAGGAGAAGAGAATAAGATAAACCAGGAGGAAGGAGGAGGAAAGAAGAAGAAGAGAGGAAGAAGAGAAGGAAGGAGGAAAGATGAAGAAGA
Source organism: Sogatella furcifera (assembly GCA_017141385.1). NCBI lineage: Eukaryota > Metazoa > Arthropoda > Insecta > Hemiptera > Delphacidae > Sogatella > Sogatella furcifera. The sequence continues at coordinate 8,528,419 of CM029557.1, forward strand.
AGAAGAAGAAGAAGAAGAAAAAGAAGAAGAGGAGAAAAATGAGAAGGAGAAGGAGAAGAAGACAGATTGTAATTTCTTACTGAATAAATTTTATCTCAAGGAGATTACTGTAGGATTTGTACTAATTAAAAAGTAATTCCGCTTTCCGTAGTGGGAAAAGAAACAGGAAAGCAGACATTTTTCCTCGTACTTCATCATTTTCTTCTTCTTCTTCTTCTTCTTTTTATTTTCCTTCTTATTCTCCTCATTCTCCTCCTCCTCATCCTCCACCTCATTCACCACCTTCTCTTCCACCATCTACCACTATTGTCATCTTTCTTCTTCTATTTCAATTCTAGGCTTCTTCATATTTTTCTTCGTCTTCCATTTCCAATCCGTCTCAAATCATTATCCAGTCTGATACTTCTTCAAGAACCAATTCCAACAATCACCATTGCCGTCTCTTCCAGGAGTAATAATCTGAAGGCGTTGAAAACTTTTCTAATCATGTTTTTCTTGCACCTTACGTCACTTAATTGCTTTGTACTGTACTCCGTTCAAGTTAAGGTTGAAATTAGAAAAGTACAGTCTGAACAATTTTTGCCCGATTTAGATTGAGTGATGATTATTAAATTACGATTTTCTTATATAATGATTTTTAATTTCGTGATTTTCAAATTTACATTTCACATTTTAAAATATATAGTCATTACAGAATAGGTAATAGATCAACTATTGTTAAAATTTTAGAAAGTTTTCCACGAAAACTGCTTCAATTTTCAATTTCTTCTCAGCAACGAACTCATGAATTTAAAGTAAAATAATTGTTTCAAGAATCTTTCTATACTATTTGGTACTAAGGGAAAAGCACCAGTAGTGGCCACTGTTTCAGTAGTGGCCACTTGAATGTTTTTTCTTTAAAACACGAATTTGATGCCTTCAAATGAGTTCTAAACCTACTAGAGACTTAGCTTATACTATTTAGCAGCAAAATAGTTCAAGTAGGAGCTTGCAGAGCATCATTTGAGATTTTTGAGTGAGATTCATTGTCGCTATATCACTCGAAAACGTGGTTTCAGTAAGAAGTTCAGTTTCCTCTTAGCAGTTTCAGTAAGAAGGCATTTATACAAATTCTTGTTTTATGACTAGTAAGTCTGTAAATTTCGCTATTTCTGGTGTTATAATCATTCCCTAGAATGTCTTGATGACGTTCAGAAGGTTTCTAGCCAAGTACAGATAATATTTCGGCGTAAAAGCAGACTGGCCACTACTAGAGCAAGAAACTGTGAATAATGTAGTACTGGCCACCCAATAGAAATTGTTGTAAAAGTTGGTGTAATTTGAATTGATGTTCTCCTTAGACTGTTTCAAATAGGTTACAGAGGAAAAATAACTTTACAATATCTATTTTCTGGTTTATCCTCACTTGTAACCAACAACAATGCATTACCAATTCAACTCATTTTAATATAACCTACTATTATTTCTGGCGTTATAATCAATGTCTGGAATGAAAAATTAGCTTACTTGAATAATTGCAACAAGAAGCTTGAGAAATTGACTTGTCAATGAGCATTTACATCATGTGGCCACTATAGAATCAGTGCCTGGCCACTATTGAATCATAGTGGCCACTTTAGAATCAAAATTGAGTTTCATGAAAAAGTTAATAATTCATTTGCTAATTGACATATTCGTCATTTCAAGGAATAGGTCAATCAAGAAGGATCTGGGCTACATTATTTTTGAGTTTTGGATGAGATAGCTGATAATATGGTCTCACAATTCGGCATAAACTATAAAAAATTCTTTAAACATGGCCACTACTGGTGCTTTTACCTTATTTGCAAATTTTTGTGAACAGTTTTTGACTAACAGGACTTCCTTCTATACATGCTGAGACGAATCGATGTAAGTTACTTTATTAAGTATCTGAGTCGATTCTTTACTGAGTCAAATACTTGATTTAAATAAGAGTCTTATACTATAAGACATGGCGAACCTTCAGAATAATATTTTTTTTAGTCAATCAGGATAGTTTCTATCATGAGCCACACTTAACTCTCCCGTAACTGTGCCCATTGAATCAACTTCGAAAAACAGCTATTATGCTAAAAACAAAACAAATTTTCTGTTCTATTGATATCTGTATTTTTCTTATCTCTTGATTTTAAATTAAAAAATATCAATAACAATCATATATAGAGTACTAATCATATATGGGATTAAACACGTCCTACTTCTTTTTCATACTATTCTATTCCTCCTTTTTATACTATCTTCAACTTCTCCTTCTCTCTGTTCCATTCCTCTTCTCTAATTACATCCTCTACCGTTCTACATCCTCTTCTCTTCTTTACACTTACTCCCATCATCCTAACACTAGGTCACTAGCGAGAAACCGAAAATTGGCATTTCATCTTTCATAGTATAGTCTGTCCAAGCAAAGAAGACATTCTGGCGAGATGAGAAAATGACTTTAGCTCAGTCTATATTGGTTCAAAAATTATAAATTCAATCTCAAATTGTAGAAAGTATTCTCATCTACAATTTGAGACCAAATTTACAATTTTTGGACCAATATTGACCGAGCTGAAGTAATTTTCCCATCTTGCTAGAATGTCTTCTTTGCTTGGACAGACTATAGCTAGAAACTGAAAATTGGCTTTTCATCTTTCACAGCAGCTCGCATTACAGCGTTACAACCAGCATAAAGGAAAGGTTTCCTGATATAATTCGGAAAATTGGCTTCAGATCCTTGCCGAATCCTCTCCTCCTCATCCTCATCCTCCTCCTCCTCCTCCTCCTCCTCCTCCTCCTCCTCCTCCTCCACCTCCTCCACCTCACACACCTTCTCCTGTAACCAGTTATCGTTCGATGTTGCATCGTGCATTCACAAGTTATCCCATCCACCCACAGCACAGCATTCAACATTTCCATGTTTCGATTACTTGCTGAATAAGTTAACATTCGCGAGTAGCGTGGGCGCTGTTCATCTACAGTTTCTTCCACTTTTTCTTCTTCTCCTTTTTCTTCTTCTCCTTTTCTTCTTCTTCTTCTTCTTCTTCTTCTTCTTCTTCTTCTTCGTAGTTTACTCCAACAGCAAATGTTCATCTTATTCTAGTCCTTTAAGGGAGGTTACCCATATTCCTCATCCCCTGACTTTAAAATCAACCTACAAAATTTTTAATTATTGTTTTCAATTTTTGAACGTGGAAATTTGTGAATTGTGATAGTGTTTGATGATCTTACAAACATAACCTCTTTTTGAATAATTATGTATCGAAATTTGGGAAAAGACGTTTTGGGCATTGTTGTCTGTGTTTTAATCCTTTATTGTAATTCATCGATAAATAAATAAAAATCCTCCATCGCCTGTTGCTATTTTCTATTACTTTTACTTCAGCTTATAACTGTTTTACACTCATTTACCCTTCTTGTGTGTTACTCTGTACTTCTTTTTCAATATTTTCTACGCATTATCATATACCTCTCAATTTTTCTTTGTTAAATTCCACCACTCTCCCTTTTTCTCATAATTTTCTTTTCATTTTCTTATGACAAATTTTAATTACTTCCTTCTCTGAATTTTATTTCTTGTCCTCTTTTATTCCATTTTTGAGAGAGATTCATGGTTCTACAGGAATTTAACTCCGTTAATAAGAGTGTTTTATTCTGGGATTGGAGACTTAATCATGGTTTTATGATTCAAATAAGTCCTTCATTCTAAACCTTCCAATTCAATCTCTCTTTTTCTCTTTCATTCATTATTCTAAATATTTCAAAACACACTTCAACTACTTGGCTATCTAACATTTTTGAAATTCCTTCAATTCTACTCGATCCTTTTTAAAATCCTTAACAAGTATCACACTAATTTACTAACTAACACATTCCATCAATGATATTTCATTGTTAATCTCCTCCTTCTCATCAACAATCTATTTGCTCATACAAATCTTAATTCTTCTTTTTTTTCTCCTCCTAGCCTTCTTCTTCTGCTCCCCCTCCTTCAACCGTTCCTTTCATCCCTCCTCTTCATCCTCCTTCGTTTTTCTCATCCTTTCCGATCATTTCTCACCCCACCCTGTACCTCGTTTCTGATGCCCAACCGTGTGGGCGTAGCATTTCAGCAGCAGCGAAGCGCGGCTTGTTACTGATGCAACGCAATTTGAAGCGTTGCCTCCTTGGCTGCCATCAAAAGCTCACAGGGGAAATCACAGAGCCGTTACCAAATCTTCGGCCAATAAAAATATAGTCTGACCAAGCAGAGAAGACATTCTGGCAAGACGGGAAAATGACTCCAGCTCGGTAAATATTAATTTGAAAATTATAAATTTGGTTTCAAATTGTAGATCAGAATGTTTCATTCAAATTGAGGTGAAATTTATAATTTTTGAATAAATATTGACTGAGCTGGAGTCATTTTCCCATCTTGCCAGAATGTCTTCTTTGCTTGAACAGACTATACCAAATCTTCGACCAATAGAAATTCAACCACTGTCACATCATTATAGACACCTTTATATTTTCCTCATCTTTCCCCTACTCACGCTTTCATCATTTCCTATTTTCCCCTCCTTCTCATTCCTTCTTCTTCTTCTTCTTCTTCTTCTTCTTCTTCTTCTTCTTCTTCTAACCCATGAAGTTCTTCAACTTACTCTACTTCTCCTTCTTACTGCACTTTTACTTTTCTATATCATACTTCAACTCCTCCTCTCTCTCTCGTTCCTTCTTTTATACTTCTTCCACTACTTCTCTTTCTCGTTTTCCTCACATTCTACTTGTTCTTCTACCTATCCTTCCTCATTTTCCTCATATTCTACTTCTTCTTTTTTCACCTATTTTACTTCTTCTACTTCTCCTTCTTTCTCTAGTTTTACTAATCCTCCTTCTTACTCTTTTTCCTCCTCTTCTACTTCTTCTTACTCTGTTTCCTCTTCTTCTACTTCTTCTACTCCTTCTACTCACTATTTTTTCTCCAATTTTACTTTTTCTACTTTCTCTTTTTCGACCTATTCTATTTCTACTCCTTCACCCTTCTCCATTTTCTTCAATTCTACTTCCTCTACTCCTTCACCCACCTCTAATTTCTCCAATTTTACCTCTTCTCCTTTTTTTCTTCTTTTTCTACTTTCAATCTTTTTTCTTCCTCTTTTCCACTTCTCCTTTTTCCTCCTATTTCATTTGAACAACTTCTTCCTGATTTTCTTCTTATTATTATTTTTCTTGTTCTTTTTCTTCATCTTCTCCTTTTTCCTCTTCTTTCTTTCATAATTCAACTTCTTCTTCTCCTTTTTCCTCTTCCATTTCCTCTTCTACCTCAGAGACTCAAACAATAAAGATATAATCGAACAATGGGAATATGAAGCAAGAAGATTCCTTTGCTCGAGATAGTAAGGTTTATTCTTAGTTTAAAAAGAGCAGCTCAGTTCAAAGAAGCAATTCAAGAGATTGATGTAAGTTTTACCTACAGACAGAACACTCCAAATAATTAATTATTCCTTATATTTTCTGTTCCCGAATTCATGTGGGTGCTAACTACTTATAGCCCCCCCCCCCTCCAAGCGGGGGCATAGAAATAAGAAGGATTTATTCACGGAATAGCGCAACATTTCAAAATGATATTCATTCCTTAATTGAAATTTATAATGAATCATAATAAATACTATTGAAGTTTGCATTGTCATCAGGTTTTGATCTATCCTGAAAGTTTCAAGTCTGCAGCTCGTCGGAAAATGGATGAAAATTAATTTACAAAATTCCAACCTGACAGACAACACCCAAAGCAAGTCAAGTAGAACGTTGTAAAAATACAGGGTGACACAAATAAACGGGAACTTTCGAAGTAACACGCACGTGAATAAAGGAAATGTAATCACTACTTTTATTGCTGAAAATGTGAAGTAGAATAGTTGCCATTTATAGTTGTAACAAGGAAAATGTCAATTTTGGAAGATAATGTCCTTGAGATAACGACCATTCAAACGTATGTATAGATTCCTGGAGGCAAAGTGTGAGATTTTGCACGACAAATTGAATCACTGCAATGCGAATTTCAGCGATTTCTTCATGAATCCTTGTTTTCAACTCAATAATTATTTTTGAGCGTAAAGCGTAGGCTATATGCTTTACTTTTCAAATAGCCCCACAAGAAAAAGCTTCGACATACCATGCTTACATGGAAATCTCACTGTTTGCCTCAAGGAATGTATACGTTTGAATGGTCGTCATCTCAAAGACATTGTCCATGAATATTGGCATTTTTCTTGTTACAACTATAAATGGCAACTATTCTACTTCACATTTTTAGCAATAAAACTAATGATTACATTTCCTTTATTCACGTATGGGTTACTTCAAAAGTTCCCGTTTTTTTGTGTCAGCCTGTATTTCATTTCAATTACTGAATATGTAATATTTCTCTTGAACACCATACCAATTACAGAAAAATACGAGATTTGTACTTGAGTAGAATGGATGAGAGTAGTCCAATTTACATCAACTGGAAAATCAATCAGAATGAGACTTCCCCCACCCCACCCCGCACTAAAAAATGTTGCTAATTCCTTGCATGAAACTGACTTTTGAAACCTTAAACTAAATATGTTGTTCACCCAACAATACCATGTTCCATTTGGAACAAGAGACCACTGGCTGCTCGTACCCACGAAACAAGTGAAGTGAAGTGCCCGTATCTTTTATTGTACAGAACTTCACCTACTTCGTGGGCACGAGCCGCCGGTGCAAGAGACATGGCTCAATTTCATCTTGAATCATCTCAGTTCTTGATCAACTTGCTACACAGACAAATTGAATTGAAAGAATATGAACAACATTCTTGTAATCAAAGAACTTCCCGTGAGTTTGGCCGTAATGAGTCACAAAATCCTGTGACGCATGTCTTTGTCACAGAACATAGAAGTAATTCATTGTTTGGTTTATATGTAATTCATTCATTGTTTGGAAGTAATTCATTATCTTAGTAACATACGGAATGATAAGCGTTAACACGGAATACTCACAAATGTGAACATGATTATCACAAACACTGTTCCTCCTCGCTCTTCATTCTCACGTACTCTCTCTCCATTCCTTTTCTTCTCCATTTACCTCCTTGTTCTCCAGCATTGTTCCTCTTGTTCAATCATCATTCTTCCAAAATTTCTTTCTATCAAATATTTATCCGCACCATAATTTTCTTAATTCCCAATATTCTCCCTCCCTATCATATCCCTTCACCCTCTTTCCACTTTTATTATTTTTTCTTCTCACGATTTCTGCCTAGAGCATCACAGCCTCACAACACTACCAACTTTACCCTTTTCAACTATACCCATGAATTGAGACGAAATAGACAAACTTTTTGAGAAAGTTTGCGTGAAAAGAGAGGTTTTCTTTAAGCGAATTGGTCCATCTGTCTCTCTTTCTCACTCTTCCTCTATCTCCCTCTATTCATTTATCTTTGTTGATGGGAGGAATGTTTTTGAACATCCCTCTACAAGAATGGGCATTCATTCGTCTAAACTCCGCTATTCTATATAGATGCAGCACACGTTTATAGTACCGTTAGCTCGCTCATTTAATGCCTTATCTGAGTCATTTACAAGTTTCATAGTCTATAATTAGTTCATCCGAGGGAAAGCATGGTTTAATAAGTCTTATTTTTAATCCTCATAAAATAGGATTGAAGCCGTATTTTTTGAAATATAAATAACATGAATAAAGTGAAAAAATCTGAATCTATTTTTCTCTCCCCTACCCCTCACACTCAACCTATCTTTATATCTATTTATAATTCTCGCCCCTCTCTCTCTTTCCCTCTTTTACTTACTCACACACTCTATCTCACTCCCTCTACCCTCACAACTCCTCTCAATCACTCACTCACGTTCTCATTCTCTCTCTCGCTCTCTCAGTACCTCTCTCTCTAACCCATTCTCTCTCCCTCTATCATGTTCTTTCGCTTTCTCTCACCCATCCACACTCTCATAATAACAACATCCACATATGAGTTGTAGTTAGTCGGTACAGCGGTGTAAGATAACAGAGCAGAGCCGTAGCAAACAATCAGTACCGTAAAGTCTGTCCAAGCAAAGAAGACATTCTGATAAGCCAGGAAAATGACTTCAGCTCGATCAATATTGTTTAAAAAATTGAAAATTTTGTCTCAAATTGTAGGAAATATTCTGATCTACAATTTGAGATTGAATTTATCATTTTTGAACCAATATTGATCGAGCTGAAGTCATTTTCCCATCTTGCCAGAATGTCTTCTTTGCTTGGACTGAATTTACTCGGTGAGCAAACGTTTGATTAGACGCCGTCAGTTGCAACAATCAGCGAACAAAGTGATCACCCAACATGATAATCTGTCTATGTTTGTCGGGAAATGGAAGCTGAAGTAGTCACACCACGGCGTCATCAGACACAATGTATGTGTACTCCCACAATGGCGCCGGCATCTCTGATTTCAATTGATTTATTCCATTATTAACTACCTTCGATAGCATGGAAATAGCTCAATGAAAACTGGAACAACAGACCCCCCTCAACCCCTAAATATTTTTGAACCAATATTGATTTTCCTATCTTCCTAGGAAAGATGTCTTCTTTGTTTGAACAGGCTATATCGAAATGTATTGAAATTAGAGCTATGGGAACATCATGCAATTATAATTTTTAATATGTGAAACTTCAGTAGGCTATTAAAATAACGGATCATTTTGTTGAGTGAGAAAACTTTGGCTGAAAAAAAAATTTGAATTTATAACCTAAAAATGTGTTTTTGCAAATAGATTAATAAATAGATAAATAAATAACAAGGATACAATATTCTGATACTGATGTTAAGTCTTTGTCATGTATGGGTAATTGAAAATCTGCTCAACTACAGTGTTAACATCAAAAGAAAAAACAAGACAATTTCAAACAACAGGTTCACTGCATATCTAGATACCAGTTTCGGTTTCTACACCATTAATAATTATCTTTTGTAAGCTCCATGGTGTGTAGCAATGCTACACATTGGTTGCTTCAATGGTGTAGCAGCCGAAACTGGTATCTTAATTTTCAATGAAATTGTGGTTTGACAATATCTTGTATTTTTATTTAATTTGGATAACTGCCACAATATCACTTTCACAACTACTCAATACAAATCAGTGCGTAGAAAAAAACACATTAAGCTATGTCAAACCGGCTCACCTGATAAACGGTGCAGTCTTCCGACGCACGGCGTAGTGACGCCGGTACGGAAACGGTGTACACGTGTAGGACGGTCTGCGGTGACGTTCCGTTGCTGGCGGTGACGTCCCGTACGCCAAGGGCGACACAGGAAACGAGGCACACTCGGTTTCCGACTCCAGTTCACTATCCGGCAAATCTCTAGTGCAGAGACCACTTGTGGAGGCCACCATTTTGTCTGAAGCAACACCACGGTTCAAGTAGAATTTGGGTTTAGCACCGGTTTTTGGGTCTGATTCAGGTCTAGAACCGGGTTTTGAGTTCAATTCAGGTCTAGAACCGGTTTTTGAGTCTGATTCAGGTCTAGTACCGGTTTTTGAGTCCAATTCAGGTCTAGCACCAGTTTCTGGGTTGAGCTTCTCAAGTAAACCGTTAGTAACATCAAGTTTTTGGACATCACTTTGTATTAGATTGATTGTCTGATCAGCACCTAGTGGTAAGTTGAACTCTTCAACTATAATGTTGGCTACAACATTGTTTTCCAGGTCAATTTCCCGTTTTTCATCGTCTTCAACTTCAAGTTTCTGCTCTTCCCCCTGTATTAAGTTAAGATTTCCAACAGATTTATTATTCAAATCAACGCTTCTAGTGTCAAATCCTTGTTTGTTAACATCACATTTTTGTAATTCTATGCTCTCATCAATATACTGTTCGTTGAAACGTTTTGCAGCTCCAAAAAACTGTTTTTGTAAGTTGTAATTACCCAAGTCAACTTCTTTCGAGCCTATTTCTGCAACAACATTTTCAGGGTTGAACTCCCGCTTTCCAACGTCACATTCTTGTACATTAACTTTGTTAACGTCAACGTGAAGTTCATCAACTTGTTTTGTAGCACCAAAAAACTGTACGTTACCAATTTTTATACCAGGGTTTTGTGCATCACTTTGAATTTCCAAGTTAGAACTTTTGGGTTCAAGTACACTACAAAGTTCTGAATCGAAATTTTGTCTAACACTGTGATTTTCAACTTCAAATTTCTCTCTTTCACCACATTTAGTTTGTGCATTCGAATCAAAATTCCCTTCTTCGCCGTGCAATTCTTGAGGATTTGTCTCTTCATTTACATTATACTGCTGCCCATCACAGTTTATTGCTACCAATTCTTCTGATCGACAGGAACTCAAACAAAATTCTTCACAATTTATATCTTCTCCACCTCCTAATCGCCGTGCATCACAAAATTCTAAATCAAGACTTTGTGTTTTACAGAATTTTATAGCAGATTTATTTTCTTTGCTCCAAATTGTCACGAAATTCTGTAACTTACTACAATTCTTGTCATACTCCCCTAACTCAAAGCTACCAACACCCAAACCAAAATCTTCCTGCTGGTTTTCTACATTCAGATGTTTCAAGTCACAGTCTCTAGTGTTGATTTTTTGAGTATCACAGAATTTTTCATCACATTTTTCTACACCATATCCTTGATTCTCCAACCTAATTCCTTGTGTTCCACTACATTTCGGTATATCAACGTTTGGAACGTTTACAAAATTTTTTTCATCTCCTAATTGTTGTAAATTACTGTACTTCTCTTCTTCAACCTCTCCAGCATTACCATTTCTTGTGTCAACTTTCTCTTTATCACTAACTTCCGTGTCAAAATCTTGTGTTACAAAACTCTCCCCTTCCAATTCTTTCCTATCAACACACTCTTTATCCAATTCTCCTTCTTTTCCACACTCTTTATCAACCTCTCTCGTTTCACCACACTTTCCCGAAACAATTCTCCCAGGTTCCAACTCGGCCAGTTTTGTTTAGAAATTAACAGCGGTTAAAATCGTAAAAATAAAAAAACACGAGATCACACGAAGCTAACCCGTGTCCATTTTAACTGGCGTCAGGAACTGTTCAAACACCAAATTCGAACCGGCTTTTTCATTTTTGTTTTCTGGGACGAAAAATTCAAATTCAAACTTTCAAGTCCTCCAATAGAACATTATTTTGTTAGTCGATCAATGATAAAAATATAGATGCACCTGAAGTTTGATAGAAAACTGATATTAAAGACATCTAGTTGGCTTTTACACTGTGAGTCATTAAAGTTTCGCTCAAATTCCTATACTTCGAAACTAGGTGAATGATTTGAGACTATTTGGATGTCAAATATACTGATAATTGTGACGTTTTAAGAGATGTTTTAGAAGGATAGTTAAGTTCAATAATATTTATGGGATGTGGTGCGGATATAAAGTTGTGAGAAAGGTTTTGGATGAATAATTTTCCAAGGATAGGTAAGAGACTTGGATGAAAATCAATATTTTTGAGGAATTGAGAAAGATTGCGAGATAAAAAAGTTGGCGGTCAAATTACTAGTTCTCTTCAAGTTAATGAATAGTTATTTTCCAATAACATTCAATATAGAATATTAGCTACATTGGATTATTAATCTAGGGACGATTTCATGGATGGAGAAGCTGCAAGAGGGTATTGTATTTGAAATAGTAGGAAGTGCAATATGATTGAATCTGAGGATTCCCAAAATATTATTAGATTCTGAATATTATATTTAAGAAATCTAGTTCCAAAAAATATAAATCCAGTGAAACCTGTGATAAAACCTGGGAAGTTTCACCCAATAAGAGTTATTGTTTTAAAATTATTTGGAAATGCTCAAGTTGTTGGAAGACCAAAACGTTTACCAAATTTACAACAAATAAGAAAAACAGAAAATATAAGAGCTTACTGTTCAAGACAATAAAAAACTCAATCTACGGTATTTCAAGTTATTTTATAGTCAACAAAGTTTCAAATCTAGAATTTATAGAGAAGTTACAAAATATAGTTATTTATTAGAACAGAAAATGTGATTTCAATCTTCCGTTCTCAATAACCTGAATATAATAAGATTCCTGACACCAGACCTGAGTCACCCAGGTTACACGAATATTATTATTAAAAAAGTTCCTGACAAATTATTTAGAGCTAACTAAAACGATGCAAAAATAATTATATCAACTAACCATTATTGAATCTGCTCTCAGTACAGAATAATTGAAATAAATTCATGAACTGATTTCGCAGGTATAAGAAAAAATCATTAGTTCGATTTTTTACTGTTATTTGATAAAATTATGTGAAGGAGAGACATTAATTATCATACATGATACACAAGACATACAAAGATAGATAATGTCAGGTTCAATAAAAAAACCGGAAGATCTTGAGAAAAATAAGAAAGAAGTATGCTCAGAATAATACTAAAACCTGAGCTAGATGAACTTCTTTAGCAAAGAAAGATTTGTCGGTTCAATGATTAACGATTTATCAATTAAAATTTCTTAAAAAATCCTAAAGAGCCAAAAAACCATAACCGTGTACTTTCAAACTTTTCTAACAAGCTTATCAGAAAGAATCAGGATTTTTAAGCTAGGTTTTCTAATAACTTCATTGAATGCTTGAATAAGAACGTTAGAAAAATTTGAATATTGATCAACAACTAATCTCCAATATTCCTTTCAAATAGTCTTTGGAACTAAATGGAACTCTAGTCTTCCAAAGTTTTTATAATAATTGAAGGGTCTCTAAAACTGAATTAACTTTTGAACTCTTTCAAGAAGACAACTTTAAATAAGACATTTTTGAATCACTATTTGGAAAAATGGGTATAATGGAACCTAACAACATAGGGAAATAGAAACTCTCAGGAAAAATAATATAAAGGTGAGTGTTAACATAGGAAAATAATCAAAAACAAAAGAAGAATTTCAATTTTTAAGAGGTAGAACTACAATAGGATAAGAACTTGGAGAGATCAGACCTTTGATGAAAACAAGCAATAGATGATAATAGACTGTAAGAATTAGATAAAAATTTGTTAGGGGGGGAGGGGAGTCAATCAAGATTGACAATGTAGAAAGAGAAAGTAATGAAGAGTGAAAGAGAGGAGTAGGAGTGAGAGAGAGTGAAAGAGAGAGAGGGATGAGAGAGGTACCGTAGGTAAGGAGAGAGGTATCTGGGACTGGAGAATCACCAACCAAAACTATAACCAGACGGAAATTCTAAAGGGCTATAGAACGCAATATGTCTCTGATTAATAGAGCTATCAATTCAAATTTAGAACTGGGAGTCAAGGGAATATTAGTTCGATGTAGTGCTCAGTACACTAAACTGAAACGACCCAATAAACAGAGAAATTAGTTCAAGTGAGGAGCTCCTCATCTACATGAGGTGTTCAAATTAGTCCTCATCTCAGTTCAGTTCCTAAACTAAACATTCAGTTGAGATATTCGTCGTTTTTGTAAATTTGAAAAGTGTGACCTATTGCGGTAAACAGAGTAGTTACTGATGAAGTGAGAGAGGAGATGGTCATCGTTCGTTACCTGAAACAGCGAGAGAAAAAGAACAAAGTTAGAATAAAATAAAATAAATTTATCTATCAACTATTTACATAACAGTTAATTCGAACATTCAAGATACCTATATTAACAGAACAAAGGACTTCTTCTACTGCAATATTGACCAAAGTCCTAAATAGCAGGCGAGATTCGTTGAATGAACTGAAACTGTTCAAAATATAAATAACAAGGTGTACTGCAATATCTGATCATTCTTTCATCTTATCTATCAACTCATAACATAATTAGAGAATCATTTAAAGGTAGAATATATCAGAATTCTCTACCCCCTCTCTAAAAGAATTGATTTCGTTTGATAATCAATTTTCAATACAAAAAAGCATACTATGGATAGTACAATATAATTGAGATGCAACAACATAATATCCCGTACGAGATATTGCTAACGTCAAAAAGTTAGGCGGTTTCGTCTGTATCTTGTACGAGATAAAATTACTAACAGCTGATGTAGAGCATCTATTATCTCTTTTAAATTCAAGAACATCATCTAGGCATAGTAAATGACACTCCAATTTATAACACCAGCTGTTGGAGCAATAAAACTTCAACATGATTGTGTTTGCCATGATTTCAAGGTTCTTTAAAGTAGCATTTGTAAGGATGGAAAAATCGTTGTGTGCAACCGACGTAAGAAATCGTCAGAATGCTCTTTCAAAATCACTTCCACAGTAAACACAGTCTAAAACAGAAAATAATCAGTTAAAATCAGCTAAACCAGCAAATAATTTGATAAATCCGAAAATTTCCGAAATTATCCAAGCGAACAGTGATTTATCACAGGTTTGCTCCATTCCTGCCCCTGCCAGGTTAGCAGGCTTTATCTTTCCAAGCAGAGAAGACATTCTGGCAAGATGGGAAAGTTACTCCAGCTCGGTCAATATAGTTCCAAAAAATTATTAATTTGGTCTTAAATTGTAGGAAACATTCTGATCTACAATTTGAGACCACATTTATAATTTTTGAACCAATATTGAGCGAGCTGGAGTCATTTCCCCATCCTGCCAGAATGTCTTCTTTGCTTGGACAGACTATAATTGATTGGCAAACAAGTGAAACACCGCACACAACCGTGGGACGAATTAATTAGGGAAACATTAACTATTCTGATTATCAGTACACGAACACAGTCATTAATCATACACATACAGAAATTATAGCCCATATGTTCCAAGTTACGCTTTCTGTACTCAATAATATTGTTGAACTGAGATCTATATGTATAAAGCCAACATTTAATAATTTGGCTCCCCATATACAATAATAGTGTATTGTTCAATGAACTTTATGTTGATAAAGCCAGCACATAATAATTTGGCACCCTCGATACAATAATACTGTATTATTGAATTGAAATCTATATTCATACAGCCAGCACATAATAATTTGTCTATCTATATATATATACAATAATACAGTAACTAACAGTATACAACCATATAATAATACTGTAAGGCTGAGGCCGTACTGCCGGTGGGTAGAGCCTGGAGGGTGGAGGGTAGTTGGTAAATCTATAGAAAATACATACCATCCACAGTAATACATCGTATGAATGGTATGTGTTCAGCCGCCATCTTGAAATTCTTAAATATGGACAACATAACCTCAAAAAACAGTATGACGTCATACCATTCATACGATGTATTACTGTGGATGGTGTGTATGTTCTATAGATTTACCAACTAACCTCCACCCACCAGGCTCTATCCACCGGCAGTGCGGCCTCAGCCTCAGGGTCCTCGCGTGGAGTGTGCGGAGTGTGTGACTGGCCAAGGGGGCGCCGCGGCGGTTGATGCAAACCAGGAATTTTAAAAATTTTGATTGAGCTATTAGAATAATTTCTCCACTATTTGATAAAAAACTTATTTTACCAACAACTTGAATCCAAAAGAAATTATTTTCTCTGCATAAATTCATTCATAATAATTAATTGATCAATTGAAAAACAACGATCAATGTATGAAGCAAGCCAAGAAACACCCTTCTTAAATTTGATTCTATGGTTGGCTGATAACCACCTTACATTCTGTCGACCAATCACAAGCCAGTTTCCGATAAAAACTCCTCCATATAATACTGATGATATTTCTACTGAATTGTTGTAGTTTTCAAATTTTTTTCTGGCAAGAGGTCGGTATTGGATTATGAATACTTGGAGTTCTATTTCATTACATTCATGGTATGAAAAATAGAATCAATGAGTATAAGATGATAGTGTGAAACCATATTTTCATCTCATTTCATACAGCATAAAAGTATTGAAGTCTAGTACTGGTCTAGTTACACAATAAATATAAAACTAAGTCTTAATTCTATAAATAAATTCTTCAAATACTAACTTGATAAAATATTACCAGCCTGAATACATAAATAAATATTATATTAGCACAAGATCGTTAATAGTAAATCAGCGTAAATGTTTTGATACACCATCCATCATTTTCTTGCTAGCAGCCATTTTCTAAGACGTGAGTTGTGAAACACTGTCAACCAATAAGAAAAGAGCAGGCGGGGCATGAAGGCGTGTCCAAGTCGAATCTTAAATATCACCCGTTAACTGCTGCCATCTACTGGTTGAATTTGGAAGCTTTTCTAATCGATGTTTTCGCCCATTTTGATCGTAGGCGGAGCTTGGAGGCGTGTCCAATGGAAGTCAAAGCTATTCACCCTAATGCTACTGCCATCTGCTGGCTGAATCAGGAACTATTTCGAATGTCATCCAAGAAAGTTGGATAGAGCAGTGAAAATGGCTGAAATTTTCTTGTTATTGAGTTTCCAATATTTTGTTAAAACATATTTATTTCCAGTGAAATGAAATATTCATGAGTCTTCCCAATATTTTATAGTTTTTCTTGAAAATTAACCTATTTTTTGAAAAATCGTAACTCGGTTTCTAGTAAAGATAAAGAGATGATTCTATCACCATTCTCTTGCAAATTTTATTCACTAAAAAAATAGTTTAGTAAGTTTTTTTGTCCGACGCTTCGTTTCAACGTTATTCCAAGAAAACCAAAAAATGAGCAAAATTTTCCAATATGGCGGCCAAAAAATCAACTTTCCGACACGAGTTGAGAGTGGGATTTTTTACACGTTAAATAGAAGGGTGTCAGCTACCATTTCCACCATAAAACATCTTTGTTGCAATTAGTTCCACCTCCAACCCTAGAATGACTCGACTAAATAACTCAGAAGAATGATGAAGAAAAAAATAAAAATGACAATAGAGAGAGATAGACGAATACAATAAAATACCGAATTATCGACGAAAATTGAACACGAACTTCACGACAATATTCCATCTGGTCTCATGCTTGCCTTCTAACCGTTTATAATCTGTCCAAGCAAAGAAGACATTCTGGCAAGATGGGAATATGACTCCAGCTCGGTCAAAATTTATTCAAATATGAAAAATTACGTCTAAAATTGTAGAAAATATTCTGTTTTACAATTTGAGAGCAGATTCATAATGTTTGAACCAATGTTGACTGAGCTGGAGTCATTTTCCCATCTTGCCGGAATGTCTTCTTTGCTTGGAAAAACTATAACCGTTTATCCGTTCAACGTGCACTGACTTGCGAAAATCTCCCAACTGGAATCGTGGAAAAACAGTGTGCTGCACCGCATGCTGCATGAGCTTCAGCATTGGCCGCATGCTTTGCAGCACGCGAAATTGACTGAGTGGGGACATGGGGAATAAATGCTATGAAACGCTTCAAGGCAAATCCCTCCTTTGGAGCGTGATCTGACTTCTATCCCTTATTCCAAATAAAAAAGCTATCGTGGACTATTATAGCAGATTCCATCCAAACTGGCGGATCTTGTATGACTGTTATCAACTCTGAGCACTGTCAGGACAGTAGACGAGCACTCTGCGAGAGCATAACAGGTCTTGAGCGACCTTAACTAACTTATTTCGCTTTCGTAGACAATTTTCAGACTGTCTTGATAGAGCTGAGAATTAATAACAGACATTTACCAACCGCCAGTCTCGTTCGCGTCTGCTATACGAATTATACTATAGTCTGTCCAAGCAAAGAAGACATTCTGGCAGGATGGGAAAATAACTCCAGCTCGTTAAATATTAATTCAAAAATTATAAGTTTGATCTCAACTTGTAGATTGGAATGTTTCCTACAATTTGATACAAATTTATTATTTTTTAATCAATATTGACCAATCTGGAGTCGTTTTCCAATCTTGCCAGAATGTCTTCTTTGCTTGAATGGAACATGAATGGCACTGTGTCCCCAACAATAACTTAAGAATTTATGTCTTTCCCGAAATATTGACTTGGAATTTTGTGTGTTTTGGGAGAGGTATGTTGCTATAGTCTGTCCAAGCAAAGAAGACATTCTGGCAAGATGGGAAAATGACTCCAGTTCAATCAAGATTCTATAAAAAATTACAAATTTTGTCTCAAGTTATAGAGCAGAATGTTTTCTAAAATTTGGGACTTAACAAATTAATAATATTCGAACCAATATTGATCGAGCTGGAGACAGTTTCCCATCTTGTCAGAATGTCTTCTTCGCTTGGACAGACTATATCCAAAGGTTTTCATTTCGAGAGTTTCCTCTTCATACGTCTTTAGAGAGTTTTATTTGACAAAGGTTCTCCCAATATGAATGACTTTATTGGATGAGCCCATGCATGAAAATTAAATGGCATTTTATTACTGTTTGATGAAAACATGTGAATAAGTCGCACATGCTGAGAAGACATGCCTTCACAATTCAAGGTGTCTTTTCAGCTTGCATGAACTTAAGAAGGCAACGCTTCTTGTAAAAGAATTGCTTTATCAATTTTATTGTAATCAAGTTCTTTAACATTGAAAAGACTCATTATGTTAAAGTGAAAAGTTTTAAACCCAGACCTCGCCTATATGCCGCTTAGTCAGTGCCATTTTCTATCGAATTAAATAATTCAAACTTAGAAGTGAAGAGAAAATTTTTAATTTTGGTGAATCAATTTTCAATGTCATTCCTCTTGAAAAACGTTTGACAAATGAGTTAATATTCCAAGTCGTACTCTTGAAAGTAAGCATAATTTGAAAGTTTGGCAAATATATGGCAGCTGGCGGAAAATTTTATTATCTCAGTATATTTCTATGAAGCGTTTCACACCAATGTCCACACTACGATTATTCTCTATAGAACGTCCTAATACGCAAATTGTATTGGAATAGAATATTCTAAGATATTTTTTGCAGTTTGATAAATTCACATAGCTATTATCTATGCTAATTTGTATAAATTTATAAATACAAAACATTAATATTTTGGTATTATCAACGTAGATGAACTGAGTCAACTGAGCCTCTCACTTAATGTTCAATTTTAGCTACTCAACATAAATGAATCATTCATTCAATGAATAAATGAATCGACCTCAAGAGAGCGATTAAAAGGCAAATGAGACAGAATTGATAAACGATCGACAAAATAAAAATCCAGATTAGGTGCCACATGAACATGCATTGGATGTATCTGAAAATCAACGAATGGAAATTTCGAATTTGAGATGCAAATTGATTCAGGGGGGGGGGGTGTTTCAGATAGCCCCCATCGGTATCTGTCCACTCAATTGAATATCCAATCGGGGACATTATTGGGGTGGGGGTTGGTAGGGGAGTATGGTAAGGTGGTTGATATAGGGAAGATAGAGAAGGTGAAAGGGGGGTGAACTGGACGGGGAATGAGTAGGAGGGGGCGTGAACAGGATTATTGTTAGGTGGGAGGGGATTAATAGAGTGATGTCACCATTTTATAATCCGATTGAATTAATTTGATCAACCACAATAATTCATTTTGAGCAGTAGTGATCAAGAATTATTGATATCTCAACGAATATGTGGAGGTACAGATTTTAATCCGGGGTGGATTTATAAAGGTCAAATACTTTATCAAAATTTGAATAGTTCACAATTATTTTGATCGCTTTAATCTAGTTTTACTGGGATTAGAGATGGGACACCCCGAACAATAAGCCGTCCTTCCCGACTATAGTCTGTCCAAGCAAAGAAGACCCTCTGGCAAGATGGGGAAATGACTCAAGCTCGGTCAATATTGGTACAAAAATTATCAATTTGATCTTAAATTTTAGTAAACATTCTAATCTACTATTAAGACCACATTTAGAATTATTCAACAAATATTGATCAAGCTGGAGTCATTTTCCCATCTTGCCATAGGGTCTTCTTTGCTTGTTCAGACTCTACCTGTAAAGTTTGTCATCATCAACCCCCTCATTTCCAATACTTCTTTTCTTTTAGGGCTACTGTATTTTTAGAAACTTT
The DNA here is from genome assembly GCA_017141385.1 of Sogatella furcifera. Lineage (NCBI taxonomy): Eukaryota > Metazoa > Arthropoda > Insecta > Hemiptera > Delphacidae > Sogatella > Sogatella furcifera. The sequence continues at coordinate 8,548,294 of CM029557.1, forward strand.
AAAAAATGATTATAATCAGAGTACCCTTTAAAAATATTTTATATTTCACACAACATGTTTCGGCTAATTTGCCATTTTCAAGTGTAATTAATAACAGTCATTATTATTTTAATCATAATTATATTTATCATTATTATAACAGACTGTTATTATTTACACTTGAAAATGGCAAATTAGCCGAAACATGTTGTGTGAAATATAAAATATTTTTAAAAGGGTACTCTGATTATAATCATTTTTTAAAGTTTCTATTAACCTCCAGCCTAAGCCTAACCTAAAGCCTCGCCTCATTTGACATATTGTTATTATTTATTTATTTATTTTTCAGGAACAATTGGTTAAAAACACAGACTAATGTCCAAAACGTCTTTATACCAAATTTTGATGAATAATAAAGTTCGAAACTAGATTATACATTTTAACAGCACTTCAATTAAGAATTTATCGTCCAGAAGAAATACTGTTCATGAAAATTTTGAATTTAGAGCAATAGGATATTACAAATGAATCATTTCATTTTTCACAAAATTTCTTGAAAAATATTAAATAAACTCGAAAATTTGGAACCAATTCTTAACCTTAGGCCTAAGATATTTCAAAAGAAATAATGTATCATAACTTATTAATGGACCACTAAATGTTACACTAATTACCAAAATATTCCACTCTGCAATCTACTTGGAGGTTTTAGGTTTAACAAGTAGTAAAGCTGTTATCTAAATCATTCTTAATCCAAGTTTTTCCAACCACATTTAATCCCATATTAAGCCTTTCAAAACCCAACAAACTTCCATCATCAGCATAAAACTTTGCAAAGTTTTCAAAACTTTGCACCCTCAAGTAGAATTTGCAACAATTTTTCCAACTCATCATAATTTTGCAACAATTTATTCCATCAAAGTGGATTTTCTAATCCGCCTCAAAACTGGAACAAACCCATTTGAAGCCTCGCCATAATCTGTCCAAGCAAAGAAGACCCTCTGGAAAGATGAGAAAATGACTCCAGCTCGGTCTATATTGGTTCAAAAATAATAAATTCAGTCTCAAATTGTAGGTAACATTCTGATCTACAATTTGAGACCGAATTAATAATTTTTGAACCAATACTGACCGAGCTGGAGTCATTTTCTCATCTTGCCAGTGGTTCTTCTTTACTTGGACAGACTATAGATAATGTAAGAAGTTATAGAAGCTGGATAGGATTATCGAACTGTTTTTGAGCCTCTCCCCACTAGTCTGTTCAAGCAGCAAAGACATTCTGGCAAGATGGGAAAATGACTCCAGCTCGGTCAATATTGGTTCAAAAATTATAAACTTTGTCTTAAATTATAGGAAACATTCTAATCTACAATTTGAGACCAAATTAATAATTTTTGAATCAGTATTGACCAAGCTGGAGTCATTCTCCCATCTTGGCAGAATGTCTTCTTTGCTTGTACAGACTATACCCTACAGCCGACGTATTGATCCTTCTTCTAATGGATTATGAACGAGTCTCTTGGCAGACCAAGGATTATAGCACCAGATTATAGTGGCAAAGAACAGAAAATCCTCTCGTAATACCGTGGATTACTTCGATATGATTATTTCGATTGTTTGTCGTTACAAGAAATATCGATTTACCCTACAAGGAGATTGTCTAGTAATTTGCTAGATTGTTCCAATATTAAAATTATTATAATCTTCAATGCCAAATAGAATAAGTTTAGAGAACTAGAATTGATTATTAGAATTGGAGCAGAGAACGAAATTAGTTCTATTCTCTCTTGCTGAATGTTGGTCGATAAAATAAATATCAATTCAAAAGGCTAGGAAACTAATATTCTAAATTGCATCGATATTAAGAGTATTATGACGAGGGTTACTTTGCGCAGTGGCGATGTTCACCTGTCTGGACAAATAGTTTACATACTTGGAAGGTTCTAAATTTTACGAAATTTTATATTTTTCAAAAGTGATTTGGTCATCTTTTTGTGTTTTGTGTGTCTTGAACTCTCTGAAATTGGAAAAACTTTTAAACAGTTAAATCTCCGTGGATCATTTTAAGAAAATACCACAATTTCCCATCGAGGATAATTGAGGTTATTTTGCCGGTGGAACTTCCTTTTGGGACTCCCCACCAAATATGGCATACGATAATAATAATAATAATAATATACTTGGAAGGTTGACACAAGTTTGAACCAGACCTTACATATTGTTTCTGGCTCCCTCAAGTCAACACCTTTGCACTGGCTTCCTGTTCTGAGCCACATAGAGCCACCTAGAATCCGACGGTCCAGAGCCCTAGTTAGGGAGTATCTGAAAATTAGTGCCAACCCAGATCTTCCATGAGGACATCAACCACTCCCCCTTCACGCGTCTGAAGTCCAGGCTGCCCCCTGTCAAAACCGCAAAAAGCCTCAGAGAGGCGTTCTCAAAGGAGAACTCTGATGGTGGGGCTGTTTGGAGGGAACAGTGGGTGACCTCGGCGCCGGTCACCTGGCACAATCATGACTTGTCAAGGCCGATAGGCGGCTTTGACTTGCCTCGAAGAGTTTGGTGCCGCCTCAACAGAGGCATGGACGTTGTGGCTATTCCCTCAACAGGTGGGGCATGAGACCCGGTGCGGAATGCGACTGTGGGGAAAGTGGGCAAACTATTGAACATATTGTTCAAGACTGCAGCCTAAGAGCTTATCCTGGACATCCTGAGGATTTTATCACAGCCAGATGTAGTGAATTGGTTAAGTCAGCTTGATATTAAAATTTAACCCACTGACTAAACACTTATGTGCGTATTATCTATATGTATTATCTATTTTTAGGACTATACACATTTATGTGTATTTTTGTTTTTGTATATTTTTCTATTTAATTTGACTCCTCTAAAAAGAATTGCCAAACGAATATATATATATGACGAGGGTTTTAGATACATATATATATATATATATATATATATATATTAGAGCATTGATAATGGCCTATATATATGACGAGAGTCATTGATAATGGCCTAATGTGCCGATATGTCTGTGTTTTAATAATTTTGAATAAAAGGGTTGATTTTCATTTATTTTTCAATTATTTTGAACAGCTAAGAAAGTATCAGTTGTGCATATAATATTATAGTATAAGATCTGCATTGGTAGGCAGTGATTCGTATTTATTCAAAATAATGGTGTTGTGAGAAATATCGTCTAGGAATATAAACTATCAAAGTAGTAGATCTGATCTCTAGTATATTTATTGGTAGTGTTGTGAGTTCGTCTAGGAATATAAACTACAAGGTGCTCTAGTAATTTGGAATTATTTCAGTTCAAGATGCTTTGGGGGTTTAAACTTTATTTAATAAAAGTTAAGTTAATTAAGTAAAAATTAAAATTTAAAAGCGGAAAGAGAATGGATACACAACACCATAATCACGCATTATTGAAATGGTTATTGAAATGATTATTTAGTCAGAAGTATAGTAATAATTCCAATAACCTGATGGGCTGGATTGATCAATATTTGAAAATATGATTGTATAATTAGAGGGTTTGACAATGCAAGAATTATCGACTCTAAAATCATGAGACAATAATTGGTAGTAACACCCTAAATTTTTGTTTTATACAATAATATTCTTCAAAGTATAAGTTACGAAGTTGAAGCATGAAAATATATTAGATACGATTCAAAAGAATGAGAGAGTTTGTAATTAAGATTGATTGATAGATTTATCTATCTATTGAATTGAATTGAATAATTGCCTCTATGAGGGCGGAGTTAAGAGAGTTAAAATACAGAGACATAATGACCACTCAAAAGAGAAAAAGAGAGAAATCATGAGAGAGAGAGAAAGTAAGAGTGAAAGAGAAAAATATCAAAAATTACGGGTGGAGTAATAAGGTCTACCACAAAATTGGAGACCCAAAGCTCTGAGTATGGAGAATTACTGTGCCTAAAGCTTCTTCTCAAGACACAAAAGAAGAAGAATAGCGTGTGAAACAAAGAGAAAGACGATAGAATGAGAGAAGAACAAAGGACAGATTCAAGTGCTAAATCACTGTCTCGGCTGCCAGCTCGTTTTGGCAGCTTTCCTCGTCCCTGATTGGTTGAAATGGTCGGCCAATAGGATGTCCCCATCCAATTACATACAATTGATCCGGTTAGATTTATAGTCCTGAATATTTGGGGTGTTATAATCAGTCCAAGCAAAGGAGACATTCTGACATTATGGTAAAATTACTTCAGCTCGGACAATATTAGTTCAAAAATTATAAATTTAGTCTCAAATTGTAGATCAGAATGTTTTCTACAATTTGGGACCACATTAATAATTTTTGAACAAATATTGACAGGGCTGGAGTAATTTTCCCATCTTGCCAGAATGTCTTCTTTGCTTGGACAGACTAAACCACGCCATACCAGCTGTTACAGGGTTTTATTTGTTAGCCAATTTGGTTTTATAGGGTTCTCCCAAGAGTGATGTACCAACATAGTAATTGTAGAGCTTGTTCATTTGTTGAAGCACTCACACAATGAATTAGCTTATTACAGCTTCATAGAATTTTTAAATTGTATGGATTAATCCATACAATGTTATGCAGCCTTGTTGATACTGTAATAAGGTGTATAATGGGAAATACTTATTAAAAAATAATTACAAAACGTGTAAATGGAATAAGTTCTAACGGAAATATTCCATTTTAAATCTGTGAGTTGGATAAATAGAATATCTATTATTATTAGCTTGTTAGCTATAGAGAAATTTAGAGAAACTTGTTGCGAGAAATTTCTATTAAAACCAGCACGTAATTTCTATCAATTCTCATTTTATTTTATTAATGATTAGCAATTGTTTATTACTTTCAATTTTAATTTAATTCATAACAGACATTAGGACTAGAAATTTCAAGTTTTACGGAATTATTTCTTAATAATTACAGACTTAGTTCAGGTTTCTAAGGTTAGGTTACTTTTCTAATTTGAATTGATAAAATAATTATAATAAAACACCATGATGTGTCGGAGAGGCAATAGTTATTTCTCCCTGATTTTCGGAATTTTTCAAATGAGCTACGTTACAAATGTCTAGTGTCAAGGAGCTTCCTTCCTATACGATTGCGTATCAATTTTGGAAATTTGTATCACTAATGAGTATCAAAAATCCACCGTATAAAGAGGTCCTAATCAAGTTCTACAGTGGCATAATTATAGGAGAAATGATTATAATTGATGTTATAAATTCAAACAAATTATGAAAATCATCCAAACTGAACAAGCAAACGTGAACGAGAATAATTATTGTCTACCAAACAAACCATTATTTGTTTTTAGAAGTAACTCATCAACTTTTACATCCTTTCAAGGGTTGAACTTAATTTTCGTTTAGAAAGTTGAACAAAACACCAAAGTTCATGCTGTTTTTAGGGCCCCCGCATTGCTAGAGCTGTTAGGCTGAGGCCGCACTGCCGGTGGGTAGAGCCTGGAGGGTGGAGGGTAGTTGGTAAATCTATAGAACATACACACCATCCACAGTAATACATCGTATGAATGGTATGTGTTCAGCCGCCATCTTGAAATTCTTAAATATGGACAACATAACCTCAAAAAACAGTATGACGTCATACCATTCATACGATGTATTACTGTGGATGGTGTGTATGTTCTATAGATTTACCAACTACCCTCCACGCTCCAGGCTCTACCCACCGGCAGTGCGGCCTCAGCCTTATAGCAGGGGCCAAAATCAGTGGAGGTTACCGAATGAGTGTTAATAATGCTCATTATTATTAATGAGCATTAATAGCTCTGTCAGGAAAGTCTGAAGCTGTCTTTGAGAGCGAATCAGTACAGCAAGGATCGCTCTCATCACGATGTACCTTAACAGGTTGTCGACTGTCCTGACTGAGGAGATTATTAATAACAGATATTCGCCAACCGCCTTAAATGTTGGAACCAGCTATATAGTCTGTCCAAGAGAAGAAGACCCTCTGGCAAGATTGGAAAATTACTCCAGCTCGATCAATATTCGTTCAAAAATTATAAATTTGGTCTCAAATTGTAGGAAACATTCTGATCTTCAATTTAAGACCAAATCCATAATTTTTGAACCGATATTAATCGAGCTAGAGTCATTTTCCCATCTTGCCAGAATGTCTTCTTTGCTTGGACAGACTATATAAAAGGTTACAAGAGCTAAAAAGTGTCCTGACCCAAATTGTTATGGCTTGAAAGTGTGCAGGAGCACTCAAGGGACACTTTCAGTTAATTCCTATAATAAACCACAGATAGAAGCACTGGAATTAGACACTAATCCTGTTAATAGCCTCACAAGCATTCTTTCAACATGAAGTTCTACGTAGTAGAGCTCAAAACAGAAAAACTGTTGGGTGAATCAGCTGATCAGAGAAACACTTTCTTGATATCCATCTTCCTAATTCATCAACAATATCGATCTACTGTTTCTGTGCACTATCAACTGTTTAGAAAAAGCCGCTAAATTGTTGGGAACTGTATCGAGATTTTAACTGGATTATGACAATACTTGACCAAACGTAAGTAAGGTCTAGATTCAAGACGACGATTTCGCGTTTCTCTTTATGTTTGTTCCGCATTTACGACAAAACGCGGCGATAGATTCTGATGAAATTTGACAGGAATGTTCCTCTTTGAATTGCGCGTCGATGTATATGTAAGGTTTCTTGAAATATTGCATTTTAAGGATAATAAGTAAGGAAAAGGAATTACCTCCATACTAAAATATTACTATATTCATTATAATTATACTTCTGAACATGGGAGAAATCAGACTATAGAATTACTCATGCTTAACCAGCTGTCGAGTTTATTATTAATTGCATTCAATGACGCATGCAATTAATGCAACTCAACATAACTAAGTATTCCCTTCATGAATAATGGGTGACTTCGTGAGGTCTACTGTTCACAGAACTACTATAGTATCTAGAATTCAACATTAAGCCCTCTTCACACAACAGATTTTTGATACGCAGTAGCGATACAGAATTGATACGCAATAATACAGGAAGGAGAGGGTAAGCTCATATGGAAATCAGGAAGAAAGAACTATTAGATCTCTGAAACTCAGTGTTTTATAATTTTATTATATTCATTCAACACAAAAAATACACAAACCAAGTTTAAATTCTATAAAAATTTCGACAATAATTGAGAAATAGAATCAGCTTATTTCCAATATACGGCAATCCAAGAGCTTCCTCCCTGTATCAATTTTGGACTCTGTATCACTACTCCGTATGTATTCTCTGTATCATTACTACTCTGTCTCACTAATGCGTATCAGATATTTGCCGTGTATAGAAAGCTCAAGTTATTAAAGCCCTCCGTGAATAAAGGTCTTTAATGAGAATGTTACTAGAAGGCCTACCGTTTCAGGCTCTAGGAAACGATTTTTCGACTCAACATTTTTTCAACCTCGAGGGAGATTAATTTCTCCATTTTTTTCTATCTGGAATGATACCCTCATGAGCTTTCTGCTTGAGTGTTGGTAATGGATTAAGTGTGAAGATGATTGATGAGATGAAAACATCTATCTCAAGCGAGATTCGAACTCACTACCAGGAGATGCTAGCAGACTGATGCCCGGTTTTTCCAAGCACACTTAAGCTTGAGGGACCTACAAGTTTACATTCAACAGTTTACATTTTCTATAGAAATTTTGAGCTGTTCTATAGAAATTTGAGGGTCCCTCAAGTTTAAGTGTGCTTGGAAAAACCCGGCATTAAGGTTGTAACCACTCAAAATGTGATTTTATAAATTATTTTATTAGAACTTGGTCTGAACTTTCCCGACCAAACCACTTTCCTTGATCAGTTTAAATTTATGTTCATATCTTGAGTGAGGTTTGTGATCAAATGGTAGAATGGACATTACTATCCAAACTTCGCCACATCATAATAAAGAAATCATTCAATTTTCTCAATTCAAAGTTCAACTATCCCATCTATACTTTATAGTCTGTCCAAGCGAAGAAAACACTCTGGCAAGATGGGAAAATGAGCCCAGATCCGACAATATTGGTACAAAAATTATAGATTTGGTTTTAAATTGTAGGAAACATCCTGATCAACAATTTGAGACCAAATTTATAATTTTTGAACCAATATTGACCGAGCTTGAGTCATTTTCCCATCTTGCCAGAATGTCTTCTCTGTTTGAACAAACTAAACCAGTCTGGACTGCATTTTTCCAGTGAAAAATTGTGAAAATCTCCTATTACCGCCCACAAATAAATAATATCTATTACATGACATCTCATCAAGTGCCAACAAATTGTTGTTGGCACCCTCACTATTGCTATCAATTTCCTCACTCACTGAGCGAGATAATAAATCTGAGGCATTCCTTTCTCACTCCTCACAGACACTCACTGTACATTATTGCTCGAGAGATGGAGATATCGAGGAAAGCAAGATAGAGAAAGTGACAAGAGAAAGAGATGGGTGAAAGGAAGAGTTAGTTAGAAAGAGAGAGAACAAAAGAGAAATGGTGAGAGAGTAAGAAGAAAAGAGAGAGATAGGGGTGAAAAAGGAGAGAAAAAGAGAGAGAGTGAGGAAGAAAAGAAGGAAAGGGGAATGGATTGACCCTCATGTTGTGTTACTCAACGGGACTGAGTGATCCCTCACTATCACTGCTCTTTCTTCTCCACCACCTCCTCCTCCAACTCCTCATCCTTTTCTTTTTCTTCCTAGTCACAACTCCTTCTTTTTCTTCTTCTTCTTCTTCCTATTCCTTCTCTTCTTCCTCTTTTTCTATTCAATTCTTTTGATCTTCTAATTTTTCCTCTGCATCATCTTTTTTCTTCTACATGTCAATCTCTTTCTTTACCTTTTAATTTTTGTTCCTCGTTTCCCCATCCTACTTTTCCTTCTTCTTTCTCTTCTCCTTCTTATCACTTCATTTTTCATCTTGTTTTTCCTCTTCTTCCATGTTGATGTTTTTGTTGTTGTCCATTTTTCTTCATAATTTCATTCTTCTTAATTTCATCATCGATTTTTTCTGATATTTCCATTATTCCGTCTTTACTTCCCTCTATTCCTTGTATCCCTCCCACTATTTTTTCTTCTTAATCTTCTTCTTCTTCTTCTTCTTCTTCTTCTTCTTCTTCTTCTTAATTTTCTTTGGTTTCTTCTTCATCACTCTCTTTGTTGCCACCATTATTTTTCCTTTCTGTTCGTCCACAACATTTTCATTTCCTCATTTTTCTCCTTCTTCCTACTTTTCTTCTTCTTCTCCCCACTCCTCTTCTTTCTTATTATTTTCTGTCCTCTTCTTCTCTCTCAGACCGCGGTCAATCAAAGTAATGGATCTTGTCTGGTAATGTGCCCCTCCCCATAACCCTTATAGAAACTCAACCTAATGCGCAAACTGAAATTTTCTTCCAGGCTGAAACTACTCCTATCCCATTTTAATTTCTCATGTAGAACATCACAGTCTTTTAATACAATCTAAATTATCATACCAAGTCTCTCACAGCCTAATCTAATCTAATACAGTATCATACAGGGTGTTTGACAACCCCCTACCAATAATTAAAAAAATATAGAATTAAAAATTTAAATGAAAATGGGAAAACAAAAATGGCGGCTGTGCGAGTAATTCAGTACTTTCAGATATTTAGGAAATAATATTTAGGTATAGTTTTCACCCAGGAACATTGCCCTAGAGCTCTAGAGTATTTGTAGGGAGTGCATAGACACTCTGTATAGGATAATAACTAAATTTACTTATCACATCTAGAGAGACCCCGTGGTTAAGTGTTAATGGAATGGATATCTTCCAACATTCTTCTCCAAGAATTGAAATTCATATGTCCAAACTCCGCATTTTATGTACTCACATCATCAATTATCGTTTAATATATTAGATCCCACATTTTGTGAAATTTCACAAGTTTCCACAGTCTATACTTAGTTTACTCAAGCTAAATCTTATTTGTAATTATTGGATATATCTTGTAATCTATATGAATGGATGGATGGATCTGAACTGGATCTACTTTTCCTTATCGTTCTTTAAAGCTGACGACAAAAATTTCGTCACTGGCGACTCGTACCCACGAAACAGGTGAAGTGCCAGTATCTATTACTGTATAGCACTTCACCTATGTCGAGGGCACGAGCCGCCAGTGAGTTTCGTCTTTCTCTACTACGTGATGTAACATACTAACCACTGAGAAAATGCATCTATTATCTCTTTTAATTAGGCTTAATGACAACATCAGCTGTTGGAGCGCACAAGGAGCAGACGGATCCGCCTAATGCTTTTTATTCTTTCTTGATTGTTTCATTATTTTGTATATCTTGTCTCTCTCCTTCCCTTCCACTTCTTTGGCAGTTTCCAAAATTTGTGAAAAATAATAACATTATTTGCGAAGTGGACCATCTCTTGGGTCTCCCCACTATCTTCTTGCTCTTCTCATTTTTCCCCACATTATTCTTCTCTCCACTTTCTCTCTTCTTTTTACTTTCTCCTAAATCTAAGTCACCAACTTCTATCGCTCTCAATTCTCATAACATTCAGTACTTTTATACCACAATCCGCACACACTGAGAAGAGACGCCATTACTATACACTTTATATTGTGACGGCGTGTCTTTACAGCTTGCGCATACTCAACCTACGAGGATTCCTCGCAATCCTCTTTATCAATTTCGGTTGCTTTTTTCATCTTTGACTGCGTCTTTTGTTGTACGCAGCTCGAATCATATCAGAAGATTAAGTACGACTTTCTGAGACGAGCTCAGCACGGATTAATCACGGTTATAGTCTGTCCAAGCAAAGAAGACATTCTGGCAAGATGGGAAAATGACTCCAGCTCGGTCAATATTGGTTCAAAAAGTATAAACTTGGTCTCACATTGTAGAAAACATTCTGATCTACAATTTTGAACCAAATTTATATTTTTCTGACCAATATTGACCGATTTGAAGTCATTTTCGCATCTTGCCAGAATGTCTTCTTTGCTTGGACAGACTAAAGCTGTTCGGTGAGGTTTAATCAGGGTTAGCCTTTCTGAGAAGAGGTTATCTCTGCAGGATTAATTCTTGAATTCGGTATCACATTCCATGCACCAACATTAATTTTTTTTTTTTGAGGGTGATGCCCACATGGGCTTTTGGGCCTGTGCGTGGGTAATGGGAAGGATGATGATGAGAGATGAATGGACCTACTGCTTTAGGTGGGTTCCGAACCACCGGGAAGCGATTTTTGAGGCTCATAAATTGAATTCAGAGGAACCGGTCACCAGTACAACGGTGCTGGCAGAGGCACGTCGCTGATCTAATCTCACTGATTAAACGCTCTCTGCCACTGGGACAAACCGCTTCCAAAGAGTATAATACTGAGAGAGATACTGACGTATAGTCAAGAGCTATGCGTGAATTATTGAAGTTAGTCTCTTTATTTTTAAAAATTTATATTAGAAAGTGTTTTCTCCAGTAGTAGTGTTGGAAAGTGACTTTGTTATAGGTATTCATATTAAATGAAAAGACAAGATAATGTCAAACCAAAGTAATAGCTCTGGTAAAATTTCAATGAATCTGTGACAATATTTCATATTTTCATTCAATTAATCAGAAACCGTATCAAAAGCTTTTTTCTAACAAGGCTTCCTCTATAAGGTCTATTTCACTTGAGAACGAAAGATTAAAGTTCTTTATGATTGATACTACTTGATGTTTCCAGTACAGATCAGATTATATAATAATAAAGGGTTACCCGTGCTGGTTCAATCCCTTATTATAATTAGGTTTAGGATACGCATTTTATATCCTTCGACTACAAATATTCCAAGTAATTTCGTAATCCAGAAATTCAATTGGCTTTAGTGCTTTTCCTCATTTATTTTGCACCATAAACATACAAGGTCACAAGTAAAGGTGAAAGAGATCATGTGCCAACATTCCTACCCAATCTCGAAAATAAAATTCCCACGGTTAGTTTCGAATCTGAATTTAAAGTCTGTCCCAGCAAAGAAGACATTCTGGCAAGATGGAAAAATGACTCCAACTCGGTCAATACTGATTCAAAAATTTTTAATTTGGTCTCAAATTGTAGATTAGTATGTTTCCTACAATTTGAGACAAAGTTTATAATTTTTGAACTGATATTGACCGATCTGGAATCATTTTCCAATCTTGCCAGAATGTCTTCCTTGCTTGGACCGACTATAATTTGAAACTCTCCACAGAGTGGTGCCAAGATTTAAGTTTATTTTCGAAATGTCTTCTCAAACAAGTGGTCCACTAAATTTATTATGATAATCTGTGTTTTCATGCAGTGTTTAATGGGTGGACTGAGTTAAATTCAAGTGGACAATTTTGATAGATGTGGCTGAGAATAGAACGTTTTGTTAGGGCCAATCTAGTTACAAGATTTTAATTCTGGATCACGCGAAGAATCTGTTCCCATGAATAATATTATCATAGCTGATGCCAGAAGTAAGGCAGTTTCATCTGCTCTTTGTGCGCTCCAACAGCTGATGTTGTCATTAAGCTTGTCCAATATGAAGTACATGAATATGAAGCAGCTTTGTCATTCAGTTTTGCCTAGATTTTGCATATGAAATCGATAGAAACAATAGATGCAAATTAATAGGTTACATCACATCACGTTAAAGTAACAGAAGAATACGCCTTACTTCTAGGCGTAAGCTAAACCAAGCAGCACAAAGAAACGTATTGAAGCTAATACTGATACGAGTGATTATTGATGGAAGAGTTATTAGATATTGCAGTAAACCAATTGCTGGATAATTCACTGGCGGCTCGTGCCCACGAAACAGGTGAAGTGCTGTACATTAAAATATACGGGCACTTCACCTGTTTCGTGGTTAGGAGCCGCCAGTTGGATAATTTTTACAACTATGTAGTAAGTATTGGTCAAATAAATTTGGACTATATTTTCTTCAACTATATTTATTAGGAATTCAAGACCTGTTTCTTATTTCCACTGAAATTGAATTATTTTGTGTTGGAATAAATTATATGAATGCATTCATTAATGAATAATTGCACTTTACAGAAGTTCTTTGTCTATTTATATAGCAATAAATTGATATTCTAATCAATTATTATTATGAATGATCAATATTTAAGTTGTTCACAAAACTCATTAATATTTTTTGTAACTTGTAACTACTCAATTTTATTTTTTCTAACTTGTATCACTTACATTTCTTGCTGAATTATTATAATTATAACGAATTTAATATTATTCGCATAAGGACATCAGACATTTAGTTTTGAGAAGGTTCATGTTTATCAATACATAAATCACGGAATGGTACCGTATATATTTAATTCCCTATCTTGGCCACACCAATAAGGAAGTTGATATCAAGTGGACGACACCAGAAACGTAGAGCATCAAGTGGTACATATACACGGTTCAATTGACTTTCAATATGATACATTGAAAAAGTTACACAAAATGAAACATAACTAACATAATTAAAATTGTATTGTGTTGTGATTTGTTTGATACTTGAATAAATTGAATGAATTGAATTGAAAAAAATTGAACACAATGGGATCAAGAGGCCTCGTATCATAAATCATACAAGATTTATCGATAGTAACTTAACAATACAATTGTTTCATTTGATACGTGTATCATCTTTCGTATTATTTTAAATAAACAGTATCATCTTGAAAGTGAATTGAACGGGTGAAGATACACGCTCAATATAAATTGGATATAGAGGAGTGAAACAAAATACGAAAGTGAGATACAGAGAAAAAGAGAGATAAAATTGATTGATTAAATGCCTTTATTAAGGGCGGAGTTAGGACTCTTGCTCCTCTCTACCACACAACCCATAATCATAATCAATTATTCAATCAATAAAATACGAAGGTGAGTACAACAAGCATTATGCCCAAAACTGTTCCTCAACCAATTTCTAATAAAAATCCAAATCAAGGTTATGTCATATAGTAAAACTTCAAACTAATTTTCACAATCCAAATAAAATACAAACTAGAATGGCGGAATTGAAATATGAAAGCCAGCGAAAACAAGGATTTAAATATCTAAAATAAGAAGGAGATAAAGAAGAAGAATATGAAGAAAACAAAACCTAGAAGGAAGAAGATAGCAGAATGATGGTTTTTGAAGTAAACGTGTGAGGGGTGTCTAATTTGCATATCACCATCACCAAAATATAGACAGTATAACAGCCCTAATGGCGTTTTAATGTGTCAACCCCTTGATCACCTACTAGACTGCTAATGGGGAAGGATGTATGCACGACCCGGATGCTGCTTACAAGAAAAAGTAGTTTGGATGGTGGAGAAGGAGAAAATGAAGAAGAACAGAAGTAGGATGAGAAGGAGAAAAAGAACTTAAAAGAAGGTGAAGGAGAAAAGTGAAAAGAGGGAGAAGAAGGGGAAGAAGGAGGAAGGAGAAGAAGAAAGAGAAGTAGGAGAGGAAGGGATAGGAAAAGAGAAGAGAAAGAGAAGAAGTGGAAGGAGGAGAGGATAATAAAGAGTAGAGAAGTACATGAGGAAGAATGTAGAGAGGGAGAATGACGGAGAAGCGGAAGGATACAAGAATAAAAAAGGATGAAGAAGGAGAAGAGAGAAGATGGAGGAAGGAAAATGAAGGAGTAGAAAATGGAATGGAGGAAAAGTTAGGAGAAGTGGAGAAAGAATGAGGTTGGAAAAGAGAAGAAAAGGGATAGTGAGGAGATGAGGGAGGGATGCAAAGAAGTGGAAGTGGAAGAAATACCAAATGGGGAGTAGCAAGAACATTGAATTTGTAATTAAGCCATCATCAGTATAGTGTTGATGATATTCGGAAGATATTATGACATTCATTAGTATTCACTTAGCAACGGGACCACATCATTAATCAACTGCACTTGATACTGGAGAAGATACAGCGAACAGGATATAAAGAAAGAGAGAGAATGCGAGAGACAAAGAGAAAGCGCGGCGGCGAAAGAGCAAGAGAAAGAAGAAAGGAGAAAGGCAAGATTGGCAGATTTGGAGCAGATTGGAGATCAGAAAAATGAGGAGAACAAATGTAGAAAGGAGGTAAAGAAAATAGCTGAGGAGATAAAGACAAGAAGGAAGGAATACGACGACGAAGGAGGAGAAGAGAGAACAGAGGGAAAATGAATAAATCGAAATAAAAGATGAGACGAGAAGAAGAAAAGGGAAAGAAGAATACAGAGTGATGGTAGGACGTACAAGAAGATAAATTACACGATAAAAAAGAAATGAAGGAATAGCATCAATGAATCGCAGATATTCGTGAGAAACGAAGGGAGAAGGAAAAGGAAAAGATAAGACAGGAAGGAGGAAGAGAAGGATGGAGAAACTATAGAATGTGAGGATAAAAAATTTTGAGTTGAAATAAAAATTTGAGTGGAAAATATCAAGAAGAGATAGAACGATATTAAATTGATGGCAAGAGAAAAAGAAGAAGAAAATGGGAAGTTGTACAGTGATATTACAAAAAAAAAATTAACGAACGAATGAAGAAACAAGGAAAAATTAAGGGAAATTGAATTAGAAAATGGAAGAAAATATCAAAGAAAAAATTACAAATAATAAGGAAGGGGACAGAAATAGCTGTAGAACAATTATGAAAATAAAAAAGAAAAGAAAATTAGAAAAGAATAGCGGAGGAGAAATTATCTAAAAACAAAGAGTAACAAGACTAAGGAGTGATACAGAAATAAGTCCAATAATTTTGAGAATGAAAGAGAGGGAAATAGAATTATTTATTTATTTAGCGTATGGCTTTTAATAGTGGGGAGACCTAAGGGTTATTCCACTTCGCCGGATAATCTCATTTTCCACAAAGGGAGACATGAGCTATAGTTCTTTTAAAAAGTTCATTTGAAAACATAATTTTTGATTTTAAAACATTGTTGTTTACTAAAACTAAAGTAAACAGTAAAAAGTAAAAAGTTGTTCACAAAATCACTACACAATCGCCAAAAATATTGAATTTTTACTATGAATGAAAAATAGATAAAGACTAATAAGTAAAAAGAGAGGTAGAGGTGAATAATGAGAATAAAAGACGTCGGGGGTAAGATAAAGAAAAAGGGGGGTAGATATAAAGATAAAGAGAGTGAGAAAGAGTAAAGGAAAGGATGAGAGGGAGGAACATAGATATTCCCTTATACCACAAACCCTCAGACAATATCATAATACGACGTAAATTGGGTTCCTCAATACCGATACTAATGTAGTTCATAAGAAAGGTTGTCTCAATTATAATGATGCCATGAAGCACGTAACTAATATAGTTCACGCAACCGGAGAAGAGACCCCACCACGTTGTAAAGTGCATTGCGACGGCGTCCCTTCTCAGGTTGTGCAAACATCATCTGCCAATTATTTCTCAGGCGTGGGCTTCTTCTCTTTGGGTAATTGAATTTTGAAAACTCACAGGAGTGTTTGAGCCGAAGTTTGTTGTAATTTCAGTTTTACATTATAAGTATTAAAAGTACCTATTTGAATTATTAAAAGTATTCACGATCCATGTTTCAACTATTCAAGTCCTCTTATCCTCTTATTTGTTTAATCAATGCTATTGTAGAGCATTACAAAAAACAAATATGGCAGCTGATTCGATTTAAAAAAATACTACGACTCAACATAGATCATGCATCCCCCATGTGTAGGTGTGGGTACCCTCTGGCGGCTCGTACGCACGAAACAGGTGAAGTGCTCGTATCTTTTACTGTACAGCACTTCACCTGTTTCGTGGGTACGAGCCGCCAGTGCTATATTAAGATGAATCTATTGAAAAACGGTTCACGTCATGAAATGTAGGGGTAGCAGTCACTGGCAGCTCGTATCCACGAAACAGGTGAAGTGCCCGTATCTTCTACTGTACAGCACTTCACCTGTTTCGTGGGCACGAGACGCCAGTGGTAGCAGTGAGTACCACGGTTACAAGAATACACGGTCGGGATCACGCCAATATTTCAGCTAGTTGTGATATTTCATTAGCCCTAACAAACGGTATATAAAATTCTTCTAGATGATTGCGAACTTCAGACTTATTTTTGCTATTTGTGATATTTCATTAGCCCTCGAAAAAAGTTACATAAATTTCTGCAAGCTGATTTCGTAGTTCAGACATACAGAAACACATTCTTCTTTATGGGTTCATCAAACGTCATAAAACAATGCTATCATAGTCAATCTACAGAGAATCATGTTCCTTTATAAGGAAATTTAGATCTTCTTCATCTTCTTCCAGAGCCTAATAGACCTGCATACGTTTGTCGTATAAGCTTTCTTAGAGAATTAGAATAATATGTTCATAAGATCAAGAATTGATGTACCGGTTTCGGTTGCTACCTATTATCAATCTGATAAACTTAAACTTGATTTAAAGAACAGCATCATTATTTATACTAACGGTCAAGCACCACCATTGGTAGACGTTTTAGCCAATCACAGTGAACTCCTGCCATTGGCCTAGAAAAGCCCCTCCCCAATAAGCCGTTCATCGCCATTTTGTCACGTTTGTGTAAACAACTAATCGGGGAGGGGCTTGTCTGGGCCAATGGCAGACGTTCACTGTGATTGGCTCAAGCGTCTACCAATAGCTGTGCTTGACCTTCAGTATGAATACTGCTGCTCTTTACAGAGATTGATAATGGTGTAGCAACCGAAATCGGTATTTCGATTTTAAAAATCTGTGTTCCTACAATATCTTGTCTTTTCATTCAATATAGATAACTATCACAATATCACCTCCACAACTACTCAACAAATAACAGATTTCTCAATAATAGGAGAATGATTGGAAATATCTGTATTACTTACTGCAAACTGGAACAGCCCTCTATCAAAGAAGAATAATTCAAGTAACATTTTAGCACTCACCTGAAACAAAGAATTCATAAAATGTTAGAAACTTGATAAAATATTATTGAAAATAAAAATAATTCAAGACAGACGAGAGAGGAAGATAAGTGGCTAAAAAGTAAAATTTGTGAAGAATAAGTAATTGATTAAGAAAACTTCCAGATATTCAATGGAAGACCATTTAAACTTTGAACCTGCATTTTTATATCAAAAGATTGAACAACAAATCACGATATTTCATTTCCTATGAAATCATTACGTAAATTTGAATCATGAATAATTTATTAACCATTATCGATTAATAATCCTGAAAAATCGAAAACCAAAATGTTTCCTGTTTCACACACCACGATTTTTGGTCGTCCGGTTTTTGCTGTCCCTATGAATTTTACCCCCATTTTACACACGATTTTTGGACGTCTAATTTTTTTGATTTATTCATAATTTTACCGGAATGGATGAAGTTTGGCAAACGTGATTATGGTGTACGCAGGGACACATAAAGTTTTTGCTAATTCTGTTAAATGCAGTTGAATTTGAAACGATAACAAAACCCCGAAACGGGACAAAGATGCTTCATGACCAACCAATCATGACGCACATGCTAAAGTAATCCATAAGTGATCACAAAAACATAATAATTCAAATAGTGTCAAAAACATCACAGCACAGCTTTCATCTTGCTGAGAATTCAACAACAACAACCAATCCATCCAACAACATAGAACTTCAAGTAACTAGAATTTTGTAACCAAAAGAACCATATGAGACCATACATACAGAAGCTAGGTTGCGGCTCACTTATAACGTTATAACTGCGTGTTAGACTTAGAAGTGCTCGTATACCATTTGTGCAGTACTAAGTGACGTACGGCCTAACTTTGAAACAGTAGGCAATTCAAGTTACAACCATATGTAAATGCATACAGCCTATTATATAAATGATACACACACACTGCAATAACTTACAATTTGCCTGTTATTAATGAGCAGAAAGCTGAGTGTCATATATACATGTTAGCCGTATGTGTACAGTATCTCATTCCAGTTGCACACCTACGCCTATAACATATATTTAAGTACTTGGAGCCCTTCGCATACAATTTATTGTAACAAGCATTTATATTGTACCAAGTAACATAGCATGCCATATATTGTAAAATATACAGAGGAACACTAGCTTAATGTTGCTATGTTCAGTCTGTCCAAGCAAAGGAGACATTCATGCAAGATGGGAAAATGACTCCAGCTTCGTCAATATCAGTTCGAAAATTATAATTTGGTCTCAATTTCTTGGAAACATTCTGGTCAACAAATTGAGACCAAATTTATGATTTTTGAACGAATATCGACCGAGCTTGAATCATATTCCTCATCTCGCCAGAATGTCTCATTTCCTTGGACAGACTAAACCACTTGAGGTATCATTATAAACACTGGCGGCTCGTACCCACGAAACAGGTGAAGTGCTGTACAGTACAAGATACGAGCACTTCATCTGTTTTATGGGTACGAGTCGCCAGTGATCATAAATCATCTTTACATATTCATCTATTAATATAATAATTTAAAATAAATGTGTACTAGACAGGCAAAAGCAGACCAACTTTCCTTTTCCTTTGTAGACTAATTTCATGACGCCTTCTCTCATAAGGAAATTCACGGATGAAATCATATTATTGTCTCACTGACGTGAAGCAGTACAACCCACCTTATTCCCATAACATGGACCAAACATATGTTAGAACAGCTACAAACGGTAGAACAAATGAAGGGTACTTTGTAGAGCAATCCAGAACATAAAGCTAACATCAGAACAACTTAAAGCATAAAGCTCACAATTGAGAACAGAACAACATTGAAGTTTGTATGAACAAGAAGGAAACTGGAAACATTTTAGGTTGCGAGAAACCTATTTAAGGATGAAATCATAGTGAACTGTAATAAAGGGGTTTATGTTGTCAACTAATTGAATAAATCGGCTTAGGAACAAATGAAGGGTACTAGGATGGAAGTTTTAAAAAGTAGCGTGATTCAAGAGATTTCCTTCTATTTCAGGCATTCTTGTTCCGTGAAGACACAGATGAACTGGAAACATTTTAGGTTGCGAGAAACCTATTTAAGGGCCAAAAGTGAACTGTAATAAAGGGGTTTTATGTTGTCAACTAATTGAATAAATCGGCTTAGGTGATATAAGTGAACCATAGGATGGTAAGTTTTAAAAAGTAGCGTGATTCAAGAGATTTCCTTCTATTTCAGGCATTCTTGTTCCGTGAAGACACAGATGAACTGATATCTATCTTGTAAAGGATGCGATTATGAGCGAATGAGCGTTCAAGCTACTTTCGAGCCATCTTTATACGAGTATTATAATGACCGCTCTTGTTTCTCAGACCATATATTTTTCGATTAATGAGAAGTGGGATTTAAAATTGGCTACAATTCACTTACCTCGGCCTAAAGAAGAAGGCAGTGGCGGATTACCCATTAGGTCTAAAGAGGCCGCACACCGCAAAAATTAAAAAAATATTTTTTTTTCCTCTTGAATTTTATGTAAAAAGTTTACAAAAATTTCACATTCCAGTAAGTTGACATCTAAAATTGGGGAAGAACTGATCCATTTTAAAGCGTTCGTGAAATAAGCTGGAGGTATTGAGAAAACGCTAAAGAATATAATTTACTATTTAAAATTTATCAGGGAAAAACAATTGATAACACTCTTCCCAAACATTGATACTGCACTAAAAATCTTATAATGCATGATGTCTTCAAATGCATCGGGAGAACGGTCTTTCATCATTCTCAAACGTGTAAATAAGAATTACCTACGCAACTCAACCACTGACACCAGGCTGTTCAGCCTATTTGCGTTTGCTGCAAATGCTGAACTGTTGAATGAAGTGAATTTTGATGATTATCTGCATTAAAGCTAGTTTGCTGCATTAAAAGCTAGAAAAGTTGATTTGTAAGGAAATATAAAAAATAAAACTATTAATGTAATCAATGTATAATGTCATTTGTAGGATTTGAATGTTATAACGTGTACAAAGCCACTAACTTAGTTTTAATTGTAAGTCCCAACCTCTTTTATCTTTTGTTTTGTGTAATTCTGTTTTTTGAGTAGGGGGGCCGCAAGTTAGCATTCGCCTAGGGGCCGCTAAGTTCATAATCCGCCACTGGGTGAAGGGTAGCTAATAGAACTAATTAATTAAAAGTAATAAAGACAAATTTACCAAATTCTGTGATTATTAAATTGAATATCACGAGACACAATGAATTAACACTTTCAAAAATGAATGGACTCCATTTTGCATGTTTAATTTTGTATTGTTTTACTTTCATGTTTACTCTTCTATGTTTACTCATTTGCTCTTTACTTGTTTACTCTTCTGCATGTTTTCTCTTATTGTTTATCTGCTATTCTTCTACTTCCTACTTCATTTTTCTTTCTACACGAATTGTTCTGTAGAAATAGAATACTCTGCATTCCATAAACTCTGCCGTTTACATTTACTGAGGTAAACCATAGCTTCATTTGAATATTCTATTATAGGAAGCTATGGGTAAACACATCTTACAGAGTACAGTCTATGGATAGGTAAACCTTCCTTACAGAATACCAATTGAGTAAAAGACAATCCACAGAGAAGGCGAAATAATTGCAGCACATCCAATTTGAACGCGGAGTGTTTTTATAGACGTAACCCAGGTTGCAATTATCCGGAAAACATTTCCCCAATTTATATACCGCTTTGTTATTGGTCGCTGTGAATTGGTCAGCTCAGCCAATCGCAGAGCAGGATAGAGTGTTGAAAGGTGGAAGTAGAAAGAGAGAGGAAACGAATGGAAAGAAAGTTATAGGATGGAAACAGGGAGAATAACGGAAAACGAAGAATAAGAAGAGGTCAGTAAACTATAGAGAAATATGCAGGATATAAAAATACTTTCAATTACTGGCGGCTCGTACCCACGAAACAGGTGAAGTGCTGTACAGTAAAAGATAGGGACACTTCACCTGTTTCGAGGGCACGAACCGCCAGTGCTTGCAATATGTAGGATTGCACATATTTCATCATTGTAATAGATTAAGTTTCCAATAGATATTTTTTAAACTAAGCTAAAATGGGATAAACAAAAAACCTACTTGGATAATATAATTGGGATTGAAGAAGAGATATAATATGCGTTATTTGAGAGCGTAAACTTGGTGAAAATAAATTTTGGACATTTTGGGAACTTCCACTGTTAACTATTTATTATATTTTGAACCGCGAAAATTAGTCCTTGAACCAATAAAAATAAATATAATATTAATATTCCATAATAATAATATGAACCAATAAATATTGATATTAATTTTTTTTAAATCATGCATATCATCCAAATTCATTGAAGGGTGAACAATATTATGAAAAAAGGATTGTTCTTTCAGAAAATCAGTAATAATTTATAATTAGTTTAACATGAACATAGTTGAAGCTTCATACTGCATACAACATGTACACGTCAGTATTTGACATGATGAATTATCAATTTATTTCATAACCAATGTTATAACCAACAAGGAAAGGTTCTACTGAAATTAATCAAGTACAACAAGGGTATCAGATCTTTCGAACAATATATCGACATAATCTGAAAAGTAATTTTCTTCTGTAATCAGTAATACCGACATTGTAACCTTCCACAGCTTTTCTACACTAATAATACCCGTGAATGGAATCCCAGTAATCCTATACGCTTGTAATCAATGCCATAGTCCGTTGACCGAAGAAGACATTCTGGAAAGATGAGAGAATGACTCCAGCTCGGTCAATATTTTTTTCAGAAATAATAAATTTGGTCTCAAATTGTAGATCAGAATGTTCTCTACAATTTAAGGCAAAATTTATAATTTTGGACCAATAGTAATCGAGCTGGAGTAATTTTCCCATCTTGCCAGAATGTCTTCTTCGTTTGAACAGACTATAACAAAAGGTAGAGGAAAACCTCAGTATGTCGATTTTATTCGATTTAATTGAATCTGTCTCGTCCTCTGTAAATTCTGGCTGCTTCTGCTGAATAATTGAATCCTCCTACCGTAGTATCACATACACGGTTGTAATGCTATTACAGTATATTGTTCGCGCAAGTGGGGAAGACACGCTGTTACAATACACTTTACATTGTAACGGCGTGTCATCTCAGTTTGCGCGTAGTATACTAGGGATTGGATGTTTGAAATTGTTTCTAGTTTTTGTTGGTTACGAAAGGGAGAGAAGGTAGGAAGGTAGGAGGAACAAGATGAGGAGGGGGAAGAAGAAGTGGAGCAGGAGGAGGAGGAGCAGGAGGAGAAGGAGGAAGAGGAGAAGGAGAAGAAGAAGGAGGAAGAGGAGAAGGAGGAGGAAGAGGAGGAGAAGGAGGAGGAGACAGAGGAGGAGCAGTTGATGCTGATGAGATGCAGATGATGAAGTGGAGATGAAACAAAAGAATGAGAGTGAGAGAACGAAAAGAGAGAGTGAGCATAAGGAGGAAGAAAAGGATGAGGATGAAAATAAGGATGAGAAAGAGGAAAATGATCAAAATGGAAATGAGGATGAGAAGGGGGAGAAGAATGAGAGTTCAAATAGTGATGAGGCGAAGAAGGAGGTGGAGGAGGTTATAAGACAGGAGAAGGAGGAGGAGGAAATGGAGGAAGAGGTGGGGCAGGAGAGGTGAGGATGAGTAAAGGAGAAGGAGAAGAGAGAAAGGAGGAGAAGAAGGAGAAGGAGGAGGAGGGAAAGGAGCGAATGAAGGAAAGAGACGAAGAGAGAGAAGGAGGAGAAGGAGGAGAAGGAGGAGGAGGAGGAGGAGGAAAAAATAGGAGGAGAAGGAGGAGGAGGAGGAGAAGGAGGAGAAGGAGGAGAGGAGAGGAGGAGGAGAAGGAGGAGGAGGAGGAGGAGGAGGAGGAGAGGGAGGAGGAGGAGGAGGAGGAGGAGGAGGAGGAGAAGAGGAGGAGGAGAGAGGAGGAGGAGGAGGAAGGGAAGGAGGGAGGAGGAGGAGGAGGGAGGAGAGGAGGAGGAGGAGGAGGAGGAGGAGAGAGAAAAGAGACATGAGTGGGGAAGTAGAGAAATTCGAAGAGACACTCGGAGAAAAGTGGTATAACAAAAATTACTGATTACAAAAAGTTAGGCATTCATCTGCTTCTTGTGCGCTCCAACAACTGATGTTGTCAATTAGAGTTGTCACTGAGTTGGGGCTAGGTGATAATTTGAATCAAAAGGGACAACACATTACATCAGCTGATCTTGTACGAGAGAACTCAGGAGGAGAAGAAGATGAAGAAGGAGAAGAGGAGGAGAGAGAGGGAGAAGCGAATGAAGGAAAGAGACGAAGAGATGGGAAGAAATGGGAAACGAGGAGAATGTTAACAATAGGAGGAGGAGGAGGACAGAAAAAAATTAAAACCAAGCAGAGGAAGAAGAGAAAGAGGAATGCAAAAGAGAATTATTAAAATCGCAATAGACAAGGAAGAGAGTAGATAGTATAGAAATGAAAGTGAACCAATAATAACAAAAAGCAGAATGAGCGTTTCAAAATCCAGGATCCCTACCCAAAAAACAAGACTAAATGACACGAACAAAGGTCCCCGTATACTCTGTCCAAGCAAAGAAGAGATTCTGGCAAGATCGGGAAATTACACCAGCTCAGTCAATATTCATTCAAAAATTATCAATTTGGTCTCAAATTATAGATAAAAATGTTTCCTACAATTTGAGACCAAAGTTATGATTTTTGAACAAATATTTACCGATCTGAAGTCATTTCCCCATCTTGCCAGGATGTCTTCTTTTCTTGGACAGGCTATATAAAATTTGCGGTCGCTATGCATCCCTAAATCCTATTAGCGTACAGGGTTTAATAAAAAAAATCCCACCAAAAATTGGATCAAACCTGGAAAACCCACCGCTGGAAAAACCATCGAGAGTTTTCCTCGTGACGGCAGAACTTTCCTTACCAGTGGGTGACAGCGTAAATAATGTATAAGGATTTTCCACTCGTGGAAATACTTTCCAGCAGAAGAAAAGCTCCCACGACATTTTTCAAATTGTACAGTAGGTGTGGATTGTGGAAAAAAGAAAATGATTGCAGGAGAAAAAGTTTTCCCATGATTTTCTTGTTATTTTCTAAGAGAAAGTTTGTTTTGCTGGAGAACTTTGCCTTGTAAATACAAATTTAATTTTGCGAATGCTGTGTATTGAGGAGCAGTTTGAGTCCTTGAGAAAAGGGGTTTAAGAGAAGAAATATTTTTAATGAAAGGTTAAGTTGTAACGATAAATAGTAATGAATGAGATGTTGAACGAGTGGAAATTAAGTGAAAAAATATTTTTGCTTAGTAGAATTTGGTAGATTAGTTCCAAAATAATAATGTTATTGTATACCGAATATTATTTTCAAAAGACGTTCAGAATGATAATACCCACTACAAAGTTTGAAAGAGGATGTTAACCGAATAAAAAAAAACTTACCAAAATATGATGGATTAGTAATTTATTCTGTACTATGTATCAGGTAAGTGTACAAACTAATAACTTATACCAGTAATCCTACCTTTGATTTGAGTCCGTAGTGTATGATTATAGAATGAAAATACTCTATATTAGGCAGAGTTAGGACTAGGAAGTCCTTTCTTCCACTCAACCTTAAGATTATAATAATCTAATCTTAATCTCGCTTAAATTCCGTTCAGAAGGGATTCGAAATTCATTGAACACAGCATTTCTAGACCTAATCTGGACCTGTTTACCAAATTTCAACATTTTCTGCCAATTGGTTCTCGAAAAATCTAAGAAAAACTCCAAAAATATTAAAAATCTAATATTGAGCGCAACCTTAGGAAGTGTATTGGACATAGTTCGAAACTTGATTCAATATCTTCCCAATTAGTTCATCTATAATCTCGCTGAACCATTGAATTTAGTTAGGATTGGTCGAATCAAGGCGCAAGATCTGCAACCCGCAATACATATACAATTTTGAAAACCTGGTTACTGGCGTAATCTTGAACGAATTTCAAAAACATTTCAACACAACATTTCTAGACCTTATCTGAACCTGCCTACCAAATATCAGCATTTTCTACCGATTGGTTCTCGAAAAAATGAAGAAAACGCAGAAAAACTATAGAAAAACTCAAATATTTGGTGTATCCTTGAAAAGTTTCTAAAACCCGTTCTTAGCGCGCGTCTAAACGTCCAATAGAACATGCCTGCCAAATTTGAACGCATTCGGTTCAGTGGATTTTTAGTTCTGGTGATGAATGAATGAATGAATGCATTTCGCTTCTATATAGAGATGATTAAAAAAATGACCAGTTTAAACATTATTGTGAATCTTATAAAATAGTGGATGATAATTCCAACTAGAATGTTACAATATTCTTCAGTATCTTACTATGTAACAGTATCACATTAACTATTTATTCATTATTTGATTACAACAATACAAGGAATGAGAAAAAGAAGTTCGCCCAAAACTTCTACCAATTAATAAATTAGATAAAAATTTTCATATTCAGCTCATGCCCGTTTTAAATATCATTTAACAGTATATTTTCTATTAACTTTAACTTCCAATAAAACAGAATCACGAAAACAATCCAATACTCATTGTGAAAAACAATCAAATTCGCATGTTATAATTACACTACAGACACAATTGAATACTGGGATGATATTGCTACATTTCAGTGACGATAAAGTGTCCAGATAAGAAGAGCTAATAAGTTGTACTTTGTAAGCTTAATAAACTCTATGTAGAAAATTACCCTCCTCAAATTTTGTAGTAGCCTAGGTAATTTCTGAAACATTTGTACAAATGCAGTATTCTACAACAACAGCAGCGATTTTGAAACTAATCTTTATTGTTTTACTAACCCATAACAGTACTTTACTACTGACCTACAACACAAATTCTCTATGAACCACAAATAAATTCGCCGTTTAGTATAGTCTGTCCAAGCAAAGAAGAGCCTCTGGCAAGATGAGGAATGACTCTAGCTCGGTCAATATTGGTTAAAAAATTGTTGATTTGGTCTCAAATTGTAGATCTGAACGTTTCCTACAATTTGAGATCAAATGTTTGATTTTTGAACCAATATTGACCGAGCTGGAGTCATTTTCTCATCTTGCAAGAGGTTCTTCTCTGCTTGTTCACACTATATCACTACAGGACAATAACCGTACCTATTATTTGCATATTAAAACCTTTGTAGTCCATTATAAATCCATTCAACTTCTATTAAATACATACCACAACGTTTGAGAACAAACTGAACATGAAATACAATATCTTGGATTCGATCTTGAACCCTATTGGCTAAAGAATTAGTGTCATGCATGGACTGCTTGTGCTCTAGTTTTGGCTCAATTTATACTTTTTCACCTCCTCCTCCTCATTCCCTTTTTTTCCTTTTTCTTCTTCTGCTTCTTCTTCTCCTTCTTATTATTCTTCTTCCCCTACTTGTTCTTCTCCATCTTCCTTCATTCTTTTTTCTCCTTGATTTTCTTCTTCCTCTTTCCATTATTTACTCTTTCCATCTTTTTCTTCTCCTCCCTTTCCTTATTCTATATTCTTTTTTATCCTACATCTACTACTTATATATATATATATATATATATCTACTCATACATATCTTCTTCTTCCACAATTTTTTTCTCCTAATTCCTATTCTTATAACTGTGTTCATCCAACTCTTCTTCATTCTCTTCATTTTCTCACTGTCATTTTTTTCTTTCATCTTCACTTCATCATTATCTGCATCATCTGCTGCTCCTCCTCCTCCTCCTCTTTCTTCTTCTCCTTCTCCTACTCAAATTATTCATCTTTTATTATTACATTCCTTCTCTTTCCAATTCCATATATTCTACCTCTCCTTCTACTTCTTATTCCTATTCTTCGTCTTCCTATGCCATTCCACTTCTATACGTTTCATTTATACTTCTTTTTCTTTAGGGTGTCATGCATAAACTGCTTCTGTTCTAGTTTTGGTTCCTTTTCGACTTCCTTCTCTTCTTCCTCCTCCTTCATCTTTTCTTCCTCCTTCTTCTCCACCTAATTTCCCACTTCTTCTTTTTTCAACTATTCTTGATTTCAAGCTTCCCCTTGATTAGCTCCTACATTGAAATCTCTTTTTTCTCATCCACCTACTCTTTCGCTTTTCTTCTACATTCCTGATATCTTTTCACGCCTTTCCTCTCCTCTTCTTCTTCTTCTTTTTTTCCTTTTTCTTCTTTTCTTTTCTTTTTCTTCTTCTTCTTCTTCTTCTTGCTATTCTTCTTCTCTTTCTACTCCCACCTACTTCTAAATGCATTGACCGTCCTCGACCTCTAATAATATTGTTGTTGCTTATGCGACAATAACACGCAACTAAACCCACTGATAACCATTAAAGCCAGCTTCATTTTAGTATAGAAAACAGACTTTTCAAATGTATTTCTGTTCGGTTTTCATGCTTTCTAAGCGGTGTATACATGGTCTTCCGATTAATTTAATGCAAAAAACATTGCAATAGGATTCATGATATAATAGTTTCTCACAATTGGATTTACACTATTTCTTCCATTTTTCATATTTTTGGAGTTTTATGGAAATTTCCCAACTTATTTTTCTGAAACAGCTGTACACGTTCCTGGCAAAGTTCAAGGGTGTGAGACTCAGCCAGAATTCAAAATTACCTTCGTTTTGCCCCAATCGATAACGACCTACTTTTGGAGTGAACAAGTGAAAGTGAAGTTGAATTGATTCAAGTAGCAATTAGAGTACAGTATTTCTCAACAACAATTGTTATAATTCCCCTATTTTGACTTTGTGTTGTGTTTCGGTTGTAGCCTTCTTAATTCAAGTCTTCTACATTCAAAAGGAACTTTTTCAAATTCAAATTCCAATAAATTATGAAAAGAGGCTTAATGTGGAAAAAGCTATCATCTATCATCTCCCTTCATGTTCTGTTGTTCTCCTCGAAAACTATAATTTATTCATTTGACGAGATCAAAATCCTGCTCATGATAATTATTATCAATGACTTATTCCACAAAATACGATTAAATTATTGTAAACTCGGTAAAAAATTGACGAAACAAGTAAAAATTGGCATCATTGATAGAATGTTGAACAATGAAGTTTAAACTTAGGGCTATTTAAAATAATTGATAAGAAATAAAAAATCAAATACCCTTTTTTAAAAAACTTAAAAAGCATTATTTTTGACTTGTGAGACTCTGTGAGTATTATTCTAGTCACATTGGAAATGGGCTCAAGCTCGAAACATGTCAATAAAATAGTTATAAAGTTTAAAAAGAAAACTTGATTTTTAAATTTTTATTAATGTTGAACAATTTTGAAAAGATTTCAAAGAATGATAGTTTTTTCAAACTCAATCCAATAAACTAAAATAACTTATCTCTGTTCTGATGAACAAAAATAATGTTATTTCTGAAAAGAATTATTCAACAGTCACTCCTCAACATTTTATTTGTATGTTATTGAAGATTGATGATCAAAACGTTTTCTATTGCTTCTGGAACACAAAATAGTAGCTTTAAAACTTTTAAATTGACAGAAAATTTGCGACAGATTCACCCGAATTGCGATTGCGACATGAATTCGTACAGTAATTGACTACTAATCTATTGGAAACAGAATTTGATGTGATGGAACACCAAGAATTGTTTGGAACAAACCCAACATCCACACCATTTTCAGACTGAAACCAGTTAATCCGTTGCAAAAATCACAAAAAACGAATGAAAATTGAATGAAATCGGAACAACATGATCAACTTACTCCCACATAGTAAAGTTTTCGCAAGCTGAGAAGACACGCTGTCACATACACTTTACATTGTAATGACGTGCCTTCTCAGCTATCACGAAAAATAAAATATCAATGACAGATTACAACCTAGACTGGATTTAATTCAGCTACAGCAAATCTGTCGCAAGCTTTGTGCGGTATTCATTGTACAAAACTCCGGTTCTATAGCCTGTCCAAGCGAAGAAGACATCCTGGAAGATGGGAAAATGACTCCAGCTCGGTCAATATTCGTTCAAAAATTACAAATTTGGTCTCACATTGTAGAACAGAATGTTTTCTACAATTTGAGACCAAATTCATAATCTTTGAACAAATAATGAACGAGCTGTAGTTATTTTCCCTTCTTGCCAGAATGTCTTCTTTACTTGGACAGACTATAGCTGAGCTGTGTGAAAACCCCGGTCTTCCACACAGTTAAATTGACATTACACAGTTTAGCGCGGTTTGTAAATATCCGCCTTGGTGTGAAAGCTCCCAATCGCGTCAATGCTTTTAATTTCCGCGCGCGGCAATTTTTTCTTCATTCGATTTTTCCAGAGCCGCCACAAATCTCAACACAGGATATTAAGTGTTATCCAGGCAATTTCACCAACATTCACAAATCTGTCTCTCTCATACTAGTCTTCTTTTCAATTCCTTTCTCTCTTTCCTTCCGTTCTTCAACACAAACATTCTCAATTCCTCTCTCTTTTTCGAATCCTACCTTTCAATCAGTTTCAGTTTATTTTTTCAAGTTCGTTCTACCACAGAATAAATACGAGAGTTTTTCCACTACTATCCTTCCTTATATTTATTTTCCCTTTTGTCACTCTTTCTTGTCTTCTTATTTCTCATTTTATTCTTCTTCAACTTATTATTTCTCATCTTAATCTACTATTCTTCCCTGCCCGTGGGCCTGTGTATTTACCACTCCAATAAAATAAATGAAAAATAAATGAGACTCAAATATCCTTTAAAAACTTTAAAATCATTAAAACACAGACATGTTCCGGGACATTAGCCCATTATCAATGTGGATAAAATAATAATGATTGAAACATGTCTGTGTTTTAATAATTTTAAAGTTTTTAAAGGGTATTTGATTTTCCTTTATTTTTCAATTATTTTAAATAGCCCTAAGTTTTAAAGTTCAGTTTCCAATTTATTTTCTTTATAATGTATTTTTTATAATCCAATCATCTCTCAATTTCTCAGTACTTCTTCGCCTTATTTCTCCTCCCTTTTCTTACCTTGTACTTGAACTGATTTTTTCTAATCATCCCAACGCTTTCCCACTATCTACCACACATTCATTCCCTCTATTATCTCTTGTTTCTTACTCTCTCGTACTCTTCCTCATATCTCTCTTCTATAATTTTTCCATCAATGGACAAATGTATGATTTTCATGATTAAAGTTAGCATTCTCATTTAACTAATAATTGAGACTTCTGATCCAATGATTAATAAAAACATCATTATTGCATAGCAGTTGCAACTATTGTACAATTCAACAGGTTTTGTATTATTGTATTTTGTTAAATAATTATTATCAAGGTTTTACTCGAGACATCTTTGGAATAACTAGTTACTTATAAGCACATCAAGAATTAGTGCAATTTTGGAACTGAGCAGAAATATAATAATCTATGCTCTAGATTTTTTATTTTTTATGTTTTCTATCACAACTTCTCTATCACATACAATCTATCTTCTTTTTGTCAACAAATTTCCTTTCATCTAAATTTTCTCCAGCTCTTTCTTCTCATTCTTCTCCACCTTCTTCTTCTCATTCTCTCTCTTCTTCTTCTTCTTCTTCTTCTCTTCTTCTTCTTCTTCTTCTTCTTCTTCCTCCTTTATTCTTTTTTCTCCTTGATTTTCTTCTTCCTCTTTCCATCTCTTTCTTCCTCCTCCCTTTCCTTATTCTATATTCTTTTTTCCTACATCTACTACTCATATATATATTCTTCTTCCACAATTTTTTTCTCCTAATTCCTATTCTTATAACTGTGTTTATCCAACTCTTCTTCTTTCTCTTTATTTTCTCACTGTCATTCTTTTCTTTCATCTCCACTTCATCATTATCTGCATCATCTGCTGCTTCTCCTCCTCCTCCACCTCTGTCTTCTCTTCTCCTCCTCCTCTTTCTTCTCCTCCTTCTCCTTCTCCTACTCAACATATTCATCTTTTATTATTACATTCCTACTCCTTCTTATTCCATATATTCTACCTCTCCTTCTACTTCTTATTCCTATTCTTCGTCTTCTAATGCCATTCCACTTCTATACGTTCCATTTATACTTCTTTTTCTCTAGGGTGTCATGCATTGTTCTAGTTTGTTATAGAACTGCTTTTGTTCTAGTTTTGGTTCCTTTTCGACTTCCTTCTCTTCTTCCTCCTTCTTCTCTTCCTTCTTCTCATCCTTCTTCAGCTCCAAATTTCCCACTTATTCTTCCAACTCTTCTTGTTTTCAAGCTCCTCCTTGATTAGCTCCTATTCCTACAAGTTATCGAAATCTCTTTTCTCTCATCCACCTACTCTTTTTCTCTTCTTCTTCTTCTTCTTCTTCCTCATCTTCTCCTTCTTCTTCTTCTTCTTCTTCTTCTTCTTCTTCTTCTTCTTCTTCCTCTTCTTCTTCTTCTTCTTCTCCAACTTCTCATCTTTCTCCTATTCTACTTCCCACACTCCGCTTCTTTTTCTCGTCTTTCACGGCTTGATATGTATGCAAGTGACAGCTCTCATTGCTGTAATCTATATTGAAAACGCGGAGTCACATAGCTTACCTTGCATATAGTAATAGTAGGCACGATATTACAAAAATTTTATTTTTCACCTCTATAATATATTCATTTCAACTCGACACTATAGGAAGCAACAGGATAGCACTCATCTTATTTATCGATTTCTACCAATATCGATGTTTTACTCACGATGTTTCTCACTTATCGATGTTGAGGTGAAGAAATAGCGATGCTCAAAACATCGATTTTTCGTCTTTCGATACCCATTACTAGTAAATTGTATGAAAACGTCGTGTCTTCTCGGCTTGCTCACTTAATTTATCGATATTTACACCAAATTGTTGAAATGAGTTCGCCTTCGAAACACGTTTGTGATAATTAGATAAACAAGTGGCCTCTAGTCAGTATAAAGTTTTTATTTGTTACACAAATATATTCATTCAGTTCAATATCCTTAATTTATTTATTTTCTTACTTTATTACTGTTTCGGAAATTCCTGAATTAGAAACAAATATTTTCTTAATGAGTTATTATAAATAAATGAATTTATTCATTCAATTGAGTTTATTTATTTACTTAGTTAATAATAGTCTTAGGAATTCTTAGATAAGAAATCATATTTTCACGACTCAATTCAATGCATGAATAACAAACCAGGATAAAAAACTGGAAAATTCAAGTTGATGCCAGATGAATCAAACCACAACTTCCTATGATTGCGATATAAATTAAATTATTCAATTCCTACTAGAATATTTCATTAAAGTACGAGTTTACCCACACTCAATACCTCGTCTTTAGTATCTTTTTGAGAGGAGAGTGACACACAGATTTATACTCAGATGATACATGTATTAAATCAACAGACAACAAGCATTGCTTCAATAGCGGCAAAAGACTTCTTTATTAAAAATCCTAATTTGATACATCAATAATCTTTTGTATCTTCTTATAAGGCAACTCAACCTTGCACTAACAGCGACATCTTCTTTTCATAAACGTTTAACTTTGTGCTTTTACCAGACCTTTACACTAATTGCAGTTTCAATAAACAGTTATACAAAAGACTATACAGAACTATACAGATTATACTAAAGACTAAACAGAATACAAAAGACTATACTTTATTGTAAGCGGTTCATAGATCTTCAGAAGTATACCTTGGTCACGAAATACAACAAATGCAGTAGGCCTACACTTGATAATTCATGAAAAAATTCAATGCAATGCTATTATGATCCAGCCAAGCAAAGAAGACCCTCTTCCAGAATGTCTACCATTCAATGCTGCCATCAGTCGAAATGAAAATTGTTACACTCTCACCATCAGTCACAAACAAAATATTATGAAATACATTTAATAAAATATAGAATATATTCTTACAAAAAATATATTTTCATTCGTAAAATGAATATTATGTTTTTTTAAACAGTCGAAAAGTGTGCTTTGTTGATTCAGCCTCCTGGAGCCAAAGGAGCCAAACACGGTAGGTTGGCTGAACTGATTTCACACTATATCTTCAGATCTGCGCATGCGTAGTTACACTCTCACTTCCCTCCGCTATCTTGAAAGAGGATCTACTTTGCTTGATGGACTTTATCAAATAGTGATAGTATATAATAATTGACTGATTAGCCATCTTAGCATTTGAAAATGACTATAATTAGTTGAAACATGTAAGGCATTGAAAAAATAATTTAAAAGGATACTTTGATAATTATTTAAAATAGAAAACAGTGATAGTAAAGTATTGAAAAACATGTCACATGAAAATTTAAATTTGTAGTCTGTTTTAAAAAACATACAAGGTACACTTGAACGTTATCAAATTGTAACAGTCACTTATTAGAAATAATTTCAGATAAAAAATTGAAATCGAACTCCTTATAAAAACATACACGATGGAGTTCAATGTACTGCCGAGTATCCAGGTGGTCTTGAATTGCATAAATTGTACTTTGAATTACATACAACTACTGCCTTCAACTCAACTAGATTTAGGACAAGAGTGATTGCAACTAACTTGCCTTAAACGGGTATAGTCTGTCCAAGCGAAGAAGACATTCTGGCAAGATGAGAAAATGACTACAGCTCGGTTAATATTGGTTCAAAAATTAAAAATTTGGACTACAAATGTAGGATACATTCTGATCTACAACTTAAGACCAAATTTATATTTCCTGAACCAATATTGAGTGAGCAGGAGTCATTTTCCCATCTTGCCAGAATGTCTTCTTTGCTTGGAAAGACTATAGTCGATAACAGAACGAATCCATTTTATATTCCAAGCACATGCAAGGCAATACAAATAACAGTAGAGTTGGTAACCTAGTCGGGCGACGTTTGTCTAAAAAAGAGTAGAGTAGAGTTATAGTCTGTACAAGCAAAGAAGACATTCTGACAAGATGAGAAAATTACTCCTGCTTGGTTAATATTGGTTCAAAAATTATAAATTTGATCTCAAATTGTAGATCAGAATGTTTCCTACAATTTAAAAACTAATTTTTAATTTTTGAACCAATACTGACCGAGCTGAAGTATCCCAACTTGCTAAAATGTCTTCTTAGCTCCACCAGACTATGCTTGGGTGGGTAACTTTTGTAAAACAAACAAATAAATTGGACCCCTCACAGTGGCTCCTATTTGAGCAGGATTTTTATCACGTGACGTCACAAAGGTCACGTGAGCTTACTAACTTGATTGCGACAGGAGGTTAAATAAAAGGGTTTAGTGATACCCAATTATTAAACCCTTTTCGACTGTTTTGTTACCTTCCAGCTATCTCCAGTGACTTTTCCTTACCGTGATTCATCATTTTACTCTTTTACTTTCAATTCTTATTCATCTATTTATTTATTAAATTAATATATTTATTCACTTATTTATTGATTTGAAATCCTTGCTGAATATTTTTAAAGACGAAATTTGAATTTTCAGGCCAGATTCTCAAGAAAACTGCTAAAGGCTACAAACAAGATCAGGAAATCCAATATTTTAGTAAAGAAAACATGAGAAAGTGGTACATCAAGGAGGGTATGTGAGTATAAATAATATTTATTATATAAATAATAATATATTATATAGGTATTTTTGTTCACTTTGTTATTAAGGCTACTTATGTAAAATGAATCAATAAAAAAATCAAAGTACCCTTAGAATAAGTCAACTTTTTCTCACAACTAGTTTCGAACTATCAAGTAATTTTTCATAATAAAATGAAATAAATGTCACATTCATAAAACTAAGGAAAAATTAACTTATTTCAAGGGAACTTTGATTATATATTGATTTATTATACGTATTTATTTTTCAATCATTTGAAAGCCATACTAAAGCTGTATATTTTCTTCAATACAATATTTCCATTTTCAGTCCAAATTCTCAAGCAAATTAAGCAGCTAGATAAGAAAACCCAATTTTTTAGTTAAGAAAGAGTGGGAAGTAACAAAGAAGTAATACAATAAGGAGAAA
Organism: Sogatella furcifera; assembly: GCA_017141385.1. Taxonomy (NCBI): domain Eukaryota; kingdom Metazoa; phylum Arthropoda; class Insecta; order Hemiptera; family Delphacidae; genus Sogatella; species Sogatella furcifera. Next base: position 8,584,171 of record CM029557.1, read on the forward strand.
TTATATAGATAGCATTATGTGGAGAAAAAAGAGCAAAGGGGAGAAGGAAATTTCCTCGACGAAGAAATACGAAGCATGATGTGGAGAAGGAAGAATGAAGGGGAAAAATAAATTTCCTTGACATAAGGGTGGGAAAAAATATCCTTGAGCGAAGGAGAAGATGAAACCCTTGACGGGTTATGAAAGAAGAAATTTCTTGAAGAAATAAATCAGATTATCCATTCAGTGATTCAAAATTACAGAAACAGTGTTCGTCTAAATTCAAGCAAAACCAAGATTTGAAAAAAGATGAAGCAAACCCGAATTTATGCAACTCATTCCAGTTCCGCTATGTCTGTCCAAGCAAAGAAGACATTCCGGCAAGTTGGAAAAATAACTCTGACTCGGTCAATATTAGTTGAAAAATTATAAATTTTATTTCAAATTGTTGGAAACATTCTGATCTACAATTTGAGACCAAATTTACAATTTTTGAACCAATATTGACCGAGCTGGAGTAATTTTCCCATCTTGCCAGAATGTCTTCTTTTACTGTAACTTAGTTGTTATTTCTGCCACCGACCAACCTACTTGTCAACTAGAATCAAGATAAAAGCAAGCAACGAATAAGAAGCACACAGCAAAGAAGAATGACAAAACAAGACTTCAAAGCAAAAGAATAAATTAATGAACTTACAATGGCGAATAAGGTCGCTCACGATGTCTGTATTCAATACGAATAATGAGATCTTGTTCACTTTCTCCAATTCCATTTTTGATACGGAGTAATATTTTTTATTTCATATACGACGCACTGTGGTTCATGATACACAACTTCACTGTTTGATACACTAGAAAAAACGTATCTACACGATGATCACAACGGGAAAATTCAGTTAATTCTGCCTAACAATACAAATTAGATTTATAGATTTATTAATTTGTTATACATGAATAACAAACTTTTAATAAAGCATTCAGAAAGATCAATTACTCAATACAATTTTATTGTATTTAATTTACTCAAATAGTAGAATTATTTATTTATTTATTTATTCATTCGAAAAAACACAATAAAGTGTTGAAACACAGACATTAAAGTCCAACTCGTCTTTTTCCCAATTTTTGGTTAAAATCAAGGAGGTTCATGGAGATGTTCAATGAATGGGGAATTTGAACTCATAAAATGACGTCATTCTACGTTGGTACGTTGGTTATCTTTGATTGGCTTGGGTGCAACCGGCATTTAAATTGTCGTAAAAATAATTAATTGTTGTTAAAAAACATAGAACAAAACTGAACTTAATAACTTAGGGCTGTTTAAAATAATTGAAAAATAAATTAAAATCAAACACCCTTTTAAAAAACTTTAAAATTATAAAAACACAGACATGTTTAATGGCCTAATGTGCCGAAACATGTCTGTGTTTTAATAATTTTAAAGTTTTTAAGAGGGTGTTTGATTTTAATTTATTTTTTAACATAGAACAAACTACAGAAAATTTTGATAAACATTTTTCAAAAAATAATTATTTATACGTATTTAATCTCAATGCTTTATTGATATTGCAATGGTTCATGGTTGACTCAATTATAATTCAGATTATTACACGGAATTATTTAATAGAGCAAGATTAATCCCTTATCAAACACCCCTCTTATACCATGGTAGATGAGAAGAATATCATTGGATTTTATTGGATTGGTATTGGATAAGTAGAGGGAAAAATTCATATTAGACTCATCAAGTGTTCCACTCCAAGGAAATCTTTAGTAAAAGACGAAATATTAATTAGATGTTGAAGTGGAACCAGACAGAGTTTAAACTGAGCAACTGTCCAATTAAGAAGGTATTTCTAACATCGAGTTGATAATTCATTTCATTTTTATACTTAAATTCGTAATTCCTGGTACTATGATGAATTCACAACTAAAATATAAATTGAAATCCACACAGAACTTCAAAAAATTTGAAATCGGAGAAAAATAGTGATTGATTAAAGTCTGAATACATTAATTAAAACCGCCTTAATTAATTAATCTAATGAGAAATCGGGCAAAGTGTATGCTGTGATTTAAGCTGGATCAGAGTGCTGGAAACCCCAAAGTTAATTAATCCCCCCCTTCTCATAACCCCCCCCCCCAACCACAGGCCGATTAATTCACAAAGCTCTCAACTCCATTGGCGAAACTATGAAGAGAATTTCGCACTGCCTTGAATCTTCACGGTTGCTATTTTAGACGAAACAACTTGAACCAATTAAAAGTTACGGGTTAAGAGGGGATCTTAATGTTGTTGAATTCCTGTTACTCAAGACTGAACACGGAAATATTGGGTTTTCCTAACCATTAAAGAATATACAGGTTACCTCACAAAGGTTGTAAGAGCCGTCGAACAAAGATACAACTTAATGTGAAATTTCTTTCTCTCTCCAAACATATTTTTAGAGTTCGATTTTGACTGATAGTTTTTGAAATAATAACGAATCAATGACGGTAAGTAGGTCTATACCAAAAATATCGAAACATCTCGAAAACAAAGGTCGATAGGAGAAAATTTCTCTGAACATTTTTTGTTGGAAAATGCACGTAGAACCTATGAATGACATACCCTCCTTTGGGAGATTGTAGTTAGTTAAGACAGTCAGTCGTTTCCCGTCTCTGGAGGAATAGTAATTGTTGCATTTACACTCTAACTGATAAACTGCATGTTATTCAGAGGTGTTCTGCGCCGCCAATTGGTTGCGAAGACTGATGGTTGAGAGGATCAACGTGCTAACCACAAGTTACCTCTATCCTGGTCGATGATTATCTGCTTGGCGGGGTGGAGGGGGCGGCTTCGGCTCGGCCAGTGTTGGTTCGGGGACTGTGAGTTCTGTTTGAGAATTTATGGCTTTTGGGCCGGTATTGGCCGGGCTGGGGCCGTTTTCCCGTCGTGCCGGGGTGTATTCTTGGCTTGGACGGGCTGTATAGTGGAGTGAATTTGAAACTGGCAAACAGCTTGTAGGCCTAGCCCCTTCATGGGCTGTTGAGCCAGACATACATACATACATATCTATGAATGACAGCTGTTAAAAAACTTCGAGAGACACTCTGTATTACTATACAATCTAGGGGGGAAAGGTATTATGCGATGAATATCACGGTTCAAAAAAAGGTTCATAGAACTTGAAATCGCTCCACAAGAGAGAATATAAGCGAATTATTCTTATCATATGAAAATTGATTATTCTATTCTTTCTGCGCTCCACTTAGTGAGTAGACAAAATTGCAAGAAAAGCAAGAAGAATTGAATTGAAAAACAGCCATAATGATAAATCAGTTATTATAAGTTAATAAATATGTTAATATATTATAATATATAAATCAGTCTATATGTTATAACCTACATTTGGACTGCTTATTTAAGAAAAATTGGAAAAAGGACAGTTATAGGCTTAATCCTGTTGACCATTCCATTTAAAAATATTGCGTACATTAATGTGAATCAATAATAATAAATGGATTTTTTATAGAAATTTTCAGTGGAAAATATTGAACTTTTTTGAAAATTTAAATCCGAGAATCCTTCTTGCAACTGGACAATTGTTGAAAATAAAAAATGAATCCGTGCATCCTTCTTAAAATATCAAAGCTAGTTTACAAAACACTCGTAAAGCTAGCCTTCCCATATGCTACATTTGAAATCCTAGTATAAACAGTGGAAGTGAAAACGTTTCAAAAATGTTTACATTGACTTGAATCATTCGTTGATCCTATAGCAAACTATATGGGTGTATAAATAAGAATATTATTGCGTATTTTCTTCCCATGGAATAGAAACGTAACATTTACAATAGACTATAGAGCATAAATCACATTCTACAAACAAGAAATAATGTAAATCCTATTAACTGTTATAATGGACTTGATCATATCCAATTAAATAATTGCTCCATCAAGTTATACTTTGTATGAGAAAATCATCATGAATTTCCATTAACATTTGATAATAACTAACATTTCTGGAATAAGACACATTCAACGAAATTATGAGTGTAAATTCAAGAGAAATATTTCCATGATATCAATTCTTCAACATCAAAAGCAATAAATCTTCAATATTGCATTAATTTGTATTTGAAAAGTACTCGATACAGATTTTCGACTTGGGAGTTCTAAGTGTGATTTCATAATTCAAAATTTTTTATTAACTTTCATGTACCCAATATACAGCTTTCTACATGTAAAAATTCATGAATAGTAATAGTGGATCTGGATCAAGTGAAGGATTTGTTGGAAATTGGAAAACCCGTTTTTGAAACGAAAATTTCTTTAGTTTGGAAATTCGTGAATAGTGATAGTGGGTCTGGATAAAGATAACCTCTACCTTATTGGGAATATTCATCGGAATTCGGATAAAAAAATGTTCTGGACTTTATTTTCTGTTATTAGATAAATAAATAATAATTAATAACTGATAAAAAATAAATAAATTCAATAAGTTTATTATATTTTTTCGAATGAATAGATAGCCTAAAAATAAGCTCATAAGGAATCATTTTTCATATTAGAAACAACGTCTAATGGGAAAAGTATCCCTTATACAAATTTCTTTAAAAGCAATAATATTTTCTATTTATTTTAATTTATTATAATATTTTCTATTTTATCAAAAACAATAATATTTTCTATTTATTTTTCCAAACTACCTACACACACTACGATAAACTGTATAGTAACACTTTCAAAACACGTCACATTCTGATAAGCCTTCAAAATTGATAAGACTTTTCTCACTCAAGTACCCGGTAAATAGAGTTGCATGCTACACTGTCAAAACTGCACTTAACTATGTTTTAAGCACACGACACGGTACTTCAAACTTATCGAAGTTGACGCTTCAAGCGGGCACAGCTGACTGAACCGAAAGAGCATTCCTTCGCGCTAGACAACTTGACTCGCTTACAGAGAGGAAGCGCCTCGACTGCGCACTTGAATTTTGTAAGCTCTGTAATCTGGGACCCTCCTGATCTCTAAGTTTTGAATGATAACATAACATTACATAAACGTTACTACTAATTTTTACTCTGCATTCTAAAGAATTTTGAAGAAAGTTATTGACAACTAGCTGGCAGGCTCGCTACGCTCGCCTTCTCCGACTGGACCCCGACAGTATCGGCGGTGTGAGTCAAACTGCAAAACCTTTGTCAGAGTCAGCTGAGACAAACAGGCTCGCTTCGCTCGCCTGCAAAATCCGTTCAGAAGGAATTCGAAATTTATTGAGCACAGCATTTCTAGACCTAATCTGGACCTGTTTACCTAATTTCAACACTTTCTGCCAATTTGTTTTCGAAAAAGCCAAGAAAAACTCCGAAAAATAGTAAAACGCTAATATTCAGCGTAACCTTGGGAAGTATATCGAATATAGTTGGAAACTTCATTCAATATTTTCAAAAATAGTTCTTCTATAATCTCGCTAAACCATTGAATTTACAGTAAGGATTGGTCGTATCAAGATATGCAACCCGCAATACATCTAAGATTTAAGAAAAAACACTGATAACTGGCTTAATCTTGAACGGAATTCAAAATTTTTTCAACACAACATTTCTAGACCTTATCTGAACCTGCCTACCTAATATCAACATTTTCTACCGATTGGTTTTCGAAAAAATTAAGAAAACGCCGAAAAACTTGAATATTTGGCGTATCCTTGAAAAGTTTCTAAAATCCGTTCTTAGCGCGCGTCTTAACGTGTAACCGAACATGCCAAATTTGAACGCATTCGGTTCAGTGGATTTTTAGTTCTGGTGATGAATGAATCAGTCAGTCAGTCAGTCAGTGCCATTTCGCTTTTATAGATATAGATTGAAAAAATACAAATAATGACAATTTAAACGGTTGAAGCTTGGAGGAGAGAGGAAGCATCGGAGAGTGTTGTGGAGAAGCAGACTGTGGAGAAGACGGCATTTGAAAGGGATAAAGCCAAAGCCAAAGAATAAGAAGTACTATTTAAATGTTGAAAATACTTTCTATCAGCAAGTATTCAATACTACACATTAAGCTAACTTTTCTGTTCAATTAATTTTATTCTATCGTTCGATCTGGGATATCGAAGACATAAAGTCGAAAGTCGATACAGAAGACATCTGACATAAAGTTGAAAGAACGAATGATGAACAGGCCTCGTTGCATTGAAATTTGCAAAATGTCAAGAATACTCTCCACTGAATATTCCTATTATATTTGTGAAGGTAATATAGTACTGTAATATCCTGTAGGCCTGATGCAGTACACTTTGCACCATCTTCCTTAGTTCACTTCTCGTTTTCTCCTTCCTCCTTCCTCCTTTTCCTCCTTTCCTCCTTCTTTTCAATCCTTCCTCCTTACCTCTCTTCTTTCTCTTCCTCTCTTTATCTGCTCTTCTTCTCGTTACCTCTCCTCTTCTTCTCCTTCTTCTCCTCCTTCTTCTTCTCCTTCTCCTCCTCCTCTTCTTCTCTATTGTCCTTCTTCTCTCCCTTCTCCTCTCATTACCTCTCTATTCTCTTCTTCTCCTTCTTCATCTCCTGCTTCTTCTCCTTCTCCCTGTTCTTCTCCATCGTCCTTCTTCTTCTCCTCCTTCTCCTCTCCTTACCTCTCTATTCTCTTCTTCTACTTCTTCATCTCCTTCTCCTTCTCCCTCTTCTTCCCATTGTCCTAATTCTTCTCCTCCTTCTCCTCTCGTTACCCCTCTATTCTCTTCTTCTCCTTCTTCATCTCCTGCTTCTTCTTCTTCTTCTTCTTCTTCTTCTTCTTCTTCTTCTTCTTCTTCTTCTTCTTCTTCTTCTTCTTCTTCTCATTCCTCCTCCTTCTTCTTCTCCTCCTCCTCCTCCTCCTTCTCCATCTCCTCCTCCTCCTCCGCTATTTCCATGTCTATAGAAGGTAATAATAGTCTAGCAACGGCAGACAAGGCTGTAGGTGAGCTCGGAGATTGAGTTTCGTCCGGGATAGCTGGAAAACTCGTCGGAAAATCTGAGGAAAATCGTCTCGCGCTTGAAGGCCGGGAAAGCGAATATTTATAGCTCGACTTCTACTTTTCGGCTGTTCCTTTTTCCGTTTCTTTATCGAATCTCCACCTCCAGGCTGCTGCTACTTTCGCTATTTATTACTTTTATTTATTCATAGGGCTTTTCGGAAATTTCCCATTGGAGTTTTGTCCGCTTGAATATGTATTGGTTGAAAATGACGATTGCCAATACTGTATTATGAACTTGAATGAACATGGAGTGATGCTGGTCAATACTGTATTGTGTTCATGAACTACTTAAACTACTAAATTTTTATTATTAAATTTCTTCTAGGTATTAATCAGTTTACACTTTTATCAGAGATGTTGTGGAACTTGTCTATAATTATAGATTATAGTCTCTATTCTGAATCACAAGTGGTATTTAAATACAAGGTGTCAAATTCTATTAATGTATGTATTCTTATGCCATATCGGTGGGGAGTTCCAAAAGGAAGTTCCACCGGCACCATAACCTTAATTTCCGTCGAAGGAAATCATGGTATTACTTGATATGATACACTGAAATTTGAATTTTTAAAAGTTCTTCCGAATCAAGAGAGTCCAATAATGAAAACTGACTAATATTTTGAGTAAGTGAAAACAAAAGTTGTCAGATCCACAAAGTTTATTTAAAATAAGCATTGAAACTTAAGTATGGTATTTTAAATAAACTTTGTGGATCTCACAACCTGGACAGATAGCAAGATGGAAAAATGACTACAGCTCGGTCAATATTGGTTCAAAAATTATAAATTTGGTCTCAAATTGTGGATTACAATATTTCCAACTATTTAAGACTAAATTTATAGTTTTTGAACCGTCTAAACGAGCTGGAGTCATTTTCTTATCTTGCCATAATGTCTTCTTTGCTTGGACATACTATATTCATCTCAATAACACAACTTGTTTCGGTATCTTATGATGCATTTCCAAATGTGGATAAACTTAATGAACAACCTTAGAGTAATGAATAATACTACATACTTCCTTTTCTTAAATCATATTTTTACTATTTTTAACTACCAACTTCTCAACTACTAACTGCAAAGACTTCCCATCAGATCTCTTTAAAACAATTCAAAAACTTGTACCCATTAATTTATTATATTAATAAGTCATAAACAGAAACCTGACATTCTATTCGTTAAGTACTAAGTAAATCCACATAAATAAATGACTCTAGCCTGGACTATTGCCCGTTCACTCTGTCCAAGCAAAGAAGACATTCTGGCAAGATGAGAAAATTACCCCAGCTCTGTCAACTTTGGTTAAAAATTATAAATTTACTCTCAATTTGTAGGAAACATTGTGTTCTACAATTTGAGACCAAATTTATAATTTTTGAATCAATATTGACCGAGCTGAGGACATTTTCCCATCTTAACAGAATGTCTTTTCTGCTTGGACAGACTATATACGCTGTCTGTCATAAGCTATTTCTGGTTTTCTAGGTTATGTTGGTCGTTAATTTAATGTCAAATAACTTCGTTGACTGCACTGGTCAAAACACGACGCGTTTATTTATAATTCAACGTTTTTAACGAGCGCATTCACTGAGCAAAAAGTTAAATGGATAAATGCTTTGATATGAATGGTGCAATTCATGTATTGCGTGGTACTAGTTGAAAATGGGTATAATTTTTTTGATGAGATATAACGATACATTACAACTATAAACTTTACAGGGACTCAAGTCTTGGGAAGATTTTATACAAAACTTTGGAAAGATATTGTACAAAACCAAAATACAGAAAGGAAGCTGCAATGATGGCGACGATGATTATATTTTGATGTATTTTCGAGCACAGAAGACATTCTGCCAAGATGGGAAAATGACTCCAGCTCGGTCACTATTGGTTCGAAAATAATAAATTTGGTCTCAAATTGTAGAGCAAAATGTTTTCTATAATTTATAATTTTTCAACCAATATTGACCGAGTTGGAGTCACTTTCCCGACTTGTCAGTATGTCTTCTTTGTTTGCTTGGACAAACTTCACGTCACAGCTTCATCATAAACAATACAGGGACAAAAGCTTTGAAAATATTTGATACAAAACATTGGAAATATTTGATACAAAACAATGCAAAACCAAGATACAGGGAGGAAGATGCAATGATGGTGACGATGATTGTATCAAGGAGATATCAATTTGCCTGTAAACTGTAAAACAGGGCGGCAATTGTTGCTAAAACAAAATATAGCAGAGATACAACGTCAGAGTCCCACGAAAAACATTAATACATACGCATTGCCAATGCTATGAAATATCTAAGCTATGTCGTTTATTGGCAATGTTTTGTCGTGGCTGAGGTAGCCACCCTATACTTACACGCAAAAAGCACTGGCGGCACGTGCCCACAAAACAGGTGAAGTGCTGTACATCAAGGTAATAAGAACAGAGGTAACAGTCATCGTAACAGTAGCCGGGAGAAAACCGTGAGTTCTGACGTCATCGGAACCACAGCTGTTAACCAAACGTAGCTGGAGCTAAAACTTAGGAAATTCACAGATGTGGTTCCGATGACGTCAAAACTCACAGTTTTCTCCCGGCCTCAGCTACGATGACTGTTACCTCTCTCTATTCTAATTACCTTGCTGTACAGTAAAAGATACGGGCATTTCACCTGTTTCGTGGGCACGAGCCGCCAGTGGAAAAAAGTTTGTTTATTCTGTAATTGTTCAAAGTGAAAGAGAATAGGGTATTAGCTCTGAATCTTTGATTTTGAAACCAGCGCTTTATCACTTCCTCCAACGAGCCATCCAATATAGGCAACAGCTGACAGCGTAGTAATGCTGCTATCTAGTGGCACGTCTAAAAAAGAAGCCTATTCCCACTCAGTAGAGTAACTCAATTCTTTGTACTCTGTGCGCGGCGTAGTTTTGGAAAGTACACTGTTTTCTTACTGTCACAGTCAGAATTGACATTGGATCTAGGCCCTTAACTTTAATTTCATTCCATTATTATTATTTCGTATGGCTCATTTTGTGTGGAGTTCCAAAGAAGTTCCACAGCCGACATAACCACAATTTCCCATGTTGGGAAATTATTGTGGTGGTTAATATTGTAAGTTATTGGAATTTCATTCCATCAAAGTATGATTTGTTGAGTGACTGACCTGTATGACTCCTGCCTGGCATAGGGGTTGATGTGTTGTAGGGAGGTGGTGTGCTGCTCGATCAGCTCCGGCTCGGGACCACAGTGAGCCGTGATCTTGATCACAGGCACCTGAGATGATGACGTCATAGTGCCGAAACGCATCCTGAAATCACACAGAGAAAACGCGAATTAAGTAAACTTTTTATGAGTAGAAGGTGATTTCGTTGCAAGGTTATTACAGAGAAGGTTGCTCCATTCTATTAGTAGAAATGTTATAATCTCTATATATAAAAGCGAAATGGCACTGATTCATTCATTCATTCATTCATCACCAGAACTAATAATCCACTGAACCGAATGCGTTCAAATTTGGCAGGCATGTTCAGTTGGACGTTAGACACGCGTTAAGAACGTATTTTAAAAAATTTTCAAGGATATACCAAGTATTTAAGTTTTTCTAGAGTTTTTCGGCGTTTTACTCATTTTTTCGAGAACCAATCGGTAGAAAATGTTGATATTTGGTGGGCAGGTTCAGATAAAGTCTAGAAACGTTGTGTTAAAATATTTTTGAAATCCGTTCAAGATTACGCCAGTAATCAGGTTTTCGAAATTGTAGATGTATTGCGGGTTGCATATCTTCTGCCTTCATACGACCAACTGTGAATTCAATGGTTCAGCAAGATTATAGATGAGAAAATTTGGAAGATATTGAATCAAGTTTCAAACTATGACCGATATACTTCCCCAGGTTACGCTCAATATAAGAGTTTTACTATTTTTCGGAATTTTTCGGAATCTATTTTTTGAATCCCTTTTGAACGGAATTTGCAGGCGAGCGAAGCGAGCCTGTTTGTCTCAGCTTACACTGACAGACGTCATGCAGGCGAGCGAAGCGAGCCTGTTTGACTCACTGACACTGCTGATTCTGTCGGGGGTCCAGGGGGCGGAGCCCCCTCTGGCTAGACAGAGAAGGCGAGCGAAGCGAGCCTGCCGGCTAGTAATTTATAATAATAAAGGCAGAACTCTCAACATTCTGGCAGCTTTAGAAATAACCAGGGCAACTCAAGATCATTCACAGTTAAGTTTGAACGACCAGATTCATTTCAATCAATACAATACCACAAATCTAATTTTATCATAATTTGTTAGTCAGATATTACTGTATTAGTTCATTCCGTTGTTTTCCTCATCTTTCCGTATACTTTTACTCGTATTTTGTAGGTTACTGTAGCTATTTATCGATCTTCAATTGTATTTTCTGTTTCAAACGCCATTTTGTAATGTTTGAATGAACCGCTAATCGGGGAGGAGCTTGTCTAGGCCAATGGCAGACGTCACGGTCATTGGCTCAAGCGTCTACCAATAGCGGTGCTTCAACATTAGTATAAATACTGCTGCTCTGTACTGTTTTAGTTTACCAGAGATTGATAATGGTGTAACAACCGAAACCGGTATCTCGATTTTCTAATAAATCAGTGGTTTGACATCTTGTTTTTTCATTTACTATGGATAACTACCACAATATCAATTTCACAACTACTAAAAGAGTTATAATAATTTGTTAGTCTTTGTTCTTTAAATAATTTAGTACTATACTCCGTCCACTGAGTGTTCGGACCTAAGCTCCTCCTCCGAGGTTCTGACGTCATGATTCGACCAGCTCACAAGCGGTCGTAATTGACAGAAACGTATAGAAACTTCTAATCGAGATTGGAACTTCAATATAGAGTTTTTGAGTGGCCTTAGACATATTGATGTTTTAATAGTTGTTCGGCAAAATTAAAATCCTTCTAACATAAGAACGATCATTATCAATATCAATTGATAGAGGGGGTGGCGTAGCTGAGTGGGTTGAGTGCTGGCGTCGCAACCCAAAGGTCCCGGGTTCAAACCCAGGTCAGACCAGAAATTTTTCTCAAGCCACTTCCCCGTGTTTCGGATGGACACGTTAAGCCGTCGGTCCCGGCTGCCTAAAAACAGTCGTGAAGTCATGTCAGAGGCCCTGAAATTGATCAGGAGCGACCTGAAAACTCTGACACCAGACCTGAGCCAGCCAGGTTACACGAATATTATTATAAATTGATAGAATTATAGTTGATTGAACATAATCCTTTATAATAATATTTTTGTTATTATTATTTTGACTGCTCAATTCAAGCCGGGAATTTCAAACTCATTCAACTACCTACACACTACTACAAATTCAAGTATTTAACCTAATCTAAAGTTTAAATATGCCAGAAATTATTTTCATTACTGTACGTTCTTTGAATCCAATGAAACCAATATTTTTAAAATAATGTTTTGTTGAAGGTGAAATAAAGAACAAAACATATCCGCCAAAAAATCTTCCATGAGAAGTTTGAATTATGTAAATCAGCTGGCAAAGAGATGCAAACACATAGATTTTGATAGATTCCTTGAAAAGTGAAAGGCTTGCGTTTCCCAGATTTCCACAGCATGACTGACCTTAAAATTAACAGCTGCAGCATTACTTGCCATTGGCTAAGGCCGCCTGCGATGTCAAAATGGGGGAGGAGCTTAGGTCCGAACACTCGGTGGATAGAGTATAGTATGTTATAAGAATGTAAGTTATATGATCTTTCTCTTAATTTTCTGCACACTATATCTATTATTGTATTACCATGTAAGCATCACCATCACCTAGGCTTAAAATACTCGTTCATTAAGGTTGCCTCTGTAATAATAAATACAAAAATACTCCTGGAGTTTGTAATCAGTGATTGAAAATTGAAGATTTCTGTTGGAATAGAGCTCTGTGATTAGGTCTCGCCTATCCGAGCAAAGCCAACTATGGGAGAAGCTAACAAATAAAAGTCTTGGTTAAAAACCAAGATATTGTCAAATTAGAGATTGTTCACTAGAAATTGATAATGATGTAGCAACCGAAACCGGTATTCACGACAGGATTCAGCAAGAAATATTGAAGTGGGTAAGAATAGAAATTATTTGAAAGACATTCTTTAAAAATTGACTGCGACCATCAAGTTGAATTTTATTCATTAGCAATTTGTGAATAGTGATAGTGATCAAGAAACAAGTGAACATAACTAATATTTTTTAAACTTATTCATCTAAATTTGGGAAAAGAACGTTTTGTACTGTATTGTCGGAGGTTTTACCCTTCATTGTAATTTCTTGAATAAATAAATAAATAATATCCTTTTAATTCATCAACAGTCATATCATTGGTAAAATACAATTTTAATTGAATTAATCAGATCATTTGATGTGATTGAATATGAAGAAGTTTTATTGTCATCTATGTATTGTTATGCCACTTCTTCTTCTCCTTGTTCTTTCTCTTGACCATCTTCTTTTCCTTCTTTTTTGTATTCCAATCACTCTTTCCCTCTTCACTTAACGCTTATAACTCCCAAGTCTCAACACTTGACTCCAGCTAACAGCTTGACTTCTCCTAAAATCAACTTCCCTTCATCACAATCTTAATCTTTTGTTGAATTTCCAATCAAATTAATGGAGTTTTCGCACTTGAAAATCTTCCAACATTCACTTCTTGAGAACAGTGAATCCATTCAGTAATTTGAAGACGTTTTAGGCTATAAATTGAACGCGAGTTTGAACAGTATTTCAGTAGAGAACAGAAATCCTTCTTGATAGTTGAGTGAAAGAATTTAAATATTCTGTAGTAGTGCAGTATTTGAAGATTTATACTTTAATACTTAGTGATACAGTATTATATTTAAAAATTCATTTTAGATGTTCATTAATTAAAGGTGAAAGATATCTTAAATCTCCAAATTTTTTTAAAAATTAAAAAAACTTTTTTTTTGAAAGTATCCAATTCTGAGAACAGAATTCCAAGAGATTTCTCACTCCTTCTACCAACTAATCTAAGCACACAACTTTTGAATTTACTCAATTATAAAATCTTCTGATCTACTTTATTGAGAACTCGAACAGAAAACCTAACCATTAGAGAGATAATATAAAAAATTGAAAAAATACTTCACTGCAAATTAACACTCAGATGAAACTACCTGAGGTTTCATTCACTCTTCCTTACTTCTAACATACCTAACTTCTTTCAAATTATCTTCACAAAATATTAACAAATGCATGAATATTAACAAAGAAAACTTAATAAGAATCAATTTCCTAAACCACTTGGATAGCAAACTAGAGCAATATTACTAGAGACTTAGATTCAACTGTGAAAACAGGAGTCCGATCTCACTGGACATAAAACCTTCAATTATACAATTGTAGAAACTTTGAAAAAGAAGGAAAGGAATTTTCCATTGTAGAATGCATTGCAAATCTTATTTGCTGCTCCAAACTCTACTCACAAACATCCTCCTCACCCATCAAAAGCTCACCATCAAACCACAAATACCCCTCAAATACTGTCTAGAAACAGTAGCCACTCCACTAAAATACTCCCTTCTACCCAGCAGCAAAACAGTCCTAGTATCACTATCCAGCAGTCCCCAAATCAACGAAGCTGTGGTAGAAGCCTTGATGCACAACTCCAGAGCATTGAAAATCTTCAAACGTGACGCCAATGAAGAACGCATCTTCCTAAACTTCAACACCAACAGTCGATCCTACCTATTTGTGGTATCCAATTTTGAAGAGATCCAACGGGCCTTGAATGTGTTCAAAGACAAACCTTACTGGAAGAAGACTGTACAGGTTTACATCTTGTTTGTGGAAAAGTACAAACCTAGCCGGTTTCAAAGTGTGAGAAATGTATTTGAGGATAAAAAAATTGAGCGGGAAAGAATTTTGAAGATTTTCAAATGGATATGGTTTGATATGAGAGTCAACCTGGTAATGTTACAAATAGTGAGCTTGGATGATTGTAAAACTGGTGAGTCCATAGATAGTTTCACAAAATTGTACACCTATGAACCATATTTGCTAACTGATGAGTACTATGCTGATGGTATACGTGAGATTCCCTATCCAGCAACTGATATGGCAAAAGCTAGAGCAAATTCCCATTGGAGACGTATGCAGGGTCATCTAAAAATCCCAGTGGATATTGGTGGTTTCCAATTGAACATCTCGTTCTTCCAGGAACAGTACATGGATGAATTCCCCAACAGCACAAACTTGGAAGACTTTGAGCAGCATATCAAAGAAATTCAAATGATGCGGGTGATAAGGGAATATCTCAATGCATCCATTGCAATCATCCAACCTGCAGATGATGGTAACTATGGATATTGTATGAAAGATCTCTGCACAGGATCTTTGAAGGATGTGGTGGATCAGAAAGTGGATATGTCCCTTAATCTACGCTTTGTCAAGCAGTACAACACAACAAACATTGAATTCTCAATGCCTATCATCCAGGACAAACTCTGCATCATTGTTCCAGATGTAGGGTACATCAAAGGAATTTACTTGATCCTATCCCTGTACACCCTAGAGGTTTGGTTGTTGTTTCTTTTGTCAGCCTCTACTTCAATGGTGTTCCACAAGGTTATGTCCCATTTTGCCTACAAATTGTCCAGAAAAGGTCAACAAAATCTGCAGAATAATGTAAGTTTTCTACCACCACTGAAAGCGCTAGTTGGAATACCATTCAAGATCACCCAGATCTTCTCCCTGAGATTACAAATCATCACCTGTGTGTTTGTGAGTATCATCTATATCAGCCTTTGGCAAGGTGCAATGTTCCACATGGCAAGATATGGGCAAAAAGGCAGAAACATCAATACTTTAAGTGAATTGAGTGAGTCAAAGCGAGTTATCTACACCAGCTACAGTGATCTGTTGGATACTTTCGATGGTTTGGCTCAGTTGAAGGATAGATTGAAGTTGAAAGCAAATGTTGAACAGCAGATTGCTAAAACATTGAAGGAGTCCCACAGTGGAGTACTAATTCGCCAGAATGTGTATAATGCAGACAGGCAGCTCAATCCACACAAGTAAGAAAGTGTTTTCTTATTTATTTATTTGAGATAATGCATTGAACTTATAAAAACATAGCAAATGAAATCCAAAACTAAATTTCAACTCAATCAATTATTTATTCGTATTATTAAGGCCTTTCAAATCAATCCAATATAGAACTAGAACAAATTTTAAAAGTGAACAACTAGAATCATTATACTTATTGGAAAAACGTTACAAAAATGGTCCTGCTAAACCTGAATGGTTTTCAGCAGGTGCCTGTGATATGATATAAAACATATTGGACTAATAAAATGGGATGCATGCAAGAAAATTAAACAAAATTCTGTTTTAATTGAAGTTTTCCAATTTGTTTCAGTCTCTTTATAATCTTGCTAATAATTACTGTGAACAATTCTATTACCATTTTCATCTTCGAATCTTATGAATTTAACAGTTTAGAAATTTTGAAAATTTATCAATTTTGATATTATGTCTAAACTTAATTATCACTGTTTTCTATACCTTGTCTATTTTGCACAAAGTTATATTGCAAAAAAAATTCTCCTTAAAATTGTTGACAGTTATTTGGTACAATTTTCCCCAAGTATCAGTTGTATCAATATTCTTGAATCAAAATTTCTACTTTACAAATGGCCTCACACCTTAGAATTACGTTCTTGCAGGGATTCTCCTCCTTTGAATATATAGCCATTTATAATATTTTTAGCAACAAAAATTATCTTAGACACTAAGATTATAACATAGACTATCCAGACTATGGAGAAATAATTTCTCCATGCTACCAAATGTTCTCTCTTAAAGGAACTCTTACCAACTAATTATTTGAAAACACGTATATTTATCTCGGAAATACTTTGAATCCTCCTCATAATAAAAATTGATTATGTGTTTGTAAGTTATGAATGAATAGATGAATACAAATACGAGACACTTGAACTATTAATAGTAGAACCAAAAAAGTTTTCAATAAATGTAGTACTCTTTTTTTGAATAATTTTAATCTACATTTATTGAGAACTTTGATAAGTACGGTAGCCCTATGAAAAAGGATAATATATAACCAAACAAATGTAGGAAACATGAATTCCACTCAAAATCACAGGCGGCTCGTGCCCATGAAATAGATGAAGTGCTGTACAGTAAAAGATAAGGACACTTCATCTGTTTCGTGAGTACGAGCCGCCAGTGCTCAAAATTCTTCAATAGTTTCCCAAGTAATAAAACTTGTCAAGACTTACGAGTTTTTCGTTACCAAGTAATAAAACTATTCATGACTTTCGAGTTTTTTGTTACTAAACTAAACATGACTTCTATATTTTCCAATAAAATTCTCAAATTTCCCCACAGATACAGCAAGACCAGACTTCACATGATGGAGGAATGCATACGTACCTACCAGCTAGCCTACATTGCTCCCAAAGGAGCTCCGGGAAACAAACTTTTCAAATTATTCATGAATCGCATCCGAGAAACTGGCATCTACGAACACATGGTCCGAGAATTCTTAGGAGGAGAGAAAATGAAGAGGATGAAAGCGAAGGACGAAAACAAGAAGGAAGAAGAAAACGAAGGAGAAGAGGAAGAAAAAGGGGAAGGCGAACCCACATCCCTATCCCTTCAAAGTTTGACACTACCTTTCATTATAATTCAGACAGGGTATGTGATTAGTATTGTAGTATTTGTTATTGAAATACTCGTGGGACGATATTGTCATAAACGTGTGAGAAATCCTAAATAAGGATTTGTATTTCAGATATCATAAGATTTTTAGTCTGTCCAAGCAAAGAAAACATTCTAGCAAGATGGGGAAATGACTCCAGCTCGATCAATATCGGTTCAAAAATTATGAATTTGGTCACAAATTGTACATTAGAATGTTTCCTACAGTTTTAGGTAAAATTCATACTTTTTTAACCAATGTTGTCCGAGCTGAAGTCATTTTCCCATCTTGACAGAATGTCTTCTCTGCTTGGACCGACTATACTCTATTAAGAAATAAACCATATTTGTTATTTGAATTATTGTGGGACGATATTGTTATGTAAGAGTGACAGTTTCAAAATAAGGATTTGTTTGTTGGATATCATGAGGAGTTATACGTATTCTAGTGGGAAATTAAGCCATAAATTTGTTATTCAAATTCTTGTGAGATGATACCATCATGGATAGGAATTTATTTGTTGGGAATGATATGAATATAATAGTAGTCTAGTAGGAAATTGAACCATATTATATTTATATGTGAATTTTAGATGCATAATATAAATAAATTCGGATTTCTAATGATAGAACTAAGGACTACTGTAATAATAATTCTCACAATTTTAGATCTTACTAATAGTTATGAGGTCACCATTTTTTAGTAGTACAGTACGTAGATAGTAAGAATGAGAAAGAACAAAACTTTATGTTTAAAGAATGAGAATAATCTATGAAAGGAATAGTATAAGTTAATATAAGTTTAAATGGATTGAATAAGAAATTAGAATTTTCAACAATTTTATGTAGTTGAATAAGTCATAAATCATGATCATAGGTACAGATGAGTAACATAAATAACATAATTTATATGTTCTAAGTTCACTGTTTCAATGATAATAAGAAATATCAAATATGTAATGTCAACTTTTAGAGAGTAAAAAAATGTCTATTTCTAAAAATGTGAAAAAATGATAGTTACTTCCATCACATTTAGTGCATAATATTACATGAATATTATGCATAATTATCACACCATTTATAATTTACACAATATAATATTCAAATAATCCTTCAACTTTTCCTTTGCTAATAGCAGAGAATTCCAATAATTATTATATGAATTTTCATTACGAGACTTGATTAAAGTAATACCTTAGTGTGCATGTCTTTTTACACATATTTTGTGATAATATGAAGATAATGCTGATAAAATGATTCATTAATGTAAAAACAAATTACTGTACCGGTAATAGGAATCTGTGAGAGGAACAGGGAGTGAGAGAACATGATAAAGAAGAATGTTAAAGAGTATTGTTCAGACTCTGTGAAAAGACTGCATTGCAACACCATCTACTGGCAAAAGAGGAAAGCTTCACAGTCAAGCAGGAGGTCCGCTACACGCAGCAAATAATCATTCAATTTCCATTGAAATTTTGACATGAATCATAACAAATTTCTTACATCAATGGTGTAAGTCTAATATTCATTCGAATTGGGAAGCACTAGGGTATTCTATCATCGGAATTATTAATAACTAACGCATACTCAGAAAGAAAATATACGAATTTTTCATTATATTGTAGGCTATTCAGCTCATTATTGAGTATTTCATTATTGTAGCGTTAGCTCGCAAGATAACTGATCGATAATATTGATAATACTTTAATACAATGTTTTATATTCAAAATGAGAATTGAAATTTTTATTTTAAATAGAAAACATTGATAAAGTAGCCCCAAGAAAAAGGAAATACTTTAATAATACAATAGTTACCCGCATAATTTATTCAGGGGTTTGAAATATGATAAATAATGTAAATTAATAGTTTATAACAAAACTTTATGATAGAAAAGTTATGTATGATAGTTTGTTAGGTAAGTTCTTGACTTGTAGAGTGTGTTTTAAAAAGGAAGATCATTGATTAAAGAGAATGATATCTGTAATAATAATATTGTATGTTTTATATATAAATGAGAACCTACTAAAGAATAAATTATTATAGGCTACACATTATTAAACACATAAATTATTATACACAATTTATGTGGAAGCCCATTTATTAGGATAAGCTAATCAGTTCTTAATTCTTATAAAGTTACAAATTATCTATTTATTGATTAAAATGAATGAACGAAGCAAAATAAATGAGAAGTAGGCTAGCATAAAAAAATAAAATTCAAAGATATATAAATGCATATATTTTTATATCTTTTTCCATCCTTATTCATACAAGTTTCCAAATAAGCAACCTTCCTCTTTCTCTTCCAGTTTCTTGAAATTTTTCTCATTCATTCTTTTCTTCACTCACTCTTTCTCACCTTTTTCACTTCTTTTCCTCTATCGATTGATCATCTCTTTTAAAATTATTTTATCTTTCTTCTTCAATTCTCACATCACACCAATCCTTCTCCTACTCCTTTCCACACTTTTTCTACTACAGTCCATCCAAGCAAAGAAGACATTCTGACAAGATAGGAAAATCAAGTTCGGTCAATATTGGTTCAAGAATTATAAATGTATTCTCAAATTGTAGGAAACATTCTACTCGACAATTTGAGACTAAATCTATAATTTTTGAATCATTGTTGAACCAGCTGAAGTCATTTTCATATCTTGCCGGAATGTCTTCTTTGCTTGGACAGACTATATCTCCAATTCTCCCTAACCTACCCCTTCAATTATCCCCCCTCACTCAATTCCGTCCCCCAAATTCTCCCCCCCCCATTTTTGAACTGATGAAGACTATCAGCTCCTATACTTGTTTACAAGGAAGGTCATTTCCGATAACCTAATAATATCCACTTGAAACTCTCGTAAAATCTGGCTAGAATTCCGTGGATTCCAGAATTCACTGGAATTCACCTACTGATAGGCTACAGGTCGGCACAACAAACCGCAATTTATGCATAATATATTGAAGGCAGGTTCGAGATATTCAAAGAATCTTATCGACATTGCTGTTACCTGATATCTGTTACACAGATTACCATATGAAATCTTGTTGAGCTGGGTAGCCAGGGTTCAATCATTTAAAAGCAGTTAGGACATTTTTTGGGATTTTTTTAATGAGGTTTTTGATCTTGTAAACATTAAACCGGTATCTATTTTCTTTTTTCAATCAACGCATATTGAAGTCCTCTTTAATTTCCATACAAGGCATTTTGCTTTAGGATCAACCGTTTTCGAGTTTTATGCGAAAAACTAAAAAATTGTACCTTTTGCCACAAATAACAAATCTGTAAGGTAAAAAATTGGCGCATATTTCATGCACTCTATAATGCTTTATTTACTGGACTACAATGTGAAAGCCGGCTTAATCTTGTAACCAACTATGAATTCACTAGTCTATGCTATAATAGATATATGTAATATCTATGTAATATCTAGAAATATGCTGTATATATTATAAATTGAACAATAAAACTCTTTCATAATACCTATACACATGTGATCTAAAGCTTTTGAACGGTATTGTAAGTTGCATGCTTTTGTCCCAGCAAAAAAGACATTCTGGCAAGAAGGAAAAATTACTCCAGCTATGACAATATTGATTCAAATCTTATAAATTAGGTCTAAAATTGTAGGAAACATTTTGCTCTACAATTTGAGAACAAATTTACAATATTTGAAACAATATTGACCGAGCTGGAGACATTTTCCTATTTGCCAGAATGTCTTCATTGCTTGGACAGACTATATTATTTACTAGACCCGACCTTGAACTGGATCGCAAACCGCAGAGCATGACGTTATTAGCCTACCTGTGTTGGTTGAATATTTCATGAAATGATGAAATAATAATAAAATTAATGCCGAATGAGAGGAAGGCTATCATTTTATACTCAAATAAAATCTCAATGTTTTTGCATGAGGATTGTATATTCACACGCAAACCTATAGAGCGGTATGACAAACTTAAGAGGATCGATTCGATTTATTTCATACTGTACATTATTCGGGTAGAGTCAATGATATTTTGCTTGGATAATTTCAAAGTACTGTATACTAGATTGTTAACTAATTGTATAGATTGTATACTAATTTTAAAGTATTTTAGGACTGGAGTGGAGTGTTTGACTTCGAGAATAATTTTTACTGAAAATAAACCGCTACAGCTACTGAGTAACTAAAAACATAACATGATAACTTAGTTTAGAATTTTTTTGAAAAATTCTAAAATTTGCCCTGTTGGTGCGTTAAATCCCGGGTCTGAAGCGTGAAAGAGTGACACTTAACTCTTTGCATTGAGTTGAAGAACCTCAATGGAATAGAAGAAAAACAAGCAAAATAAATATTTTGAACTGCTGCGAAATAATATGATAAAAATATATTTGTGGAGTACATAGTACATGAACAATGAAAGTTATTATTCTTTAATAAGAAAGTTTCCTCTGAAAAGATAATGATTATTATTATTTATTATTTTAATCAAATCAAATTCTTGATTTTTATAAATAACTAATAACTGTATCAGTGTTTTTATTGTGACTGTCTAGCTTCCACATAATTGTGAAGACCAAAACTTCTAATAAACATCAACTAGGAACCAAGTACTAGGAGCATAGAATGATAGAGCTCTAGGAATAATAGAATTCCTAAGATTCTCTTTGCTAGAAGCTATACCGTACTAAATAAATAGTATAGTGCCCAGCTGGCAGCTACCACCCACATTTAAAACTAAGCTCAGACTAATCTTACCCACCAAATACCACAGCCTAGTAACAAATGATTTTAATTTTAATTGATTAATGATTGATTTTTTTGATGAAATTGATTGATTTAATGATTTAATTTTAATTTGATAGAAGTTATTAAATTTGTTACTTTTGTTGCTGTTGCTACAATTATCATGAGCACCTAGCTCCCATATATTCAAGGAAACTTCATACTTGGTGTAGCACTTATAAAATAGTAAATAAATACAATGAATACCAAGTCGGAAGTTAATTTATACATAAATTATAATCTGTCCAAGCAAAGAAGACATTGTAGCAAGATGGGAAAATGTGTCCAGCTCGGACAATATTGGTTCAACAATTATAAATTTGGTCTCAAATTGTAGATCAGAATGTTTCCTACAATTTGAGGCTAAGTTGATCATTTTTGAACTAATATAGACCGAGCTGGAGTCATTTTCCCATCTTGCCAGAATGTCTTCTACGCTTGGACTGACTATATAAAGTCGGAAGGAATCAAATAGGGTATAGTAGAATCCTTTCCAAATGTGAAAATAAATAATACATTCATTCTTAATTTGTGACCAAATAAAGTGATAAGGTAAAGTTCAGTTAGATCGCGAGTGGACGCTGAAAAGTTTCATTTTTTCGCCACAAGAGAGCAGCTCTATTCTTTAGTACAAGCAATCATTGAGAATTGCATTGGCGGTCCCAGCACGCTAACCGGCTACATGCGTTTAAATTAATTAAAAAATTGATTCTTCCCAACTAGCTAGCTACACACCACCATTCTTTCAATCGTTGAAGCTTGTTATTTCATTTTCCTTTCATTCTTTCTCTCTTCCTTCCTTCCTTCTTATTCTTCTCTTTTTTATAAATCTCTTCTTCTTCTTCTTCAATTATTTTTCCTCTTTCCATTTTTTGAACATTCTCTTTTTGTTACCAAAGACAGTAAACCACTAAAACACTACAATCTCTAGGTAATAATCTACAGAAAAATATTATTTGCTGTTACATTTTTATTAATTTTCCAATATTTTTTCTTATTCATCAACTAGCTACACAACCACCATTCTTTTATTATTCCATTTTCCTTTCATTCTTTCTTCCTTCCTTCTTATTCTTCTCCCTTCTTTCATTAATCTCTTCTCCATCCTTCAATTTCCTTTTTTCATCCCTTCATAATTCTCTTCTCCTTCCTTGAATTCCTTTTCCATCCTTTAATTTTTCTCTTCTTGTTACCAAAGACAGTAAACCACTTAAATTCTATAATGAATCGTTATTATTGAAATCTTTAATGTAACTTTTAATCTACAGATAGATATTCTTTGCTTTTACGTTTTTATTAATTTTCCATTATTTTCTTCTTATTCAATTCCCCTTCTCCAGTATTTTTATCCTCTTCTCATTCATTTTTCTATCCATTATTTTGTTACTCAATTCCCCTTCTTTAGTCTTTTCATCGCCTTTCCAACTTTTTTATCTTCTTTCATTTTCCTTTCTTATTTTTCTCTACATTCTCTTGTCATTGCTCTTCTTTACTACACTCTTCACAGAATAAATTGTTTGGAAGAAGACGAAGAGTAGAAAACTAATATTTAGTCTAAAAATCATGAAAAATGGTTAATTATATGTTAATTAATAGTGTAAGTTATTTAATATTTCACAATTTATTCAATTTAGCTAATAAATAAGGAACTAATTGTGGTATTGTACTCTGCAATGGAACAGGTTTATATGAGCTCCTAAAAAATAATTAACTTTCATTAATGTCAATAAAATTTAAATAGCCTATTTGTCTAGAGAAATAAAGAATACAATGTAACATTGTGTTTTCTCAGCTTACCCGAACTATGAAATTGAAGTAACAAAAGCAGCATTGCAGCCTAATATTGCTGTAAATATCCATTGTGTTTTTTAATTAAATGAACACAATAAAACAATCACAATTTTCATTAGATAGGTTACTGCAATGAAATGTTTTTAATGACCTACATAGAGTGTTTAATAATAATAATACTTTATTCTCAACAAAAGTCTACAATATAATGCATACAGTTTAAAAACGTCAGACAAATGTATGATATATAAGTATATATGTCTCAAATATGTTTGGGAAGCCTAGAATTCGAACATCTGTTTTTAATTACGGAAATTGGATTGACTATTTTGGAGAGGCTAGATATTTCATGTTAACTTTGTTATTGAATCAATATTACATCTTAATAAAAGCCACGATTACACCGGAATGTTAATAACTTTTATATAACAAGTTATATAATATTTAAGTCTATATAATAATACGTTATTCAAAAAAGTTATCAACAAATGTTATTAACATTCCGGTGTAAACGTGGCATTACAGCCATTTATTACTAACTTATATTATTTCATCTATTTACAAAATAGATTAATAACATACCTAATAAATAATAACATCAAATTATTGAGAGGCGTTTGATTGAATCAATAAAAGGACAATCATTCACAAAATATTTTTAATGAGTTTAGGCTCGACGTGAATATGTTTTTGTAGACACAATTATATAATAAGTTATATAATATTATTTAAGTCTACATAATAATACGTTATTCAAAAAAGTTATTAACATTCCGGTGTAAACGTGGCATTACAGCTATTTATTATTAACTTATATTATTTCATCTATTTACAAAATAGATTAATAACATACCTAATAAATAATAACATCAAATTATTGAGAGGCGTTTGATTGAATCAATAAAAGGACAATCATTCACAAAATATTTTTAATGAGTTTAGGCTCGACGTGAATATGTTTTTGTAGACACAATTTGAAGAAGAGAACAAGGCAGAGAGAGAGAGAGAGAGAGAGAGAAATGAAAAGGTGAGTGGAGAGAAATGAGCGAACTATCTATTTTGGGAGCAATATGATGACAAAAACAAGAGTACGACATCCAGCTATGGACTGTCCAAGCAAAGAAGACATTCAGGCAAGATGGGAAAATCACTCCATCTCGGTCAATATTTTTTCAAAACTATAAATTTGGTCTCAAATTATAGGAAACATTCTGATCTATAATTTTAAACGAAATTTATAATTTTTGAACGAATATTGACCGAGCTATAGACATTTTCCCATCTTGCCAGAATGTCTTTTTTGCTCGGACAGACCACAGCTTAGTTGGTGAATTTCAAGAGACGGCAAACACATTTTGAAGAGGCTTCACTCGAATACATTCCTGGCCACCACAGCACTAATAATGAAAACACGCATTACTCAAACTCAAACTGAACCCAAATATCTGTTCAGTGTTCACTATTATTAACTTCTTGTATCTGCATCTATACCTATGTATTTTGTCTTCCACTCGAAAAATAATATTTAGTGAAGCAAAAATATGAGGAAGAACTCTAATTAGATGCTTATTTTTATTATAGTTGAAACGAGTAACTGTTCTATGTCGGTTTACTATATTATTAACTTCAACTTGTTTTGGCTTACACCTATTTATATATGTTTTTATTTGAAATAAGAATCACAGTACCCTTTTTAATTTTTATTTAAATTTTTCATAAATAAAAATAAAAATGATTAAAAAGGGTACTGTGATTCTAATTTTAAAAAAAAACAGAGATAAAGTAGCCCTAAGATAAGGGAAATACTATTTAAAAATATATTTATATGTGTGGAACAACTCTGATTATTTAATTTCATTTTTAATTTGCTTTTTTATTATAGTTCAAATTTTAAATGATTATGTTTCAAACATCTTTCTCTTATTTTACATGTATAATCTATCACTTCTATTTTTAAATTAAAATAATTTGTGGAATACTTTTTCACTTTATTTTCATTTTGAAGTTTAAAGTTGGAAATACTACGTAATCTTTATTTTTTCTAAATAAGGGGAGAACTCCATTCAGATATATATTTTTATGATAGTACAGAATTAAAAATGGTACCTTGATTTTCATCTCATTGAACTGTTATCATTGATAGCCCTAGATAACAAATAGAATACTTAGTTGAATTTGATATGTTGACTATTGAAGATTATTAGCAACATTCTTCCACTTGATATGAATGAGTCTCTTCTACTCCAAATTATTTATCCAATTGAATAACCAATAATCCAAATTCATGATTTGAGAGAAAATTGGGGAATCTATTTTTCTGTGAATTTTTACCTCTGTCAAAGTTGCGACTGATAGGTAGAGATAGGCATCATCATTATTATTCATTTATTAATTGAAAGTTTGCATCACATTTATAGAACTAACAACACAAATTAACAGGATTCACATAACTGCTTTTGCTTCAACACAAATTTTTCAGAAAATAAGTGCAGAGTTCTGTTTATGGTTCTTCTCACTCAAAATATGAGATTTTGGAAGATTGTCATCATCAACTTTTAGTACCCTATCTTTATATATTATATTATTATCTACAGTATGTATTTGTAAATGAGTGTTATTTCCTGATCAAAATTATGAAAAGAAACTCTATTTAGATGCTTATTAACTGACTCAGTGCCGGGTGAGACTTTGTGATAAGCATAAATAATGAAAACAAAACAAAAATAATATGCTGTAGGCGACTATCACCTATTTACCTTAACGTGCATATAATTTGTTAAATGTAGAAGTGATAGTTGATTATAATATGATTTCTATTTTCATTAATTCTAGCCTGGGCCTATTCATCAAGTAATTCTTAGTAGGTACCAGGTAGTTGAACAGGAATAATAGAATTTCAAGTGAAAGTATATAGAATGTCCAAGCAGAGAAGACATTCTGGCAAGATAGAAATTGACTCCAGCTCGGTCAATATTAGTTCAAAAATTATAAATTTGGTCTCAGATTGAAGGAAACATTTGTTCTACAATTTTAGACCAAATTCATAATTTTTTTACCAATATTGCCCGAGCTTGAGCCATTTTCCCATCTTGCCAGAATGTCTTCTTTGCTTGGACAGACTATATCTGAATGCCATATCAATAATTGAAATTCTTTTCACTCACCGCCTAATTATTATTCAAACAGAGACTGAACACGCTAACGAAGTTTCAGTTTGTGTGTGTAACAATTAGCACTTATCAACTAATTACACTGGCAAAACATTCAACGACGTTCCTAAATTCTGAGTCAGAAACGACAAAAATGTCATAGCTTTCATTCAAACTTGGAAGATTTCTTCAAGTTTGTAGTTGGTATAGGTTCATCCAAGCAAAGTTGGTATAGGTTCATCCAAGCAAAGAAGAAATTCTGGCAAGATAGAAAAATGACATCGGCTCGGTCAAAATTGGTTCAATAATTATAAATATGGTTTCAAACTGTTGTAAACATTCTGCTCTACAATTTGAAACCAAATTCATAATTATTAACATATATTGACCGAGCTGGAGTCATATTCCCATCTGGCCAGAATGTCTTCTTTGCTTGGACCGACTTAACCTCAAGATTATACCCTATAGAGACTGCGTATTTATAATACTTATTTTCTCTTAGGGCTACTGTATTTATTAAAACTTTGAAATAAGTCACATCAAAGTACCCTTTTTTTAAATATGTTTATTTTTCACAACATGTTTCGGTGTTCTAGAGTCATTTTAAAGTGCAAATAACAGTAAACACCATTATACTCTAAATAAATAGAATAGATTAATGTTGTACATTTGCCAAAATGGCTCTAGAACGTCGAAACATGTTGTGAAAAATAAAAATATTTTAAAAAAGGGTACTTTGATTTGAATTATTTGAAATACTGCATATTCTATAGAGTGTATTCTATACTTCAGGTAACTTCGGAATTTTAACAAATCCATGCAATTGGAATATTGGATACTTCAGGTTCAGGAATTGATTGATTCATTCAGTGAAAAGCATTACTTAATGACGTCATATTTTAAATACATGGGATGATCTCAACATCTCCTGAAGATATGAGAGCAATATTCGTGTTATTACTGTCACGGTTTACATGATGAAGGATGTTGATGTACTGAGCTTGTTCTCTCACTTAATACATGACTGGTAGAGCATGCATACTGCATAGCATAACTTACATTGTCTGTCTTGCTTCTTGAGCATGAATATGCTTAGCTTAGTCACAGCTAATAGTAGGTTATTATGGAAGATAAGGTTTTGTATAAGGTTAATGCTTATTTGCTTAAACTACTACTTTATGATTTAAACTTCAAACTTTGATTTTAACTTTTATTTCCTACAATAAAATAATATGCTTTAATTGAAGCATTTGTGGAAAACGTTGGTGAGAGAATGATTGCCAAATAATATTATTTAAGCTATTATTTGCTATTATTTCCCGTCATGCCGGGGTATCTTCTTGGCTTGGACGGGCTGTATAGTAGAGTGAATTTGAAACTGGCAACCAGCTGGTAGGCCTAGGCCCTTCATGGGCTGTTGAGCCAGACATACATACATACAAATTATTTGCTATAAATTTAAGTTAAAAATAAGTACTATAAATAATAAGTTTTAGTTGAATGTATTTGTGGAAAGTTTTTTTTGAGCAAATGCACTCTACTTGATGTACCGTATTTTCTATAGGCCTTTATGGCTACACCAAGATAAACAAATGTATATTTGTTTAAATATTATCAATAATGTTGGATCAGAAGATTCGAATTTCGATTGGAGTACTGATTGAAATCAACCATAATAACCATTTTTTAATAATTTAAAATATGTAATACATGTAAAGAATACCTGTAATAGTATTTTTAAAATTTAATTTCTAAATTTGTTTGATAGTAATCTCTTCATAAAGACAGCAAGTGTGCTTTCTTCATGAGGCTAAACTGAAAATAATGTAAGTTATAGGCTACAAATAATACACTCTGTTAGGCTGAGGCCGCACTGCCGGTTGGTAGAGCCTGGAGGGTGGAGGGTAGTTGGTAAATCTATACAACATACACACCATCCACAGTAATACATCATATGAATGGTATGACGTCATTCTGTTTTTGAGGTTATGTTGTCCATATTTAAGAATTTCAAGATGGCGGCTGAACACATACCATTCATACGATGTATTACTGTGGATGGTGTGTATGTTCTATAGATTTACCAACTACCCTCCACCCTCCAGGCTCTACCCACCGGCAGTGCGGCCTCAACCTAAGAGTAGACTTAACTAGACCTGCTAATAACCTTTTTTGAAGTAAGTTTCCTATCATAATTGGTATTGGCTTAGCCTGATATTCTCTTCTTGTCATTTCATGATTGTGTATACTGTATTTGTCACTACGAATTTTGAATAAATAATGAATTATTGAAATTATAGGCTGCAGAGTTTGTAATTGTATATTTGTATACTTTACATATTTCAAATAAAACTTTATATTCTACTCTGTATTATCAATAATTATTCACTAAATTTATACTTAACAAATATTTCCTAGCAAAATCCTGTTGTTTCCTCCAAAACCAGAACCTACAAACCAAGTAAAGCATAGGAATCCCAAAATTTCAAGCATCGTTTTCGAAAAATCCACTTTTGAAATCCGGACCGCTTTTGCCGTTTGGCACACTCTCCAAAATGCTCTTTCTCTCTCTTTTACACTTTATAAATCGCACTATTGCACTTTCTCAAAGTCTATAACATAATATTATAAAAATTCATCAGGTATGGTCTAATAATATAATATAAAACGCACTGGAATATCTGGCAGTAAATAACCAATTCTCACACAAACATTAGCCTATCTTCATCTTCCTATAGTCTGTCCAAGCAAAGAAGACATTCCGGCAAGATGGGAAAATGACTCCAGTTCGGTCAATCTTTGTTCAAAATTATAAATTCGGTCTCAAATCGTAGGAAACATTCTAATCAACAATTAGAGACCGAATTTATCATTTTTGAAACAATATTCACCGAGCTGGAGTCATTTCCCCATCTTGCCAGAATATCTTCTTTGCTTGGACAGACTATATTTAAAACTTTCTCTCACTCTCTCAACTCACTTACTTCTCTTTCTCTCAGAAACCACTCACTATATTGTAGTTAGCCGTGTTACGACGGTTGCCAAAAATTGTGAAATAACACAAATAAAAACGTCTCGCAGCTCTGCTCAGATCTGTCTGTGATTTCCGAAGTCCACATTCGGTCGTTTTTGTGTGCTGAACAGCATGCCACTAATGCTTAAAAGCATATGAAGCATGTTATTCAGCACACAAAAATCAAACCCAGTCTTGGTCGATTTTGTGTGCTGAACAGCATGCCACCAAATCTTAAAAGCATATGAAGCATGTTATTCAGCTCACAAAAATCGAACAAGTTGGTTTTTTAAGGGTTAAAGCACTCGCGGCAGAATTAGCAGCTACATTTGCAAAATCAAACCGACGGTTAAATTGCACTTTAATCGAGGTTTAGCGTTTAGCCCATGGTTGAATTGCGGTTTAATCGAGGTTACTCTAAATCGGTGCTTAAATAATAGTTGTTTACAATTTGAAGTGTGGTGGCAACGGTTCTCCTCACTTCCTAGAAGACACACAAGATGATATAGTCTGTCCAAGCAAAGAAGACATTCTGGCAAGATGGAAAAAATGACTCCAGCTCAGTCAATATTGGTTCAATAGTGATAAATTTGGTTTCAAAATGTGGAGCAGATTGTTTAATAATGTTTTATAATTGTTTTCAAATGAGATTTTCAATTCTTGAACCAATATTGACCATGCTGGAGTAATTTTCTCATCTTTCCAGAATGCCTTTTTTGATTGAACAGACTATACCTTCACTGCTTCATTTCAAATTATTTCAAGATTCAAGATTCAAGAATGATCTATCTAAGAAATTTCTTTTGAAACGATAATAAGAATGATTAAATTGAATAATAAAATTGAAAGGTCTTGTATTATTATTTTAACCAGGGATGATCTTATTTGAAAGTAAATTGTCTTTGCTTCAAATTTTCAAATCAGGCCATGATACAAAAGAAGTTCAAAAATGATACAAAATCTTTCAATTCGATCGCTCAGTTTGACACATGTATCATTTTGTGAATCTTCTGTGATTCGTAATCTTGAAAGTTGATTGAAACGTGGGTTTGAGTACTAGCATTGACTATCTACTCTATTAATTACTCTAAGTACTCTAATGCCGGGTTTTTCCAAGCACACTCAAAGTTGAGGGACCCTCAAATTTTGATGAACAGCTGACATTTTCTATGATAAGTATAGGAAATGTAGTAAAGTGTAGTAAACTTGAGGGTCCCTCAAATTTGAGTGTGCTTGGAAAAACCGGGCATAATTGTCTTTGGTACTAGTATGTAACGGGAGATAAATCGGCAAAGATTCTGATAACCCACTTCATTTTTCATATTGAATCTGACTGATATATTGAATTTGTCTTACTAACAATTCAAGATCTAACTCAATTACTGATTACTTGAATATTAATAGGAGATTCTGAAATGAATAAGAGATTCTTAATTGAATATAAAATACATCGATTTATGAGAGATTTGTACTTAAAATAGGCCTGAGTATATAGAATGTATAATCTAAGTGTGGTCATTGCTGTAAAACGTTCCATAACAATAAGTTGAAGTAATATTTTTTCATTCTATAGGCCTGAGATTTATCCAGAACTATTTTTTTTCTTCAACTGCGCGTAAAACAAGATTTTACGAGCTGAATTCTCCTCGTAAAGAAGCCCATTTCTGAGGAGTACCTTCATTACGCTCGCTAAGCAACTGCGCATGCGCAGTAGAGTTACTTTACGCTCGCTAATCAGCTGCGTAACCTAACAAAACCTAACAAAAGTCGACAATGTCTGATTGTACCTGTACCTGTAATTGCACAAGAGTAATTTAATAGTTCGCAGTATTTGAGGACTGAAAAAACTGTAGATTAACAGGTTCGTGCAGTTGTAGAAAAAAATATTGTATGTAATTCGCGCGTTATGCTTCTTTATCGCTCTTGCAAATATCGCTCTTATTCTTTATCGCGCTACGCGTCGCGTGATAACTGTTTTGCGCGAGCGATAAAGTCGCGCATTACGCTCTTAATACATAAATAGCTATTTCATCTGCATAGAAACTGTTTGTAGGCTTTAATAATTATTACAGACTAATAATCAGTTCAAGATCAAGATCAACAAGAATATTGACGGAAGAGACTGAAATCAATACTGTATACTAAAATTAATAACCGATACTAAAATATTAATAGGTTCTGAAAACAGTAAGCGATACTAATAGCAGAAGAGCCGGCACTCTAATAATTGTGGAACGACTTCCAACCACAAATACACTTGATAGATGTAACTTCTGTACTCAAGTACCATGTATAATAACTGGGTTACGATGAATACATATGTGAAATTTACATCAATTCATGACAAGCTGTTTTCCGCAATCTACGGCAGACTACTATACTGATAAGCCGTTATCATTTAGCAGGTTTCAAAAAACTTGGCGGTTGTAAATTGAGTTTAATCAATGCTCAGCTCAGTCAAAACAAACGGTGAACTGTCTGCGAGAATACATCAAGTCGAGAGCGATTTCAGT
The DNA here is from genome assembly GCA_017141385.1 of Sogatella furcifera. NCBI lineage: Eukaryota > Metazoa > Arthropoda > Insecta > Hemiptera > Delphacidae > Sogatella > Sogatella furcifera. The sequence continues at coordinate 8,617,081 of CM029557.1, forward strand.
TAATCGGTTCGTTCTTGAAGACCACTTTCAGACCTTCCTGACAGAGCTGAAAACTAATAACAGTCATTCACCAACCGCCGGTTTTTTGGTCTCTGCTATATTAGATTAATCATAGAGCGTTGAGCGTCCATAGTCTGTCCAAGCAAAGAAGACCCTCTGGCAAGGTGGGAAAATAACTCCAGCTCGGTCAATATCGGTTCAAAAATTATAAATACTATTTCAAATTGTAGAGCAGAATGTTTCCTACGGTTTGAGACCATATTTAAAATTTTTTAACCAATATTGATCGAGCTGGAGTCATTTTCCCATTTTGCCAGTGGGTCTTCTTTGCTTGGACGGACTAGTGTTGATAGTGAGTAATTACATTGAAATTGTGTGGACGGCCTCCTATAGTCTGTCCAAGCAAAGAAGACATTCTAAGATGATGGGGAAATGACTCCATCTCGGTAAATATTGGTTCAAAAATAAAAAATTTGGTCTCAAATTATAGATCAAAATCTTTCCTACAATTTGAGACCAAATTTATAATTTTAAACCAATATTAATCGAGCTGGAGACAATTTTTCATCTTGTCAAAATGTCTTCTTTGCTTGGACAGACTATAAATGGTGCAATGAACTATCGATTAATTTCGTCTGTCTGATGAGCGTCTGACGAACGGCTATAGCGACAAAATTTGGATTTGAACGCTATATACAGAGTGAAGAATAAATAAAGAATAAAAAGAGAGAGTAAAAAGAGGCGTATCCCAATCACTGTACCACGAAATTACATCCTGTCAATCTACTGGATGACATAATTATAATTATATCGTCATCGCTATCTATGAACAAGGTCAAGTATTTAAATTTCCTGTATTTTCAAGTTGAACAAATAATCTTTTCAATCATTGGACAGAATTAAGATTCTCAGGAAAACTCATTACAGATTATTTAAAATTTATAATTAATGATTACATAGAAGATAGATTGAGAGTAATTGGTTCTTGAAATTTTTTCTTGGCGTTATGTGAAAATGTGATTGATACCTTTGAATCTGAATAGTGAATGAATTGAAATCGATCAATTCAACAGAGATCACGTTAAGTAATTAATAAAAAAATAAATAGTAATTAATGAAATCAACTGTCCCATTCAAACGAGTTTTCATGGTTAAATTGATTTTTAATATTTGATACATTCAAGAAAATACTTCAATTATTAAATAATGTAATATTATATTGAATAATATAATAAATATTAACTATGTAAAGTAAAGCAGACTCTATAACAAATTATATAGTATGAACAAATTAATGCCTTTGACGAATGACTTAAAAATTGAAATTATTTTATTGGCAAAAATGGAAAATTACAACAATTCTCAGCACTGTCAAAACAGTCCGCCAGCTGTCTGTGAGAGTACAATGAAACGTACTTTCATTGTACCAAAAACAATCTACAGTACTACTAATAGTACTTATAGTACTATTAGATCAAGATTGAACGTTTCGAGAGTAGTCTACATCGAATCGAGAGCGACCCTTGCTATACTAATTCGCTCTCAAAGACAGCTTCAGACTGTCCTGACAGAGCTGAGCATTAATAAGTAATTTGTAAACCACCTTAATTATTGACATCAGCTCTATAATTATCAAGATACAAAAGTCAATCAAAAAATGCGCACAGGATTTTCCATTGTAGGTAGTTTAGTGTTCTATTCAAGTCGATTAGAACCCCAAATAGATTAGAGATTTGATGTAATAAGTATAAATTGTATAGATAAGTAGGTATAGAATGTAATCAAAATAGATTCAATTGTAATAAGTTTTGTTTTTGAAAACTTCAATTTTATTTGAAACTGTAAACACACAGCTCGTCGGTGTTTTAACTGTACATATTTTTCAATTCAAAGTTGAAAGAACTTCCCAGTTCTGCATAATATTTTGACCTTGTGTCTAATTGAGCTTGTAAATATTTCGTGTTCACAAATTACCTAAATTAAAATGCTACAATAACCTTCGCAGTTACTGTTACTGCAGTGAACAGTACTTCCGTACCAATTTAAATTAATGCTGGAGGCGTAACATGTTACTGCTTACCTGTTACCGTTACTTCATTATTTTCACCGATACTGTGTCGTTCCGTTATTAGGAACGACTAGGCTTTTAATAATTGATATAGGACACAGAGAAGAAGATTACAAATTTTCTTCTTCTCTGTGTATAGGGCAGCATAATTTCGCTGGAGATTCGACTGCTGCTCTCTCTATGTGAATATTATGAATTAGTCCTGGACCTTAATTCCATGTTTATATGACAGAGGTAACGAAAATTAAATGGAAAGACAAGACTTTGACAAACCACAGATTTATTAAAAAATCGATATACCGGTTTCGGTTGTTACACCATTATCAATCTCTGGTAAACGTTCACCAGAGAACTCTTTTAGAGAAATCTCTCAGTTTACCAGAGATTGATAATGGTGTAACAACCGAAACCGGTATCTCGATTTTTTAATAAATCAGTGGTTTGACAGCGTCTTGTCTTTTCATTTAATATGGATAACTACCACAATACCACCTTCACAACTAGCCAAAAAGAACCGAAAATTGTAATAATTATACCAAAGATTTCCATGTTTATTGTGGTTGGATAAATTATCAAAAAATATATAACAAAATGGAAAAATGAAATAATAATAAAATCTTTACTTTTATAACCTATAACCTAACCTATGAAAATAAAAATAAATCTTTGTACAGATAGTACTCTACACTCTTCTCGAGTACACGCACAGGCCATAGTGCCCTTAATTACATAATTTCAAATAAAAATTGAGTCTATTACTGTATCTATTAGATTGGATTAATATTAAGAAATTTAGTCTAGTAGGTACTGTATTATAAGATGACGATACTTATTTTTTTAGGGCTACTGTATTTGTTAAAACTTTAAAAAATTACAATCAGAGTACCCTTTTTTTTAATATTTTTTTAAAGAAGTATTGAGAAAGTGTGAAATAAAAATATTTTTTAAAAAGGGTACTCTGATTTTAATTATTTTAAGTTTTATAAGATTGCATTCTTAGTAAATAAAACGACCATTAAATACAAGTATGAAAGTAGAAACTTGGGCTAACCTAAAGAAAGATAACCCATTTGTAAGATGTTATTCATAAAAATTTGGGAGAGGAACAGTATCGGGCTTAGCCTATTGTTCTCTCCCGATGAATTAAAAACTATTTGCTCCTGTATCAATAGAAAACCTAATTTGGCTTTCGAACAATCGTGCATGAATTTTATACAGTAAGTCGCGTATCGACAGTCCGAGGCATGTGCCACGAATGCCTCGCGGTACAGTCTGTTGACGCAAAAAAGACCCTCTGGCAAGATGGGAAAATGACTCTAGCTCAGTCAATATTAGTTAAAAAGTCTAAACAATCTTTTCTACAATTTGAGACCACATTTATAATTCTTGAATCAATATTGACCGAGCTAGAGTCATTTTCCCATCTTGCCAGAGGGACTTTTTTACGTCAACAGACTGTACCGCGAGGCCTGCGTGGCACATGCCTCGGACTGTCGATACGCGGCTTAAGCTACATACATCTTTTTTCAAATAGAAATCATTATAGCATCGTTAACATGTATGTCTTCCCGATTCGTATTTGTTTGATAGATGAAATTAATAAATAGATTAGTAGATTATATCAGTTATATTATATTAATTAGTAGAATACAAATTTATTAAATACACTGAATAAGTACTCATTTCCAAAACTAAATCTCTTATTGTTCCTGATGTTTTCATTTAACATAGATGTGAATTATTAATCCTTGCTGCGTAATTTGTACAAACATAATATAATGTATAGCAAATTTATGAAGCTGTGAAGGTGATTTTGTGGTAATAATTCATATTACATAAAAAGTCAAGAAATATTGCCTAAAAATATCGAAGTCACACTTGCCTCTGAGAGCGAAACATATAGTGTTCAAATGAAAACTACCAAAAATGGTACAATGATTTCAATTTTTATTTATCAACATACATTGATAGTATCCCTAGACAAAAAGGATACATTAAAATATCAATATTAATTAAATCTTTTGCTACGACAATTTTTAGATTCTTAATTCAATAAATCTGTGTGATCATACTTTCAAGAGTTTTAATTCAATTTCTAACGTTTTTAGGGAAATAGAATAAAACGAAAAAAACTATAGAAGTATAGAACGAATGGTAGAAAACTAGCCCTGAATTGCTTAGAAACTTCTTTGAAACGTTTTAATTGTCACTGGAAAAGGTTTACTTTTAATACAAGTGGTTCACCTTCATTGCGTAAGTGACATACCTGTTTTACCAAGAACAAGATCAGAAGAATAGAACAAAAACAGACCCACAATATAGTTTCTAAAAGTGTTCATGGAAACTAGAATAGAATATTGTACTCTACAATTGTTGAAACCTGTCTTGAATCCTGATTAATCTGTCATAATCCTATAAAACTACTTCTAGTGATTCAGGTCTGTTTCTTGCCACAATAACAGACAAAAACTACGGAAAAGATATACTTTTTAAGATTAATCATGTTATTTGTATTTTAAAGCAAAACAAATAATAAAGTTGAAATATTTTGTATTTCTTAGTGGATTTTAATAAGTTTCTTTTGTATTGAGATAACCAGCTGGTTACATTTTGTAATAATGTATTACGTTGTAATGTATTGTGGAAAATAATTAATTTTTGAATTGAATTTGAATTGGATCGGTAGGGCATATTACACAGTGTTCCAGGAGGAATCTGCCGAATATGGCTGGAAAATAAACATTTGTTAAAAATTTTAAAAATAACGTTTTGCCCATTATAATAATAACATTATATAAAGTACTAATTTTAAGGTTAAAAACTTCCCACTATTATAGTTATCAGCTAATTTTAAATAGGAAATGATAATTTTTGAGAAAATTCACAAAGCCCCTGAAGAATTGTAGAAATGTAAATTTATAGATGACTTATAAATAGTTATTAAGATAATTTAACGGCGAATGTACAATTTTCAGTTATTGTTACCTCGGTATTAAAGCATTTCAGGGACCATTTTCAATGGAACTTAATTTATTTTCCGTTGTGAGAAATCAACCTGAGACATTGGGTAGATTACTCCTTAAATATCCTGTATTTACTGTACTAATTTAAGAATAATTTTAATAAACATATATTTTCATTGGGAAGCTGTGTTTTCACCGTAGACCACTTTCAAGATTATACACAATAAGATAAATGTATCAAACAAAACAATAGGAAACAAACATGATTCCGATTCAATTGATACAATTTTGTCACATACAGTATATCATTTTGGGCTGAGAGATACAGATAAAATGTTACAGAAAAGGAGAGACATGTGGCTTCCCCAGAGACATTGAAAATATATAATCCCAAAGGAGAATGATATATAATCAGATCATGAACAAAAAAATTGTCAACTTTTTACTCTCGTATTTGCAAAATAACAAATAATTTTTTTTTAAATACGGCTCTTGTTTAGTGACAATAAAGTTGATTGAAATGCCTATAATTTTGAACTCTATAGTTTTGTCAATCTTTCCTTGATAAACAAATAATTTCAATAAAAAATAATTCATTACATAGGTTGATAAACAAATAATTCAGTAATTTTGAATTTAATTTTTGTTTAGCGCTCAATTTAAAAACAAGTCCACCTTCAAGAAAAAATTCCACCTAATCAATTCAAATCGGAATAATAATTAACAACGAAAACATTTTATTTTAGTGACAGGCTACTTTCCTTGGCACAATCAGAGAAGTCCGTTCAATGTCCTATGCTGAATCCCAATTCGGCTCAAGTTCAATATAAGTAATGAAGGTAGACTATAGTATGTCCAAGCAAAGAAGACATTCTGGCAAGATGGGAAAATTACTCCAGCTCAGTTAATATTGGTTCAAAAATTATAATTTTCGTCTCAAATTGTAGATTAAAATGTTTCCTACAATTTGAGACAAAATTTTTAATTTTTGATTCAATATTGACCGAGCTGGAGACATATTTCCATTTTGTCAGAATGTCTTCTTTGGTTGGACAGACTATATCTAATAGAGACGTATAGATAGATGAATGATGTATTCTTGGGGTATCCCGGCCTTTGGAGAACCTGTTCTAGATATGGCAGTCCTTCTGAGAAGACCTGGATGCGAAATAAGAAGAAAGTTCAAGGAGAATTAGGAGGAGGAAGAGGAGGAGAAATAGGAAGAGTAGGAAGAGGAGAAAGAGAAGGAGGAGGAAGAGAAGAAGAAGGAGGATGAGTAGAAGGAGGAGAGGTAGAAGGCGCAGTAGATGGAGGAGTGAGAAGGGAAGGCGGAGGAGATGAAAGAGAATAAGATGAATGAGGGATAGGATGAGGAGGAAAAGAAGAAGGAGAAGGTGGAGGATAAGAAAGAGAAGAAGGTGATGAAAAAGGAGAATGAGAAGGAAAAGTAGAAGAAGGAGTGAGGATGATGAAAAGACGTGAATAAAAGGTTTTTTATTTAGATTAATGGAAAAAGAAGATGATAAAAGGAGGTGGAGAGGTTAATGATGAGAAGAAAGAAGGAGGAAAAAGCAGAGAGATAAGAATGGGGAGAATGAGTTGAATAAATTATGAAAAAATAGAGAAATGATAGAGAAACGATTAGAGAATTGAGAATGAATTTATCACAAGTAATAACAAAATATAAGAGTGAAATCAGAAAATGAAAATAGATACAGAACAAGAGAGAAAAGGGAAAATAGAGTACAAGAATAATAAGAAAATAAAAAAGAGAAATAAGTAGATGAAATTGGATAAAGAATAACAGAGCAAGAGGATAATAGATGACAAGAATAATACGTAAATAAAATAAGAGATCAATGGATGAAAATAGTTAAAGAATAAGAGAGAAATAAGAGAAATCAGTGAATAAAATAAGATGAAGAACCAAAGCAAGGAAAACTAGGTGAACCTCCAAAGGACATAACTGTCAAAATAAGAGAGATACAGGTAAAGGCGAAGTAAAGTGGATAGGATGGAGAAGAAGAGAAAAACAGAGGAACAAGAAGAAGAGGATAAGAACAAGAGGAAGAATTACAATAGAAAAAACAGAAGCAGAAGGACAAGAACTGGAGGAAGAACAAGACAGAGACAAAGAAGAAGAAGACGACGAAGAATAAAAACAAGACAAAGAACAAGAAGATGAAGAATAAGAACAAGACAAATTATAAGAAGACGAATAACACGAAAAAGTAAGAAGCAATAGATGATAGCCACAAAAGGAGTTTGACTAAAAATAGAGATCCCTATTGTCTGTCCAAGCAAAGAAGACATTCTGGCAAGATGGGAAAATAACTTCAGCTCTGTTAATATTGATTCAAAAATTATGAATTTGCTTTCAAATTGTAGATGAAAATGTTTCCTACAATTTCAAAATAAATTTATAATTTTTGAACCAATATTGACCAAGCTGGAGTAATTTCTCCATCTTGCCGGAAGGTCTTCTCTGCCTGGACAGACTCTACCACTGTTGAGTGAGATTGGAAACATTCAATAACCTATGCCACTAAATTCAAAGCAGAAGTCACGAGAACTCGCTAACCTTGACAGCTGTGAAAGCCAAATCAACAGTTAATACCGTTTTGGAAACGTCCAATCAAATTTGATCGTCGTTAATATCTACGAAATCAACTTTTACATCCGTCACAATATTGAACAAAATACAACCTTACATGATTTTTCAAAAAATTGGATCAAATTCTAAAATCGAGAGACTGGGTCACAATAAAAAATTGTAATGAAATTTGATAAGTTTAATAAGAAAGAAATAGGCTACGTTGCCTTGACATAGATAGCGGTCTTCCGTACATAATACAGGAGATCGGACATACGTGGGGGAAGCTATAGCCAGTTCCTTTTGTTGAGGCACCTGAATTGAAAATATATCACCTCATTACAACTTTATACAAGGTTCAAATCTGAACAAATTCATCCATTAAAAATTTGAAATCATTGGTTTCAATTTTTGAGTGAGAAAATTTGTGAATAGTGAAAGTGAATCTAGATCAAATTCAGATAACCGGATTTTAAATATTTATTGAAATTAAAAAAAAGTTTTGGAATCAATTGTCTGAGTTTCAATCCATTAATTCATTCAGTTCATTGTATTTTCTCGAAAATAAATACATATTGGGATGAATATCACACAATACTTAAATCTGTCCATAAGCAAAGAAGAGTTTCTGGCAAGATAGGAAAACGACTCCATTTCGGTCAGAATTGGTTCAAAAATTATTAATTTGGTCTCAAATTGTGAGAAACAATTAGATATCGAATTTATAATTTTTGAACCAATATTGACTCGAGCTGGAGTCAATTTCCCATCTTGCCAAAAAGTCTTCTTTGCTTGGACAGACTATAACATGAATCCGTCAAATGGATGATTCTTTGCGGACAACGTAATGAGTTGAGAAACATTTAAGGAGTAGAGTGAATAAAGAGAGAAAGAAGAAGAAGAAGCGACAAAATGGGTTGACACATAAAAGAAGAAGAAAATAGATAACAAGAAAATAGATACAAGAATAATGGAAATAAAGAGTTAATGAAGATAAAATCAAAAGAGGGACCGATATGAAGAAAAATCTTAAGAAGGAGACAAATAGAACATAAAAAAATAAAATAAAAATATATATTCTCATGGCTTTTAATGATGGGGAGACCCTTACGGGTAGTTCCACCTTGCCAATGTGTATTTGGCCTAATACTGGTCACTCATCCAAGAGCAGTCCACAGTGTTCGTGACATAAAATAAAGTTCTTTATTGTAAGGACTGTATAAAATTATTGAAGAGCCAACCATTGTATTTCTCAAAAGAAAAATGATACGTGCATAATAAAATGATATAATTAAAAATCCAAAACACAATTTTTAATAAATCGGAATAAACAGTATAATTTAATAAGCAGATGAAAGAGCATCAAGGTTTTCTAAATTCGGAATTTATGAAGCTGGAATCTATCAATATTAGGCGATAGAGAAATCTGAATGTGGAAACAAGCCATTCCAATATTCACCTTCAAGTTGAAACCATAAATAAAAAAAAGAATCTATCTTTAAAAAATGGTGAAAAAATAATAAGACACTGATGTTGTCAATAACACTATTTTTTAATTTATAATTTTCGCAATAGAACCATGGTTTCGGGGCTATACCTGCCCCATCCTTAGCTAGAATGGGGCAGATTTAACCCTGAAGCCAGGGTTCTATTGTGAAAAGTATAAATAAAAAAAATAGAGGCATCGACAAAATCCGACAAATGCCCGAAAATATGAAACCATTTGATAAAATATTTCAATTATTGTTTAATTGTTTGATAGTTTGATACCACCTCACACAAAACTGATCCAAAATTTGAAGATTTTTGAAAAAAACACAGAATACACCTACCTAGTTGGGGCCAGCAAACAATCCATATTCCAATGCATTCCACAAATTCACAATAAAACAACACAACACAAAAAAATGTCTACTACACAACGAAGAAAAAACTTCGACACATAATAAACGAGTTAATTCATAACAAAATCGATGTAACTAAACTTCTATCAACACATTTTTGAGAAAAATTCAATTTTCAGAACAATAAAAATACGTAGAAGATGAGAACGTTGAATGGAACACAAATTCACTAACATTGACAATTTTAATCACCCTTAAAAACACTCGGAGTTGGAGTCAAACACAATCCAAACAAAATTCGAAATAATTAGAAATTAGTTAGAATTTATAATCAGAACGTTAAATGGAACACAAATTCACTAATATTGATAATTTTTATCACCCTTAAAAATACTTGGAGTTGGAGTCAAACACAATCCAAACAAAATTCCGAAATAATTAGAAATTAAAATTATTGAAAACAAGGATAATAAAACCGAACAATTTTTCCACGTGGAAAACAAGTTATCAACTGTAGGAAGGATGTAATTAAGAGAGAATAATATTCACACTATCAGTGTCACATCCAAAGAGATACTAAAAGTAAACACGCTCAATATCAATATATGACTGTAAAAAGGCTACAAGCTCCTAACTAGGACTGACTACCAAGTCAAGACATCACATAATATAAGTTTTCCTTGGGAACTTCTTCTTCTTCTACCACTTCTTCTTCTTCTTCTTCTTCTTCTTCTTCTTCTTCTTCTTCTTCTTCTTCTTCTTCTTCTTCTTCTTCTTCTTCTTCTTCATCATCTTCTTCATCATCATCATCATCGATCATCATCATCATCATCGTCATCATCATCATCGACATATTTTTCTTCTTCTTTTTCTCCTATACTTACTCTTCCTCTACTTTTCTGTTTTTATTTATTTTAGGCTTCACTTGTTCTTCCTCACCTATATTTCTTCATCTTATACTTCTCCTTCATCGTATCTTTTTCTTCATATTTCACTTCTCCTTCTCCCTTATCATCTCTTTTTCTTCACCTTATTCTTCTCCTCATCTCTTTTCCTTCACTTATACTTCTCCCCACCTCTTCATTTTTTTCCTCCTCTCCTTACTATCTCCTTACTTTTTCTCTGTTTCCTTCCTCTCCCTACCATTCTATAGTAGGTCTGTCCAAGCAAAGAAGACCCTCTGGCAAGATGAGAAAATGATTTCAGCTCGGTCAATATTGATTAAAAAAATATTGATTTGTTCTCAAATTGTAGATCAGAATGTTTCCTACAATTTGAGACCAAATTAAAATTTTTTTAACCAATACTGACCGAGCTGGAGTAATTTTCTTATCTTGCCAGAGTGTCTTCTTTGCTTCGACAGACTATACTTATCAATTTCCTACCTCCCTCCTCTTCCCTCCATTCTTCCTCTTTTCATTCTCATGATTATGTCACCGAGTTAGTGTGTTAAACACTCACCTACGCACATGTTCGCGTGAGAACATAATTTTTTATAACCTTGAATAATGAAGATAAAATAATGCAATCTATTATTATATATATTCTTACTACAACTTCGGGTAGGTTTAGTCTGACCAAGCAATGAAGACATTCTGGCTAGATGGGAAAATGACTGAAGCTCGGTCAATATTTGTTCAAATATTATAAATTTGAGATTAAATTGTAGATCAGAATGTTTCCTACAATTTGAGACCAAATCTATAATATTATTGAATCAATATTGACTGAGCTGGAGTCGTTTTCCATCTTGTCATAATGTCTTCTTTACTTGGTCAGACTATATTATTGAGGACGAGGTAATTAAATTATTGTTTTAAGTATACTTTGGTAGTTATTAATGGTGTAATCTGTACAAAATTGTTTCTTCTACTATTTAGTAAAACTAAATCTTAGTTTCTAAAACTTAGAAAAACTATTTTATACTATTTCAGTTAATATTAGTACATAGGCTACTATATAGACACGCAAACTGGTTTTCAAGATAGTTATCAAGTAAAAAATTATTGTTTTTCATGGAAAAATGTTGTGATTGACAAATTAAGGTTGTTTGTCTGGTTAAATATAACTAAATAGAATTTAAGTGACTGGAAATATCCTTTGAAATCCTTTTTATCATCAAATGTCAAAAATCTTACATATCAACTTCTTAATTTTAAAGATGCATAGACAATATTTTTAGACCTTGCAAATGAAAAATTCCAATCCTACAAATAACAATAGCAAGTCAAGGCAATATCGAGCAGAGCTCAAAACTTCTTGAGAAGGAAAAATCACATAATTCTACTCTTGGCGTGTAAGTATTTTCATAAACTTGAAAGTAGATTGAAAAGTTGAATATTCTAATTTATACACGAATATCAGTATATCTGCTTAATCAAGTTTCATTTGAAAATGACTCTTGTGAGTCGAAAAATGTTATGCTCAAGAAAAATTAATTTTAAAAGGGTAGCCTACTGTTATTCATATTTTAAATAAATAACATTGATAACAAAAATTCCTAAGAAAAATTAAACATGTAAATAGAATATAAAATTGGGATTTATAAAGCAGACCTCAAAAAAATTAAATAACTTACAAAAAGGTGGACTAGGATTTAAGATTAGGATGGAGTCTCAAAGGATGCCAGAGATATACTTCATGTGAGAAATTGGAGTGTAGAGGCAAGGGATCGAGATGGTTGGAGAGGCAAGATTGAGGAGGCCAGGGGTCGATTTGGGCTTTAGGGCCATCGAAAAAGAAGAAGGATTTAAAATTAAGAATTGAATGGAAGACAAAATAATTTCCAATAACTTAAAGTACGGTAAGTAAAAAAATTTAAAATTTAAAAGTCAGATAAATTGTTGATGTCAGTAAATTAATAATTGTGTATCAATAAGAATTTCAAATAATAGAGAAGTAAAGTGAGTTTCAAGAACTTCAATTAAATTGTATTAGCCTACCAAATACAGTAAAACACACAAATGTAACAATCAAAATGCAACCAAGCAAACAACCACAATAGAGCCAACAATCGCGCATTTAATTAAGCCTGTCACATTGTCGAAATTCCTAATGAGAACATATGCTGCTGAGCAATTTGAATTGCCAGTCAGTAATTTACTTTCAAACAGCTGACAATTAAAATCAGGTTATGTTACAGAACACAACACTGTCTCAATTAATTAGTATTGTCATATCCTAGTTATTATCTCTATTTAAAACTGTGTAGCCTATATATAAACATAAAATAGATATCAAGAAATGCAACATAGGAGAATCATGTACGACAGCTATTGTATGTCTAAGCAAAGAAGACATTCTGGCAAGATGGGAAAATAACTCCAGCTTGGTTTATATTGGTTCAAAAGTTTTAAATTTTGTGTCCAATTGTAGAGAAGAATGTTTTCTACAATTTGAGAACAAACTTATAATTTTTTGAACAATATTGGCCGAGCTAAATTTAATCTCCAGAATGTCTTCTTTGCTTGGACAGTTATTTGCCCAGTTTATTCAATCGACCAAACTTTATTAAAAACGAATAAGTTATCAGGCATTCAAACACTGTTTGAATATCAATAAAAAGTAGCAATTTACCCTCACCAACTTCTCCAAGTAACAATTAAATTGATTAGGCCTACCCAACTTACTTTAGTAAGCTACTATACCAAAATAATTAAAAAAAGTAACAATTCACTTTCTCACTTTCTATTTCATATCTGAAAATTCATTCAACTTGATTGGTTTTCTTTATCAAACTGAGTCTAGCTTTGATATTGATAACTCCTAGGCCTATAATTTTCCATGGTTGAGCTCAATATAATAATATTTTGTGTAAATTTTAATTTTCCAGAATTAAGGTCCTGCTGTTTCAAATTATTTCCTGTAACTAGTCTTCTCAAGATTCAAGTTATAAAAAATTTCAGTAGTTTCAAGTTATTACCGTACATAAAATTTCTCAAGATTCGAGTTTTAAAAAATTTCAGGGATGAATAATGATAAAAATGGGTTTACCTATTTTCTACCTGAAATGATCAAGTCAAGATATCAATGTATATTTATGCCGATTGAGAAACTAACTGATAGGTCTAATCCGCTTGCTAAATACAGCTTCTATTTGTAGAAACCGCTCTATAAAAAGATCCTATTTTGATTAATAAAATGAAAAAATCAAATACCTTTTTCCTAAAATTTTAAAAGTATTATTATTCACAGACATGTTTCGGGACTAAGCCCATTTTCAATGCGACTAGAATAATACTGAAATAACTAAACAAGATTAAAATATGAATCTAAATATTATCATATGATTGAAATATAATTTAGATTTATATTTTAATCTTATTTAGTTATTTTAGTATTATTATAGACACATTGGAAATTGGCTTAGTCCCGAAACATGTCTGTGAATAATAATACTTTCAAAGTTTTTAAAAAAGGGTATTTGATTTTCTCATTTTATCAATCAATTATTTTAAATAGCCCTAAGTTCAGAGTTTAATTTTCATATCCTATTTTGTTTGATCTATGGTTATAAATTAGCAATAACTAGTTACTAACGTTCAATCATTTTATTATTCGAACATCCAAGCAAATATTAAGTTAGTCCTATAAAAAGTGCTTTTTGCTGTCTTTTTTTTAACTGAATATTAGCCTATTGTGACATGACTGAATAAAATATCATATCAACCGCAAAATGTATGATAAGGCAAGAAAGCTCAAAGCTCTTCCTTGCATGCAAAGATAGACAATAAATATTTATAGAAAACTAGCCTACCTGATCTATCAAAATTCTACTTAATAACTTGGTTAGCCTACTCATTAGATTCTTGTTGATAGTTGAAGATCTGTTTTTGTCAACAGAAGAAAATTAAAATAAATTTGTCAGTTTCAAGCTTGTCATTAGAAAGTGATATGAAATAATATAACAAGGTATTTAGCCAATAAATAAATTAGTCCTTACCTTTTCTACAGAAACTAAATGTTCAATAACTTGACCTAATAAAAGTTTTCAATGATAGGTAGCCTATTAAAACTAACTTTACAAACTTAGTAGTTATTCATTTAGGTTCACAATCAAAAACTAAAATCTACAAATCTATCATGATTTAGAAAGATGATAATACTCACCATAAGCAATAATTATTTATTCTGAATTCCTTCTAAAGCACTTCCTACACTTTACACTGTTAGACACTAATTTTTAACACTCAACTCAGCACTAAACATATTAACACACATTTAAAAAATACTTCCTTTTGAAGTAACTTAATATTTGATACTATACTAGTAAAAAAATGCGAGAGATAAATTTGAAATCACGGTGTAAAACTAATAACAGAAGTGGATTTGGAAACACTGTAAATTTTTGAGGTTATACAACAACCGGTTGATCACAAGCAATGAGTGGGTGTCACACGCACAAAACCGAGGTTGAGTTGTAGTTTAAAGGATAAAAACACAAATTTACTATCAGGAGCTACTAAGCTCATTGCAATAAAACTTTAAAACTCAAGTTGAATTTGTTTTCAAACGCCTTGAAACTGATAACGCGATTGCGAAGCGAAGAATCCACTGTCACGTAGACGAAAGAAAATAACAATTGAACCAAGACATGAGAGTGAATTTCATTGGGGAAAATTTGAATTTCAAGATTTCACGATAAATAGAGCACACCGAACATTATGCAAATCGTGCATTCTGTTTGGAATTATCAACAACACAATACACTCGCGGACAGGAACTGACATGTGGATTGCTTTCTGGGTTCAGACGACTCAAAGCAAAGAAATGTTGAACGTCGACTGTCTGAAAACTGAATAACAAGGCATACCGCACCATCTGTTGGGAGTTTTGAGAACTGGAGCGCTTCGAGCGGCAACATCCAAACAGTGTGATATTTACTAACCGATTTGAAATTTATTGTTCGACTTATTATTGTAATACAAATAAAGTATTACCCGGGTCGCACAAAGATGTAACTTTATGAAATCCTGTTAATGAGTTCTTTTTGTTCTTTATTATTTATTATCCTCATCTTCTTCCAACACAACAATTCCATTTTGACAATAGGCCTACAACTCTACAACTGTTGATAGGAAAAATAGCAAGATTCTTTCTTTAATATGGTTTATTTCAAATTCTAAGGGTTCTACAAGAGCTCCTAGGCCTGTAGAATAGAATTTATTTCATAATATCAACAAACTCATGAATTAAAAGGTAATACTTCTCGACACAATAAAAATGTTATTGTAGAAATTATTAACACAGTAGGCTACCGGGGGTGACTTCCGCCAATATTTCAAGTAGGTACCGGTACGTACTGTATAGATTTTATATATTTTTTAAGTAACTAATAGATCCAAGTCATAATAGAAGACACAGATGATGGACTAAACACCCCAAGTGTCAGTAATAATAATCTATTGAGTATTGAGGACTGTTGTAAGACCTTATTGTCCTGATATTCACACATATATCGAAAGGAAGTTTGGAATGGACAATCCTTGCTTGAGGCTATAGTAGGTCTTCTTGAAACTGTCCAAGAAGAAATTCTGGGAAGATGGAAAAATGACTCGGTCAATATTGGCTCAAAAGTTATAAATTTCTCAAATAGTAAAGCAGAATGTTTTATACAATTTGAGAACAAATTAAAAATTTATGTATTAATATTGACCAAGCTGGAGTCATTTTCCCATCTTGCAAGAATGTCTTCTTTGCTTGGACAGACTATAAGTTAGACACCTATATATCCGTCCTACAATCCACAGCTGTATGTATATGTAAGAACAATAAAGGGATTCATTCCGATTTTTCCATTTTTTATATAAATGCTACGGCCTACTATTGGATCCAATATAACTTACCGTACTCATTGATACAGTTTTTTAAATTCTTATTCCGATATTCTCCTTCTTCTTTGTCTTGACCATTTCCCTTTCTATAAATATGGGATTGGCATTTTCAATCTATCATTTCTATTCAATTTCTATTTCAATCTATCATTTCATTTTCAGTCTTTTCACAAATTCTTTTTCTTTTGCGATCTCACCTCGCTGGTTGTGGCAGGTTTTCCACAGCCGGATGCCCTTCCTGAAGACAACACTGTCGTGCCCACGAATCAGGTGAAGTGTTGTACACAGTAAAAGATACGAGCACTTCACCTGTTTCGTGGGCACGAGCCGCCAGTGGAAGACAACCCTCACAATTTTTGTGAGATATATATATAACTGGAATTCTGATCGAAATGTTGTCAAGAAAATGCTTAGGCCATTATTATACAAGGTTATTGCAAGACTTGTGATAATTCTACTCTGAAGGATTTTACACGACACTGCAGTCATACAATGCAGTCGCGACACTGCCTTTATGACTGCAGTGTCGTGTAAAATAGTTCAGAGTGAAATATTCACTAGCAGTTCGTAATGGAAAACTTGTGATAACTTTGTATGTAGTAATAACTAACCTAAGTTTAACAGTAAAGCAGGTACAGTTTCAACCAAAAAGCTTCAAATTTTTTTAAGATAGAACTTGCTTCAACAAAATTAATTGAAATTATTCATCTACTTGCATTAAAATTACAAATATTTTATTTTGTTTTTTTCAGTTTGAAATAGAAATTCATTATCCATCTTGGTTATTATACAGTAGGCTACCTAATAATTCTATAATCATATTATGAAGAGGGATAAGAATTCGAAATCATATTTCCATTTTTTTCATAATTATGATAATAGAAATATTACCTTGTAATACCGGTCGTACTCAATACTCATTGATTAACTGGTTATTTTTTTAGTCATTCTTTCATAATAATGACAGACATTAAAATTTGAAACACATTATCTCTAAAAATATTATTTGTGATAAACTATTCAATTATTTCTAATACAATATAGTAGGCCTATATGTAATCAGAATCGTCTGTATAAGAATAAGGGGTTTTAGGAATCTGATTCTTCCTTCACTTTCATTTTAAAAACACAATAAACAATGATACCATCCTTACTCATACTTAATCACATTTATAAGCCTGAGCACAAAAACCACTTTCAGGATTAGGTAGCCTAGGTATAACTTACTTATTGTTTTACAGCATCAATTAAGTTGTAAAAAGAGTTGTTCAAATGAGAAATTTTAGAACACATAGTTTTTAAAAATATTTATAATAAACTCTTTAATTTTTTTAAGACAATATTATGCTATGTAATAATTGTAATGTACACTTCAAACGTGTTTAAATGTAAATTTAAACAAAACAATAAGTAAATACAGTAATATTTAGATAGATAGGTAGATGTTGTTGCCTTCATAAGCAATGAAGCGCTGGCCTGATAATCAACTCTCATCACCAATCAGAGGAATTCATCAAATCATTCCTCTCATTGCCAATCAAAGGAATTCATCAAATTAATCATTCCTCTCATTACCAATCAGAGGAATTCATCAAATCATTCGTCTCATTACCAATCAATGGAATTCATCAAGTCATTCCTCTCATTTCCAATCAAAGGAATTCATCAAATTAATCATTCCTCTCATTACCAATCAGAGGTATCAAATCATTCCTCTCATCACCAATCTCTTAGATTCTTCAACTCATCAATTCATCAGAGACATAAGGGCTATCAGATTCTTCAGAGGATCCGCATAACATATCCTCTGATGACGCAGGGGCCCTTTGGATAGAACTGCCTCTGACTTCAAGCACTTCAAAACCAACGCCAAAGATACATACATCATAGGAAACCCTGAAAAAATAAGAAGGATTAAGAGTTGAGCATTTCAGATTTCAAGGAATAAACTTCAAATTATATCCATTTCTGATTAGCTCTTTCAAGTCTATTTTTTAAATATAGCCTACAATAACCAGCTAGTTGTGTTTTTTTACGGACCCACTAAAACTGGTGTAAAAAATTTAAATACAGATTTCCAGCTGATAAAGAACTGAAATATGTAAGTTTAGGTATCCGTGTTCACGTTGAAGCTCTGCATTGAAGGTAAACACTTAGATACGGTATAGTCGATCCAAGCAAAGAAGACCCTCTGGCAAGATGGGAAAATTACTCAAGCTCGGTCAATATTGGTTCAAAAATTATAAATTTGATTTCAAATTGTAGGAAACAATTTGATCTACTTCAAGACCACATTTATAATTCTTGAACAGATATTGCCAGAGGGTCTTCTTTGCATAAACAGACTATATCTAAATCGAATGGAAGAATACGAATAGGCCAGACCAAAAACCCTGTAACTTATTTCTTATCGAATTATAGTTTGACCACTTATCTTTCTTCACTTGCCCCAAACTAATTTAGTGAGGAGATGCCTAAACTCCAAAACATGTATGATATTTGCATTTGTATGAAAATTCAATATTTTACGGTCAATGAAATTTCATGTTAAAGCAGAGCCTCTTGAGCTCAATAACAATATCAATAATTGGACAATTTTAATATCAAATAAATAATTACGGTAGACTAAGAAAAACAACATATAATAGGGACATTGCATGAAGTGTTTTATTTATGAGGTTATTATTTCAAGGTTATCTACTATTTTGTGATGACTGCTACTGGCACATGAATGAATGAATGAGTTTTTGAATGAATGAGTTTATTTTGCCAATAAATAAAATATACAATTTAAAATGAAATAAAATGCAGACAACAATGTGCACAACTTTGAAAAAACCTAAAATAAAACAAAGTAATGATTGTTGTAACATTATTACTACTACATATTTTTTGGCACTGCCAACATAAGGTAACCTTGTGGGTTGGCAGTGAGTTGTTTTTTATATAGTTATAGTAGTAATTTCATCCATGGTAACGTTATAAAAAAGGTATGTGGGTCTGTGAAACGTCATAATCCTATCATTCTAAAATTAAACTTTAGACTTAGGGCTATTTAAAATAATTGATAAATAAAATGAAAAATCAAATACCCTTTTTAAAAAACTTAAGAAGTATTATTCTACAGAAATGTTTTGGGACTCAGCCCATTCATTATCAATGTGAATAAAATAATAACATTTTACATTTCACATTATTAACATTGGTAATGTTAATGTGAAATGATAATATTTTACATTTTACATTATTAACATTGATAATGAATGGGCTGAGTCCCGAAACATGTCTGTAGAATAATACTTCTAAAGTTTTTAAAAAAGGTAATTGATTTTTAATTTTATTTATCCTATCATTCTACTGCGCATCACACTGATGATATAGTCTGTCCAAGTAAAGAAGACATTCTGGCAAGATGGGAGAATGGCTACAGTCAATATTGAAAATAATAATTTTGGTCCAAAATTGTAGGAAACATTCTGATCTTTAATATGACACCTATTTGAACCAATATTATTGTCCAAGCTGGAGTCATTTTCCCATCTTGCCACAATGTCTTCTTTAGTGTTGAACAGACTATACCATAGTGCGCATGTGGGCTCATTCCTATTAGATAATTATATATTTTTTGTCTATTACTGCATTTATAAAATTAAAATATTGAATTATTACGTTAATAAAATAGTCATTTTTCAAGTACTGTAGGTGAATTTATTACCGGAATAAGCAGGATTTTGATTTGTTTTGTTTGATTTTCTGAGGGTTAAGCCCACATGAGCTCATAGGCTTGTGTGTGGGTAATGAGATGGATGATAATGATGAGAGATGACGACTACTTTTAGGCAGTCGGGCCGACGGCTTGTCGTCTCCTCCGAAAGATTATTATTATTATTATCGTATGCCATATTTGGTGGGGAGTCCCAAAAGGATGTTCCACCGACAAAATAAACTCAATAATTATCCTCGATGGGAAATTGAGGTATTTCTTGAAATGATTCACGGAAATTTGAATGTTTAAAAGTTTTTCCAATATGAAAGAGTTCATGAAAGATGTAATGGCCGTATTTATGTGATTGTGCTGTGGTCAAAGAATTTTGCCCCGGTCGGGCCTCGAACCCAGATCCACCTGGTTATCAGACCGGCACGTTATCACTTCCTCCAAAGAGCCACCATTCGATTTGATTTGTTTACAAGCGAAAACCCCTCATAATTTATCATAATTGAATATGGATCTACTCAAATAGTGGATCTTCAAAACTACTCAAAAAGTGAACATGAATGATATTAATGGCATTTTAAACTCACTCTCGTCTAAACACACTAAAGCCATGCACATCAGGCACATAGGTACAGTACTGTCGAAGATGGACCACTTCCAATTCATCATTTTCGGACAAACTCCACTTGAGAACATTGAAACGTTGGTCGACTCCCACTGTGAATAACAGGTTTTCTTCCAGTAGTTTCACTCCTAAAAAAGATAAAAGTAAAAAATTAAAATTCACACTTAGGGCTACTTAAAAAAGAGAACCCTTTTAAAAACTTTGTAATAATAATATTTTTAATAGGGTATTTAATAATTGATTTATCAAGATAATACTAGTATAGTCAGTCCAAGCAAAGAAGACATTCTGGCAAGAAAAATTACTCCAGCTCAGTCAATATTGGTTAAAAAATTTCAAGTTTGGTCTCAAATTATAGATCAGGATGTTTTCTACAATATTTGAGACCTAAATTGAATATTGTATTTGTTCATGTAAATAACTATATAAAGGTACGATTCTTAAGAGAAACACCATAGAACAAACTCCCAGAAATGCTTTGTTGCCGAGATAACAATGGCGGAAAATTGGCATTTTTAAAGAATATTCAATTCTTAGAATTTCAAAGAATTTAAAGGCTCAATGCAGGTACAAAAATAATAATAATTTATTAAGTAAAAAAATTCAATGAAGCCAGTTAGAAGTTTTCAACTTGAACGGTTATTGAGATAATAGCAAAAATATGCTAAAACACAATTTTTCAACAATTGATAGAAATCTCTCCATAATAAGATCGTATTTATAAGAGCATAATATCATAGTACAGCCGATGGATAGTGTTAAAGAAACCACGAAAACATATCTCTGTCCTAAGTAGCCTATGTATTATCATAGCTTCCTTTAGTAGAAGGCCTTGCTCTAAAACC
Source organism: Sogatella furcifera (assembly GCA_017141385.1). Classification (NCBI taxonomy): domain Eukaryota; kingdom Metazoa; phylum Arthropoda; class Insecta; order Hemiptera; family Delphacidae; genus Sogatella; species Sogatella furcifera. The sequence continues at coordinate 8,638,567 of CM029557.1, forward strand.
ATGGGTATTGGGTACGTCGCACTGTAGGTACAGTTTTGATAAGAAGTCAATACAAATGTTCTCTTCTAATTATCAGCATAACATTCTCTGTAACAATAATATGATCATGTATTTGACATTTTGAACAACATTCCCACTCAATTGATTCAGAAAACATACATTAGTCCTTCTATTCACACTGTAGGTACAGTTACAGTGACTATATAAGTCACAGTACGTACAGTCTACCCACATGAAAGCATTGAGAACAGTTACAAATCATGCTTTCTGAATTAGTTTTTCTCTGTTCTGAGCATAATTTTCATGATATATGATCATTAATTTTCATGATATAACCACTTCAAGTTATTTTTGTGCTTTCTGTACTGGTTTGCAATAGCAATTAGCAGAAAAGATTGAAAATAGACAACTATTTTCAAAGATCTCTTTTTAAGTATAATTCTCATAAAATACGATGATGAAAGTTTTCTTCTAAAAATCATCTTATTCTTACTGTAGGCTACTAGATTATGATAGAAATTTTTCATAAAAGATTTCAAGTAGACAATTATGTTCTAAGATTGTTATGATTTGTAGCAAGGCAAATGTGAGAATGCACACGAGAAATGCATCAGCTGAAACAATTGATTTCTATGTTTTTTTAAATAGACCAACAAAACTACTCAATATACTTGTACTTGTCACTTTCAAAGCCATGGCCTTCTAAAGAAAGTTATGATATTATGAATATGATTAGTTCTTATTCCTTTTGTTTGACATTATTTCAACACCGGTTAATGCAATATATTGGACTAGCCGGCAGGCTCGCTTCGCTCGCCTTCTCCGCCTAGCCAGGGGGCTCCGCCCCCAGGACCCCCAACAGTATAGGCAGTGTAAGTGAGTCAAACAGGCTCGCTTCGCTCGCCTGCAAAACCTCTGTCAGTGACAGCTGAGACAAACAGGCTCGCTTCGCTCGCCTGCAAATTCCGTTCAGAAGGGATTCGAAATTTATTTCAGCATTTCTACACCTGATCTGGACCTGTTCACCTAATTTCAACATTTTCTGCCAATTTGTTCTAGAACAATCTAAGAAAAACTCCGAAAATTCCAAAAAAATAGTAAAACGCTAATATTAAGCGTAACCTTGGGAAGTATATCGGAAGTATATATAGTTTGAAACTTGATTCAATGATTCAAACTTGATCTTCCAAATTAGTTCATCTAAAATCTCGCTGAACCATTGAATTTACAGTTAGGATTGGTCGTATCAAGGCGGAAGATATGCAACCCGCAACACATCTACAATTTTGAAAACCTGATTACTGGCGTAATCTTGAACGGATTGCAAAAATATTTTAACTCAACATTTCTAGACCTTATCTGAACCTGCCCACCAAATATCAACATTTTCTACCGATTGGTTCTCGAAAAAATGAAGAAAACGTTGAAAAACTATAGAAAAACTAAAATATTTGGCGTATCCTTGAAAAGTTTTTAAAATCCGTTCTTAGCGCGCGTCTAAACGTCCAACTGAACATGCCTGCCAAATTTGAACGCATTCGGTTCAGTGGATTTTTAGTTCTGGTGATGAATGAATGAATGAATGAATCAGTCAGTGCCATTTCGCTTTTATATATAGAGATTTTGGGCAGCTGAAATTTTCAATTCAAGAATAATTTTACCTGAAACTTGTGAAAAATGAAGTTCACTGCTAGCCCACAATCCAACAATCGATACTTTATTCAAGTCAATTAATTCGATAGCCACTTTACAATTATCGCCTCCTAAAGCTACCAAACACTTTCCTCCAATCATCTCAAATACATCACAGCTATTAATGCCAGAATCAAATACTTGATGATTGAAAATTTGTTTTTTATTCTCAGTGTCCCAAACACATACTCGTCCATCAGTTGTTGTGGTAAGTACCAACACTGGGTGTACCAAATTTTTCCAGTTATCAACTGTTATCAGTGCAGTCTTCAGTAAGCAGCATTGGTGACTCAACTCTGTAATCAATGTTAGCACTTTATCTTGGCGAGAGAAGTCAAAAACCCTGGAAAAATGAAAAAAGTATTATTTTCTTCTGTTGTCTTCATCCTACTTTGAACTGTTGATTACAATCATAGTAAATTATTTTACTAACAAAAAAGTTTTATTTACTTCCTTTGTTTTCATCCTACTTGAACTGTTGATTATAATTATAATAAATTATGTTACTAATAAAATAGTTTTATTTTCTTCTTTTGTCTTCATCCTACTTGAACTGTTAATGATAATTATTATAATAAATTAAGTTACTAATGCCGCGTTTACACCAGAATGTTAATAACATTTGTTAATAACTTTTATATCATGAGTTATAGAATATATAAGTCAATATAATAATACGTTATTCAAAAAAGTTATTAACATTCCTGTGTAAACGTGGCATAACAGACTAGTTTTTTTTCTGTCTTCATCCTAATTGAAGTGTTGATGATAATAATTATAATTAATTACGTTATTAACAAAACTATTAAAAATTATAATATTTCAATAAATAATATAATATAAAATTAAATAATAAATTATTTTACTAACAATAAAGTTTTATTTTCTTCCTTTGTCTTCATCCTAGTTGAACTGTTGATAATAATTGTAATAAATAACATTATTAACAAAATTGTTTTATTTTCTTCCTTGGTTTTAATCCTACTTGAACTGTAGATGATAATTAGAATAAATTATGTTACTGCCTTTCAATTTTACAAGAGTACTCCTTGTATGCTAAAAAGTGGCTCAAAACGTGGCCTTTTCATGTTTGGGAGACCCTAATGGGTGGGTTATTACAGTAACCTTGCCAATGTATACTAGTCACCCATCCACAGTGTTCTGACGTTTATTATTATAATTATTATTTTATTGTACAAAGTATAATAGTATAAAGTGGTAATAAGTATTATGAAATATACTTCTACTTGCTTTATAAACAGAGCCATATGAGTTGCGGACGTGATTTGAAAATTATTTTCATCTTTAAAATGATCTTAGTAAGAAATGAACTGAACAGCAAATAAAAAAGGAAAAGGAAGAGAAATAGGAGGAGAAGAGCAATACGATTTGGAAAAAAGGAATAAAAGGAAGAAGGGAACCCCCAAATCTGAACTTACCTCAAATACCCATCAGAGCATGCCAAAAACACAGTAAAACGTTGATCATTGTTGATATGTTTATAAACTGAAATATCCATATATCTCGTTTCTGGGTCCAAACGAGGAACTAAACTTTTTGAATTTTTTCTCATTTCCTCCTCACCATTGATCATATGCGAAGACAATTCTACTGATTCCGATACAGTTGCACTTTCCGCATTGTAAAATAATGAGCCTGGAATATAAAATATATTTTTTTAAATCATATCAAGGTAAGAAGCATCATTTAGCATTGGGACATTAATGCCGGGTTTTTCCAAGCACACTCAAAGTTAAGGGACCATCAAATTTTGATGAACAGATGACATTTTCTATGAAAAGTGTATGAAATTTAGTAAACTCAAGGGTCCCTCAAATTTGAGTGTGCTTGGAAAAACCGGACATTAGAGTGGGTGGTAGTAGTCGGCCATTTGCCAAACAGCAGAATCAAACCCCATGAGAACAATGTAATTTTTATCAATATCTTGGAGCCTCTATTTATGGACAAAATTTCACTTTCTTTATGTAATTGGAAAGAGAATTCAATTATCCAGGGGTGGACTTTTTACTTTTTTGATTCTAAGTTTATTTCAATAATTATTGTTCAACTAGAATACACTGGCGGCTCGTGCCCACAAAACAGGTGAAGTGCTGTACAGTAAAAGATACGAGCACTTCACCTGTTTCGTGGGTACGAGCCGCCAGTGCTAGAATAGAATAGAATATCTTTATTAGCCTCACATTTACATCACAATTTGACTTATAGGCCAGTCAACAATACTGTAGTATAATAAAAAACAAGATTTTTATACAACATAACAACACACCTCAACATTACATTTAACTTGATTTCACATTCATGTACTAGCAATATACATTTCAAAATCCTTAAGATATAATCTTTTCTCCATATATTCTTTGACTAAGTAAAAGGGATTATTAAGTAGAAATATTTCCAAAACAGTTCTGAATCTTCTGTATTCAAGTTGTCTTATCTGAATGGGGAGTCTATTCATCATTTTAACCGCGGCAATAGAGGGGCTTCGATCTGTCTTGTGGATTCTGTTTCTAGTTAAATTGATAGATAGACTTGATCTAGTGTTATGAGTATGAGTAGCACTCCTCAACTCCATTTTGTTGGGATTAGCTTTCAAGAACAGTAGGCATTGTAATATATATAGTGAGAAGAGTGTTAAAATACGCCACTCCTTGAAAATATCTCTACAATGTTCCTGAAATGGAGCTCTGGCAATCACTCTAACGGCTTTTTTCTGTATTAAAAATATCTCTTGCGCGTGCGATGCACTATCAGGCCGTATTGCATATGTAATTTTATAGATTAACTATAAAATTATTAAACTCTAATTATTGAAACAAACTTGAAATAAAAAATAAAAATTCAACCCCCTTGAGAATTGAAATCTCTTTCATAAATAACGGCGCTATCTGCTCCAAGAGATTGATAAAAATTACATTGTTATATAAGGACATAATTCCGCCTTTTTGGCAGTTTGCCGTCCACTACCATCCACCCTTAGTATTTTTGATTGGATGGTAATATTGAATACAAATACAGTATTAGCCAAAATAAACAGTACTGAAACTGAATCAACTGTAGTTGCCTTCTCGATCAGCTGATTTGATTGGTTATTGTTGCCACGGCTTCGCGTACATTACTTCTTTCTTATTTGAGGTTCGTTTTTGTTAACATGGTGCAACAAACCACTTATGAGGATGATCTCAGGCACTGTCAAGTCAACTCCTAGAGAGTGGCTCCCTGTATTGAGCAATATCCCACCACCACAACTGAGACGTCATAAAGCTCTCAAAAGCTTGTTTGCTGAAATAAATAAAAATCAGACCCTGCCCATCCATGAAGACCTCCAAAATATGCCAAGACAGCGACTCAAATCCAGAAATGCTCCATGTAATTCCGTGGACTCCAACTTTGACATATCCAATGCCTGGAGAGAACAGTGGTATACTTTTGCTGAGAATGGCAGTGCATGGAATTTGGACCCAACCATAAGACCGGCAGGATTTGATCTGCCACGAAGAACATGGACTCGGTTGAACCGGATGCGCACTGGCCATGGAAGATGTGCAGGTCTGATGTATAAATGGGGCTTTGCTGACTCTGCTGTATGTGAATGTGGCGCTGAGACACAGACAATGAATCATTTAATATTAGAATGCCCAATTTTTAAATTTAATGGAAACCTTGACGAGGTGCATCAAGCAACACCAAATTTCATCCAATGGCTTGACGCACTGAATTTAACTGTGTGACTTTTACTTTGTAAAGAAAATGATGTGATGTGCTCTATCTCATACGATATATATATATAACATGGTGCTAAAAACCGTAGAAATTTTCTTTATTGTAGACCTAGAGCATTATTTTTGCTCATACGGAAATGGACGTATGGGTGGTCCAAGCTTGTGGCACACTGCTTCACGTTTTCAGGAACATTTCCACAAAAACCCGCCTAGTAATGCTGTGATTCTTAGTGTTGATGAAAGTTTTTGAAGAACAGGTAGTGTTTTGACACAGTGAAAGGGCTTTTCAGGCCCAACTACTGTTTGAACAAATAAAAGGGTTGCAGCAAGTGTTACAGTCACCGAAAAGAAGCATATAATTGGAGCTCCTATTAAACTGAATATTAGCAATACGTCAATGAGAAAAATGTTAATAAATATTGGTGGGTTTTCCCTACAGGATACAAACTTGACAACCATTGAACTGTATGAGTTCAACAGTACAATACTATTTCAGTAGGTACTGTTTGTTATTTTGGCTAATACTGTATATTAATAGTTGGATGAATAGAAAATGTAATTGGCAAAATTCCGAATTCTCCTTGTTAGTTTTCCTTTAATCAGAAATTTTATTTTTTGATTCTCCATTTTATCTTGTTAATGAAGAAACATTTTCCTATTATATTTGGTAGGCTCAAGTTTATCTATAGTATCAGGTCAACAAAATAGTTATTTTGAAATTTTTTAGAATAATGAAATTTCCAAAATAGAGAAATGGTGGCTGACAGATATTTTAGTTTTTCAAAATTACCGAAATGAGGAGATTTAACATTTTAATAAATTGTTGAAATTATTGTTTTCTACGGAGATGTAGAGTATCATTGGTGAGACGTAGAGCTTTAAATTCTCAAGAAAATGATGCCTGATTTTGTAAAATCCAATCATAAATAAGTTAATTATTGACAATATTCCAGACAATAGTTAACAAAAGATAATATTACATAATTATGTTGAGGATATTTTTGAGGGGATTTTGAGAATTATTTGAGGATAAACGTGCCATGTAGAAAGAAACGTGACGTTCGGACGCCATGTGATTTCTTAATCTGTCCAAGCAAAGAAAACATTCTGGCAAGATGGGAAAATGACTTCGGCTCGGTAATATTAATTCAAATCAGAATATTGGTAGATGAGAATGTTTCCTACAATTTAAGACCAAATTTATCATCTTTGTACAAATATATATATTTTTACCAATCTAGCATTATTCTCCCATTTTCCAAGAATGTCTTCTTGTTCACCCTCAGTAAAATATTAAGTGAAATAATTACTCTCAGTAAATTATATTGTCTTGTTCTCTATTGTCAATCATTTATCAACTCAGTTTTATTTAATTTCATTGTATTCTTGTTCTTCTTTTTGTAATTCAATTACCTTTATTGAATTCTATCATAATAAATTTTAATGTATTCAATATAAAGACAAGATTTTGTCAAATCAGTGATTAATTAAAAATTTTTTTTTTAAATAAATCAGTGCTTTGACAGTATCTTGTCTTTTGATTTAATATGGATAACTAACTACCACAATATCACCTTCACAACTATTCAGAAGTATAATTTATATCAGATTTATTTAATTTATATAATTTAATTTAAATTTATATAATTGTATATTCCTTCTATAAAGATGCACTGGATAATTTTTATTGGCAGCTTACCTGCGCTCAGGCTTATGCCTCTGCAGATTTTTTCCTGTATGTGTACTATTATATTTATGTATAGCCTAAGCTATTGCATAATATTTATATTTATGTACAGTACACTGGCGGCTCGTGCCCACGAAACAGGTGAAGTGCTGTACAGTAAAAGATACGGGCACTTCACCTGTTTTGAGGGTACGAGCCGCCACTGGTACAGTATTATTCAATTAAATATTATAACTCTGATAAGTTCGATTTCATGTAAGCTTCTTGTTTCAATAGTTTGCTTTCTCCTTTCAAATAAGTTTTTTATAATTTTCTTTTTCGTTATTTGTTCGTGTATTCATCGTTATGGATTTTATTATGATTGCAATATATTCCATGCTTACTGTCTTTTGTTTTTTGTAACACATGGCCCCTGCACTCAGGCACCCACACTACATTGTTTATAATAGCTTGTTATTTTGTTTGGTTTCAAGTTTTGATTTTAATTCTTGCTCTGTATAATGTATAAGCTGTAAAAAGAATAAATGAATGTATATCCTATATTGATATGCATATTTTTATAAATTGGAAATAAATTTGAGAGGTTTTGAGAGTCTACTGAGATACAGTTATTCTGAGCTGGAACTTTGCGTTAGTTATCAAGTTTTGCCGGACTGTAAGTCTGTCCAAGCAAAGAAGACCCTCTGGCAAGATAAAAAAATGACTCCAGCTCGGTCAATATTGGTTCAAAAAATATTAATTTGGTCTCAAATTGTAGATCAGAATGTTTCCTACGTTTGAGACCTAATCAATAATTTTCCAAACCAATGTTGACCGAGCTGGAGTCATTTTCTTATCTTGCCAGAGGGTCTTCTTTGCTTGGATAGACTGCAGCAATTCAAACTGTGATATATAGCTCGAAACCAGAAACAAAATAGGATTAGACTCCCATAATTTTTTTACAAATAATAAGGAATTGTGGAAGAATTATTAGATATTGCAGTACACCAACTGCAAATAATTAATTATTTTCGAACATACCATCAATAATTTCCAAACTCCAAACTTTCATTTGGGCACGACCGCCTGCTGAAAAAATTAGACATCTATTTATACCCCCCGGTTCATTTTCTAGTGACACTACTGCCAAAGTTCTTACACTTGACAAATGTCCAGTCAATACCACATCAGTTACTAAAGTTTGTGAGTTTTGTAATTTCATGAAACTTATTCTCAGTGTATTATCCTCCCCACTAGATACCAACAATGACGCATTATAGGAATGGAAACCTGACTTGGGTGATGGAGAAAACTCCTTGATATAACTATTGGACATTGCCATCGATATCACAAGCGTGTTGACCTCTCTTGTATGAAAGCCATCCTGAAAAATAATAAAAAAATTAATTGAAAATCAACCGATATACGGCTCAAAATTATATTTTACGAGGAAAAATACTTTAAAATAAATATAGAAACTAAACCACTCGAGGCCTATAGTAATTATAATTATCAATCGGAACAAAAATAATTGCCAAAATGGTAATTATAATCAGTGTTTTTTTTATGAGGATGAAGCCCAAATGAGCTCATAGGCTTGTGCGTGGGTAGTGAGATGGTTGATAGATGACGCCTACTTTTTAGATAGTCGGGACCGACGGCTTATTGTCTCCTCCGAAATACGGGGTGGCCGTATTTATGTGATTGTGCTGTGGTCAAAAATTGTTCCCCGCTTGGAATAAATACAGTGGAACCTCGGTAATTCTTACCTCTATAATTCGTAATTCTCTATATTTCGTAGTGAAAGCTCAGTCCCTTGAAATAATTTTCCATTATTAATAGCTTCGATAATTCGTAATCTTCCCTAAAGCTTTGGTCCCATGAATTAAGAATTATCGAGGTTCCACTATACCAAAATTAAACAGATACTCCACCTGAAGTGGCTGATATCACAAGATATAATGGCTAATAGCATAGCTTCGTTTACTAGTATGAGGAAAGTGAGTCCATTCAAAAGCATTTGAATAATTTTTCAATCAACTTTTTAACGGATGCGGTTCTTGTGTGCGTTCTCACTTTTGACTTGCTATAAATCCTAGCTATTTCAAGACATAATTGTATGTTTTCAATTTTATCTGCTAATCTCTATCGCAACCCAGTAGGCGTACAGAAACCAAAAAAATGAATTCTATAAAAAAGTTACATGAACCTATTTCATGAAAATTATATTTAAAAGAGAGAAGACTAAGTCAACTACATGATGTGTAACTGTACTCAATGCTTCCATATGGATAGAATGTACCTAGGCTGCCATATTCTAAGGGCAGTGCCTTCTATCAAAACAAAGACTAACAATCTACTCAAGTAGTTATAATTCATGATTAAAGGAAGCTATGCCAATATGTGGCCAAGACAATAACCACATAATTATGAAATCTACAGATAACTTCATTAGGTATAGTCTGACCAATCAAAGAAGACCCTTTGGTAAGGTGGGAAAATGACTCCAGCTTGGTCAATATTTGTTCAAAAATTATCAATTTGATCTGAAATCGTAGGAAACAATTTGATCTACTAATAAGACCACATTTATAATTCTTCAACAAATATTGACCAAGCTGGAGTCATTTTCACATCTTTCCTGAGGGTCTTCTTTGCTTGGACAGACTATAATAATAATTGTTTATAATTATTAAATAATAATTATACGGGCGTACGGCGTTATGTAAGAAGCAACCAGCTCACAATCAACTAATTCTGAGATATCTAGTAACAAAGTTGAAACTGCCATAATGCTATAAAGTAGGATACCTACCAAAAGTGGAGTATAAGAGATCCTTCCCAACGGTTTTTTGATCAAATGTACTGTTTTGTCTTTGATGAAATAGAAGTGTAACACTTTTGATTTAACGAAACATTTCCATTCTCTATGACCTCCACAGCAGTCCATTCTCCATATTATAACACGTAATCTTTCACTCCAAATTACTACATCTTTCTAAAATAACAATAAAACATTCAATATAATAATTTTATAGGATCATTCAACTTGGCTGAAAAACTGTTTGAAAGGGCACAACTTGGAATGATTATTTATTTATCTAATGACAAGCACACTTTGGCAAGAAATAACAATTTTCGTTTGTACTGTATATAGTCCGGAATTTCAGGTTATAATTCCAAATTTCTGTTTTATTATAATAATAAATTACCTTACTAACTTTCACTTTTTCAACTATACTCACAATTCCGTTGCTTGTCAGTTGTGTTCCAGGGTACTGAGCCACTAACTAGTTTTTTTTTCAACTAGTTTCATTGAAATTCCTCAGCTAATTTTACATAGGAATTGATAATTTTAGAACCTGAATGAAGCCTCTTAGTCCAGTCATTTTATCCAAAAAAAGGCCCTTTGTGGAAAAAAATTCAGATTTTTTACTCAATTCAATCCCGAATCAGAAGACTTGAACTATTCTTGTGTATTAAGTTCTACTATTCTTGTGAATAGTTTAAGTCTTCTAATTCGGAATTTAGTCTGGTAGAAAGTTTTGTGATACAACCAATTTGTAGAGAGTTCTCTTCTCTTCAAAATACAATAATAATTTTCATATTTAACTCTTTAATAAAAAAGTTACACCTAATAGAACAATTGAAAAAGTGAGGTATTAATTTTTTTCAAAGTTTTACATTTATTAAATGGTCTGTAAATAAGAATCGCAACACTGTAGAAACTTGAATTCGATTTCAATTCTCTACAATACTGAGTGAAAGAGAAACCTCTTGTACATGTTTTTTTCAATTGGAGAAATGCAAAAATATTAAAAGATGAGATATATAAACAAGAATATTTGATCTTGTGGAACAGATATTTCAAACTATATCTAATGAAAATAAAAGAAAACGTTATAATCAATAATTTGAGACCAATTATGATTCTCTATCATCAAGTACTATTGAGATATGAGCATTTGAATACAAAAAATAGCCCATATTCATTACACAAAGATAAAAATTGAAGTCACCACAGGAATGAAATGTTTTAATTTTGACCGAATTTGACTTGTGATATATGCATTTGAACCGCCTTGATGAGCTGAGAAGAATGAGCTATGATTTGTTAACATTCGTCCACCCCCACCAAAGTTAGAGGCGTCCTTAGCGTATGATCCTCAAGGATCCTTTAAGGACTCTTTATGCCAGAAAATGACCTCGATTGAGTGTGGTTGGTGGGTCATTCGATGGAAAATGATCAAATTCAAAATATTCTGACAGGAAACTTCAATATAGGTATGTAAAGATTGATTTTCGAATAAATAGCAAGAAAAAGTGGATTTCTGGAAATGCAAGGATATTTGTTTACAGGTGTAGCTTGAAAACTATTCAAGATAGATAGGTCAATTTGGTCTTAAATTGTAGAAAACAAAATTATCCCCAGAGGGATTTTGAATTACACATTTCCAAATTATCAGGCGAAAGTTATAAACAATCAAATACTGAGAAGTATCAAATTTTCATTATCCTTGAAAAAATACAGCTTTTTTGAAAAATCATAACTCGGTCATTATTCAACATAGAAGGTTGAATTTGTAACCAATCGCTTGGGAATTTTATAAGCTAAAAGAATTATAATTTAAATGTTCCTGTCCGACGCTTCATTTCCGCGTAAATCGCAGAAAACTAGAAGCGGAACCGAAATTTAGTGGTTATTGGGGCACTCTGTATTAAGCACAAGGTTTAGAAGGTCAACTTTTTGAATATAAGTTGTCCAAGGACCAAGGAACATCACACGAAAATATGGCAGCGTCCTAAATTTTTTCTCGTGCGGTACCTAAAATGACTGGACTATCTAAAAATTAGAAAAATAATTATATATTTTTTCTAATGTCAATTTTCCGCCATTTTTATCTAGGCAACAAATAGTTTTTGGGGGTAAGTTACATGGAAATTGTTTCTCTACTTGGTGTAAGAAATCAGCCTGAGATGTATTGCGCATTCCTCCTGAAACACTCTGTAAATAAAATGATAAATGTAATATTTAAATGATTACTAACCTCATGAAAACCAATCACAAGATTTCCTATGTCCTCCTTCATTTCTGGATCAATAATCTTAGCCACCCATGAAAATGGCAGTCTACCAACTAGAACTGGACGAATTCCAGTCGAAAAATTCCAAGAATACTTTTTAATTGTACCATCTCTTCCAGTTGAGCAACGATAATAACTTCCTACTTCAAAAAAAAAACTAGTGACACCTGAAGTGCCATGTATTTTATGGAGAGACTGCACTGGATCCTGAAAAAAATAAAGCAGTAATCTGCAGTTAAAGCCAAGTATAGGCCTACATTGAGTACAAAAGAGTTGAAAAGAGATGTTAAAAATTAAAAAAAAGATGTTGTCAAACCACTGATTTATTTAAAAAATCGAGATACCGGTTTCGGTTGTTACACCATTTTCAATCTATGTTGAACTAGAACTTAAAGTTTAGTCTGTTCAAGCAAATAAGACATTCTGACAAGATGGGAAAATGACTCCAGCTCGGTCAATATTGGTTCAAAAATTATAAATTTGGTCTCAAATTGTAGGAAAATTCTGCTTTACAAATTGAGACCAAATTTATAATTTTTGAAACAATATTGACCGAGCTGGAGTCAATTTCCCAACTTGTAAGAATGTCTGATTCCAACTCTCCTATTACATTACCTCTATTCCATTCATTAAACATCCATCATCCATTATCCATTTATAAACATGTATACTTCCATTACGTGTACCACATAGTAAAAAAGGTAGAGCGAAGATTGCACAAGTAACCCATCTCTCTTTGCTGGCTGGTAGATTAAAACGGTTAAGTAATCTCAAGTGGAATCCTTCATCTGGGGAAAAATATGATGATGTCACAAAAATATACTACGATAACAATTATTTTGCACTATAATATTAAATTGAATAAGGATATTCTCAATTCAAATTAATATCTATTAATGTGAATACACTAACAGTATTATGATATTAATTTAATATAAATCTGAATAATGGTATGGTGGCATTTTAAAATTGCAAACCCCATAAAAAACTGGGTTATTTATGTCAAATAGGAATATATTCATGATTTTGTATCTGTTTATTTTTTCACATTCACTCGGCAGCAAAATTAAAGAGAGACAAAAACATGAATATAATTAAATTTGACATGAATAACCCCATTTTCATTGGATTTTGCAATATTTAAACTAAATCATATAAATAACTAATAGACATACATTTTTGATGAAATTTTGTGGATTGAAAACTTAACCATAAATGTACAACAATTCGCCATAAATAAACAAATGATCATAAATAAGAATTCATTAGTGCGTAGAATTAATTTTATGTTGTTTATCTGTTCATTTATAATGGGTTATAAATGAAAATGCCTCTTAGGAGAGCGAAACATGTTGTATTTGAGTAAAAAATATTAAAATGTACTATAATTTTTATAAATTAACAAACATTCCAAACAACATTCTAGCAAGATGGGGAAATAACTCCAGCTCGATTAATATTGTTTAAAAAATTATATATTTGGTCTCTATAGAGCAGATTGGTTTCTACAATTTGAAACCAGATTTTTCATTTTTTAACCAATATTGAACAAGCTGGAGCAGAGCTTCCTCTATATAAGGGTATGGCCTTGAAAGTGGCAACTTTAGAGTAGGAGAATCGGTCAATTTAAAAGCATTGAAATCATTCTCAAATCAGCTGTTTCAACAAATGCTTTTTAGTGTGCCTTCTCCCATTTGACTTGAATCATAGCTGTCTTTGGACATAATTGTCTATTTCAAATCTTTGATGCTGATCTAAAAATAATATAGTACAGAAAACGCAAAAGGAATTCTATAAGAAAAGTAAGAAAGTGAGTCAAAATACATGATGCGTAACTGTAATCAATGCTATCATTATAAGAAGATTGTTCCTTCGGTGCAATGTTGTTATTTTTTCAGGCCATTGCCTTCTATTAAAGGAAGCTATAGCTGAGTCATTTTCCCATCTTTCTATAGTCTGTCCAAGCAAAGACTGCCCAGAAAAATGACTCAAGCTGGGTCAATATTGGTTCAAAAACTATCAATTTGATTTCAGATCGTAGGAAACAATTTGATCTACTATAAAGACCACATTTAAAACAAATATTTAACAAGCTGGAGTCATTTTCCCATCTTGCCAGAGGAACTTCTTTGCTTGGACAGAGTACAGAATGTCTTCTTCACTTGGCCCGAGACAAAAAAGAAACATGATAAAAAGAATGTTAAAATTCGAATTACTGATTTTTTCCAGCTTGTACAGTAACATCCGTCCTTCACTACCACAGCACAAGACATAATCTGACTCCAAGTGCACCCATTGTAATGAGAAGATTTTGCCATCAAATATCTTCTTCTCAGTTAATAAACTGAGGGTGCCAGTTCTTTTGATTTCATCTGTAAAATAAATAATAATAACTTTAAAAAACAGCAGGATAAACAGTTTTAGAAAATTTAAATTCTAATATTAAATTTTATTGAAGACACAGTTTCAGGTACAATGTGTGCAAGTGCAATGATGTGATATTAATACATAATATAAAAAATCACACAAGAATCCAATGTATCACTATTATTTCATCTGAAACAGATAATTGTTTTGACGATGTAAAGTCATCTCCAGTGTATTGAAACTAATTATAGAAGATTAGTTTGAAGACTTGGCACTTCACTTCTCTGTGTCAGGAACACTCTGTGTAATCTAAGTGTCAAACTAACGAGAAAAGTACTCACCGTTCAATATCAGCAAATCTCCATGAATTGATCCCAAAGCCACATATTTACCATTTCCCGCCACATCGGCTAAACAATAATTGACAAATCGAGCATCTTGGAAAACAATCCGTGAGCTCTGGCACTCCATAAGGCATCCAGACCGGAACACCACAACAGTCGCACCGGATTTAAGAACCAGAAGACGTACCGGTTCATCATCCGGTAGAACGGTTCGAATTATTTCGTTTGGGCCCGAATCCAGTGACCATAAGTTGATACCACCATCTGCACCTGGAATAAATATTGAGAGTTTGGAAATTTTCAAGAAATCAAAATTATATTGATGATTTTGTCAAAAAGTTAGTGAGACCTGAAATAAACAGTACCCTTTCCAAGCAGAGAAGACATTCTGGCAACATGGGAAAATGACTCCTGCTCGACCAATAAATGATTAAAAAACTATCAATTTGGACCCAAATTGTAGAAAACATTCTGCTCTACAATTTGAAACAATACTCAATATTAGTCATGAAGGTAGACTATAGTCTGTCCAAGCAATGAAGACATTCTGGTAAGATGGGGAAATTACTCCAGATTGGTCAATATTGATTCAAAAATGATAAATTTGGACTGAAATTGTTGAAAAATTTTGCTATACATTTTGAGAACAAATTTATAACTTTTGAACCAATATTGGCCAAGATGGAGACATTATTGGCAGAATGTCTTCTTTGCTTGGACAGACTACGTACAGCAGACGGCCAACTGCCGAACAGCAGAATCATGTTCCCATAAGAATAAAATAATTTTCATCAATCTGTCATATTTATGGACAGAAATTCATGTTCTTTATGTCATTGAAAAGAGAATTCCATTCTACAAGCGCTCTACTTGTTTATTATCATTTTATTTCAATATTAGAATTTGATACCCAAAATTATAATATAAATATTATATTATTTAATTAAAATACTTATATTTTTTATAACATAAAAAAATGAAAAGTATATCACCTGATAAATTCCTTTTTCCAATTATAAATAATAGAACATGAATTTTTGTCCATAAATGACGGCGCTATCTGCTCCAAGATATTGAAAAAATTACATTGTTATTATGGGGCATGATTCTGCTGTTCGACAAATCGCTGACTTCTACTACTGCCCACTCTTAAAAGAATAGAATATTCACCTATAGTAGAGCTGAAATATAGTGAGTGACATATTACACAGCGAAAACCGCTGATGAACAGAGTAGGTTCCCGGAGCTCGCTATATCAATACAACCAATTCGTTTTCGACGCATATAACTTAGTTAACTCCGCATTCAACCAGGATATAGTGGAGACATGTTATCGACAGCAATCCACTATTTCAGGAGAAAATGAATAGGCAGGTTATAGTGGATTCTACATATATAAAATTCTTCGTTCCCGAATATTTTCACTAGTCTCAATAGAACATTACAATTTGACAAATAGAGGACAGTTAATACAACACCACCAAATATGATATAGTCTATCCAAGCAAAGAAGACCCTCTGACAAGAAGAGAAAATGACTCTAGCTTAGTCAATATTTGTTCAAGAATTATAAATGTGGTCTTAATAGTAGAACCAATTTCTTCCTATAATTTGAGATCAAATTGATAATTTTTGAACCAAAATTGACCGAGCTTGAGTCATTTCCCCATCTTGGCAGAGGGCCTTCTTTGCTCGGACAGACTATAAGAACATGGTTTATACAACACAACAGGTACAGTACATAGGACTTAATTTTACATTCCATTATTTGAACACTTTGGATTCTCTTGAATATAATATTTTCTCCATATGTATGTATTCTTATGCCATATCGGTGGGGAGTTCCAAAAGGAAGTTCCACCGGCACCATAACCTTAATTTCCATCGAAGGAAAATTATGGTATTACTTGATAACGATACACTGAAATTTAAATTTTTAAAAGTTCTTCCGAATCAAGAGAGTCCAAAAACACAAGGAAGATCACCAAAATCACCATTCACTATAAAAAAATATGGAATTTCGAAAAAAATTTCAACTTGTTATAATTTCTCCATGACAACCAAAACTCCAATATCCATTTTAAATCTCCATATATCCATAATTAACTCTCTCCAATATAAGTGATAGATATTCAAGGATTTCAATTTGTGGTGTATATGATCAATATCTTAGCCCCCTTTAATAGAAGGCCATGACCTTGAAATTGGCAACTAAGTAGAGTAGGAAAATCGGTCTATTTAAAAGCATTGAAATAATTTTCAAACAGCTGTTTCAATGGATGCGTTTCTTGTGTGCGTTCTCACATTTGACTTGCTACGAATCATAGTTATCTCAAGACATAATACTTGTCTGTTTTCAATCTTTAATGCTGATAAACACAAGAGGAAATTGTTTTTCATTTTAAATGTTAATCACATAAGCTTTTCAGTTATTTTTATTCATGCATAACATGTTTCAATTATTAATACTCATTTTCAATAATTCAATTGTCATTTATTTGCATTTGAAAATGACTCTATCAGTAGTCGAAACATGTTATGCATGAATAAAAATAACTGAAAAGGGTACAGTGATTAACATTCAAAATAAAGAACAGTAATAAAGTAGCCCTAAGATAAAGGAAACAAGAGGAAAACTATTAGAAAAGTTACATGATATTTCATGAAAAATATGCTTGAAGAGAGAAAAACTGAATCAACATGTATGATCTGAAACTCTAATCAATGCTTTAGTATGAGTAGATTGCACTACAGTGCAATGTTGCCATTTTATCAGGCCTGGGCCTTCTATTAGAGGGGGGTCAATATACAAAAATTAATTTAATTTTAAGTAGAATTAATTTATTCATTTTAGAGAAACTAATTGGTTAAAAACCCTGCTAATGTCAGAAACGTCTTCATACCAAATTTTGATGAATAATAAAGTTCGTAACTATAATCATTAAAAATAATCGTATATACGAGAATCATTTAGAAAGTAGTATTTGTTTTGAAATTGGAAGAAAACAAATAAATTTTTATCAAAAGTGTTTTAAACCAGTGGTCACCAAATGGCGGACCAGCTAGTTTTGTGTGGACCGCGATATCATACCGATCTCAACGAAAATAACTTGAAATAAATCCTATAACAAAATCCATTATAAATCCTTCAAAGTCTAAATGAAATTGAATTATTAAAAACAACCCTAATAATAAATAAACGCCAGCAGTGTAACGAAATTGGAAAGGAGATAGTTCTTTCAATCTAATTTATCTTTGTATTTCAATACCTAAAGAGATAATTATAGTTAAGGACTGAAAAAATAGATAATAGTTTTGACAATTTTATGGTTAGTAAACATTCTTCAAATAAAAAGAATAAACAATAAAGTAATTTTATTTGTTATTTGTAAATATTAAATTATTTATAATTAATTATAGAAAATAAAATTATTCTTATACTTATTATTTTTTTCAATGCCAAATCAATTGAAATAATTACCTTTATTTTTATTTCAATATATCAATGGCATAATATAAAACTTTAATACATTTGAAGAATATTAACATAGAAATGAATGCAGAGTAATAAATATTGAAAATATTCGAATAATAATTTAAGTTAATGTAGTTGAACAATTATTTTTTTATTTCCGGGGAGATTTCACCCCCCCCCACCAACAGTGGTTGCCCCTCAACGGACCGCGGAAGCTCGCCAAGACTTTGAAACGGACCTTCATGAAACTTAATTGGTGTCCACTGTTTTAAACCACTTGAAATAGCATAATTCTCTAAACATTTCTATAATTATAATTTCATCATCTGCTTTCAAACTTTTTGAAATTGATGAGCATTTTCAATTTGATAAAATTGGATAAAGTCTACCTTACCTCCAGTGATTGCTAACCCACGTTGCTTATCAATGTCGAGACAGCATATTCTGCCTCCCTGATGTGTTTCTTGTCGCAACTCATTCTTACCAGTTTCATCCCAAATACAAAGGAGCGAGTCCTGAAAACAAAATCATTCCAATTATTGTATTCAACTCTAAAAAAGATTTCATATACAAAGACCATTGTTTACAGATGGTTGAAACGCTCAAAACCAAGTTGTTTTTATGCTGTTTTGTAAATTCCTACGTTGAACCAGAAGAGAAATTCAATGAAACTATAGTCCATTCAAGATCACTTGAGACGAAATGAATAAACTTTCTTCGCCATACTCGTATGTATAATACACACTTTCCAAGCTAGATTTGCGTTTGGAAAATTGCTTTTTACAGAGAATCAAAGATCAGCTGTTCTGAATGCGGGAGTAATCATTTTGATGATTCTTACAGCACTAATCATCATCACAAATTCACAATGATAATTACAGCACTGAAAATCTAGTCCAGCTGTTTTTTCCGAATTCCAACATATGAATTATAGTCGTTTTGAAATTACTTCTGACTTGAAGGGATCTGGGGAGACGCAACATGTGGGGATTGAGCTGGCGCAGTGTTGCCGTTGCCTCATTGATACGACAATTTACTCAAATGCCTCAATCCACGCACTAGACACAGACAAGCTAATCTAGTAGTTCCTCCTCGCTTGGAGAATTTGTAAAAATGCACCTGTGCATATGGGAGTGGAAAGCTGACAACAGCGCATGTAGCGTTTGCTCATTTCTCGTTTCTACTGGCTCAGCTGACTCTCTCTCTCCCATTGAAGAGAGGACTCCCTCCAGTCACAGTCAAAAGTTAAATCAATTCAACTATAATGAGTCAAACGAGCCGCCATGATAGTTGACTGTTTGTTGACCTGTGCTAGCTGTTGTGTTGAGGTTATGTTGGCTCAGTTAATGTTTATAGTTGTTTGAGGTTTTAATAAATCCTTCTCAGACTACTATGACAAAAAGAAATGTACATAATTCGAGTGGGAAGGTTTACAAACTCACAATTATTTTTCAAACTCGCCTAACGGCTCGTTTGTGAACATATAATTATTTGTTTGTAAAAACGCCTTTCCCACAGTCATTATGTAATATACTACTTATTGCGTGTGAGTGCATGTATGAAAACATTGGCAGTTTCACCATAACCATCTATCATCTCTCTTCTATCTTATGAAGGTTATCATCTCTCTCCTATGATAGAAGGTTATGGTTTCAAAACACAATATTATTTTTCCAAAGCTGCACGTCATTTCCTTTATTCAGTCACATGTGTTTGCATTAGAAGAAATTCCAATATTACACAATCTGACAACGCTGCTATTTTGTGGGTGAAAGGTCCAACCAAGGTAATTAGATTAAAATCACAATTGTAAATTCTAATCTCACCAATTAGACGCTCTCTACCACTGGGACAAACCGCTTCCCAAGACAAAACCACTTACATTGGATTACATTATTGTAATCTAATTACCTTGAGCACAACCACTAACTTATATCAAAGAATATGTAGGTATACTTTATATTCACTGCTTATATGTTGCAAAAACTATAATATTTTGGTTAGGTCAATACAAGAATATTAAATTTTAATAGTATAATTCCCATTTCATCATAGTCAGACAACTAATGAGAAAATCGATTTATAAGTACACTCACCTCTCCAATGCTAACAATTCTTCCATCATCCAATAAGGCACTTTTCCACACTCTAGCCGTGTGTCCGAAAATAGTGATAGTTGCTTCTATTTTAGAATTTATCCACTGATCCAAACTCAATTGATCACATTGTTCAGCATTCACAACTTTCCAGATTCTCACCGTGCGGTCATCTGATGTGGAACAGATGCGTCTAGTGGCATGGTGGTAAGTCACTGAGAAGATTACTCCCTGAAAAAAATAGTTAATTTAAATTATTATTATGAAATATGAAATAATATTAATTATCATTATTTGAATAATAACTATTTTAATTCTTCAGAGTATATAATAGGGAACGATACAATAATTATATTTCTAATTTAGGTAAGTGAGAACAAAGGTTGTCAGATCCAAAAAGTTTATTTAAAATAACCTAAGCTACTACGTAGCCTAAACAAGTCTTGTTTTTATAGTTGTGCCAAGAACAGAAGAGTCTCTTGCAAGATGGCGGAGGGAAGTGAGAGTGTAACTACGCAAGCGCAGAACTTAGAATTCCAGGGTAAAATCACTTCAGCCAACCTATCGTTTTTACACTAATCGTAATCATATTGATTTCACGAATGGAAATATTTTTTTATTCATTAATTTATTTAATTATCGACATATGATAGCACAAATCATAACATAATTATGAACTGAGGCAGAAAAAATTGTCTAAGCCTGTACTATTTCTTCCTAAATTTGGTTATACTAGAACAATTTTCATTTCGACAACTGTCAGCAGTGAATGGCAGCCATGTTGCCAAAGGCTCTTCTGTGCTTGGCAGAACTATACTAGTTTCAATGCTCAGGGCATCATCATCATCATCAGTGGAAAACAGTGTAAATTATATTTTTGGTAGAATTGACTATATATTATGTTACGAATACTAGTCTACATAGAATACTAGAATACTATAGAATACAAGCAAAGAAGACATTCTGGCAATATGGGAATCCAAAATTACTCCAGATTGGTCAATATTGGTTCTCAAGTTTTAAATTTGGTTTCCGAGTTCGAGAAGATACAAATGTTCAAAGAGTTTGATACATGATAAAAACTATTAGATACAATAAGTTTCGAAAAGATTGTTTATTCAACACATGAATCAATTCGTGTATAGTCTGGCCGAGCAAAGAAGACATTCTTATAAATGGGAGAATGAATCCAGCTTGGTCAATATAGAAAACATTCTGCTCTACAATTTGAGACCAAATTTATAACTTTTGAACCAATATTTATCGAGCTGGAGTCATTTTCCCATCTTGCCGGAATGTCTCTTTTGTTTCGCAAACAAAGTCTTTGAATGTTTTCTGCTACTGCAAATATTGACCAATGTACTAAATAGCAGGCGAGATTCGTTGAATGAAACTGTTCAGAAAACTGGGCCCAGATCGGGAATCAAACCCGGTACCTCATGGTTGTACATGGTTCTACTACTCCATCTTTGAATACAAGGTTAAATCAAATTAAGTTTAAATACAGTATTTTTCCATTGGCAAAATTCACAGCATTCAATTCACAAATTGAATATAATCATTGAAACTATAATAATTAAAAAATAATTCGTCATTTATAATTATTGTACTCACATTGTGTCCCTTCAAGCGATGTATCACAGAAGTTGACGATTGCTCAGCTTTGTATGGAGACCAGACTAATATTTCCCGGTAGACTGTACCAGCAAGAACAATTAGATTTTTCCAATCAGAACCAATCAAATGTGCAGAATAACTAGTAATCGTATTAAGGATAAAAAATCACATCAAAATAGAATGTGTTCATTAAATAGATTGAAAACTAGTGATTGATAGAAAAGTACTAATTGATGTAAATTGATGAAAATGATTGAAGTAAATTTTACAATGAGTAGGTTCAATAAACTCGTATCAAATAGGAACTCAGCTAAATCGTGGTCGAGTGGACATTACTTTCCAAACTTCGCCACGACATTAAAATAAAGAAGTCATTGTATACTGAATAATTTTGTAATTTATACTACAAAAAATCACATTCCAGTGGTTCTGAACCAATTAATAGTCACTTAAGCTTAGTAGGCCCATAATCTGTACATTTATAGACAGCTAAATGCTCAATTGAATTCAAGAGTCAAATTGTGATAGATATCATAGTTGTCTTTAACGTTACAGTCAGTCCAAGCAAAGAAGGCATTCTGGCAAGATGGAAGAATGACTCCAGCCAAGTCAATATTGGTTCAATAATTATAAATTTAGTTTAAAATTGTAGATAAAAATGTTTTTTACAATTTGAGACCAAATTCATAATTTTTTAACCAATATTGACTTAGCTGGAGTCATTTGTCCATCTAGCTAGAATGTCTTATTTGCTTTGACAGACTATACTAATGTTTTTATTCGAGTTCCACTTACAAAAAGTTTTAAAACGATCTTCAGCGTCACGGTAGATTCTATGATCTCTTATTAAATTCATATTGAAACGCCAACATAATTATTGTAAGAATAAATAAATATTTAAAAAATGCATTGCAAACGATTAAATGAAAAGAAAAGATGTTCTCAAATTTATTAAAAAAATCGAGATACCAGTAATTACCAGAGATTGATAATGGTGTAACAATCGAAACCGGTATCTCGATTTTTTAATAAATCAGTGGTTTGACAACATCTTGTCTTTTCATTTAATATGGATAACTATCACAATATCACCTTCACAACTACTCAAAAAGTATTGCAAAGGATACATAATACACTTTTCTTCACAAACTGCTGTTTTTTCCACTTGTTTAGTGGTCCAATTCAATAAATCAACTTCGTTTAGTCCAGTTGTAACAGCTAAAGACTCACTATTCAGCCATTGAACGCATTGAATCCATTGGGTGGCTTCCCATATGTGAGTTTTTTCCCATCTATAAAAAAAAGATATGAAATTGGTTGAAAATTCCTGTAAAATTACACTTTGACGTAATTTTACTTGAAAGTACGAATCTTGAAGTTGGAGCGAAAATAATTCCTGCATAGAAAATATGTTAATGCATTCTTACATGTTTAAATTGGGCTGTGATTATTCAGAGATAGTGGTGTGTATTTATCATTGACGATAATGCTAATAAAATCTTACCAAAATGTGAAAAGATATTCCAGTTGCAATGAATTGATAAATTGCAGTAGAATGTAAGCTTTCAAAGAACCAATAACACATAAAAAATAATTGATAAATAAGATGAAATAATAATTAAGGCTAAAGCTACACTTTCACACATTTAGGTGCGCCCTTCTCTCCTTCATGACAAACTGGTTAAAACTTATTTGAAAATATTTTAATTTCATAATCCCAGAGAATTATTCACTCATTCAATGATTGCTATTTAACTCTTTGTAGATAAATTCAAAAAATTGCCTTAATCATAATTAATATAATAATGATTCGTGTATTGTTTTATACTTTTGACTTTGTTATACATTGTATCAATGTTTCAACAATAAATTACAGTAGCCTACTTACTCGTATCCTTTCTTGTAGGCAGGAATTACAGTAAGCTTCTTATTTCCATAAATTGCAATATTTTTACTTTCATCATCAGGCAGTATTCCATAAATATTATTTGGTAGAACATTTTTTATTTCTTCACGCAAATTACGTTTCGAAGATCGAAAAATCAATAGATTTCCTCCAATCCCTAGAAAAGGATAAAAAATTAGTTGAAATAATTAACCACAGAAATTATTGAAAAAAACTATTGAGAAAAAATAGTAGGCTATATGAATAGTATATAGTTATAAGCAACGTCCATAAATAAAATTTAATATCAATAACTAATTATAATAATCATGACTAATTTGTCTCAAACAACTCAATATCATAATCTTGTTCATTTCTATGGTTTATCTTGTCCATTTCTGGAACGTAAAAGTGGACTTTTATCGAAATTCAAAATTGTGATAAAATATTTTTGGAAGTGAGAAATTATAATATTAAGTGAAAGTGGACATTGTGGATAGACATATAACCTACATCTTAAACCTTCATCATCATCATTCATCCTTTGCTTAAAATACTTGGAAACCAAGTCGCAATTGTAAAGAAAGAATAAAGAATCTTAGATCATCAATACATAAGGCATCATTTCAAGATACAAGTTTTGTTCTTTATTGTCGTTGCTTAAAACCAACTTAATAATAATCATCATCTTTATTGAGTAATTACACATGGAAAATTATAACAGGCAAAGCCCAAAACGGTCTCTCTAAAGGTAAGATTCCCAAGCGGGAATCTCGCTTAAAATTCGCTGCTAGAGCTGCTCAGCTCTAGCATCATAGCTCCATTCACATTAGGTGTTTATAACTATAGTTGGGCCAAGAACAGAAGAGCCTCTTGCAAGATGGCGGAGGGATGTGAGAGTGTAACTACGCATGCGCAGAACTGATATTTTCAGGGTGAAATCACTTCAGCCAACCTACCGTTTTTACACTAATCAAAATCATATTTTTTTCATTTATTTGTTCAATTATTGACACATGATAGCACAAATCATAACATAATTATAAACTAGGACAGAAAAAATCGTCTGAGCCTGTACTATTTCTTCCTAAATTTGGTTATGTTGGAGCAATTTTCATTTCAACTACTGGCAGCAATGAATGGCAGCCATGTTGCCAAAGGCTCTTCTGTTCTTGGCCGAACTATATTAACTATATATAGGTGTTTACACCGTTATCAGGGCTACTGATACAGTGTACAGTATCAATAAGTAGTGGAATTCACTTGAAAATGACTTTAAAAGGGTGAATTTCACTATTTATTGATTTAGTATGCATTAGTAGTCCTAGTAACATCTATAATATAGCTATGTGAATAGAGTTATGATGGCTAGAGCAGCGCAGCTAGAGTTTAGAGCCACGCGGCTCGAGCTGCCGCTTGGGAATTGTACCTTTACAATTCATACAAACGTTGGCTATACTGAAAATAGGTTATGTTATATTTGTTAGACTTGAACCAATCAATTTCATTTACTATACTAAGAGAAGCTTTAAATAACTATAGAATGAATAATATTACCTAAATTACCTCCTCCTTCACCAATGCTAAGCATAGCCGGATTGGTTGTAGCTATAAAATTTAAGATATTAGGCTACAAGCACAAGCAGATAAAATCAAAGTATGCTATCTCATCATAAGTTGTTAGAAAAGTGTTGAATAGATTACCTGCATAAATAAAGTCTCCAATACATTTTACACTGGTTACTTTGAATTTTAGAAAGCAAGATTTAATTGATAGTTCTTCCATATCGACCCCATGGATTTTTGTTTTCACCTATGAACAAAATGGGTTTAACGTATTATTACCAGGTTGGAATTCACTAATATAATCACTCAATTTATTAAAACACTTCTAGAGTGAATAGATCGACTCTGAATTCAGTTTTTCTTGAACCATAAATCTTTATAGCGCTATTATATACCATAAAGCTATTAAGTTATACCAAATACATTTTAGAGCTTATGTTGAAGATTGATGTATGCTCATAGAAATTTATCTACTATAAACCTAAAATGAAATTAAAGCTGAAAATTGACTAATAATAATTATTGTAGTAAACGGTATATTAGATTTTCTAAAACCTAATTGAGGTGATCACCATTCAAGTGACTGAAGTAGCATTTACCCATGAATTATTTGGATGTCAAGGTGATGGAAGAAATTCACATGAACCAGAACCATATATATTCACATGAACCAGAGAACATTTTTATTGAGTGAGCTTAATATAGGATAATTATCAGATGTGCGAAACATATCATATTATGATATTAAATAAATAGAGGGTTTAAATAGTAGTAACCTAAGCCTAGCTACTTGTTGATTGTGTTACCACTTCTACATGGAATGTTATAGAGATTATATAACTTATTCATAATATCCAATTTCGTTATTTTATTAATTTAAATATTGTACACTTGAATAGATATAAGAAGTTTTTATCCATTAATACACATAGTAACCCAAAAACTGGAACTGAGCCTTGCATGGACAGAAAATTAACCAAGTTCACAAGATTATCATGATTTAAATGATGGATCTCTACACAGGAGTAATGACAATAACAATTGAATGAGTACAATACTTACAAATTATAAAAGCAGTAATCAAAGTTCACCTTGTAACTTGAAACTGAAATATAATAATGATTAATGATGTTTTATGTTTTGATTTCTTGAGCAGAGCACCACAACTCACAACGTCCCAACATAACCTCAAAATGGCTGACCGTCTGACCGAAGAACTGGAGCTGGAGCAGCGCGCACATTGCCCAAAAAGTGTACTAGCGTTGGACAAACGCTAAGCGCGGACTTTTCAAATGTATAAGCGCTCAAGTTTCAACACAGATAAAGTTACTGTATTTACTTGATACTTGAGATCGTTTCCAAGTCAGTGTCATTTAAAAATATTTACCAAAGCATGGTTATTCTTGTTGTGGATAAGCAGCTATCCAAAAAGAGGCCCCTCATTCCACTTCATAAATCAGGTGACTATGATCTATGAAAGACAAAGAATGCAAGGTAGCCTAATCTACGTCATCACCAGGCACTTCTAGTGCTATTCTACCAAATATCTTAGCTTTCTCAGGAGATAGATTTCTCTTAATAGTTTATCATTTGAATAGGTAGGCATCTAGTTGACTATTTGAATAATCTAGTTAAATGAACTATCCACCTAGTTAATACATGCTTGTTTAAAATTGTATTCAGCATCCAAAATACGCCCAGCAAGCATAAATTAATGTGCAAGTTGACATTTCATATACACAGTTAATTTGTTGCTTGATAGGCTACTGATAGAGGAAGACAATAGCTTCCGAATTCCATAAAAATTTCAAAAACTCAAAATTTTGAGATGTGTTGTTACAACTTGACCGGCGTTATGCTATGATGAATGCATAGGCCTACTTAAAAGTTCGTTATTAGAGTATTACCATGGAGAAAGAACAGTAGTTAACTTCAAACTATCATTTCTCTGATATTACTTCCCGTAATCACTTTTTAATCAAGATTAAATTTTTGGATCAACTCTGTCACAAGGCACTAATATAAAATAATTTGGATATGGGAAATTCAATATAATTATGATATGACCAAATCAATGTTATTTGATTTGAAGTCAAGGTTATTAAAGACTTTTCTAATAACCTTGACCTGAAGCAACGCCTACAAAATTGGTTACAAATAGGCCTAACTTACTTTTAACTTTAAATAATTACAATCAGAGTACCCTTTAAAAAATGAATTTTATTTAAATATGCAATAAAATTATTTTTTTTAAAGGGTACTCTGTAATTATTTAAAGTTGAAACAAATACAGTAGCCCTAAAAGAAAATAAGTAACGGTACCAACTATATAACCAATACAATCTTCAATATTTCCTTTGTCTTGGAGCTACTTATTAATGTTTTCTATTTCATCTAAATCACAAAAAAGGGTACTGTGATTCATATTTTAACTAGAAAACCAGTAAAGTGAAAGATAACTAGAAATTTATATTTTTTATGGAATAATTGAAATTGAGTTCAAATGAAAAACCATGTAATTGCCAAAATTGTGAAAAATGAGATTTTTGGTGAAAAATGAAGTACAAACCGAGCTTTATAAGTTGGTAAACACTGACGCCAGGTTTTTCCAAGTACACTCAAAGTTGAGGGACCCTCAAATTATGATGAACAGCTGACATTTTCCATGATAAGTATAGGAAATGTAGTAAATTTGAGGGTCCCTCAACTTTGAGTGTGCTTGGAAAAACCGAGCATGAATGTGCCTTTGACATGCCCGGTTTTTCCAAGCACACTCAAATTTGAGGGACCCTCAATTTTACTACATTTCCTATACTTATCATAGAAAATGTCAGCTGTTCATCAAAATTTGAGAGTCCCTCAACTTTGAGTGTGCTTGGAAAACCCCGGCATTAATGTCCTATTTTAGTTCGAATTGTGGTGATTGTGGTGGAGAACGATGTAAGTGCCACCAGCTGAATGGCTGGACAGAAGTTGATGTTTGAGAGAACAATAAAAGTGCCAAATTCCTATTATATCGGTATTTGGCCGCTCCTGAAAAATTTACAATGCTGAAGTTTTTTTCAATGATGCTACGCTAAAAGCGACTTGGAGAAAGAGAACAAGAAAGTTTTCGTCTAGTCAGCTGATTCATTCTACAGTTCCGTTGTTGAGAACTGTAAGCCCCTCTCACACTCCACGATTTTTGGACGTACGGTTTTTTGCCGTTCTTATACATTTTACTTGATTGAACAGAACTTAGCAAACACTTGATGATTTGCACATCATGGTTTGCCAAGCTTCATTAATCTATGGAGACTGTTTAATCAGTCTCTATAATTCTATAAATAATAATTACTGTATATTATATTCTATAAATCTATTAAAACTTACGGCAAAACCCGGACGTCCAAATTCGTGGTGTGTGAAACCATCTCTATTATTAGAGTTGTGACAGAACTATTAGTGAGTGACAGAAAGGGGAAGAAAAAGAAGAAAATTCTTCTTATACATAGGAGAAGGTGAGTTTGAATTTAAAACTCAACACTTTATTAATTTTTTTATTAAATTTCCTATCTTTCAACTGGTTTAAAATATACAATGCATACAATTCATGTTTCATTAAAATCTAACTAGGTTTGCATCATCATCATCATTCTCTTCATATGTACAATGTAATTTTTTCTTTTTCAATTTTTTTAATAATAATGTCTATACAAAAGGTTAATAAAATACATCAAGTCTCATTTAAGAATAAAATATCACGGAGAATAACTCCATAATTTTTTCGAACTTTTGGACTGTTGATTATTTTTAACGTTAAGAGAAGCACATATTTTTCAATAATTTAATATTATTTTCTCAATCGTTATTATGTTTTTCTTTTGAAGACGTCATCTAAGAAAACTACACATAGAAGAAAACAAATAATCTTAAAATTCGTAGTATTTTCTGGATGAAATGTTATTTCTTCTCTTGAAATCAATAATTAGTTTATATAGTTGAGACGTATGTAACATTTATTGAAGTTGGAAAATTAAAATAGAGAAACTCCGATTGCACAGGAACTAAACTAGTTATAAACTATTTATACATAATTTTACAATAATTATTATAACTTTACATATATATCTCAGATAGGACCTTAGTGTTTAAGTATTGCTTTTAATAGTAAGTATTACATTCACAAAGTCAACATTGTTTTAAAAATATCTCACTATAAAACAGTAGTTGTAATATAATAATATACACAATGACTGGATACAGACTTATAGCAATAAATTTTATGAGATTCGTTCCCCCTGGGCTTATCAACTTATTTTTTTAAATAAGGTAATAAAAACTCTCGCGAACACACACTTTCATACAAATGAACAGAAAACAATGGAAAAAATTGATAGAAGATTTCCATTTTCTATATGAAAATTATAGAACAATTTTTAGAAACAATATTGTACTTGCAAAATTAAAATTTCACTTTGAAGACATACTACAAACTTGTTGAACGTTGGTGATCAAATAATTAAATTCATTGACTTTTTAAAACGAGAAGTTATTTGTTATACAGTAATAATAAAAAATGACTAGCTTTCATATTACTTAATTGAGTATTTTGTTTGTGATGACTTGTATTCAGTTTTGAATAAGGTATCATTTTGGAGTGATGATTTGTGATGTAGATTACTTTTCAAAATTACTAATCTAGATTTTTTTCTCATATTCAATCTCTTATACAGTTCTTTTCCATTTGCTCAACATTCTTCTACAATTCTGCTCAAGATTGCTTCCCAATTCTTCTACAAAAGTTTAGTATACAATCAATAGTGAAGGTACACTTTGAAAATAAATATCAATAATTGTAAAAAACAAACAATAAAACTCATGAAATCCTTATTCTTCTTGGGTGTAGTCTAAACATTTGCAGTTAATTCCTTAAAACAATCAATCTTCCCATAGCACCTTCAGTGTAATATCATAAATTCAAGATTAAATAAATTTGTGAACCTGCTTTCATTAATTTCATTGATATTCTATAAAGCTTTAATCTTTATGAAAGATTTATAAAGATACTAAAGCCTTCTTAATCTTTCGTCGAATAAAAATTTGAATCAATTGTTTCAAATCTAAAGATTTCTTATTTTTAAATAATAAATTTAGAAATCAGAATTACATCTACTTGTAGATATTTATTTAATCATTCTAAATTGATTGCTTAATCTCTCACAGTCAATCCCTTCATTCATAATCAATATTTTCAATACTTGTACTTATTCAACACATAATCTATTATGAAGTAAGAGGTTGAAATAATAAAAAATTCTAAGGTTCATATGCGCGGGTACAGTACTCAAATTTACTGGAATAAATTTGAAGAGAAAACTCTCTCGAGGAACCAAAAATCTGAAAATGAAATTTATCTAATATTTTCGATATAGGCCGCTCTCACCTGAAGAAAAAACTCATCTATACAGCTATACCTATATTATCTGTTTTCTCTCTAACACCCAATCAACTATAGCTTATTAAGTTTTTAGTAACATTCCCTATATTTACACAGTTTCGAGCTATAAAAACATGCACACACATATAAGTCTGTCCAAGCAAAGAAGACATTCCGACACAATGGAAAAACGACTTCAGCTCGGTCAATATTCGTTCAATAATTATAAATTTAATCTCAATTTGTAGATCGGTATGTTTTCTACAATTTGAGACCAAATTTATAACATTTAAAGCAATATTGACCGAGCTGGGGTAATTTTCCCATCTTGCCAAAATGACGTCCTTGCTTGGACAGACTATCTCGATTGTCAACTGAAGAGTCATAACCCAATCTTCATCTTTAATAATAATCAATTGTATTATTTACACACAAATTGAAACGCCGAATAATAGCTAACTGTTTTATCTACAGTATTAACTTATTATGTAATCACACCATAATCTAAAAGCTCTTTGGTTATACACGTAACACCACACTCAATGTCCAGAAAATACTGTTTTACACCGCTTCTTCATTGTAGAGTATGCATCCGAACATTGTTAAACTTGAATATTGAATATAAAAAGATCGTGCACGCCTAAATAAATTCGTTGAAACTGTCCTTCAAGTTAATTACAATGATACAACATCAATCAATGTTTCTATTTTACAATGATACTAGTTCATTTTCTCAACCTCATTCATCATATTTTTAGGAGAAATCACTCCTACAGTATCTTCTTTTGAGCGTGTAAAACTGTCATACATTATATGGTATTTATTTAAGTACTAGTACGTAGTAAGAATTATTCATATAATAATGTATTACAAGCACAATAATATAGTCTTACCCAATGTTATATACAGATATAAGATCAGTCAAAGTCAAGCTTAACCAGTGAATATAACTTGTTACATTCTATAAAAAGCGCAACAAAAAATGGGAATTAAATGTTAATTGAAGATAAATCAATTATATATTCTCAGTTTGATTTTGTGAGGTTTGTAAAGTTGAAGATGTGATAAGTAAATAAATAATTTTCAAATGTGTAATGCGCTACCAGAATAAAAAATTAACTATGTAAATAAAATGTGATTCATAATATAGCACCAAATTAACACCACTTGGTAAAAGTTAGTTGAAATTCATATACGAGATTCTATTGAAAAGTACGATTTGAATTGATCATGAATATGTATTTCCGTAAGATGATATTTATTGCTCATTTGAAGAGCTACTAAAATATTTGACAAAATTCAACACATTGAACAAAATCATAAACATTTTATTGGAATCAGTACAAACGTGAAAAATCTACTTAGAATTAATAAAAATTATTTAATGTTTTTGCACGGAAATGTCACTACTTGAGGAAAAATTCTTGTGATAATATAGTCGAATTATCAATAAGGGCGAATTATAAAAGAAGTTGGTTATTTTTCTTTCTTGTGATGTGAAAATATTGTGATAAATAACAGATTTTTCTAGAATGTAAGAAGATCATTCAAATTGTCACAAGCATGAGACACACCCATATAAATATTAAATTTATGAATAATAAAATGAGTTAAAATGAGAAGATTAAATATAGCACAATGATTTCTAAACATAGTTCAGCACCAAATAAATTTCACAAATATATAATACCAGTACCCAGTTACGTAGCTTTATCCAGTCCAAATACAGTATTTACAGAAGTTGAGTGATACATAGAACAAGCAATTAAATCAAACAATTAAGTATTAATTGACTAAAAGTCACCTCATCTCATCAATAATCAACAATTCAACAACAATTCATGCGAAATCTCCAACATTTGTAAGGAAAAAAGTATTTTCAACACGTCCAAACAGTTGGAGTTGTACAGTCTAATAATTGCTCATTGATAGTAATATACCTCCATACAGGATAATATATAAGGTAAATAGGTACAAAGTTCAAAGTTTATGAAATAATTTTGTGAAATTATTGTATAATCCTCAACCTGAAATTGTATAAGGGTAAAAAGTCCAGAGTATGCGGTTTTAAAACTTAGTAAACCATTCGGGTAATGGAAAATAAAAATAGAGTTTTTAATGAAATTCTTTGAAATGAATTCAATGAGAAACATAACATTACTATGTTTAAATTCAAAATAATTTTGGAATGTGCTGAATATATTAACTAAATTGAATATTTGTGCGTTGATGTCAAGATTTATTGTAAGAATACTAAATTGCAGGAATGCAGAAAAATATCCAGAAACTGGGAATCAATGTATTTTATGAATCCTAATCCATACTGTTTGTGAATCATACAAATAAAAAAGTTTATGAAAAAGATTGAATTGAGTTTATGCAATTACAAAACAATAAATTTTAATTTTAATTTGTGCAATAATTGAGAGTTATCAAACAAATCTACTCAATAGACCAATTACCCTTATTTGGAAAACTTGAGGAAAATATGAAGTACCGAATTTGAACCGCAATTGAATACATGAATAATAAATATGTTGGGCCAAAATTTTGATTGAAAATTATCCATATTACAAGCTTGGGAGTTCATGAAAACTTGTAACCTCCTAGAAATGTCAAACTCGGCTTCCATAAAACCCCAAAACTAAACTTCATCCACAAATCACACTATCCTAATATTTAACAAGTTCTTCACAAAACGTAGAAAATTGTAAACAAAATTCTATTATTCTAATAAATAATAATAATAATATAGAGAAGAAATACAATTGCTATAATAAGAGAATTATCACATTATTTGTTTCATGTTAGGTTAGGTAGGTATAGCGTTTCAATAAACCACTTGTTGCTAGTTATAAATGCAACAGAACAAGTGTACCACTATGTTGTATCTGGTTAACTGTTGCATGCAACACAAGTGTCCATTCACTGTTGCAAACACACTTTG
Organism: Sogatella furcifera; assembly: GCA_017141385.1. Classification (NCBI taxonomy): domain Eukaryota; kingdom Metazoa; phylum Arthropoda; class Insecta; order Hemiptera; family Delphacidae; genus Sogatella; species Sogatella furcifera. Next base: position 8,672,465 of record CM029557.1, read on the forward strand.
CTCCTTAGTAGATACAGAAGTCTCACTCTGTTGCTTCTCATTTGCAACACATCACCTGTTGAATGTTACACGTGGCACTCTGTTGCAACTGGTTTGTGACACCCCATGTAACATGTTACACTCTGCCGCAACTAGCTTTCAACACCCCACCTTTTAAATATTACAAGTCACACACTGTTGCTTCTTTTATGCAACACACCACCTGTTGAATGTTACACGTGCCACTCTGTTGCAACTGGTTTGCAACACCCCATGCAACTTGTCCCACTCTATTGCAACTAGCTTTTAACACCCCACCTTTACAAGTCTAACATTTTAAATGTTACACATCCCACTGCGTTGCATCCAGCTTGCAACACAAGTGTCCTCACACCGTTGCACCACCTCACGTTGCCTCCTCATGCCTGTGTTGCATCCGTCGCTTGCGTTTCTTGCGAGCATCCTTTCTAAAAGCCACATTGCCCGGATCGTCAGCCAACTGCGGATACCGTTGCACACTGTGTATGTCCGATCCTTCGTATCCGTCAACTCTTCCTCTCAGTATCAACTCCTCGCGTTCCTCTTCCGTCCATTCACCGCGACCTGAAAGTCCTGACGTCACCAGTGCCTTCTCGATCTCCCAGGCGCGTTCTACCGCGCGTTTATGCGCGTGTTTCAGCAGCCGATGACGATCCTGTGCCGGATCGGCGCCGTAACGCAGCGATACAACTGCGTCAGCGCTTTGAAGACGTAGCTCCTTGCCGTCGGCCGTCTCGTGGGTGGACACGTTGAACATACCGCCCAACCGGCGCAACTCTTCAAGATCGTCGCGCAGTTTCAGGGCGTTGTCCTGGAAAAGTAATAAAATTCAATTTATTTATTCATTTTTGATATTCTAATTTTATTATTATATTTTTGATTATTGTCTTCTTCATCTACACAAATTTTATTATGTGTAACTTATGTGTTGTATACACATGTGTATGTATGATTTACATGTGTTCTGTGACACTGCCACACCAATTTTGACTTGATTTCATTGCAGTCAATATAGCACCCGACAATAGCCTTGAGGGCTGCCCGACAATCTGATAAGATTACTACTATATGCTTGTTGCAATAGCGTCTGACAATGCCTCGAGATACCTAGAGTATCTCTAGCAATATAGCGATACCTAGAGATACCTACAAGATATACCTATATAAGCGCTCATCAATAATAGAATTATTGAAAAATTAAAGTCAACATCTCACACAGATCTAGTAGGCAAATAGTAGGATCTTGAGATGCAAATACTCAATTGGCATTTGATTTCGTTAAATTATCTTTAAAGTTATCTTGTTAAATTCATGATTTAACAAACCATGTTTTGAACTGTGTAATACAAATTATTAGTAGAGGAGCAGTTTAGAGCCTGTTGCACTCACCAAAACGTAATTTTATATTTAATAAATCATGATTGATTGATGAAAATTTGAATAATTTTTCAAAATGTATTTTCTGAAATTGTTTGTAAACTTCTCTGCCAATAAGCATTCCAATTCATTTCACAACAATCAAACATTATTTTCATTCAACAATCGAACGTGCTTTCTCTCCTGTGTTAGTTACTGAAATTGCTTGATATTTATAGCTGAACGATATTTTTACTACCCACCTTAACAAAGTAGAACAAATCCTGATCGTGCTGTGTAAAGTGCAGATCAAGGAAGTGCGAATTGTTGAACACTGACGTCACAACATCCTGTACCACGCTGTTGACGCCCTCCACCACTGACACGAGCGCTCGTCCTCCCGACCTCGAGATGAGCAAACCCTCGCCGAACACGGCTCGTCGGTAGGCGACACGAGGCAACAGGTTACGCGTGCGAGCCTCCATTTTCAGGAGAGGCTCGGCGACAAAGCCCAGCGAGCCGAAGTTGCCGGTTACCTGTGCAAATGAAATTCATTCAAATCATTTGATTTTACCACATAGCCAAGGTGAAACCTACCCGTGAGGGTATTTATTTAATTATTCCTCGTAAAAGCATTACAATAATATACAATGTAGGAATGAAACAGTAAAATGAATCAATAACAATATACAAATAAACATAAGGAACTACTTCCCCAAAAGAGCAAGTTCGAGCTTGGAGAAATACCCAGTAATAAAAGTCATACAAGTATTTTTCATGTTAAAAAGAAATTTAATGATTTAATTGTTTTTGGAAAAACTCTTTCAATTCCTAAGATTGCTTGATAGCAAAATAATAGCTGAATTATTTTGTTAGAAGTATAGATGAGTGAGATAAATGACTATGAAGATAGTTGAATGATAATGAATGAATGAATGATAGAAGATAGATAAAATCAATGTATTGCAAGAGTCTATGAAAAATTCTCAATTTGCCATTATCTCAGTAACAAAGCATTATTTAGTATGTACTATCGAAATTTATTCACTACTGAGTATAAGGAATCAGCCTGAAACGTTCGGCACTCTCATGAAACAATAAATTTAAAATTGATAATAGAACATTATTCAATATGTTCTAGTAAGTATTTTAATGTTCACTTTGTTATTAGGGCTACTAATGTATGATAAATCAACAATTAATCAAAGTAGTGCAACCCTTCGAATAAGTTTATTTTTTCTCACAACTAGCTTTGAACTTTCAAGTCATTTTCAATAAAAAATAAACTTATTTTAAAAGGAACATTGATAAATTATTGATTTATTGAATACGTTCTTTCATTTTATTTATTGAATAGCCTATGTTCTATTATTTGTATATATTATGTCAACTAAGTGTTTTTGACTTCGTTTCATGCTCTTGGTGAGCCATACGATATACAAATAAATAAATGTTATAAACTCTATATTTTGAAAACTAATCCAGCCCAACACTCACCTTGCTAACGATACACTGCAACCCACTCATCACACCGAAATCAGGCGCTAGTTGCGGCGAAGAAATCTTCGCCGACGGCTGGTAAACTATCTTCCTGGTGTACAGCGAACCCAACATATTATTCAGATTATATCCGTACAACTCCAACCAGCTCTGCAGATCCGTCATATAGTTCACCGTCTGCGAACGGAGCGGATTGATGGGGTCGTTGTTCTGGAACCGGTAGATGAACACGTCCGTGGGAGCGGTCAGCTGATTGGCTAGACGTTCCCAGTCGGGCGTCATCCATTGGCCGACTGACGGGTCGTACCTGAGAACGGAGAACAGGTGTTAGGTATATGTCGTGGAGAACACAGGGAAATGAATTATCATGAAGTTAACAACAATTGTTATCACAAGTAACCATAGTTGGTATAGTCTTGTCGAGCAAAGAAGTCATTCCTTCAAAATGACTGATTGAAGCTAGAGTGAAAACTAAGCATGCGCAAATGTGTGTAGAATCACTTTTTCCAACATACTGCTAGTGAGATATGATGAAAGACGGATGTTAAGAGTTGGAATATTTTCATTTCGACTGCTGACAGCATTGAAGAGCTGCCATTCTAAAGGAATGTCTTCTTTGCTAAAGGAGGTCTTTGCCGGACAAGAATAGAACAAGACTTGTTGCTTTGTGAAATAAGGCCCAGATGGTTTTCAAAAACACACTGTAAAATCAGTCCCTCTGAGTATACAGTTTTTGTTTTTATAGTCTGGTCGAGCGAAGAATACATTCTGGCAAAAGAAAATGACTTCAGGTCGCTCAGTATTGGTTAAAAAATTATAAATTTGTTCTCAAATTGTAGGAAACATTCTAATCTAAAATTTGAGATAAAATTTATAATTTTTGAATCAATATTGACCGAGTTGAAGTCATTTTCCCATCTTGCCAGAATGTCTTCTTTGGTTGGACAGTCTATGATACAATACTAGAAACATATTTGTCATTTGTATAGTTGTGCGAAGAACAGAAGAGCCTCTTGCAAGATGGCGGAGGAAAGTGAGAGTGTAACTACGCAGGGATTTTTCCAGGGTAAAATCACTTCAGCCAACCTACCGTTTTCACACTAATCGTTATCATATTGATATCACGAATGAAAATATTTTTTTATTCATTCATTTATTTATTTATTGACATATGATAGCACAAATCATAACATAATTATTATGCACTGAGACAGATAAAAAGGCTCTTCTGTGCTTGACACAACTAGCACTAGATGAATTGTCAAATGTAAACAAGTGAAAAAAACTAGCACTTGGATAAAATCAGAGATAAAATAGATTAAATCATCACATCTTCTTTTATTTTTCAATCAAACTCACCATCTCTTATTCAAGTAGAGCAGTCCAGTAAGTGGATCAGGAATTCCTCCCTGATAGTCAACCGGAAGCAGGAAGTCCGGGTTCGAGTCTCGAATGATGCGTCCGAACGGAGTTCTCTTTATTTCCTTTATGATGTTTCCGTTAGTATCGAACAGTGACAAAGGCGAACCGTTCTGATCGGAAGCCACGTAGAATCTGAGGAAAAAGGTTCAAAATTTAGATATCCATTTGATTTGGAAATAGAATCTAAAAAAAATACTCGAAATTTAGGTATTCATCTAATTTGGGAATAGAATCTGAAGAAAGTTAATCAAAATTCAGATATCTGAATTGAAAATACAATCTAAAGAAAAGTACTTGACATGAGCTAATGGTATTTTATTTTTATTTATTTAACGTTGTGAATAATTTTTGTATTGAAATGGCACCTGCTGAAAAACCCTCGGGTTTAGCAGGACCAAAAAATGTAATTATTTATTTTAAATAAAATTGATTGATTGATTGATTGATTGAATGAAGGTATCCATCTGATTTGAAAATAGAATCTGAAGAAAAGTACTTGAAATGAAGGTATCCATCTGATTATTCTTTATTATTTCTTTACAATTGCGACTTGATTTCCAAGTATTTTAAGCAAAGGATGAATGAGTGATGATGAATGATGATGATGAAGGTTTAAGATGTAGGTTATTATGTCTATCCACACTGTCCACTTTCACTCAATAATTTCTCACTTCAAAAAAATATTATATCACAAATAATTTTGAATTTCGATTAGAGAATAGAATCCAAAGAATAATGTCCAGTAAAATGTTTTGAATGATTTTTGTCTTTATTTTTATTGAATAGTATGGTTTTGATTTTCTCTTTCCTTCTCTCACTGTCTCTCTTCTTTCATAGTTTCTTCTTTTACTTTCTCGTCTTCTTTCCTGTTTCTCTTTGCAATTTATTATTCCATTATTTTTGTTTTGTAGGGTATTTATGATTTGTTATACTGATAAAAACAGTAGCAACTCTTACTTGCGCACAGGATTTATTACCTTGCAGGTAATTTGGTTTTGTATTTGAGTTGAACGCTTCAATTGCAATATGTTTTGTTTTTGAAAACCTCAATAAATTTCATTTCATTTGAATAAACACAACCATAGCTTAAAAAAGACCATTTCATTTTTATCTCTTAACACCCACCTCTGTTCGGAAGTTTCGACGGCGACCAGTTGTCCCTTCTCGCCGTACAGATATCTGAAGGTGCGTCCAGTTTTCGGATAATGCAGGTGCGTTACCAAATCATCAGAATGCGGATCTGCGTACAACAGCTGTGTCGTGTTACCCTGTGCAGAAAAATAAAATTCGGATAAAAATTTGGATGAATGTTAAAAGCCTAAAACAATCATAAAGAGAAAAATACAGAGATATTGCAAATAACATAGCTGACCTGACGAATGAATTATTGATTATGTTGGATTAGGGCTCTATAAAAAGAGCCCTAATTATAGAGCCCTTTTTATAGAGCCCTATGTTGGATTGTTTCGTCTGTCTCTTGTACGTGATGTAACCTATTAACAGCTGATGTTAAGCATATTATCTCTTCTGATTTCAAAAACATTTATAGCTGAATGAAAAATCTAATTGACAAAATTAGTTTTTGGATCGTAAAAGGATCAGACGAAAGCGCCAGCTACAGTTATGTCTAGAAATGTTTAATATACTAATATTTGTATACAGTTTTTAATATTGAATATTTCTTGAAAGTTTTTTAATATTATTTACTAAAAATTGAATATTTGTTTTCCGATTCCTATGATAATTATATTATTGGTGAGGGTCCTAAATGAAGATCCACCCGCCTACATAATCACAATAACAATAATAACACAATGATGGGAAACGGTGTTGGTTAGTTGATTTTATCCACAGTAATCATTTCAAAACATTCTTCTGATTTTAGTAAGTCCAAGACACCAAGAAAGATCACCAGAAGAACTAATCCACGATCAAAACAGATTTATCAAGTTCAGAGGCAACCAGTTGAAATGAACGTGTATTTCAAGTGTAGGTAATGGTGAGTGATTTGAACTTTGACAAAATTTATTTGGTTTCCAATGAGATTTAGTCTGTTCAAGCAAAGAAGACATTCTGGCAACATCGGAGAATGTCTCCAGCTCGGTCAATATTGGTTTAAAAATGATAAATTTGTTTACAAATTGAAGACCAAATTAACTTTCAACAGATAGCGCGTGGAGCAAAAAACAGCTGATCTACTCTTATTGTTTTACAATCTAGATTATATGGTTTGTAGTATATTATATATACTATATTATATGATTCCTACCTGTGCATCCTGCATAGCCAGCAACCTTCCCCTATCGTCGTATCGATACCAGGCGGTGAATCTGTCTCGTTCCGTGGCAAACGATAGCTGACCCCTCTCGTTGTAACGCAGCTTCGTCTCGCCCCGTCTCACCACAAAACCACGAGCGTCGTAGCCGTTGAACTCCACGTCACCAACCTATTAAACGATTAATAAAACACGTTTTAAAAACATGTTGTGTTGGAATCAAAACATTATCAAAAAGGGTACTTTAATTGCAAGTTTTATTTATAACATGCACTGATAGAAGCCCTAGTCAAAAAAGAAATATTTATTGATAGATAGACGAATGAAGACAATTACATTTAATTGAATTTTGGGTCGAAAAACAAATTACATATTTCACTTGTTGAGTAGTTGTGAAGGTGATATTGTGGTAGTTATCCATATCAATTGAAAAAACAAGATATTGCCAAACCACTATTAAAAATCGAGATACCGTTTTCAGTTGCTACACCATTATCAATCTCTGGTGAACTCAGTTTCACCATAGATTTCACCATTTAAAATTACAGTGAAAAGTGTTTTTTAAAGTTAAAATTGTAATGTAAACATTCAGCAACCATCATCATTCATTCACTATGTAGCCTAAACATCATCATCCATTTTCAACACTCAAAAAATGGAGTATGGAAATGGATGTGTTGAACAATGGAGTAGAATCCGAAAGCGCTCCACGTGTGAGTAGTAGTTTATATTGAAAAGACTAGATATTGCCAAACCACTATTAAAAATGACTGCATTGTCGTGTAAAATAGTTCAGAGTGAAATATTTACCAGCAGTTCGTGATGGAAAACAAAATAGATGAGTCACCATTTAAAATTACATTTTCAAAACAGACAGTGCATCTGAGTAGTAAAACTATTATCTTGTTTATTTATTCATTCACACCTGAGAATGCCTCTGGGGAGCGAAACATGTAGTTAATATTCATTTTACGAAACATAGTAAATTTTTATTTATACACAACATGAAGAATTCAGTAGTGTATAATCAATTTAATGTTGTTTGTTTGTTCAATCACACTTGAGAATGGCTCTTAGGAAAGTGAAACATGTTTTGTGCAAATAGAAAATTCTAAAAGGGTTGATTTTGATTTTTATCCATAGGCTATCAACACAATGTAGCCTACATTGTATACAAACTTCCATTGATGCTTCAAATCATAAGTAAGTAATTTATGGAATTCAATACACTTTTAATTATTGGAGTTCCAAAGAGAAAAAACTCACCTGAACCACCCTATCACCAGCATCGTATCCCAAACTGAGTTTTTGTCCTTGTTCAGTGACAGAGATGGCGTTTCCATTCTCATCGTAAGTGTACTTCCACTCATTAGTTCCAGTCACCTCTAGTATGTGCCCGTCGGCGCTGTAAGTCATCTTCTGCTGAGTGGAGGTGCGACCAATCACCAGTTTAGTCGAGCTGATACGGCCGCGCGAGTTGTATTCTAGGTCCATTCTGCAAAACGGAGATGGAGGATTGAAATGAATTAATATGAAATAAGATGGAAGAATAATTGGATATTGAAGCTCACCAACTGCTTAACTTATAATATTTGGACTTATTATGAAAAATTGGTAAAGGGACAGTTTTGGGAGTAATCCTGTTGAACCTTCCATTAAGTATATGTTGTAACTTGATGATGAATAAATAAAAAGTTATAATAATAATTAATTCGAATCTCGATTTATTGCTTTATGAATAGACAAAGGACTTCTGCAACTGCAAATATTGACCAATGTACATTAGCAATAGCAATAAATTTAGATTCGAATTAATTATTATTATAATGTGAAATAAGTTTTTAGTAGAATTAATAATTGGTACCAATTAGTAGAATTAATAATTGGATGATGGTGAAATTAAATATATTTAATAAATATATAAAATATAAATGAATATCTGTTGCTATTCATCAATCTTTTTTCACTGATAAATCAATTTATTTATTTATTTCATTTATGAAATACAATTGAAGGAACGAATAAAAATTTAAAGGAAATAAAAACTTTATAGTGGAATCACTCACGTTTTTAGACGCGACAATTGTTTCGTGCTGGTATTGCACATTGTCAAGCTTGATAGGCACTACTAAGCTACAAGATTTTGAAGGGTTAGTTACTTGATGGGAAAAATAAGGGAAGGGTATGGCGGTATAGTCTGTCCAAGCAAAGAAGACCCTCTGGCAAGATGGGAGAATGGCTCAAGCTCGGTCAATATTGGTTCAAAAATTATCAATTTCATCTCAAATTTTAGGAAACAATTTGATCCACTATTAAGACCACATTTATAATTCTTGAACAAATATTGACCAAGCTGGAGTCATTTTGCCATCTTGCCAGAGGTTCTTCTTTGCTTTGACAGACTATAAGAGGGTGGCGCAAACAGTGTACGGGAGGAACTAAACTTTTCCTCCCATACACCGTTTGATACACTTATTTGAATCCACCACCCCCTCATGACAAAAATAAGTAATAGAAAATGACAGTAATAAGTAATAAAAAATGACAAAATAAGTCAAATCAACTTACCTAAACACATCAAACGACTTGATATTCATCAACACCGACTTGACCCTGGCATGCGAATCGTAATCGGTGATTGTGAAGTACTCCTTTGCGGCGTCCTGCATCACAGACCTATTAAAGGTGTTGCGATATATGCGCAGATCACTCATACCCTCCAGCATGCCCAGGTTTTGGCTGTACTTGAGACGCAGCTGCGGCAGCTCTTTGCCGTCGATATCAACGTCGATGCCAGAGATACGCGCATTACCGTCGAATTGGTATCTGAAAAACGACGAGAACTCTTAAATCTAGTTCAAATTGAAAGAAACTTAAAAATCATAATCAAATCGATTAGCTCAAATTATCAAGAAATATGAGTTGGAAAGATATTCTGGGTAGAGATAAAATTTGCAGTTTTTTCTGATGAGAATGATGCCCACATGTACGAGGGCAATGTGAGGGGTGTAGTGTAATTGGAGATTACGACTAGATTTGAGGCAGTCGGGACCGATAATTAGATAAAATTATAAAAAAATGATTCATTTATTCTAATTTTTCTAATAATTCTTGGATGATTATTTCATTATTTAATAACAATGATACAATAAAATAGAAAAAAACAGACGTTCGTAAACTTTTATTCCAATTTAGATTAAAATTTCCGAATTCAGGTAACGTCTCTTTTTAATATTTACTCAAAAATATTTCAATACTTCTTCTTTATACTTCTAGTTATTCTGGGTTGATTGAAATATATATATCATTGGAGTTGGAGATTAATTTACTTTATTCAAATGGATCAAAATTCCTTCACATTAACACTTATCCACGGAATAAAACAGATAGATCAGATTATTATATTTTCTAAATTGTAAAAAATTATATCTTATAAATTATATTTTATAAACTATAGAAATAAATTCAATTACCTGTAATGTGTATTATGCAACCCGCTCTTGCTACCAAATTTCAGCTTCTCATCTTTCAACAGCCCGACGTGGTACTTGAACTCATGTTTCAGCTCGAAACTCGGGTCGATAATATCGATATTTTTCACCAAACTCGTGCTCTCCTGTTGAAAAAAAATAATAATGAGATAATAGTTTCTTCATTTACAAATTCAAATGACAATAGAATAAACTGAGTAGAACACATGATAATGAAAATATCTTGGCAAATTATGTATATTAAAATGATTATTTAAGTGAATTTTCTATATTTATTTTCTGCGTCAACCTTATAAATTCGAAATTCTCTGTGGTGTTTTTTTCTGGGTGAAAATTGTGAGTATTGAAAAGGGACAAATTTTGGGCTAACGACTGTTTTTTTGTTCCTTCAATTGTAGTTTTTCTATGAAATAAATAAATAAATATTGGAAAATTATACATAGCAAGCTTTTCAACCACATTCTAATGATTTTAGGCATGGTTGAAAAGCTATGTATTTGAAGTTTGAGAGGAATAATTGAAAAATTGCCTAATCATGCAGTGTATGGATTAAAGCAGAGATTGAGTCAATCTTTTTTTTTCTTCCTTAATATGAAAAAATTGAAATAAACTTTACATGTATATCGACGAGCCTTTAAAACTGAATATTCCAGACATATCTAATACAATTATATCAATGCGATTTGTCATTATCGTGTCACTACCTACACAGAAAGACAGACGAAAGAAAATCCAAGTCAAATCTTAGACCTCACTTTTGTTCGGTCAAAAAGATTACTTGCATTTCTGTTGTAATTACATTAGTGGTAGCTGAAAAACAAATTGAATGTATTGAAACAATATGGAAAACCAAAAAAAACTAACCTGATACGTGTAATGTATCGAAGACAGCCCCGCCAACACCGTATCCAATTTCCCCGACTGGTCGTAAACATAGGCGACACGACCCGACTGATGCGGATACAATTTCGCCAGAATCTGACCGTCATCGTTGTAGCGCAACTCAAACGGATGTCGGCTGATCGGCGAATAGTACTGGTACTTGAAGAAACCAAGCGACGTCTGCAGACAGAACGCGTGTATGTGTCCGCGCGGAGTGGTCAGCGACTGGAGCGCCCCTGCGTCGTCATATTGCAATAGGTAGTCGCTGCCTCGCGGAGTGGTTACTTTTAGGGGCTGTGGAGGAAAGAAACCGAAATATAGAATTAGAATAAGAATATATATATTTGCCATTAGATACTAATACTATACAGTACAGTAGGCTTAGTCATTTGTTAACAAAAAAAATAAATAATAATAATCTATGCTGTCATTGTGTCACTAGTCATGTTTTTATAGAGCATGTATTCATTTAAATCATATTATTATCATTTATCATATTATTATCATTTTATCATTGATACGAGGGCAGTCCAGAAAGTTTGTCACGTTTTGCGTTGTAGCCGCTAGGGGCGGGGCTTTCACGGCCGTCTTGGCGTCAGGGTGTTCCTCCGTTCACTGGCTATCCAGCCGTGCTAGCGGGAGGTTCGTGTCACTCTTCGTTCTTTTTCAATAACAATTTAAAATGTGTGCCGCAATTCAAAATCCCGCGAGTTGTGAAGTACGGTCGGTAATACGAGTTTAGTTGGCTAGCAACAATAAACCAATCCAGATTCATCACCAAATCTGTCAAGTTTATGGGAACGATGTTTACGAAAAATTAAGAAGAGCTATCCAAAACAAGCGCAGAGGAAAGTTGACTTCAAAAATTCTCTTTGTCCAAGACAACGTTCGACCACATACGGCAAATCGAACACGAGACGTCTTGGATGCTTTCAAATGGGAGGTTTTCCCACATCCGCCATACAGTCCAGACCTTGTTACCAGCGATTATCACTTGTTTCCGGTAATGAAGACATGGCTTGCTACGCAGCCCTTTGATGACAACGACGTGGAGCTGCAGGAGGGCGTAACCAACTGGTTAAAGTTACAGGCGGCAAACTTTTATGACGCCGGCATTTCCAAATAAGTTCACCGCTATGATAAGTGTCTCAATTTGTTTGATGATTATGTTGAAAAATAGTATTTTAGTTGTACTTTCAAATGTATATAATATAAATTTTTCCTTGCACTTACTTTTTCTTTTATATCAAAACGTGACAGACTTTCTGGACTGCCCTCGTAAATTGAATGAAAAATCAAATACCCTTTTTAAAAAACTGTAGAATTATTATTCTACAGACATGTTTCGGGACTCAGCCCATTATCAATATGAATGAAATAATTTTATTTGAACATGTCTGTAGAATAATTCTACAGTTTTTTAAAAAGGGTATTTGATTTTTCATTTGATTTATCAATGATTTAATGATAATTTAATTTAATTTATCAATTATTTATATAGCCCTAAATCTAGAGTTTAATTTTCATTAAATCATGTATTCAATCATAGTACAAGAACAGAAATGATAAAAAATATACCTTTTTCAATTTTATAACAACCTTCCAAATTCTTAATTGGTGTTTCATAGTTTCTTCTTGTCCTCATCCTACTTGAGTATCTAGATACTCCTTGTACGCTGAAGATGTGGCTCAGTGCCACGAAACGGGTTCGACAAGCAAAAATCGACAAGACAAAATCGTGAGTACTGTTGTATAAGTGAAAGTTATCAACATATCTACTAACTTATAGTTTTTTAGTTTTCATCTTCTCAAGTAAACAATTTTTGACCACAGCACAATCACATAAATACGGCCACCCCGTCTTTCGGAGGAGACGATAAGCCGTCGGTCCCGACTACATAAAAAAAAGTAGTCGTCATCTATCATCCATTTCATTACCCACGCACAAGCCTAAGAGCTCATGTGGGCTTCACCCTCATAAACAAAAAAAAAAAAACAAAAACAAAAGTCAAAATTTGTGTCTAAATTAAGTTTCAAGTGTGGAGATAACTGTTATTTTCAATATGCACTAAACAAAATTGATAAGAAGAGACGTTTTAACTCTGCCTGTGTTTAAATCCTATTGTATTTCAAACTTGTAAACGTTGTTAGTGGAATATTAGAATGGAAAAATAGAGTAATATATTGGTTCAATAATACAGTATAAACAAAGGAAATATTTTCGAAAGAACATCTTTTGTGGGAGATACTTTCATTAGTTGTTGAGGAATTCAAATTTATTCAAAACAGTAGAAATATTGTCTTGAAGTATGGGAGCATATTCGAGTTGAAATTCCAGTATATATAGTAATAATGGATTTCATAATACATATCAAACACATTATATTTGACTAGTAAATACAAAAAACCCTCAACTTTCGAATAGGGTAAAAATCAGCAGTGAAACTCACCAGTGTACTGAACAGATCCTTAAAAGTGTATAGTGTCGATGTACCATCTGCATACCAGATCTCAGCCAACCGTCCAGACCTGTCATATCCATAGCTTTCAGTCAGATCTCCCCACCTCCACTTACTCAGTCTACTGAATCGGTCGTACTCCAACTCCACACCCGCGAATATACCGTTCCTGTAAAACGAAAACATTTAGAAAAGTTGACATGAATTTATCGCCGTTGAAATTCAATATAAATACATGGTGCCTTGAATGGAATTTACGTAAAAGTATACAATGAGAAGGTATTTAACGTTGAAAAAGTTGCAAAGAAAATTGTTGTTCAAGGTCAAAAACGATCTGAATAGTTTTGAAAGGAGAAATATATGAAATTAATGAAAAATTGAATATTAATAGCATGAAAAAAGTATAGTTGACGTCAAAATGTTAGACGATTTCGGCTGCCTCTTGTACGTTATTTAACCTACTAATAGCTGATATAAAAAGTTTATTGTATTTTTTAATTTCATAGACATTATCTACATTATTTAGGCCTAGCTTATTGACAACTCTCTACAACTCTGATAATTGACAACATCAGCTGTCGACGAAATGGCCTAATTTTTGGCGTCATAATTATATAAAAGGGGAGAAGGAGGGGAAGAAAAAATAGAAATTTGAAAAGAGATCAATTGGAAAATAGGAGACATATGAAGTTGAAATGAAATGAAGTGAATAAGAAGAGAAAGAGTTAGAAAACAATGGCAATGAAAAATCAAGTCGAGAAAGTATAAAAAATGAATAGGCTGAAAAAATACAACGAAGAGGAATAAGAAACTGAGGTCAAAAATGAATGAGTGGAGTGAAAACAAAATAGAACAAAGGGGGAAGGAACGAAGAGCGTAGAAAAAGCAGGAAGAAAAAATAATTAGAAAAAGATGATAACGAAAAATGCAAACCGGTACGGTAAAGAAACAATAGAATAAGTAGGGATGATGTTGTCTAAATAATAAATAGAAAAAGCAAATGTTTTAATGTTTACCTTGGACCCCATTTAACGGGCCTAGCTGTCCTATCATAGGTGACATTCAGCAGTTCGACTCTGTCATCCATGAACACTGCAACTGTTCCTGTTTCCCGGTCGTATTCTAACGTCAGCAGATTTTCACCGTTAACGCGAAGCTTTCTGCCTACTTGTACCACTCCACCGGCTGAAAACAGAACATCAAATTAATATTATTTTTGAAAATTGTTGGTGCTACATTACTATCAAATACTTAATGTATAAGTATTTGATAGATTTCCAATTTGCAAAAGTAATAAGAGTGGTTTGAATAATGATAAGAGAAATTGAAGACCAGTTAATAATAATTTCTAGTTTGTCAACAGTCTGGCATGAATAAATATTGCAGTAATGCTGCCAAAATATTTCATTTCATTTTATTTATTCATTGAAAAACATACATAATTAAAATTATTTGGGAGATAGAAAACAGGCTTTGCCCTAACTATTCATCTCCAAAATTACGATAATTCTGAAAATATATTGTTCACTTCACATAATTTTGAGTTCTAATACTAATAAATGGAAAATTCATTTCAAATTCAACAATAATGAACAATGGAATCGAACAATTGATTGAAGTAACAAAATTAATTAATCATAAAATCGATAGTTCATAATATATCAACCAAATCAATATTAATTTATTGATCATGTCTGTCTCAATGGCTCAACAGCCCATGAAGGGCCTAGGCCTACCAGATATTAATTTATTGATAATATATCGACCAAATCGATATTTATTAATCATACATCGACCAAATCGATAGTTAATAATATATGACTAGATCGACATTTACAAAATATCGACTAAATCGATAATTGAATTAACCAAGCGACAATCGCCCACACTCACCCTGCGACCGGAACTTAGCTCCCGACGGTTTGCGCATAAAGTATCGCCACTCAAAGCGGTTAGCCGGATCGCCGCCAATCTCCACCTTCTGCTTGGCCGGAACCGGATAGCTTTCGCCCAGGATCGGATCGATGTCGGAGAGTATCGAGTAGGGAATTGTGTCGGTGGAGACCACGTGACCCCACGGAGATGTGGTTGACACACTGCCGTCGGTACCGACCATTGTGCGTTGCTCGGATTCACCTATGACACGAAAAATGACAGTTAATGATAAAAATAGCCATAAAAAGATACTTATAGTCATTAAAAAGTCATGGAATGCAACATTGATGAAAGAATGAATTTATCATTCAAACTTGTATTTCTCCTCTCTCCTCTCAATTTTGCAATCTATCAAAATCGCTAGATAATTTCAAAAACATAATCTAAACAAAGCTAAATAACAACTCTTATTGACAATATCAACTGTTGGAGCGCACAAGGAGCAGAACTGCTCAACTTTTTGGCGTCAGCAGTTATAACAGAACAGCTAATGTATAGCTTCTATTGTCTCTTTCAATTTCAAATCTTCTAGGCCTAGCTCAATTAAACTCTTATTGACAACATCAGCTGTTGGGGCGCAGAAGGAGCAGGCGAAATCACCCAATTTTTCAGCTCCAGGTATACCTTTCCCATGCTTTGTAGCATCTCATATTTCTTCTTGCTGTGAATGTTGTATTTGTATACTGAGTTCCAAATCAAACAATATGCTTATTTCGAGAATCTTCTGATTTGGTTACCTAAATCTGTTATGACAACCAATTCATTATTGATTAATGAAAGATTGGAGTTAACTTAATAGTTGTTTTAAGAGAATGATGCCCACATAAGTATTTAAATTTACTTGTGCGTGGGTAATGGACTGTGCGAGGGTAATGGAGTGTGCGAGGGTGATTCATAAGGTGCATAAACGACCATGCCTCTGGTGGGATTCGAACCAACGACCGGGTAGCGCTAGCAGACTGAAGATTGTAACCTCTAGTCCACTCGGCAAGTTTTATCATGATAAGTGAGGAGCCTAATACAGAATAGTAATTTAAACTCTATATTCGATGAAGAAAAGTTCATCAAGAAAAGTAAGGAGCCTGATGTAGTATTGTGACTTAAATCTCTCCTCTAAATTTTTGCAATCTATCGAAACCGCACTCACCACTCTTAGTAACGACAGTCGATCCCTTGATCAACATCGATATCGGCTGTCTGTCGTCGAGTGTCACTTTGACCATGGCGCCCTTGACGCTCAGATCGAACGCCAGCCGCACCACTTTCCCTGTCGGCGTCACGGCGCTTGTCAGCCGACCAAACTCGTCGTAGTTGTACACGTAGGAACGGCCCGTCGAGTCTAGTTTACTGCGAAAATAACACAAAATTAATTAAGAAGGTGGTTTCTAGAAAATAAATAAATAGTGGTTAGTGATAAGGATATTCAAAGGAAGCTTCCAGCCTGAGTGGTTAGCGATACGAAGATTCAACTTCCAGTCTAATTTCTTATTTAGTCAATAATAACTAATAATCTTTCTGTAGACAAACCAAAGTCAGAGGACAAAAAATAACAGTGACTTTCTTTAGTGCTGTAATATACTTATTTGATTAGATTTTGAAGTGGAAATTATAATTTAGGATACATGATTTGACATAACCTATACAAAGAAATTTCTGAATATTATAGTATAAATTGGTTGAGGAAGTTTTGGACGTAAGCCTGTTGTATAGTCTGTCCAAGAAAAGAAGACCCTCTGACAAGGTGGGGAAATGACTCCAGCTTGGTCAATATTTGTTCAGGAATTTTAAATGTGATATTAATAGTAGATCAAATTGTTTCCTACAATCTGAGATCAAATTGATAATTTTTGGACCAATATTGACCGAGCTTGAGTCATTTTTCCATCTTGCCAGAGGGTCTTCTTTGCTTGGACAGACTATACTCACCTATATGGGTTCAATTGAATAAATTATAATTCATATGAAAATAGTAAGAGTGATTCATCAATCAAATGAAATAAAACTTAATTGAGGGGTTCAAAAAAAACAATGCCAATAACCAATACTTCATATAAGGTGAATGTAGACTATAATATATAGCATCAATAAAACAAATAATGAGAACTAATTAGGGAAATATAATAATTGAATAATACATTGAGGAAGATAACAGAAAAGAAGATGGAAGAGTGGCGGGAGAGGAAGGTAAAAATAGATGAGAAATTCAACATAAATCTATTTCTTCCATCTCAAATTCATTGAGAAATTATTCAATTCAAAATCGATATGAATTTAAATCAAATTACCTGCGAAGCAATCCAGTAGGTCCATGATAGTCCAGGGTCACATTGTAATTATCGGGAGTGCTCAATTCGCTCAAAAGCTTCATTCTTGACATTCTTATCAAACACTTCTGGCCTTTGGTGTTCTCAATTGAATTGACCTGGAAAGAAAACCAAAGTATAAGTGAAATAGGTAAGAAATTAGTATAAGTAAAATACTAATGAGCTTGGACTGGTAACATTAAAATAACCATGAAATGATAAGTCAAAAATAATAGTCATACCACGGTTGTTCAAGTTTTCAAAACAGTTAAGTTATGTCATTTAGATTGAAAATTAAAATGCAAATACATCAACTGTTGATACAATCTTTATAAATTTGAGCACGATATTTCTCTTCTGAATGAAATGGGCATCTGCAACTTGACTGCTCTACTGTATTGATAAGAGTTTAATAAAATTTAATCTCCTTTACTATGCTAAAAATTATAATTTTATGACAGTTTACGTTACCTGTGATGCATAATCACGACGAAGGAAGACCTTATTTCCAGAGGTGTCAGTGACTGTACTGAGTTTTCCATTGCTTGTGTTGACGTTGTATGTAAACTGATAACTTGTTTCACCTGAAAATAGATTTACAAAGTTAATTTTAACTCAAAAAGTTTCAATTGAATAGTTAAAATCAACTATCTCGCTAAAACAATAACTAATAGCAAACACTCACAATCTTATAACCATAATCGGAGTTCATCTTATAACCAGAATAATACGGCTATAGTCCAAGCAAAGAAGACCCTCTGCCAAAATGACTCCAGCTCGGTCAGTATTGGTTCAAAAACTATAAATTTGGTCTCAAATTGTAGGAAACATTCTGATCTAGAGCTGGAGTCACATTCCCATCTTGCCAGAATGTCTTCTTTGCTTGAACAGACTATACCAAGAAAAGGCCAGTAAAAGAAAATCTGAGAGAAATTCATTCATTAATCATACCGTAACAAGATAAAGGAGAAACTCTACTGCAGCATATGACTAATAAAGTTATAATCTGTTAAAGTATAATCTATTCCCATTTTATTTTCATTCAAAAGGTCTAAACCTGTTTTCTCTCTTCCAAATCATTCTATCATTACGTATTCGTGCATACATTTATAAAATAAATAAATTATCATTAAGTATATTCCTGGTCGATACATGTTGCCCAAACCGATTCAACATGTTAAAGTATCGTATATTCTATTTCCAATTCATTTTAATTCAAAAGGCCTAAACCTGTTTTCCCTCTCCCAAATCATTCTATCATTATAATATAATATATTATGTATGAGTACATTCATAAAATGAATAAATAAATTACCTGTAAGTATATTCCTGGTCGACACATGCTGTCCAAACCGATTGAAAACGTACACCTCCTGAGTATCAGGCGAATACACTTCGTACTCCCTCTGATAAGCTTCCGTTGGTGTGTTGCGTGCCTCCGGTATACTGGCCACCACCGACCTAGATAACACAAGATAATGATTCATTCAGCACAGCAGATCATGGATACGAATATGCAGTTGAATATCGTCAAATTCATCAAACTCATTCGGATGCGTGCAGTCCATTGCACAACGAATCAATTCAATATTGTTTCTGAAGGTGACGCCCACATGACCACATAAGCTTGTGCGTGAGTAATGAGTTGGATGATGATGATTAAGATGATAATGATGAGAGATGAAGAATACTTTTTAGGTAGTCGAGACCGACGGCTTATTTATCAATAATAGGTATATTCTTAATCTCATAATATTTATATTTATAGTAACATCATAAACATATACTATATTCATAAAATTCAATAAAAAATAGTCATAGGTATATAATTCTCATTACCTGATACGATAATTAGCCTGGTCAGCAATATGCAGGATGCCGTCGGGCGATACAGCCACCGAGGAGATGGTGTTGAACTTGGATGTAAAGGCCAGGAAGTGGTCCTGTTCGAAACAGTCACAACCGCGGTCCAAACAGTTGCACTTGGATTCGGCGCCGGCGTAGTGGCTTATCTTACCGTCGGTGCCTGCAGAAAATGAGAAATTTTGTCAAAAAGAGAAATGGATTATCAAATTTTATCGACATACACCGAAACTAAAATAAAATTTGTATTCATCTCTATAAAATTAAACTCATAAACATCATTGATGAGCTCACATTGATAAGCATCAATCTTTAAGGGTTAAATCCAATTCTCAAGCTCAAAACATAAAAAAACATTTTTTTAAAATAATTATCACAGTACCCTTTTTAAATAATTTTTTAGTACATTACATGTTTCGACTATTTTTAGCCATTTTCATTAAAAAAATAATTGAAAAAGGGTACTGTGATTATCATTTAAAATAAAAAAAAACAGTGATAGAAGTAGCCCTGAGATAAAAGAAACATTAAAAAACCCTTATGGATCCTTCGGTATTATGGAACGATTGTGGAATCTTTCTCACGAAGTCATGTCATAATCATGAAAAAATTTTCTATTTCTATCCCCATCTAAATGATGAGAAGCCTATATGATAATATCTATTTGGCAATAAAAGACTCGAATGAATGGGATAATTATTGAGACACAATCAAAGTAAATAAATTGATTAAAATTACAAATGCGTTTCTGTTTTATTAAAGAACTAACCCAAGACATTTCTAAAACGGTCTTAGGGTCCTTATCCACTGTCAGTTCGGACCATGACAGTCAAAAAATGTAAGTGGATAAGGAAACTGGCAGTATAAAATAGCTGCAGAATAAAAATAGCAGACCGATCGTTCAACGAGCAACCCTCAAGCATGAAGTACTTGGGAACAATAATTGAGGTTTAAAAAAGAAAAATTAAGTGATTGTGGCATAGCATAGAATAAAATTAAAAAGATGAAACTTTTTTCCAATTTAATCATGGAGTAGGCCTATTCCTACAACATCTTTAAGCAAAGGTTTTTTAAAAATTTAATCATGAAGCAATCCTTCAACAGCCGAGCTAAACATCTATTTCGTTTCGTAAAATTGTGATGGAGATTGATAAAATATAAATAACACTCACCTATAACGCGAACCCGGTTAATTCTCTGCGAGTCACTCTCAGCCACAAACAGATCACCAGTAGGCGCGAAGGCGATGCTCTGCGGCATGACAAGTGTGGCTCTGGTCGCTAGCTCACTGTCGTGACCTCGCGAAGGACAGTGCAACGGCCTGCCTGCCACAACCTGCGAAAAATTTAAAAAATTTTTGTAATTAAGAAGAGATTATTGAGAATATTAATTGTGAGGAACAGTTGAAACTGTTATTGCAGTACTTAGCAATCAACATATTTCAAATTAGGGACTGTTCCATACAGCATTATTACAAGTTATATCTAACAACTCTCAATATTTGAAGTTTTGAAGAAGTCGTTAGGTTTCTACCACTGTCAGGACGGACGTTGTCTTTCGGGGTTTTCCTCCATTATTGCACATTGTACAACTATTTGGTCAATTCTGAATTCATTCACGTGAAATATGTACATTGTGCAATCACTTATCAAGTTATTAAAATATTTTATAAGCTATGGAATCACTTCAAATTTATCCGGGAACATTATTTTAATCTCAATATCTCAATAATCTTTCTAATACTGCTGTGTTAAGCTACATGATGCTACAGATGGCAAGAGTGGGACCATTTTCATTTCGACTGCTGGCATTTATAAGGAATATCTTCTTTGCTTGATAAGACTATGTAGTCACAGTTCAATAAATTTTTCTTTTAAACTAACTATTGAATGGTAATGGAAATAACCCAATATTTTTGTAATTTATTTAGTATTAGTTTTTTGGGAAATAAAACCTATACTTATTACTAATATTTTGTTAAACACGGTAGCATACCTTAACACGTCCATCAGGAGTCAATTGCAATATCATGTGATCATCCACAATATGCAGCGAGTTATCTAGCGGATTAATAGCCAGATCTGTCGGCCATCTTAGGTGCACCTCCTCTATGTTAAGGGTACCCTCGCACGGAATCGGCAACCAGTGAGACTTGTGCATGTGGTTACCAATGACAGTGGTCACTATACCGTCCCGATCCACCATACGAATATTGGTACCGTCGGCAAAGTAAAGCACATTATCACCGGATACAGCAACTCCTGAAAAGTTGAGAGAAATTCGATTGATTAATTATTAAGTTGATACAGTGATTATTGTTTTGTCAATGGCTCAACAGCCCATGAAGGGCCTACCAGCTGGTTGCCAATTTCATACTCACTCCACTATACAGTCCGCCCAAGCAAACAAGAATAGTGATTATTAGTTGGGTAATTAATATACCTATACCCTATTCACGATGACTTAAGACGAAATAAACAAACTTTTTCGTGTGTTTTCGTGATAGTATGGGGTGGCTACCTCAGCCACGACAAAACACAGCCAATAAACGACAAAGCATAGCATTGTCAATGCGCATGTGTGTGCTATTTTATTTATCGGGACTGTGTCGTATCGTTGCTATGGTATATCATCGCAACAGAAGCTCCTGTTTGCTCACTTAGTAGGTTTGTTTATTTCGTTTCAAACCATTGTAAATGAGGTATTCTTTAATATAGTTCCAAACAACTAAACTTTGCTTCAGGCGTATCATGACTTTCAACGAACAACTGATGAGAGATAAAAAAGTGTAAATTGATTGAAAGAGTAAATTGATTGTGTTTGAAGAAGAATAAGATAAATAATAATAGAGCAGTGTTTGTTTATTCAGTTGATTAATTCAACAATTATTGGTTGTTGAGAACTTGAGTCTGTCCAAGCAAAGAAGACATTTTGGCAAGATGTGAAAATGACTCTAGCTCAGTCAATATTGGTTCAAAAATTATAAATTTGGTCTCAAATTGAAGATTAGAATTTTACCTACAATTTGAGACTAAATTAATAATTTTTGAACCAATATTGACCTAAATGGAGTTATTTTCTCATCTGACAGAATGTCTTCTGTGCTTACACAGACTATAGTTGTAAAGTAAAAATTGATATAACAATTTTTATTTCTATTCATTTATAAACACCCACCTTTGGGATAAGCCAGCTTCGCATCTCTAGCCAGTGCTCCATCTCCGCAGTGCGCTTCATCTCCAGGCAAACACCGTTCCCCGGATCCCACGGCCGGCTCCCAGTTATGCTCCGGATCCGAAAAGTCGTCCGGATTACGCACGCGCAGTATCTGATGCGACTCCGGATCCGAAATGTAGAGAGAACCGTCCAGCGGACTAAGCGCTATGTGGTAGCGGTAGGCGACTCGAGTTACACTGGAAAAATGAGATTTTATTAGTTAAATTATTTATAAAAATATTATTATTATTGTCATAGAATGCAAATTTATGACAAATTTATTTATAAACAACGTCATCATAGGTACAGTCAGTAAATTCAAGGCAATAGTGATTAGTAATCATGATACAGTAATATACGAGTACATACTCAATTTTATAATTTACAGAGATGATAACATTCATTCATTTCTATTTTGATTATGTATAAGTCTTATAATTTCTAGAGAAATAGTCAGTTATTTGATGGTACTTCTCTTATAAAAAATCCCTTGGCTTTCATCTTAAAAGAGTTCTTACATAAAGATCTAATATATAGTAACAGGCAAATAATTATGAAGAGTAATAATTTAAAGTTTACAAGTTTTTTCATACAAGGCTAAAGCTTTCGTGAAGTGCTGTGCTGATATCTTTGTACTTTCAAGGTATTTCAATTTCTTTTGGCATAATCATGATAATCTCAATTCACATCAAAATTTTCAATATTGCAATTAACAAATACAACAAAAGAAGTATTCATAAAGGGCTGAGAATATCATTACTTTTATTTTTTCAAGAAAGCTTTCACAATATTCTGAATTGCATAGAAGCCTCATAATCTTTTTAATAATATCTGGATTATTCCCTCAGATCAGAACATCGAGCAAAATAGGCTCTGTAATTATATTACATTGCAGTTACTCGTATTATTACACAATAATATACATTGAGCAGTATGTTAACTCCTACACATGTGCTCATCCTTTCAAGATATAGAAGGTTGACCTTGGAAAATTTAGTTTAAATGACCTCATAAAATTAGAATCTGATATAGAACTTTAGAAGATTTGATTGTTACAGAATGATAATCAAGAATTAAATCAAAATTGAAAAACTCACTTGAGTGTTACAACCGTCCTAACAGTGCCATCCACCATAATACGTCTGACCAGATTGAAATCACCCACGTATATGCTTCCATCTGGTGCAGCGGCCAGTGCGACAGGCGCGAGCAATCGCTGCTTGCTGCCAGCTGCAGTCGCGTCACAGTCGCCGCTGCAGTCGAGCGGTCGCTGGCGACCGTCGCCCAGAGTCGTTTTGATGATGCGCGGTTTCTGTTTCAGGTAGAGGTTGGAACCGTCACCTTTCTGCAGGATACCTGTGAGAAAAAAATTATAAAAAATGCTTTATTCAATTTTATTTAGGCTACTTTATTAACTTCCATTTGCTATGTTTATTCTTTTCATTTACCTTAGCCCATACACTTGTATTGAAAGAAAGTGAGAAAAACGTCTAAAAACAAAAAAAAAAGTATGAGGAATGATTGAAAAATGGAAGTGAGAGATCAGTATAGAAATGTTTGAAGAATAAAACAAGAAAACAACAGAAGGATGAACAGAGGAGGATATAGGATCCTCCTACAGATCTATCGAGTAAAAGGAAGCCTAATAAGTATATAAATAAGGAAACGGGAGATAGAAAAACAGAAGAAAATACATGAGAAAACAGAGGGTATAGAAAATAATTATGAGAAACCCGCAAATAAAAACAGTATTAAATAATTGAAAAATTATTTAGATAATGCTTTCATCTTTATTCTATATTAATATGTGAAGAAAGATCAAATTTAAACCATTTCAACCATTATTTAGCTAGAATGAAATATTTTTTCATGCAATAAAATTAGGATCGTTGGAGACATTCAAATTTCGATTGAAACTATCGTACTGAATTTTGTATCATTTTTTTAACATAATTTGAAAATAATACTATTGAAGGATCTTTTTCTAGAACTGCTGAAACTTAGTATATAACTGCCTCTGTTATGTATCTAATCTAATAATTAGCCTGATGCAAATTTGTGGCTTAGGCTATATTAGTTTTTAAAGACTACTGTATATTTATAGATAATACATAATATATTTATAATTTGAATGCGAATGCCTACCTTCATGGAAATTGTATCGATGGTGAATGTCCAAATTCCACCCTCCGACTTCGGAAATACTCATGTCATGTCCGGAAAGTTTAGTGGTCTGAACGTCGTAAATGATGTCCTTACAGTCAGTATACTCAAAGCCAACTTTCACAAGAGCTGTTGTAATGCCGTACACTCGTTGCCTATTAAAAAAAGTAGAAAATGAATTAATAAGATTAATAAAAACGACGCCAAATTCACTCTTCATGATAGAATTATAAGCTTACGTTGGGAATAAGTTGGATCTTAACGAGATTGACAGATTTTATTTTATTCAGTCATGTAATTAACCCAAGATGAAAGTTTTCATCAAATTATTTGGAGTTGGATCTAGGTATTTTATGGACAATTAACGACTCACTTGAAGGAACGATATTTGATACAAAATAGTAGTATTTTCTGTTCTTATGAAATTCTGATACTTGAATATAAAATAAGTTTGTGATTGATAAAAATGATGAAATACAAAATTATAATATTGTGTTTGTTCTAATCTCATTCAAATATTAAATAGAACTCGATCAAGATTAGTTATTAATAAAACTAATGAAGTTGTCCAATACAACTAACTTTATAGGAGATACACCTACCTATTGTCAACATATAATTATGGTAAATTTTTAGTTTCTTAATGAATCCCATTACTTTATTGTATTCAATTCTGTGTACTTTAATAGTTATAGAAGGAAATTTATAACTAATTTCAAAACATGAACAATTTACTAGGAAAATACAGAAACAGGATTTACAGGAATAATGAATTGTAAACAAAAATATTTTACATTAAAATTGATCCAAGAGAATGTGAAACATTGTATTGATACGTGCAATAAAACAATCTATGATATAGTCTGTCCAAGCAAAGAAGAAATTCTGGTAAAATGGGGAAATGATTCCAGCTCGGTCAATATTGGTAATTAAATCCAAAATTGTAGAGCAAAATGTTTCTTACAATTACAGACCTAACTTATAATATTTGAACTAATATTAACCGAGCTGCAGTCATTTTCCCATCTTGCCAGAATGTCTTATTTGCTTGGACAGACTAATCTATTGATTGATGAAAAACACATTATAAGAATTTTAAACTAACCTGTAAACGTTCAACCGATTCCAAGAATAGGTGAACTTGATTCCAGGATCGGCTTCGAATGTTTTATCGAACAGAATTCCTTCAATTGTGATTGTCAGATGGATTAGCTTCAGAGTGGGCGGTATGGTTTCGGGAGTCAGCTGTAATTGTATTGTAGACAGGTAGCCGGTCGCTCTGGAGCTGTGATAGACCAGATTGAGGCCGGTGCCGGGGATTTGGAAGCTTTCTTGTACAACCTGAAAGAGGGAGAAGAAGTTAGCGTTGGAGGTTTTACACAAAAATAATATTTAAATAGAATAATAATAATAAATTGATTCGTTTCAAGCTTAAGCTCATACAAACGTGAAAAATAAGATTTAATAATATTAAATATATCCAACAACACTACATTACAGTGCATTTTTATTGATACAGTAAATTTTATTTTGCACTTGTTAGTGCTAAATTTTATCCTAGTTTGCGTTAGAAATTATATTCAATTGATAATTTGTTTGTAAGCTTTTTTAGTTATGCAAAAAGAATGAAAAACTTTGAATTTCAACACAGAAAAGACTTTGAAACGCTTCCCAGAATGTTTTTCGATTAGTTAATTAATTATTACTAATTTTCTTTATTCAATTATTCAGCTTGATTCTCTTATACAATTTCTCCAGGCTACAATATTCTAAATTTATCTGATCTAATGTAGGCCTTAACTATTGTTATCTAGCAAGAATCTAGCTGGATGAAGATCCAGCTTATAATATTAAATATTTCATTTGTAAATAAATGAATAAATAAATAATACACATTAAAAAACTCAAATTAAATTCATATTCAGTGTTTGAAACATCTACTTTTTGAATTGACCAGTAGGCCTTCTAGTATAATTGGTAAGAAATATTTTATTTAAAGTGGAGACAGGAAAGTTAACCTGCAATCTAAGCAATTTTGCATTCAAGACCTCTCTTTATTATTATTACAGTGAATGTTTATGATAAATAAGAAATTAAACCTGCAATCTAAGAAATATTGTGTTCAAACTCTCTTATTAAAAGTGACTTTTTGAAAAACAAAACATGCATTCAATGTTTCAATCAATTTCTCCATTTACATCGTACAAATATTATCAAAAACATTGAACTATTTAAAATTTTCGAAAATATTGAACAGTTTTTCGAATTTCCTCACCTGAGACTCAGCCAGAATAGCGCTCTTATCAGGACACGAACCCTGAAATCCGTGTTTCCACGTGGCCAACACGACTGGCTTCATCAGGTCGTAGTCGTGAGCACGACAGGCGTGTGGTCCCGACGAAATAGGCTTATCATCTCCAGTGTACATTTTTACCGTATCGATTATCACAACCTGTGAAAACAGAGAACAAAAACTTTGAAAAAATATGCGTATTTATTCATTCACGATCGTCACATGAAACATAAAAATTTTAGTATTATTCAAATGACAGATGACATGTGATAATTAATTTAAACCATATTCCTATAGGTATCCTTAAGAGGTATTACACGATAATATTTCTATTATCATAGTGAAAAGAGATGGAAAAATGATTTCGTATTTTCATGGAATGATTAACAATATGATAATAGGAATATTATCGTGTAATACCGGCCTATTTAATTATTGTAGATAAGAAACATCTATTCACAATAGATGTGATCATGTGATGTATACTTAAATAATAAATAAATAAGTAATAAATAAATTATACGTAAATTTATTGTATATGTATTGATTTTATTGATGGGGAGACCTTTACAGGTAGGTTCCACCTCGTAAATATGTATTTGGTCAAATACTGGTCAGTGGTCACCCATAAAAGAGCAGTCCACAGTGTTTGTGACTCAAATTCACGATCACTAAGCAACCACCCTCAGCGAATGACCAATTCCCAAAGATTGTTGTTACTTCCAATGCTACCCTTTCCAAAAGAGATAGATTACATTTGGAAGCCCATTTCAGAGAGCAAGCCACACAAAGATTGGAATACAACAATAACAATATAATCATATTGTCTAGATACCATTTTTTATTGACATGACTTGATTAGACTATATAGAGTGTAAATTCTCTTGGAAAGACTTCAAATTCTTAAACTTATTAAAATATGCGTTGGGGTCCTTCTATTGAAGTTAGAATATTGTTTTTGAACTGAATTTAGCATTAATTAGAGCCACATACCTAAACTGCGGTCAACTGTGTAAACTTGGCGTTAAAAATAGAGCAAAGAAAACATTCTAACAAGATGGTAAAATGACTACCCAGCTCGGTTAATATTGGTCTAAACATTACAAATTTGGTCTGAAATTGAAGGAAATATTCTGATCTACAATTTGAAACTGAATTCATAATTTTGGAACCAATATTGACCGAGCTGCAGTCATTTTACCATCTTGACAGAATGCCGTCTTGCTTGGACAGACTATACTACTACTACTTAGTATACTACAGTATATTACTTTAATAAATCCATAATATATCACAGTACCCTTTGAAATAAGATTGTTTATAAGTGTACTAAGATCTATTATAGGGCCTACATTAAATAGTATAATATACTATATAATATACTACTTATATAATTAGGTATACAAATATATTACAGCATTGAAACAGGTCTGTGATGAAATAATATTTTTCAAGTTTTTGAAACGGGTATTTTATTTTTATAAATCAATTTTGAAATAGCCCTAAAAGTGTGAATTTCAATTTACAAATTGATATTCTAATATACGGACTACAGGTATAGGGCCCCACCTCATTCCACGGCACATTGACAATAT
This sequence comes from Sogatella furcifera, assembly GCA_017141385.1. Lineage (NCBI taxonomy): Eukaryota > Metazoa > Arthropoda > Insecta > Hemiptera > Delphacidae > Sogatella > Sogatella furcifera. The sequence goes on from CM029557.1 coordinate 8,701,236, forward strand.
ACGTCTGCGGCCGGTAGGGAGTGCGTCCAAACTGCAGTGTGACCGCACCGCCCCCGTTCACCAGCAGATCGAACCAGCCGTCCTCCCTGGTCAGCGTGAAACCCTCCTGCACCTGGCTGGTGCTCACACGTACACCCACCAGACCCATGCCCATGCTGGTCACCACGCGGCCGCGCACCACCGCTGAACGACTGTAGAGTAAGCAAAACGTGGGTTAGGTTTAGTTGGGTACTTTTTGGTCAGGTTAGGTTAGTTAAGGTTGAGTTAGGTTAGTTTATTACGTTAGGTAGAGTTTTAGAATTAAGGAGACATGGCTCACTTTAATAATCAAACTTGATTTGAAACTATAGAATCCAGTTTAGAAGATCAAATGTGCAACCATATCTTAATTTTCAATCAAATTCTAGATAAGTACATTGTTTGGAACAAAAGGACTATAATAAAAGTTGAACTCAATCCAAATTTGTGCTACCGGCCGTTAGATTTCAATCAACTTCAAAAACCTAAAGGGTTAATTGAAAGTGGAAAATTAATATTTTTCTTACTCATGTGCCATTCAATTGTTCAATTTTTTTAAACTTTCACAGATAGAATTTAATCATTACAATTATTAGATGATTCTCGAACTGCTTGTTTTTGGGGTCTCAAACGGGCTTTGTAAGTAGACTACTGACCTTTGTAAGTTCCTATAATAATTAGTATATATTAGCTGTATTTTGGAAATATGGTATATGCTGTATTTGTTGAAAACTAATTTATATTCACGGTTTAAAAAAGGGCATCTCTTGTTTCTATATCAATTGGGCTATAGACAAAATACAAAGCAAATTATGTTCATCAATAGAATGTTAATGGAGAAAAATGATTAGGCCTACTCTAGAAGATTTCAAGATAATTTGTTAAATTGGATTTCCAAATTGGATAACAGTTGAGAGTAATAAATTGGACTGACATCTAAGTTTATTGAAACTTAAAAAACCCCATTGAATGGAAACCTGTGAGTAATGTCTACATCCTTTTTCAGAGAATTAGTTTCTATAGGCTATAATTTATTATCAATGTATGAATTCATATATTTTTTCATCTTGAAATATTCCAGATGGATGAGAAGCATCATTAATCTTCTGCTAAGTTATAATTTTCCTACAATTATTGTTACATATGGGAAATACATTAAATTATACCTGAGAATCTATAAGAATACACCTTTTACAATATTCAATTATTCACCACAAGCTATTTGATAAAAAATATGAATACAACTACTCTAAACAATATTCTCAACTAGATCTCAATTATTACCGAACTCAAAATACAAAATGTTCTAACAATTCACAATATATTACAACAATTACCTTCAAATATAATACTCGCATAAATCATTTCCTATTACCAACACTTTCAAATCTAAATAGAACTTTATAGAGTATAAAATATACACAAGGTAGGTGTAAACGAAAAATTGAAAGAAAATTTGATAAAATACTTTAAGCGAACAAGACAAGTGACGCTTCACGAGGATTGGTTGTTTGGGTGATGGGTTGGTGGGGGTGGGGGTGTAGTAGAAAGAGGGTAGATGCCACAAACGCATGCAATCAACAGACAGACGAATGTAATGACAAATACACACAAACATGAAATTACAAGAAAAGACAAAACACACACAAACACAGACACTGACAACTGGTACAACATGAAAACTATATTACAAAAGATGTTTTACCAACGTCTTACTCAATAAATTATGTGCGGTGGAAAATAAAAAATGGAAAAATCTCCAATTCAAATTATCTCTGAATACTTGCTAACCAAAATTTATTATGAAGCGCCAAATTGTTAACTTTCAGAATTTGACTGCAACGTCAAATTTGATGAAAGAACTATTATATTTTCGAGAAAGAAATAATTATAAACAAACTCTATAGATGATTGAGAGCCTAATAGTGTTTACGTTTGAGATAAAATCAAGAATATTCTGGAAATCAATAGACATGCTGTTTTAACAACTAATTATGATCTTCCCTTATTGAAATTAAAATATAAATGACTGAATTCGCTCGTTAGATTAATAAGAACTCTTTTATTGCAGAAATATTCAATAGAATGCTGGTTTAATTGATGAGAAGCACACTCAACCGATGAATGAATATAATATATTATTAAAAATTATTTGTTATCACTGGAGTAAGTTATCTGTACGAAAGTTTGTTATTAAAAGCTTGTTGGAGAAAATTGTTAATATAAGGTTACATAATCAAAAGATGATTAAATCATAAATCGTTCAACATAATTATAAACGTAAAATATTTAATATCAAAGACTTATAAGAACTTATCGCACAGATGAATATAAGGCCTACTTGACTATTATAATAGGCTATTGGCCATTATACAAATATACAGTGATAGGAGTCCATCACTTGAAAAATTATATTTTTTCATTCTTCTTTCATCTTTTGCTTTAATCTGTTTTATCTTTTTCACTTAAAACTATCTTTCAAAAAGCTAAAAAATGAGTATAATTCGAATACTCATGGGAAATACCAGGAAAACAATCAAATAGGTTCCTAACAAAGGCGAGGATTATTACTGTTTTATTGTAACCACCCATTATACTGTGAAAGTAGGATATTCTACGAAAAAAATATAAAAATAGTTCCTACCATCCTTTCTATACAGTGAGGGGATATTCTACACAAATCAAAGAAGATCTAATTAGTTGTTGAAACAAATTTAAATAATTTGAAAGAAAAGAATTCGTGAAAATGTCGTCTCTCAACTGTTACGTGCAGAATTTTTCGCATTTTTTCTGTCGCCTTACCTTGAATTGAAGTGGTTCCAAAAGACACTGTATAAGCAGCATTAGGGAAAATGTTTAGGTCAGCAAATTTCTACAGAAAACAGTTCTTCCTGTTTTTGTTTTTTGAATTATCAACCATAACTCTGAAGTTTGGCAAGTATGTTTGGCATAAATAATTTAGTTGATCTACTCTGAATAAATAAATAAATAACCTTACAGAAAAAAATCATAAATGTAAAACACTCTTGCATTGTCATGCCAAGAGAAGATTTTCGAATCTCTTGGTGGGTAGATAGAAGTAGATGAAATGAAAATACAACACAAAATAACGATATTCACCTGAGGTGAATACATAAACTATAACAAACTCACCAATTTCTGGATGAGTGCTTACACAATAGTATTGTGTACGGATAATAAAGGACTCAACATCAAACAAAGACATAAACATCAGTGTCATTGAACATAGACAAATTCGTAGAGGTTTGACAAACTCTCAACCATTATTCAATTTTTTTGGGGAAAATTCAATATACTTTCGAGAATTAATTCATGCAATGGAAAAATAAATAATATGAAATATATAAAGAATTGAATTTCAAGCACAAAATGGTTTTTTCAAAGTCAGTGAAGGTATTTATGATATTATTCCGAATTAATAAAATTCGTGAAAATGAAGACAAATCAATTAAATTATTAATAAATCAATTAAGGGTCTTTTTTCGAATTTCAATCACACTTACAAGAAACTTGAAGGTAATTTTTTGGAAAGACTAAATTATTATCTATTACTTTTTCACACAATGTTGTCATTTTTACACAGCAGTTCATTAAGAGTGGGTGGTAGTGGACGGCAAACTGCCGAACGGCAAAATCAAGCCCCACAAGAACAATGTAATTTTTATCAATCTCTTGGAGCAGATATTGCCTCTATTTATGGACAGAATTTCACGTTCTTTATGACATTGGAAAGTGAATTTAATTCTCCAGGGGCGTTACTTTTTACTTTTACGATTTTTAGTTCATTTCAATAATTACAGTTCAATACTTTTTTAGTTAATTAATTATGCGATAATTATTAGAAAACTAAAAATCGAAAAAGTAAAAAGTAACGCCCCTGGAGAATTAAATTCACTTTCCAATGACATAAAGACATAAATGACGTGAAATTCTGTCCATAAATAGAGGCAATATCTGCTCCAAGAGATTGATAAAAATTACATTGTTCTTGTGGGGCTTGATTTTGCCGTTCGGCAGTTTGCCGTCCACTACCACCAACTCTTAAGATTTATTGCACTTTCTAATGCATTGGAAAATATCCGATTAGAAACTAATTTTTGAAGAAAAAGATGTTAAGATATTCAATTAGGCTATATATAAAATTAATTTCAATTCAATTTACAGAATGACTGCTTCTCTCTCCGGAAACAAATTTGAATTCTACTTTTCTAAATCAAGTTTGATAATTACGTACTTTGATAATTCAATGATTTTACAAAATTTCCCAGATTTTAAGAATGAAAAATATTAATCAAATTTCCAAAACGATTGTTTCTTTCTCCATTCACAAATTTTCAAAATTTCATAGATTTAGAAAATTTTCATCGTGTTTCAAAAATTTAAATTTTTTCAGAAATTTCAAGAGTTTGCCAAACCAGCCACATTTTGACGACACACAAGGCTTTTGATTGAAGGATGAGTTGAGAATGATGATGATGATGATGATGATGATTATCACACGGGGCACAACAAAGCAGCAAGATCATAATAATATAGAAAAAAATAACATAGAAATACTGCAATAGTTAATAATAACAGTTATAGAAAACACCAGATCAACTCAGTAGGTTGATGCTAAAACAATAGAAGACAGAAGAATACACAGAACATTGACATTCTCGCACTCATTCACTCAGTCCTTTCACTCACTGATTATTTCACGAATTCAACTGTTTTAAACCAGCATGATTGCATGAAATCTACTTCAAATATAGTCTGTCCAAGCAAGAAGACCCTCTGGCAAGATGGGAAACTAACTCCAGCTAGGTCGATATTTGTTCAAGAATTATAAAAGTGGTCTCAATAGTAGATCAAATTGTTTCCTACAATTTGAGATCAAATTGATAACTTTTGAACCAATATTGACCGAACTGGAGTCATTTTCCCATCTTACCAGAGGGTCTTTTTTGCTTGGACAGACTATAGATAGCCTGTAACAAGCTCTTAATTTAGTGGTTTTCAGTTGGGCTATATCTATATTGAATGGCGCTTCACACAACACGATTTTTGGACGTCCGGTTTTTGCCGTCCCTAAAAATTTCACCAAATTGAATGAAGCTTGATTAACATTTATGATGTGCGCAGAGACACATAATATGTTTGCAATGTGCTGTTCAATCTGATAAAATTTAAAAGAACGGCAAAAAATTGTACGTTCAAAAATTGAGATTTGTGAAACGGAGCTGTGGTTACTATGGAAGAGAAATTAAGCGAGTTAGCAAAGAATAAGAAACTTTTCATTGTATTAACCGGATCTGCTTTACAAGTAATTTGTTTTTTATTAATGTGATTTGCTTGCTCAATATCGCTTCCACAGTATCCACTGCCATATACACAGACAATCTACATAATATTCCCTCTCATTTCTTTGACACATACTCTTTCATACCCATCTAAAGTTCGCAAATGTTGAGAAGAGACTCTGCTAAGTGTATTGTGACGGGGTATCTTCTCAGCTTACGCGGACTACACACCTACAGAGGCTATACAATCACAGTGTGTTCATTGAGTGTCATTCTTCTGATGGGCTAGCTGAGTGTAGGGAACTAATAAAACGTTTCTATAGTCGAATCCACCATACTTTGTCAATATTAATGTAAGATTTACATTGAAAATGAAATGATAAACCCATTCATCATTCATTTACAATATCTCATCACTTATACGGCCTACGTCAAGATATTCAGATCTTTACTCAAATTTTTCTATATCATTAGTTTTCAAAAACAAAATCTAGAGAAAGATATACCTACTATATTTTTAATGTTAGAAAAGTGGTTTTTAGGCCAGGCTGTCTTGTCTTGTCCTCAACAAGAGCAGTGATTGGCTGGCTTGCGTGCGTGTGCATGAATGCGTCCCAGCATACGCCTGGCCATAATGTTGTTTCTATTGTAAAAGGTCATTGGAAAATGTTTAATGCCTAATAAGGTGAAGTTTGACTGCACTACCAAATAAAAATTAAGTGTTTTGGAAAAATATGGCTGTTGGCGAGAATAAAAAACGTACTGTTTAGGAGCTTTTCCCACCAATGGTCACACTGTGAGTAGAATACAGTCTCTGTATATATATACATCTATACACAAGTATAGTATGGTCGAGCAAAGAAGACATTCTGGCAAGATGGAAAAATGACTCCAGCTTGATCAGTATTGGTTCAAAAATAATAAATTTGGTCTCAAATTGTAGAGCAAAATGTGCTCTACAATTAAAGACCAAATTAAAATTTTAGAACCAATATTGACGGAGATTGAGTTATTCTCCCATCTTGCCAGAATATCTTCTTTGCTCGAACAGGCTACACACATACTTTCCGAAACCGTTCCTTCCACACTACAGACTTTCTTTCACGCCCGTTTACTCAATACGTCGATACACTTAGAGACTAGAACTCAAGACACATAGCGCTATCCAATAACACATTACCTTTCGTTGAAGTTCTCCTGGCGCGCGTAGTTCTGCAAACTGCCTTCCTCGATGAGGAACTTCATGCGTTCGAAGAATGAGGCGGTGATGGCGGGTGGCTGTTTGCGAAGGAGGATGTCGATGGGCTTTGGTGACGTCACGCACAGCTGACTGCTGCGGCACAGGTGGTTGGAACAGCATTCGGGATCTTCGCAGTCGACTAGGCCGTCTGTGAAATTTAGAAATTTTGAGGTGAATTGAGAAGTTTCGAAGTGAAATTAGGAAATTTCGAGGTGAAATTTTGACTGCAAAATTGATAAATTTCGAGGTGAAATGTTGTCTGTAAAATTGAGAAATTTTGAGGTGAAATTGATAAATTTTGACGTGAAATGCCGTCTGTGCGAAATTGATAAATTTGAGGTAAAATGTTGCCAAAGAAGCCAGAGTCCGGATAGAGATTTATCAATATTCAATGAATCACACCACAGTATATTTGTTGAGAACAAGTTTTCTGATGTTCTATTAATTATAATACTGTATCAAAATTATTCCTGTTCCACTTTCATTGTACATACTTTGTTCCACTTTCTTGAACATATAGCATGTTTCAAAGAAATCGCCGGTTTCAATGTAACGAATTAAGAACTTTAGTTCAACAAAAAATTCAAAATAAATACACCAAAATGGTAATATCACTTTTCCATGCAAGAAAAATGATGCCATGCATGTATCCTCCTCTACTGCGCTGGCACGAATCAAATCTGTTCATGAAATTTACCATTTTCACACAAGCTTCCACTTCCATTTCGCCGATAACCCATCGAATTTCCTCATCCAAGTCATTGTTGTTTCGGAGTTTATTAACATACATTGGCGACATCTGAAGTCATCAGGGTATGTTAATTGGCATTGACAAGTCATCGGGGTTATCAACGAAATTGAAGTGGAAACTTGTCTTGCAGTGTCTTTCATGGATAGATTTGATGCGTACCAGCGCAGTAGAGGAGGACACATTCATGACAAAATTTTCATACATGAAATCACTCAATTTTTTTCAAATAAACCTCTATTTATTTGACACATTAAAACCCCTATGAATCACTCTATATTTAAGCATAGAGTAACCTTATATGTTATATCCCTTCTCTATGATTCAAGTTATTTAAGCAGTTCTATTATTTCAACAATAATAATTCCAAACAACTATAATTATTGTCGTTGACTACCTTTGTCGTTATCCCTGCCGTCACTACAGCTCTGTTCCAACAACACACTGCAGTCACGTCCGTCCCACCCATCCGAGCACCGACACTCCCACAACGAGTCCAGGTTGACGCGACACTGTCCGTGTCCTGAACAGCTGTTCGGACATCCCTCCATCGTGCAGTGACGTCCATTCCATCCGGTCACACACAGACACGTGCCGTTCTTGCATTGACCGTGCTCGTTGCACCTGAAACGAGACAGAAAAATTATTTATTTATTGATTTATTTGACAGGAATTAATACACTAGTGCTGGGTTCCACCAACCTCGGTCAAATATTTAGAAAAAACAATAACTAATTCTAGAACTTCCTGAGATGTTGCATTCCCACTTGATTTCTCTATAATTCGAGATTTATTATTTCCGTTTTAAACATTAGTATGTGTTTTGAACCAATAATGCTGGGTTTCACCAACGTTGGTCAAATATTTGACAATCTTCAAACGTATCAACAGCTCATCTAGTTATTATCACACAATCAGAGAAGTTTTTGCTGTGCATTGTCCAAAATTGCAATCTCAATATTCTATACAACTTTTCATGTACACGAATGACAACTATTAAGCGTTTCATTTTAGTGTGTAGCACTGCTTTCTTCAAACATGGTCAGATTTGATTTAACCAACGTTGGTGAAACCCAGCATCATTGGTAGAAAACACAGAGAGACTAATGTCCAAAACGGCTACTAATGTATAGGCCTACTGAATCAATACCTATATTATAGTGAAATTAACTTAAAAATGTCTTGAAAAGGGTGAATTTCACTATTTATCGATTTAGTGTACATGTAGCCCTAATAACAGGGTGAACATCTATAATATTAGTCATGTTAATAGAATAGTGATGGCTAGAGCAGCGCAGCTAGAGCTGGGCAGCTCTAGCAGCGAATTTAGAGCCGCGCGGCTCGAGATGCCGCTTGGGAATAGTACCTTTGGGCTGGGTCAAAGGTTTCTATTTCCTTACACATATACTGTAAATTGCATTGCAAGAAGTAAATAGAATCGTACTTTATAATTATAGGGTTAAATTTACATTTTGATTATTTGACGTTAATAGGGTATGACATCAATAGTGGGGAGATCCGAGGGTTGTTCCACTTCGTCATAATAACCTTATTTCCTCTAGATGTGAACATGAAGACCCATATTGGTTATATAGTTAATTTACACTTGAACCAATCAATAAATTTAAATAATTTTACAGGGAATAAGAATGTTCAACTGCATGGATTTAGTGAGACTGTTTAACCCTCGATTGGTACTGTTCTACTTGCATGAATATCCAAACATAGTCGTATTATTTAATCATAAATTATAAAATATACTAGCTCTTACCTAGCGTCACACAGCTTCAAATTGCAGTACTCGCCTCCCCAGCCTTCGTTGCAAATACAAGAATCAGCCACGCAATGTCCATGAGGGCCACAGTCCAGATCGCACAGTTCTAAATAATCGCAAACAATTCATCAAAATTAATCACAATTGAAACAGGAAAACTAAACTACAATGAAACAAAACAACAACAACCATAAAATTTAATCTCAAATTAATTATTCTATTAATTTACCACAGTCATATTCCTGCCATGAGTCATGAGTACAAATGACTTTATATATTATATAAATCTATACATTGTTTGAATAGATTTAATTGATATAATTTTCAAGTACAGAGTGGGACAGTTAAAAGACACTATTTTAGATATCAAAATAGTTTCACACATGTTAAATTAACTTATTGCCAATCCACGGTTTTTGTATATATATGTATTTTTAAAAATATTCTGTGGATTTTATTTTAATACAGTACCTAAAATGGTGCCGTTTGATTATCCCACCAAGTAGCCTACTATTGAAGTAGGTACTGTGAATGAACAGTCATCATCCAACTAACGTATTATTAACTGCAAAAAGTCTGTAATTTTCATTTCGTTGATAATTTCATTTATTTAATTAATTTATCTGAAATAACATAATAATGTTGATGTTGCGCAATTTAAGTTTTTCAACTATTGGCGGCAATTTTCAATTGGCTCATTAATGCCAATTAACAAGAATTAAGAAAGAGGATAGAATCTTGTCATTAATAACAACAACAGTAGGCTACACTAGTGATTTTAATTGACATTTATACATTAAGTTTGTACACATATTGAGCTTGATTATAAATCTGTTCTTATTTATAATATTACTATAAATCTGAAATAGATCGGATCCATTTATTTTGGAAGTAGTATTGGGAAATTATGATATTGAATATTAGACACATGCATTTTGGAAGTAAACTACTTGCAATAAATTCAAAAGTCTAATCGGTTATCCCTGATAATTCTATTCAAGGATTTGAATAGTACATGTTGTATTTGATAGAATTATTGAAACATATCTGAGAAGTTTAATTGGTTCGAATAACAGGTACCAAGAATCAACAACAATTGTACATCTTCGTTCTTGTGTACATGTAAGATAAAATATTTTAGGCATATTTTACAAATATTATTGATATTTTCAATGTTGAATTTAAATAACTATAGAAAGCCTTCACATGCAACATGCCAGATTAAGAGCTGAAAGAAAACATCCTGCAAGCAGCCTGACCTAAGAATTTAAATTTTCTTTCATAGACAAAAAGAAGTGAATTCTTAAATTTATTTATCAAAAATTTCAGTCCATTATGTGATTCATCAGCCAACATTTTTCATAGAAATAGTTTTATTTCAAGTTTAAATGATTTGAAAGTTAGTACTATTCTATTATTGATTAATCAAAGGGTATATTAATATTGTCAATTTCAAATCAAAGATGAATGATGCAAATCAATAATGTGAGTTAGTACTTGAGCGGAGGAAGGAGCATAGCCTTCTAAAAAGAATTTTAATTTAATAACTTTTAAAATTCTAATTGAAAAAACATTAGGCCTATTACTGGAATGCAGATCACTCATTTTCTTTGGAAATGTTTCAACTCATTAGACTGATGGGAAGCAAATAAAGAATGAGAATAAAAAAGCAAAAAAACTTACTAATGTACAAAATAATGAGAATATATTGAAACATGAAAATTTTAGATTTTTTTGAAGCAATATTCCAGATTGAGAGAAGATGAATTACTAACTATATAGGGATGTTGAAGAAAATGAAGGAGTTATTTGTTAATTATTCAAATCAATCACAAGACAATCACAATTAAGCAAAAAAAAACACACACACAATTCGGCACAAGAAACACAATACAGTACATAACAGCACAATACACAGTACAGACAAAACACACAAAATCGTTAAAGAAAATTACACAAAAATAGATTGATGAATTTTGTTATTTTCAATTTTTTCAAACCCACTCGTTTCAGATCGAGAGGCATTTCAATTGTTGAGATGAAAATGAATTCAAGTTCAAATCAATAAGGTATAAAAAAGACAACACAAAAATCAAGTACAATCACAGAACAGTAACACACAGATGTTAAATCAACACAATGGTAGCATCAAAGTGTAACCTGCTGGGAGAATACTGCAACGGAGAGAAAACTCACTTGAACTTTTTGTACCTATAATCAGGACTACTTCTAGTTCTGAATTGTAGGTCTTGGTGATTTTCTAGTGAATATTTTAATTGAAATATTCAATCTAAAATGTCGCAAAATAATCAATATTGAATGTATCTTGAAACTCAACAATCTCACCAATCAAGGAACCACCTACTTCTACTTTTAATATTTTTTAATTGAGTATTGATTGTTATTAGATATCGTAATTTGCATTAAATCAAGTTACCCTGGCTATAATGATTTGGGCCAAACCCTGTTTTATTTCATTCTTTTAATATCAAATACACCTTCTTCTTGGCTAATTTTCAACCCCACTCTATAGTCTTTAGTTTGTGATATAGATAAAGATTGATGAAGACTCTTGTAACATTATGGATATAGAGAATCAAGACAAGCCTGTATTTTCATTCCTTGATATTTTATTTTCAATAGAATTGGAGAAATATCAATTCTTGATTAATTTTAAATCCCATTATGTAGTTCAATATTAATAACATTGGTGAATACTATTGTGATACTTTCAATTTTTATTAGCTATTGTAATTTGCTTTGGATCAAGATTCCCTGGTCACCCATTAATACCATATTGTCTCTTATTTATTAATTTTAGTACCGTAACTATTTTCTTTAATTATTTCCTCGCTAATTTCCAACCCTTAACTATATTCTCTGAATGAGCATCGGCATAAAGACTATTGCAATATTTTTGATATTGAGTATTGATTGATATCAGCTATTGTAATTTACTTTGAATCAAGGTCCCCTGGACACCCATTTATGGGCCAATAATCTTTCTACCCCAATCTACTCCCTGAATAAACCAGCATCTTGCAGTCAGCTTGCTCCCAGCTCCCTTTCTCTTCAGCGTGCCCTACCTATGAAGTGTTTCCGTCTCTCACCTCGGCTGCAGTCCTCTCCCGTCCACAGCGGCTCACACTGACACGTCTGCGTCTCCAAATCGAACAGACCGTGTCCTGAACAGTCGGGCAGGCACTGCAGTGCGTCGTTGTCAGTTTCGGCGCAGTCCGCGCCCTTCCAGCCCTTCTTGCAGATGCACAATCCACCCTCGGCGCACACCCCGTGTCCCGAGCACGTAGGATGCGGACAGTCAACTGTCGGACCGAACGAAAGTGGACCAGTTAGTTTATTAAGTATTGAATTAACAAAAAATGAGTTGAATCATTAGTTTATCAAGTTAAGGTTGGTACAATTGATGATGATACTGAGAAATCTCTCCATAATAAGAAAACAAGGATATAAACATGAACATTTAAAATTCCAAATCATAGTTTTCAATTTTTGAGAGAAAAATTTGTGAATAGTGATAGTGATCAAGAAACAAGTGAACATAACCTATATGTTTTTAAATTATTCATCTAAATTTGGGAAAAGGGTTTGGACTGTATTGTCTGTGTTTTTACCATAATAAGTTCATTGTAATCTCTTGAATAAATAAATATAACAATTACAGCTGAAGATACGTTGGTGAACGTGACACCTTGGTACTGTAAGCAGTTTTATAATACGAGAAAAAGTGAATTCCAACAATTTCATAGTTTTTCAAGTATTTCACGTTCTTTATGTCATTTGAAAGATAATTCAATTCTTCAGGGTCTAGCATTTCAAATTTTTTTATTTCAATAATTAGATTTTAATACTTTTATAGTTAATTAATTATACAATCATAATAATTATTAAAATAAACTTAGAATGAAAAAGTAAATAGTCCAGCCCCTGGATAATTGAATTATTTTTCCAATGACATAAAGAACGTGAAATTACGTCCATAAATAACGGCGCTACAGCTCCAAGAGATTAATAAAAATTACATTGTTCTTATGGAACATGATTTTGTCATTCGGCAAATGGCCGACTACTACTGCCCACTCTCAAGTTGAATTGAGAAGATTAACTTCATCAAGACATTTTCATAACATGATGAAAATGTTATGAGTTTTAATAAATATTAAAGTTTATATAAAATAATCTATAGTTTTTATAATTAAGAGTTTTTATAAAATCTTTTATGAGTTTTAATTATATCTTGTTAGTCCTACTAGGACTAACACTATCTGTTTTTATTTCTAGCAGGCCATATCATAAAATCATATCTATCACATGTAAAAAGTCAATAAATAAATAAATATCGTCATATCTAGTAGTATTAGGAGATCAACCACTTCCTTAACTTATTGTTTAAATATTCAAGACAACTTTGCTTATAATAATAATTTTTTCAGTTCAAATTTATATGTTGTGTCAGTCAACTGAAATCGTATAGATCTACTATTTCTATTGATAATTGTATTCATTACCTCCTCAAACGATTTATTATCATAGATCACTTAATTATTTTTCTTGAAATGCACAATTCTCATTTGCATACCTGACTCCAAATATTAAAGCGGTTGGTGAATGACTGTTATCAATCCTCAGCTCTGCCAGGGCAGTCGGCGAGCAGTATGCGAGAGTACATCCAAACGAAAGCGACCCCAGCTAAACTAATCCGCTCTCAAAGACAGCTGCAGACTGTCCTGACAGAGCTGAGCATTCATAACAGTCATTCGCCAACCGCCTTAGTTTTTTGTGTCAGCTATAGATAACGTATAGATGGTTTCCATGCGTGTTATAAGCCCATATACCTCCTAATACAAGCTGATATGTAGCACTAGCACATGTTCACTTAATAGCAACAATGATTTTGTTAGAACGGTCATGGTTAATCATCATGCGTTATAAGTTACTCCTACCGTTCAGACATCGATTTGCAATCATAAAAATAAAATAATCAACTTTTTACCTTGAAATTATAGGCCTATTGATACCTAACAAATTTCGTAATGAATAAAAATTAGTTAAAAATGCTATAATAATAAATATAAATGAATTACATAAAATGTATATGACACCTTCTAGTGAGATACAAGATGCCTCAAAAGCAGTCGTCATCTCTCATCTTCACCTCTCTCATTACCCACGCACATGCTTAGAGCTCATGTGGGCATCACCCATAGGAAAACATATATTTTTGTACTGCACATCATGCTATAGTTTGTGCAAGCAAAGAAGACCCTCTGGCAAGATGGGAGAATGACTCAAGCTTGGTCAATATTGAAATCAATTTGATCTCAAATTCTAGGAAACATTTTGATATACTATAAGGACCACATTCATTATTCTCGAACAAATATTGACCAAGCTTGAGTCATTTTCCCATCTTGCCAGAAAGATTTCTTTGCTCTACCAGGCGATTTAACTTGAGGGATTATTGATTATTGAAATTGAATCGTCGTTGAAGTGTCATTCAAAGTGAAAATTAAAGTGAAAACTTTCATCATCTTTCATTAACCATGTAAACATCATCATCAACTCATTAACCTTCGCTTAAAATATTTGCTATCAAGCCGAAATTGTAACAATTAATGAATAAATGATTTGAATCTTATTGGATTACTGAAAAATAATGAAAATTGATTAAATTGATGATGAAAATTATTGATGAATGATGACGCATAACACACCTTCCTCGCAAAACTTTCCCTTGAACCCTCTCGCGCATGCGCACTTCCCATTGGCGCAATGTCCATGCCCATTGCAATCGGGCACTTCGCACTCGTCGTGACGCATGCTGCATTCCTTGCCTTTCCATCCCGGGTTACAGTGGCACTCGCCATTGATGTACTCGCCTTTCTGACTGCAAAGCACTGGGCAAACACCTGTGTGAAAACACAAGAAAAAACTATTAATTCGCGTATAAGAACCAATAATAAATCATATCATTTATTTATAAAACACAATCACAATAATGATGTATAGGGTGATTTTATGAATAGGCCTACATATAGGGAAAAATAGGCCAACACCTGCATGGTACACAAGAGACCCCATCAATACATGAGTGAGAATCAAGATTATAGAGGAAATTCACAAATAAAACCAAGAATATGGGGTGAATTTATGAATACCGAATAGCAAAAAATAAAAATAGACCAACACCTATTTGTTGCCCTTGGTTACAAAGAAAATCGAATTGACTAGTCTTCATTTGGCAAAAATAGAAATACATTGAGTAGTTTGATGCCAGGATCAAATCTATGTATTTTGATAGAAACTCAATAATTTTATAGTTTTTAAATGTAGGCTAATCCTGTTCGATTATAATGAAAGCTTGGAAGTTGTAGCAATCTAACAGAAGAGAAATATTAATATTTAACAATTAATGTGATAGGCCTAGGCCTAAATTATAATGAAGTAATTTGATAGACTATTAAATGACTTAAGAGTGTTATAGTCTACAAATTATATTATATGAGAATGAAATAATCATGAGTAAAATTAGGTGAGACCCATTGAAAAAAGAGAAACAAGTGGATTTAGGAGAAGGAACGAAAATATTGCTAAATAATAAGTTATGTAGCAAGGTGATTAAAATTGAACAGCAAATGTAGGCTACAATTAAATAAATGAAATTTACAGTAGTCTACCGATCAAATTTATTCTTGAGAACTAAATTCTACCATTGAGTAAAATCGTTGAATGGGGTTTCGTTTATTAAAAGGGTTAAATCGTTTATTATGGTCAGACTCAGTCCGCACGATGTATGCATACAAACTAAACTATGCACCTCTCCTTGGTAAAGTTATTACGTTAATTATTGCACTAAAACTTAATTATTATGATAATACATTATATCAGAAATTTGCCTTTCCTAATAAAACCAGACCCTTGAAATAATAAATAGTTAAAATCCACTTACTTTCGCTACAATCCTCTCCGCCAAATCCCGGATTACACTGACAGTGTCCCATCAAACAGCTGCCTTTCCCGCTGCAGCCGCTAGGACAATTTTGTGTCATATCCTCGGAAACAGCTGCTATAAAAGTGATCTCCTGCGGGTCGCCGTCGTCGTTGTACAACGACAAAAACCAGTGACCAGGCTCCAGATAGTGGGTCACCTCCTTCTTCACGCTCGACTGCTACGGGCAACGACAGAGTAAAACATCAGATTAAACAAAGATTTTTAACCAATTTTTTAAAAATTATTAATTTGCTATTCATTATAATTAATGATATTATTTTTTATTATTATTTCATTAGTTTTTCGGAGGAGACGATAAGCCGTCGGTCCCGACTACCTAAAAAGTAGTCGTCATCTATCATCCATTTCATTACCCACGCACAAGCCTATTAGCTTATGTGGGCTTCACCCTCATAAACAAACAAACAAACAAACAAACTATTGGGTCTTCCCACTATTGAAAGCATACGCTAAATAAATAAATTTCAATATTATTCCAAGATCACAGATATAAGTTAAATTGATTAATTAATATCACAGATATTATAGCCTAATTAATTACGGTAATTTATATCTCAGATATTAATCAACTGCATGTTGCAAAGAGTATATTTTCAAGAAATCACCAGTATCCTTGTAGTTCCTTACAATATATTTAGAACTCAATTCTTTTTTTCTGACTCAGGCCTACTCATATGAGAAAATTTCCTTTAATGATTTGTTGCCTCCATATCAATTCCATCACATCAATAATGTATTTTTTTGGATTTCATGGATAATATCAACCTGCTATAGGATAACTGATTCCTTTTCAAGTGGTTGTGAAGGTGATATTGTGGTAGTTATCCATATCGAAAGAAAAAACAAGATTTTGTCAATCCAGTGATTTATAAATAAATTGAGTTACCGGTTTCAGTTGCTACACCGTTATCAATCTCCGGTGAACAGAGATTTAGTTCACTAGAGATAGATAATGTTGTTGTAACCAAAACCAGTATGAACCGAAACTAGTGGTTTGACAACATCTTGTCTTCCTTCTATTAACTGATTCCAAATAAGCATGTGCAATAAATAAAAAACTAGAATACTCACATGAGAAGCCCTCGTTGTCCTTGCCTTGAAACCGCTCAACACCTCCAGTATGTGATACTGTGTATGAGTAGGCAATGCATTCCGTCTGCCATAGACGGCGATGCTAGCGCCCCTAGGTATGTTGTAGTCGAACTTTACGTAGGCGGCCTCCGATTGGTAGAACTGCATGTTCCAGTAGCCATAAGCTGCAATCTCATTGGTCAGCTTCTGGCCCAAAACTATTTGCGAGAACGTGGTGCCGTCAGGCGGAAACGAGCGAGCTGGAAACGTTTTGGCACCTGTAGGAAATTGATTGGAATTTTGTGAAATGTGAATTATTTATGTTCTAGTGGGAATACTTCAAGTGAAGAAATATAAATTAAGGTCATAAGTGGGAATTTTTTAGTTTTTAAAGTGTAAATTTTTTAATTTTCAAAGTGAACTTGAAATTTTTTTTCTTATGGAAATGGAAAATTCATTATTCATTATTACTATAGTAATTATAGTATAGCAACCAAAACCGGTATCTTGATTCTTAATGAATCTGTGGTTTGATTATATATTATTAAATAAGAATACTCCAAGTTTTAAAGCACCTGAGAGTTTCAAAGAAATTATAGAAAGATTTTTGTAAAATGTTAATTTACATGGTACAAGTGGATACATTTTAAGTGGAGGTTATGGTGGGATATGGGAGAGATGTATGGTTTTCTTTGTTTTCTCAAGCAGGAAGCTTCAAATTTAGACATCATTATTTTGAAATTAAACAGTGTTAATTGCTTAAAACATGTATTTTGTATTTTAAGCAATACCGTATACAAGAATTTTGTAATAGGAAAATGTTCTTGAAAGTCGTTTTATCTAGTTCTCTAGTAGGCTACATAGGAACAATTTCTCCATCTTAATACCTTATTGTCTTTTATCAAGTATGGGCTTTCATTCATTGATTAAATTCATTGACAATCAAAGAAAAATATGTTATACTTGGACAAGATAATTATTATTTTTGCCAGTGCTAATTTTTTTTATTAATCAATTATTTTTAAAATAGATGACACTAGTACAACACAAACCGTTTTCTCATTCATTACTAATGCTCAAATAGTGTGAAGAAGCTTTATTGTGAAAAAGTAGCTGAATAGTGATTTTATTGAAATAAAAAAAAAAGCTGAGCAACAAACGACACTACTATAGATTATTTTCTAAAAGCATCAACACTTGTGTTGAGAAGCAAAACGTATGCAAATTTGTCAATAAAAAAATTATTGTAGGCCTAATCTATGTAGAATAGAAAAAATAAAATAAAAATAATTATAATTATTATTGTTATTGAAATCATTTGAAAATAAGCAACTGGAATTCTGAAGTGAAAAATTATAGGCTTAATAGTGAGTGAGAATTTATAGAATGAAAATCAATTCCAAAATGAGAATAATTCTAAAATCTTCTACTTCAAATGGATTCCTACATGCCAACTATCTTAATAAAATTGAAGAACACACCATACATATCAAACACCAAGCAATTAGAATTACTAAAATAACTGTAAATATGATTAATATTTCAAGAACTATTACAATTACAGTTGAAAACCTCCAAAACCATGCAGTCAGTTAGAGCTTAATTATTGGACATTACACCATAATAGTTGTTAAATGTCTCAAACCGAACCCATAGAAGAGTAATCTATCATGTTAGATCATGGATAAAGGCTACCCAGATAATCCAGTCTCCTAGGCACCTCAAAGTTCCTGGGAAATTTGTTAATATAGGCTGTGGGAAATAAAATCGTGGGGTGATTAGGACAAATAAATAAATAAATTTCTTATTGAAAATAATAAATAACTGGAAAAATAAGCATTAGAAAACTGATTAATATAAGCTGTTTTGGAAATGTTCATTCAATGAAAATTATATTCTTGTTAATTGAAGTGTGAAGAGATACAATAAATGATAAAATTTCATAGGAGACATTGGATGAGAATATACTCATCAAGTTAGGTACTCAATATTCAAGTTCTTTAATGAATAATTGATACATCAAAAATGATATTTCTCAAGCTCATCCTTGTTCAAGTTATACAATTATTCCTTGTGAATCTATAAGTACAATAGCAGTGATTTATTTACCCTTTAATTTTAATACTTGAAGATTGATTCTATGAGTCTCCAAAATAAACAATTAATTTCTCATTTGTCATTTTTCTTCAACATTTAGCCTTTCTCCTCATAATGATTCTTATCTATAGGCTATTGATTTTTTCAATCTTACAAACACTACTTAGATAATAATGGATATCACTCTCCATAATAAATGAACATTTCACAAAACAGTTAGTTCCAAATAAAATGGAGAAATAAAACAAAAAGTCAACCAAAACAAACAAAAATCTCACCTTCCAAAATAAGAATCGGTGGTGGGGGAGCAGGCGTTGTGGTGGGGATAGCAGGACAACCAGTTGAAACCGGTTCTGGAACAGTTGAAACTGCTTCCAGAACAGTTTCTTCATCAGGAACCTGCAAATCTTCTTCCTGATCCTCAGGCGTGGTTGTCTCTGCCAAATCAGTTGTGAAATCACCTCCATCCTGATCAACCAGTGCCTGTTCAGGAACTGATTTTTTTGAAGTCTCATTGGTGTCACCTTCTTCAAAACTAACATTGGGAACACTTGTTTGAGATGGTAAATCTGTTACAGTTACTGGATCTGTTACATCATTATAATCCACTAACAAATCATTACCAAAAATTGGGTCACTGCTATTTACACTATCATATGATGTTGTTGTACTTGTGATATTCTCATCCAGATCTGTTGTATAGCTTGCAGATTCTGTGCTGTTATCAACTGGTGAGTAAACCAGTTGCAAGTACTGGCTTCCATCTGCATCTTGGTAATACTCATTACTGCTTGATGCATCCTCTGTGTCTTCTGTGGAATTACCTGGAAATGAGTCATCATCATTTTGAATACTACTTGTAAAATTAGCAACCAAATCAACATCATTTTTGGAAAAATCTTCAGTTGTGCTACTTTTTTCCTGAAGACATGGGCATGAGCACTGACACTCACTTCCCCACAATCTGAAGCCAGGCACCATTGGGGTGACAGTTGTTGTTTCTTCAGAAACTTTAGCAATTGTTCTGTCACCTATTATTGACAAACTTGCTTTAGATACAGGAGTTGTAGAAACCCCTGATGAAATAGGAGATTTCTCTCTCTGTACACCACCCTCAAGGTTTGTTTCAATTGCACCACTTTTAACCTCATTGGAAAATGATGGTACAGCAATAGATAACACATAGAGAGGCTGCTGTTTACCATCCTTATCATTTTCACTCTCACTACCTATGGTAACATTAACAAACACACGTTTTGCCATATGGTTGGTATCTTCAGGTAGGGTTAGTTGGATAATATTACCATTGTTGTTATTTGGCACTCTTGGGTTTGTAATATCACTCACATGCTTGTTGTCATTGCTATTTTGTTGAATAGTTTCATTAGTGTTTGAAACTGGAAAACTTGTGGTATTAGTCAAAATTTGATCATGCATGAAAATGTCCTCAGTTCCTGTTTCCAAACTAGATAAACTTTGGGTTTCAGTACTTGTTGAGAATTCTCCATCTTCTGCCGTGGTCACATGTGTAGGCTGTGTTGTTATTACATCCTTGACAAAAACATGTTCCAATTGACTTTGTTGATTCATGTAGCTCATGAACCGCTTCAAGTTTTCAGGTGTATAATCCAAATTTGTCTCTCTAAATCCAGATGTCTTGTCATCTTTCAGTTTTATTTCGATTTTATCATCACCTTTCCATGGTGCAGATTCATCACCAATACTTCCATAAGAATAAAATGCTGGGTTCCTATTCTTGTTCAAATTCTTATGCCGATCACCTTTCTCCTCAGATTGATTCAATTCTTCAGCTTTCACTACTGATCCAGAAACTTGAGGTGATACTAAAACTTTAGAATGTTCTTCAAATCTACTTCTCCTCATTGCCATGGGATGAGCAAAGCGGTCCAGTCTTCTTACACCATGAAAATCTCTTGGTCTACGTACTACCTTTCCACCATAATTCATATCAATTTCATTCAGAGGATATTCCTCAAATTGTAATGTTGATGATTCAGCATTTGTTTCATCATCACTATCATTCAAGTCATATTGATTTCCACTATCAGAAGCAAACTGCTTTCTTGAATCAACATACTTCATATTTCTATGAAAATCCTCTTCAATACCTGTAAATTGATCTTGTGTACGTTTTGCAACTTCATGAGGTCCTTTTAGTGATCCTATTGAATCTACATCACCATCTGTTTTAGAAATCTCATCTTTAACTATTACAGATGAAATTTGAGCATCAATGCCTGATTTTATCTGTGTTTTAATGTTATTTTCTAATTTGTGTGAGTAATCTGTTAGAGTGTTAACATTGTTAGGTGGGTGCACATCCAAAGCAGGCATGAAGTTTTTGATTGATAGTGCATCAGCCTCCAAATCCGAAGCCCTTATATGATCAGAGGAGTTGATGGGTGGGATTAAGGTAGACAAAGATTCAAATCTAGCAGACAATTCTTCATCACTGGATGCCAAATTAATTGAACTATTGACTTGAGAGAGAGGTGATGAAGGTACATCACTGTTTTCTGCAGATGTGTGATTACTAGAACCATTGATTGAGACTCCTGATGATGTAGAAGGGATAGAATCTGGTAAAATATGTGAATCATCACTGAAATCCTCATCTAGACCTGTTGATGAAGGTTCTGCAGTTTCTGCACTACTAGAATTTTCCACTTGGCTATTCTTCAATGGTACAGAACTTGGTAACAATGGTGCTACACTAGATTCATCATTGAAGATGATCATTGAAGGTTTTAAAGGAGCAACACTACTGGTTTCAGAATTCAAAATTACAGATGAAGGTTTCAAAAGAACAGAACTACTGGATTCAATGATTGTAAAGCTGTTTAGAAATGCAGAATTACTGAGTCCACTACCCAAATCTGCAGATGAGGGATCTAAAGGAACTGCACTACTGAATTCAACTTTTGGAGTGGTATCTAAAGGTACATAACTACTGATTTTAGCATCCAGGACTGCAGGTGAAGGTTTGAAAGGAACTGCACCATTCTTTTCATCATCCAGGATTGCAGTTGAATGTTTTGATGGTTCATCACTACCAAATTCACCATCTACAGGAGTGTTCAAAGGTGCTCTACTGGGTGAATCATGCATCAACAACACACTACGCACAGCATCTACTGAGTTACGAGTTTCATGCAATCCTCCAACACTACTGGCATTGATGACCATCTCCTCTGTGTCATGCCCATCCACATATCTACGTTTCCTAGAGTGGGTTCTACCTCCTCCTCCTCCGGAACCTCCCCCTCCTCCTCCTCCTCCGCCTGGTGTGGCAATTGAGGAGGAAGGCCTGAGGCGAACGGATGTATTGCGGCTGGCGCCCATGGCTGACGTCTCCAGCAGTGGTTTGACTAGGGTCTCTGACGTCTCTTCTTCGACTAGAACACTGCACGGCATTTTGTTGTAGGACCAGTGTAGAATGTTGGCAACTGTGAAAAAAACGCAGAATTGATAAATTGATCAGTTGAGAATGATGTATCAGTGAAAATGGTGTATCAATGAGAATTGATTCAGTGTTCAGTATGGAAATATTAGTCAGGATTGATATTCAAGTACTTAGTAAATAATGAGACCAATTATAATTATTATAGTAATCAATAAATAATAATACTGATAATAGATACTTCATCAAATTTCAAAAAAGGAAATCAGAGTTGGAAATTCAACAATTGGACTATTCGAATACCTATTTACTATTTACTTATTATATAAAATAATGAATATTCACAAACAGATCTTCAAATAATGAATGGATGAATGAATAACTTACTAGCTTCACTTACGATTTGAGACAAGGACGTGTTTCGAACACTTCCTCATAATTGGCGCGTTTAGCTGAGACAAACTTCATAATTCTACAAACTATCAATTATAATTCCATTTTTATTGTTAATATCAGTACTCACTTGATATATAGGTGAGAGCGGCCGTCAATACCAGGCTGAGTATGATGAATACAATGGCGGTGCATTTCCACGTGCATCTTGACGCGAAGCTCTTCTGGAACTGGAAGCGGGGCGGGGGGAAGTGGTGCGTTGAACCGGGACGACGCAGGTTGTTCCGCACGGGCAGAACGGGCACGGGCGGACCGAAGCCCAGTGAACACCTTACGGGAAAAAAGGAAATTATTACAAGTTTGAATAAAATTTGATATTTAAGGCAATTAAAAGGGGTATTGAAGGTGTTTTATAAGATCTTCTACATTTAAAGCCTGACTCTCCTATACATTACATTGTTTCCTCAACTGCAATTGACTATACTCAATTACAATTGACTTCACTCAATTACAATTTTGGCTATACTCAATTACAATTGACATGTTCTAAAATCGAATTGACTTTGTAAAACTCAGTATGTAGTCTTACTAATGGCAGCTGAATCTCTTTTTCCCTTTCATACTTTTTTTTATTACGGATGATGCCCACATAAGCATTTTAGCTTGTGCGTGGGTAATGGATCTTGAGTGCTAAGGGTATTGATGAGGTGAAAAACAACCATGCCACTGGGATTCGAACCCAGACCTGCGGCAGTGCTAGCGGACTGAAGGTTGTGACGCCCTAGCCCACTGCGCCACCGAGGCCAGCAAAGCTCGTTATTGTATCTTCAACTATTATGAGTTTGAGCTCTTCAAAAAGACGAATAGTTTCCCATTGAAAGCCAAAAGCAATCAAAGCCACAAATAAGCCTATAGATTTTTCATTATTTTTAAATTGGAATACGTATTATTCTTATTGAAGCTCATTTTACGATTCATAACTTTTGAATTCATTGTAATGTAGGATAGCATTGTTAAAAATAAATAAGTAAAGGAAGCATTATATTTTCTCCATCCTCTTCAGATTGATTGAAGAGAGGACATCAATTTGATTGACGATGTGAATTAAATCTATTTACCTTTCATGGTTTTTCTGAATATCCATTTTCGATGGACTGCTACAGGACGAATTCGATTTATAATCGAGTGTTCCCTTTGGTATATCTGAAACAATAAGAAAATATCCAGATTAGAATTCATTTAAAACTATAAAGAACTCCGAAACAACTGGCGAAAATTACTTGACAATATGAATATGGTGCTTATTGAAAAGATGCATCCATCAACAATACGTGGCTTTTTTAAATCGTTGCATTTTTCAAAAATTGTAAAATTTCATCATACATTTCACACAATCATTGTGAAATTATCTACATAGAAAGTTGTGACAGTTTAAAAAAAGAACGTATAACAATGAGAGAAAAAGGATTACAAATTCCACCTCACAACTGATATTGTAGGCCTATCAATCGTCTTCAGACCTATCAAACACATTCTTTTTCCACGCAGATGAGTGGTGATTTTCTACACGTTTTGCTACTTAACTCATTTTTCTAGAAAATGTCTCCTAGATGCCTTTGATCTTGAGTGAGGCACTCAGTATATAAGTGTCATTATGTTATCATATATATTCCATTTTTCTACACTTCTTAATCAATACCTGTAGGTATGTACACGTTTCCCGACGGCGTCCGTACTACACACGACGGCTCAAACTCGGCCGCATCCCCCGGCACGGCGTGCCTCTCCAAAGTGGCGCCCCCGTGCGTAAGGTACCCTCGGCCTCCGTTCATCATGCTGCGGCTACCCGTGCCGCTCATCATAGCGCCGCCACCACTGGTCTGATTGCGGGGGGGCACATCGGGTGGGGGACCGCACGAGTCTAGCAGACACCCTGCGAACAGAGGAGGGACGGGGTTATTAGAAGAAGTTTTTTAAAAAGGAATTAGAAGTGAGATAGCTGGGAGGAATATGCAACGATAGTTGGCGGGAGTAGTTTGATTGGTGGGGTACGATATAACAGTAAGAATAGTGGAGATTAAAGAAGTGTAGTAGTATAGTCTGTCCAAGCAAAGAAGACCCTCTGGCAAGATGAGAAAATGACTCCAGCTCGGTCAATATTGGTTCAAAAATTATTGATTTGGTCTCAATTTAAGGAAACATTTTGATCTACAATTTGAGACGAAATCAATATTTTTTGAACCAATATTGACCGAGCTAGAGTTATTTTCTCATCTTGCCAAAGGGTCTTCTTTGCTTGGACAGACTATAGTAGTAAATTAGTAGTGGATAGTAAAGTGAGAATAGTAGATATTAGTTGGGATGAAATTACTAAAAATTGGAGAAGATAAAGGAAATTAGTTTTGGAGTATGCGTTAGAAAAAGGTAGAATGGAAAATTATGTAGAAGTTGGATGAAAATGTAGAACTTGATGAATATTTAAAAGTTGATGAGATGAATTATATAGAAATTAAATGAAGAAGAAACTAGAAGTGAGATGGCTGGGAAAAATATAGAATGATAGTTTGGATTCTAGATTGGTGGGGTAACATATAACAAATAATAAACTGGTTGGGATGATAAACATTGTTGTAAAGAGAAAAAATGAAGTATGAGAATAAAATGCATGAAATAATAGATAAAGGTTTCCAGTGAGGAATGGTAAAAAATAAATATAGCGAATGGATGATAATGATCATCTAATTTTTGAAGAAATCAAGAACGAGAAGAGTAGGATGTCTGCTAAGACTCAAACTAATTCTACAGGAAATCTACGACTCTATCCTCTAAAATCTAATATTATAATAATAAATATTATATAATATCCATTGGATAATAAATAATTTCTCTAATTATCTAATAGTCTATAGAATAATAGTTGACTAGTCGCATGCACTTCTTGAGACAATTCAATTTCTGTTACTTATTTCCAAAAGATAAAATCCTAAAAGTTGAAACTTTTCAACAATCTCTTGAATCAAAAGTAAGAAAGCATATATCAACGAGTATTATTTTCACGTTGTCTTTTCTGCTCTTTCTCTCTTTTCATTCGAATAAAATAAAGAGTAGTATAGTCTGGCCAAGCAAAGAAGAGCCTCTGGCAAGATGAGAAAATGACTCTAGCTCGGTCAATATTTGTTCAAAAATTATTGATTTGGCCTTAAATTGTAGATCAAAATGTTTCCTTAAATTGAGACCAAATCAATAATTTTTGAACCAATATTGAACCAGCTGGAGTCATTTTCTCATCTTGCTAGAGGCTCTTCTTTGCTTGGCCAGAGTATACGAACTACGAAGGAAGTTGATGAACAATAGATGAAAAAAGTAAATTTAAACTCAATTATAATAAAATGTTTATCACAATATTCACTCGCATGATCAACCATTTGTTCCTTCAATTATTTTCGTTTCATGATTATGTTGTCGAATAACGTTGAAAAAGTAAAAATTATAATCCAATAATACTACAACATAGAACTAAACATTATATTAGTTCACTATAATTCCGTCATCATCTTGATAAAATAAATATCTTCTCACACCTAGGAAAAACTGTTTCCTCTTTATTTGATACAGTATCCTGTAAAATATAAAATCCAAATCACATCTATTCTCACCCACCAAGTTATTCAACTTGCACCCCTCATACTTACACCGTCCTAAAACTACTCTCGTGGATTTTTTTTTTTTTTGATTGATTGATCAAACTATTTCTCTACTATTTGATGGAGGCGGAAATAAGTTAAATAAACCAGTTGATAACACAACTAGTTTCACAAGTTGCTCATAAAAGGTTGTAGTTATTCATTTGCCTAATCTTCAAGAAATTAACCAACTTTCTTACGACTCAACCTTCTAATAAAATAGTAATACAAGCTGATTACGCCAGTGATTGTAAGACACATTGAACGTTAGTAAATTGTTAGCTGCAAAGAATAGTAGGAAGTTATGAGAAAAAGAGGAGAAACCAAGAGAAGGAGAGGAGAAGATGAGAGAAAATCAAGATCAAAGAAAGAAAAAGAGGAAGAGATGAAACGGAATGAAGAATTGGAGAAAGTATGTACACTTTAGTAAGAAAGTGTATACTTCAAGCCGGTTGTTACACGATTAGAATTAGAAGGTACCAAGAAAAAGAGAGATTAGGATAACAAGAAAAAAAAGAGACGAGAGAAAAGGAAATGAAGAAGAAGTGGAGCTAGAAGATACCGAGAGAAAGAGAGAAGAGAATAACAAGAAAGAAGAACAGGAGAGAACAGAGAAAGAAGGAATGAGCAAGTAGAGATTAAGGGTGTACTTTAAGCCGGTTGCTACTCGATTAGAAGGTACAGTCTGTCTAAGCAAAGAAGACATTCTGACAAGATGGGAAAATGATTCCAGCTCGGGAAATATTGGTTCAAAACCTATGAATTTGGTCTCCAACTGTAGATCAGAATATTTTCTACAATTTGAGACCAAATTTATAATATTTGAACAAATAATGACCGAGCTGGAGACATTTTTCCATTTTGCCATAATGTCTTCTCTGCTTGGACAGACTACACACACAATCATATACGCGCAATACAACGAAAGTTGTTGGTAAAGTTTAACTTTTAAACGCACGGCACAACTTCGCGAATTAGGGCCTAATTGTTTGGCAAAGCACGGACGGAGTAATGCATTGAAGGGAGCCGAGCAAAATTAATAAGGGAATACGCGGAGGAAGGATATGTATTGTTCTGTTTAGCAGTGTTGTATCTCATATGATAATAATGTGGTGAGAGAGAGAGTACGCGATTTAAGAGGAACGAATGAATTAAATGAATGATTAAAAGGAGAGGAGGAGGTAGTGTGGAGGGAAGAGGGAATTCGGAAGAGGGACAAGAGAAATGAGGTAAAAGACGAGAATGGAACTAGGAATGAGAAGAAAAAAGGAGGAGGATGAGGAGAAGGAAGTGGGGCAGTAGAAAGAGGAGCAATAGAAATTGGAAGAAAAGTGAAAAAAAGGAAGAGGAAGAAAAAGAAGAAGGAGAAGAGGAGGAGGAGGAAGAAGAGGAAAAAGAAGAAGAAGAAAAGGTGAGAGGGGGAGGCGTACACGAATGGGATTCAAATTGGAAAAAGGTCTGAGTGAAGAGAATGAAGACTGGAAGAGAAGTTGAAGATGGAACAGATTATTTGAATAAATGTAGTGGATGGTGGGGAGGAAGAGATGAGAAAGAAAAAGACAATGAAAGAAGAAAAACAGGAAGAGGAGATACAAAAAAATTGAGCGAACGTGAAATGGATGAGTGAAAAAGAATAAAATTAAAATAGAAGAGAAAACAAAGGGAATGGAAAAAATGAATATGAGAGAGTAGAAGTTTGATGTGTTAGTCAAAATGGAATCTAGGAATGTGAGGTGAAACAATAGTATTATTGTTTATAACCTCTAATTATAAGAGAAGGATGGGGAGAAGAAAATGAAAACAAATGACAAGAAAAATAGTAAAAAGATTCAAAAAGTTTAAAAAAACTAGTCAATAAGATTCAAGCGAAGGGGGTTGTAAGAGCAATAAAATGTTTCAATGATTATTGTAAGTACTGATTTAATGGATTATTCAAGTAATGGAAGTCTTAAAGATATTGGAAATACATAGACTAATAGAGGAAAATAGCAAATTGTTGATGGATAATCATTATCCAAATTTTGAATAACATTCTGATAGCGAAATTCCTCGACTCATAAGCAACATGAAATTGCATTTTTCGTTGTCATTCACATTCCCTTTCACCCCTTATTCGCCTTGAATTCTTGCTGCATCCTCTATTCGTACTTTGCACCCCTAGAAAATCACTTGAGCGATGCAATCAATCAAATTCCGAATAAAAAATACGTCAGCTTAAAATGTTGCATGACATAACCAAATACTTTTACATTCAGCATTTTTTCCCTTCTTATCGCTATCAAACGATCTTTTTGCCCCGATCAAAAATGACAAATTTATTCCATAGCACTCCCTATTCTTGATTTTCCTTACGTTTTTCTCATTTCCCCTTCCCATTCTCACATTTTCCCTCACCTTGTTCTCATTTTCCATCCATTTTTCTCATTTTCACTTCTCCTCTATCAATTCTCTGTTTCTCTTCACAACTCTTGTACCTTTCCTTTTCTCATAAATATTCCTTTCCTCGCTTCTCCTTATTCTTTAGAAACGTATTTTCTCTCACTCTTTCTTTTCTACCATCCTTGTTGTTTTTCTCTTCCACATCTCATTCACATGATGTGCAAGAGTCATTAAAAATTCATTTCATTTTTTCCTCTTATTTGGTTTTCCTTTTTACTTATCCTATTCCTCGTGAATCCCTTCCCTCTTCCTCATTTTCACGTATTATTTGTTTGTCTCCTTCATTTTCCTCCTCACTTTTACACTATAAATAATTAATTTCCAGTTTCCCTCCTTCATTCATTAACGTTTCTCTTATCCAATAATTCAATCACTTTTGTTCTCTTTACTCCCTAATTCCTGTTCTCATTTCTTCTCACCTTCAATTACTTTCTCTTCCACCTCCTTTCAGATCCATTCTCTTTCACCTTATAAAGTTTTTCCCTCCCTCCCTTATTCTTTCTTATCCTCATTCCCTCTTTATTCTTTGTAATCTAATCATCTTCTCTAATAATTTTTACCTCTTCCTTGGTTTCTTCTCTACATTTCACATACTTTTGGTCTCACCCACAACCTATCCTTATTCTTTCCTTTTCTATCTCCTCTACTATTTTCTCTACTTTCATCTTCTTCTCCCCACCTCCTCATCCTCAATTTCTCTTCATTATTCATCACTTTCTATCTTCTCATTATTCCTCACTTTATTCCTCAACTTTTCCCTTCCTCCCAGTTCTTCAAAATTTTTTTCTCTCCTTCCCCCAAATACTTCATTCTTATCTTCCTTATCAACCCCTCAACCCCTTCTTAACTCTATTCCTTCTTTTCCTTATCTTCCACTCATTCTCAACTCCATTCCTCCTTTACCTTTCTTCCAATTCTTCCAAATTCCTCTCTCCTTCCCTTCTTTCACCACTCTCCTTCCTCCATCCATTCCCTTACTATATTCCACGACATACGTCATTCCACTTGACGTATTGCATCTGTACTGGCCGGAATGAATACATTTCCTCGGCAAGGGAACCCAGCTAAGTTTATTAGCATAAAAATTCAATTTTTCAAAGCAGGAACGACAGGCTGACATGACCCCAAACCGTCATTAGCTTGCACAAATAATTACGAATACAGAATGTCACCGAATGAAAGCTTTTTATTTGCACCACTCATTCATAAATCATTCATGTATAGTCTTTCCAAGCGAAGAAGACATTCTGGCAACATGTGAAAATTACTCCAGCTCGGTCAATATTGGTTCAAAAATAAAAAAAATTGTCTCAAATTGAAGATCAGAATATTTCCTACAATTTGAGATCAAATCAATATTTTTTGAACCATTATTGACTGAGCTGGAGTAATTTCCCCATCTTACCAGAATGCCTTCTTTGCTTGGACAGACTATACATGATGCCTCCATGCTTGCCAGATTGATTTTGATATCGCCATTAAGTATTCACCTGTTCTTTTATTCATTTGTACTGTGCATATTGCCTGCCTCACCCTGTATAGTTTCAAGGATTGGACACTTTTACAGGACGTTCTCTTATTTATTTGTGTACTGCATATGGTTCACCCTGCAGTTTGAAGTTGCAGTTAAATTGGTTTAATAATATAATTTTAGTCTTCCTCCATTTATTGCTGAGTTGAATATTTTATAATGATACCCTTCTCATACTATAGCTCTCACAAACCATAGGATGCATTTTCAAATAATAAATGAAGAATCAGTCTTATGACAATGAAATTTCTTATTTAGGAGCGTGCGGTTCATTTTTCTGTAAAGGATTCTAAAATGAAAGCTACATCAATGGAAACAATTGATAGTGAAAATGGCGTTTAGAAATAGCGCTGTGATTGGCTAGTGAGTAAAAGTCGTGAAACGCCCACTTCTAAAATGGCTGACCAATAGGAACGTGTCCCTATAATATTACTAGCCGGCAGGCTCGGTTCGCTCGCCTTCTCCGCCTAGCCAGGGGGCTCCGCCCCCTGGACCCCCGACAGTATAGGCAGTGTAAGTGAGTCAAACAGGCTCGCTTCGCTCGCCTGCAAAACCTCTGTCAGTGACAGCTGAGACAAACAGGCTCGCTTCGATCGCCTGCAAATTCCGTTCAGAAGGGATTCGAAATTTATTTCAGCATTTCTACACCTGATCTGGACCTGTTCCCCTAATTTCAACATTTTCTGTCAATTTGTTCTAGAAAAATCTAAAAGAAATAGTAAAACGCTAATATTAAGTGTAACCTTGGAAAGTATATCGGAAGTATATATAGTTTGAAACTTGATTCAATGATTCAAACTTGATCTTCCAAATTAGTTCATCTAAAATCTCGCTGAACCATTGAATTTACAGTTAGGATTGGTCGTATCAAGGCGGAAGATATGCAACCCGCAACACATCTACAATTTTGAAAACCTGGCGTAATCTTGAACGGATTGCAAAAATATTCTAACACAACATTTCTAGACCTTATCTGAACCTACCCACCAAATATCAACGTTTTCTACCGATTGGTTCTCGAAAAAATGAAGAAAACGTTGAAAAACTATAGAAAAACTAAAATATTTGGCGTATCCTTGAAACGTTTTTAAAATCCGCTCTTAGCGCGCGTCTAAACGTCCAACTGAACATGCTTGCCAATCTTAAATTCATTTGAATTGTTTCGAAATGGAATTAGATGTATGCCTATTAATGAGAGATTGTGTGAATGATTGCTTTTTACTTAGAAATAATATTAGTCAATCACAAATACATTCATTGTTACAAAACAATAATTATTAAAACCCTCTCAGTTCTTCATTTTCTTTTTTTCATCTTCTTCCACTCCTCTTCTCCTCAATTTCTGTCAATTTTAATCTCAAATGATACCAACAACAATTTCTTAAAACTTCCTTCTACGTTTCACTTATTTTTCTTTTCCCTCCTCCTTTTTTCCTCTTCAATTCATTTTTCCCTCCACTCACTTCTCAACATCCCTCTTCTCTAACTCTCTTTCCCCCAACTTTAAATACATTTCTCTTTTTCTTTCCAATTTCACCCTCTCTCTCTTGAGCGCCATCTACATTCCTCCATTTCTTTCCAATTCTCATATCTCTTCCTTGAACACCATCTCCATTTTTCCTTTTCTTTCCAATGTCTCTCTCCCTCGTCTCGTATAGTCTGTCCAAGCAAAGAAGACTTCCTGGCAAGATGTGAAGATGACTACAGCTCGGTAAAAAATTATAAATTTGGTCTCAAATTGTAGATCTTAATGTTCCACACAATTTGAGACCAGAATTATAATTTTTTAACCAATATAAACCGAGCTGTGGTCATTTTCCAATCTTGCCAGAATGTTTTCTTTGCTTGGACAGTCGTTTGCAGTGCAAGTAAAGTTGGAAGTACGCGAATTTTTCGCAATGAGATTCCCCGACTTATATTGGCAATCAAAACTTCCACGCTTCAATTCGCCCGTGTAATTTCACTACACCAGTAGAGGGGGAGGGGGTTTCAATTTTACCCCTGGTTTCATCACCCTTCCCCCCTTTTCCACCTTCTAATTTTAATCTTCCCTTCTTCTAATTTTCCTCTTATATGCTTTTTCCAGTACCAATCCAGTCCCTATCTTCGCCCCAACTCCACCACCTTTTCTAATTTTCTTTCGTTTTCTCCCTCTCCTTTTTAATTTTCTCTGGTTATCTTCCTCTTCTTTCAATTTTCTTTGGAGTTTCTTCCTCTCCTTTCACAATTTTCTTTGAATTTCTTCCTCTCCTTTCCCAATTCCATCCCCCCCATCTTCCACTATACTCATCCGATATTCACTTTTATCAAGAAAATCCACATAATCATCCCTGTATTCTACACCTAAATTTTCCCATATTAAATATCTCCTTCTCAATATACCCTTTTCAACCCTCATCTTCCCTGTTTCAATCCATTTTTTATGTAGAATTTCTGTAATTTTTTTCCTTGAAACATATTATTTTCACACTAGCGGCTCTTGCCCACGAAACAGGTGAAGTGTTGTACAATAAAAGATACCTGTACCAAAAAATTTCACCTGTTTCGTGGGTACGAGCCGCCAGTGATTATTTATCTTTATGTGATATTGTTTTAAGATTTCCAAACTCCTCATTTTCAATTCCAAATCCTATTTCAAATTTCCTTCAATTTTCCATTGTAGATGAATCTCATTAGTTCTTCAAACATTTGATCTTGTTACAAAGCTACAAAAACTCAATTCTTTATGAAATGGTGTATCAAGAATCATAATATGACGAAAAATTAAATTAAAAGTAACCAAAGTTAAATGACGTTATCACATTGGGTTCTAGTAGAGATAATTTGAGGCATTTGATAGGTTTCTACTTTATAATTTGCGATATTTCAGGATTCAAAGGTTCTATGAAAACAAAAAGTCTTTATTGATTCAAATATCGCTATCATCACGCGGTTTGTGTAAATCATTCTAATTTGATTAGAGTGGGATTTAATGACTTTATTCAAGAGCTACATGAATATTATTATGATCGATGCAGCTGGATGAGGATTCGAATGACTTAAATATGGTTTATTAAGGTGTAACTTGATGAGTTTGAATACAAACGGCATTGTTCCAAAAAAAATCTATGGAATGGAATCAACTCATTACTGAGCCAACTCACTGGAACCAACTAAATCTGGAACCAACTCACTATATGGCTGAGGCCGCACTGTCGCCATACACACCATCCACAGTAATATATCGTATGAATGAGTATGAGTTCAGCCGCCATCTTGAAATTCTTAAATATGGACAACATAACCTCAAAAACCAGTATGACGTCATACCATTCATACGATGTATTACTTTGGATGGTGTGTATGTTCTATAGATTTACCATCTACCCTCCACCCTCCAATATTAATTAGTTAATATTATTATTAAATAATTTTCATTCTGAACTCTATTCATTCACAACTCAACTCATTCTCATTCTTTCTCAACTTATAGTCTCTCAAATCTTGATCTCAATACCCTCACAAATTCATGTTAACAAATATCAATGTTGTATCACATTTCCATACGCATTTTCCCCACATTTTCGCAACATTTCTCATCAATACCACCTCCACATTTCAACCTTTGACAACATTTCTTATCACTATCTTATCTGTTGGCAATCGAAAGTGAAACGCGCACTGATTGCAGTTGGCGACCCTGGTCTAAGGCTCACTTCCGGATTCGTGATCACCGCTGCCACTTCCGGTTTCCGGGCTGCAGCGGGGATGCTGTGATTTAGGGTGGAGGAGAGGGAGGGGTCCACGTGATCGTGATTTCCGCTCGATTGTGACGAATCATCATCTCCAGCTTCTTCTCTCAATCTCATCATTTTCGTATTTTTGTCTTCTTCTTTATCTTCATCTTCTTCTTCTTCTTCTTCTTCTTCTTCTTCTTCTTCTTCTTCTTCTTCTTCTTCTTCTTCATCTAATTTTTCTCATATTTCCCAATTCACGCATTTTGATCATAGTTTTTCAATTTTCCTGTATTCTGCATCTCAACTTTCGTAATTGGTAGAAACTGGTAAAAAAGTAGTACTTTTCTATATAACACGTATTTTTGTATTTCTTCACTACTCTCCTTTCTCCTGTTTTCTTCCCACTTTTATTCAATTTCCTCACATTATCAAACATGTGACATTCCTAGAATGCTTCACTTTTCCTTTTTACAATCATTATTCCCTCAATTTCATTCCATCCATCTTCATTTTTCCTCACCCTATCCCCCATTCTTTTCTCTCTCTTCGTCTACTCCTTTTCTTTCAACTTTCACTTTTCTCTATCGATTTTGATTACCCTTACTTCTTTTTCTCGAATTTAACTTTCCTTCTGACTGTATTTAAAATTTTGTTTTGCTTCATACTATTTCTTTTGTATCATTAGAGTATGTATTTTATCATTTGATAATTTCTCATTATATTATCTATTATTATATATATATAATATTATCTATTAATAATAATTATATAATTATAAAATTGAAATAAATTGAAAATAACAATTCATTATTATAGCCTATTGGATAATATATTGCAATAGGTTCAAGATCTTGATCTTGAGAATCCTTCTTGATCCTGATCTTCAAGAATGAATATAAATCTATCACTTCTCTCTTCCTGTATCCCTCCCACTCTTTCTCGTCATGTCTCTCTCTCTCCTCCTCTTCCTTCCTCCCCCCACCCAACAATACACCTCAACCAACCCTCTACAGGACGTTTGAACTAAAAGGGTCTTCGTACTATGCTATCGTAGAAACACAGAACTTGAGTTACTGCTTTCTGGCCGGTCTCAAAGTACACAATCACTGTTTACAAGTAACCCTTCAACTTTCAAGTGCCCTTCACTAAGGGCTGCTAGCACGAGTCACCGGATAAGCCAGCCTAACCCATTCACTTTCATCAAAATGTTAAACAAATAGATAAATCCCCTTGTTTATCAGGCGCTACAGTTCATGCTAAGATACTAAACACCGCCTCTTGTAAACACTACTCACACCAAAAATTATTTCTTGAACTATAGTTCACGACCCCAAACCCTTCAAACACTTTCTTAAAATAAAGTATATAGGCTACACTCCCTTGAACCCTACAAGTTCACAACCCTAACCCTTGAAACACTTTTCCAAAATATAGTATATTTACACTTCTACAAACCCCTACAAGGCCTTCTTAATGTAAGTACACTGAAAGCCATTACAAATCAGAATGGCAGATTACATTATTTGTATCAATAATTCGTATTTCACAAACATTAAACTTTGCCACCCCTTTAAAGAGTACACAGAGATTCATTACAAATCCGAATGGCAGAGTACATTATTTTGTATTACACGTACATTGAACTATATTACCCCTTTTAAGATTCATGCTGAAGAGTCTTTGCTGATATCCTGGGTACACAAAAACAGTCCTGTGAACACCATTATAAACCCTAGTTGCAAAGTTATTAGAATCAATAAAATCCTATTCCACAAATATTAAAGTGTGGCGCTCTTACAAGTACCTACCCCTAAGATAGTTTTATAATTTCTGGCAAACATAAACATGGCCTTCAAACACCAATCATTGATCATACGAGTATTTAAAAATAAGGTTTCTTCCTGTTTCAAAAACATTTACAGCTTGTTTCTCTGAAGAAAGACAAGAAACGCATAGAAGACTCTTTTTACAATGTTCCAGATTTTGAATGTAAACAAACCATACTCAAAATGAAAGCATTTGATAATGCCGATAATCGAGAACCAATAACTATTTTCTATCTAAAAATAAGTGAATTTATCATCCTTCATCATTAAAATTATGAAATAGGCTACCTGAAATGCGTTTCAATGCTTTAAAAATGTTTGATCATTGAGAAATAGAATCATCATTCTTCCCAATATGTCGGTGATCCATAGTTTATGAGTGTTCCCAATGAAAATTTTGTAAATCAATAATTTTGTGAATTCTTATTACATTTCTTCAGAACTTTGAATGTTCATGATGAAACATACCTGAGCCCCCTGTTTTTATTTTATAATCATCAATTCGGTGGTTAAAATTGAGTTTACGAGGAGAACAAAGAATATCTGCTATTAGAAGACAAAGAAATACGAGAGAGTGTTCCTAGTGAAAAACCAGAATAAAATGGGACACCACATAAACTAAATAATGAAATTAAAAAACCATAGATTCAAGTGTTAAGTGTCAGTGAAGATTCAAAAGTTTTAGATGGGGAAAAGAGAATAAAAATAAGAAGGAGAAGAAGGAGAATAAGAAAAAGAGGAAGAATAATTTAGAAACAGGAATAAGAATATTATTAAAACCAGACGGGGAAGAAGACGAACCCGAAAGCATCTTTCCGGAAACTGAAATATTTCGAAACATTGATTTCACTCTTGTTATCATTTTCGGCCCCCAACAATAGAGGGTCTTAATAGGATGCAACTACCCCCAACCCCCTAAAGTCTGTTCAAGCAAAGAAGACATTCTGGCAAGATGGGAAAATGACTCTAGCTCGGTCAATACTGGTTAAAAAATCGTTAATTTGGTCTCGAATTGTAGAAAACTAACTGATCTACAGTTTTAACTTAAACGTATACTCTTTGAATCGATATTTACCGATCTGGAGTCATTTTTCCATCTTGCCAGAATGTCTTCTCTGCTTGGACAGACTATACCAACAAACTGAAACATTTTCGCTTCACCACAAAATCATCTTCAGACTCATCGGTTTTCATTTGTTTCGTTCGCATTCTTCTTTATCTTATTCCATTACTGTCGTCGTCTTCTACTCATTCACGTTCTCTTTCTCCTTCTCTATCTCTTTTCCTCCTTATCTACTCCTCTACATCATCAACTCATCATCATCATCATCTACATCTACATCTCTTTTTCGAAAGCCAAGAAGTTTCCTATAGTCTGTCCAATCACAGAAGGCATCCTGGCAAGATGGGAAATTGCCTCCAGCTAAGTTAATATTTGTTCAAAAAATGAAAATCTGTTCTCAAATTTTAGAACAGAATGTCTTCTACAATTTTATACCAAATTTAGAATTTTTGATCCAATATTGACCGAGCTGTAGTCAGTTTCTTATCTTGTCAGAATGTCTTCTATGCTTGGACAGACTATATCAGGACCTTTTCACCCACCCATAATTCCCGCTTCTTACATCAATACCACTCACAAATGGTTAACAAGAAAAGTTTGAAAACCTTCCTCCCCCGCTACTCAATAAGAACAAAACAGACTGAAACTGAAAAGTTCACCCCCCTTCCGAACCCTTCCACTTCAACGAAAACCAGAACCCTGATTCAACGTCTACTTATTGTGATTCAATTATCGAACTCGCTTCTGCTTCATAATATTGTAGGAGTGAAATTGTTTCCCTTCTATGATTGAATGGAATCCTCGCAAAAACTCAATCTAGAAATTTTTGGCTGATATCAGAGAATAGATAGAGAATACATATTCTCTGTAAATATATAATAGTGAATATATAACAGTGTGAAATATAACATTGAATACTTATTTCCTCTTAGGACTACTGTATTCGTTTTAAAACTTTAAAAAATAACAAACAAGTACCCTTTTTAAAATATTTTTTTCATTTCACACTATATATATATATATATATATATATATATATATATATATTTTAAAAATATACTTCATATATATACTTTTTAAAGTTTTATAAAGTGATATATAACAGTGAATATATATTCTTTATATTCACTGCTGAAATGTATAAGGAATAACTGTGATGTGGGGTGACTAGAGATGATTAGATTGAAGTTGAATTAAAATCCAATTACATTATCTAAGACTAATTTTTATTATGCTATAAATAAATTCTTTAGACTTCACAGTGGAGCTAAACTGAGCTGAAACCTTTCTCCTTGAGGTGGGAATTCGAGTAACGTTCTCCCTCTACTACAGAACTGAACTGTGGCAATACAAGAAAAAATACATCCAATGTTTATTATTTCTTGTTTAGGAGAATTGGAACGGAATAAAGAGAGCAGTTCGCTAAAAAATTTCAAAGGAATATTGAAGAAAAATATTATCAAGCGTTTGATGGTTGACAGAGTAGGAGAAAGATAAGAAGTTTAAGAAGGTGAAGAAGAAGAAGAAGAAGAAGAAGAAGAAGAAGAAAAAAATGAAGAAGAAGAAGAAGAAGAAGAAGAAGAAAAAGAAGAAGAAGAAGAAGGATATGATGACGATGGTGTTAAGATGAGAAAAAAAGGAAGGAGGAAGTGAAAATCAGGTTTACGAAGTGTAGTTAAGGGAGGAAATAGTAGAAAATTAGAGAAAGAAACAGGTAAAATGAGTAGGAAGAAGAACAAGAGGGTGTGAAGTAGAAAGGTAGAAGAAAAAAGGAGGAGAAAACAAGAATCTCAAAAGCAAAAGATCAATTCTCCCCCTCGAGTGAACACAAAAAAGAATGAAATGTAGAATATCGAGACAAAAAACAAACAAACCATTTCTTCCTTTAAACAGTATTGTAATCATCAATGTCTGTATTTTTGCAGCATTGGCCTCCGAGAATTTTATCATTTCATCTGAGGATAATTTATCATTATTTTTCTCAGCTTGACTGATTTTTAACATAGTTTTAAAAGTTGCTCTGTTTCCTTTTCTCTTTTGATCAATATACTTTTTTTGTTCCCAATCTTTCAAGCTACAGTACACTCTTTATTCATTTCTTTTATTTCAGCCAATAATATTCAGCTTTTTTCACCATTCTTTCAACACTTTTCAGCTTCAGTAAACTTTCAATAATGTTTCACTTTTCCAATACTTTCACACAAAAGAGTGGTCTCCAGGCAATTTCCATTGATAATATAACTTTTCTCTGTTTTCCCCACTTAGCTTATCCCTCAGAAATGATACTTTTTGAAGGCTCAATACGCTCTTTCAGAATACTTTTGCATTGTTTTTCATTCAATAAAATTATTCGGCTTTCATTTATTACATTCTCTGATTTTGAACAAGAGATACAGCGATATAGTTTGTCCAAGCAACGAAGACATTCTGGCAAGACGGGAAAATGACTCCAGCTCGGTCAATACTGGTTCAAGAATTATAAATTTGGTCTCATATTGTGAAACAGAATTCGAGACCAAATGTATAATTCTTCAACCAATATTGACCGAGCTGGATTCATATTTCCATCTTGTTGGAATGTCTTCTTTGTTTGGACAGACTATAATAAAAAGCTAATTTTTCGCCGGATATTTGTCTTTGTCGAAAATTTCCTCTTATTGCGAATTTATTGAGAACTTATTCATCATCTTTCTAGTGTTCCTTACTTATTCCTCTTCTATTTTGTTCCCGCCCACGTATGAAAAAGTTCACCTCTAAGATAAGATTGCTGGATAATAGAAGATGAACAACGTTAATTTATTTGTCATTATTGAATTGATTCTAAAGAGCAAAGTTGTGGGCGACATTGCTCACATAAATAATTAAGCTTATCTTTGTATTTTAAATGGTAATACTACATATTTAAACTTACACTAATAAAGTTGAATTGAAATATCTCGTATAATTTAATATCAATGCAAAAAAATTACTCAAATACGAAATAAACTTGATTATCTATATTTTTCCAATTCCGATTTGAAGAGAATTTAAAGGTGTAGTCATCCGAAATCCAATCTATTAGTGATTTTAAGAGTATTTTTAAAATTCTAGAAATCCAAAATTTTACGTTTTAATTGTAATTAAATGAAGATTTGAAGAGAATTTAGAATTCCACTCAGAATCCTTAATTCTTGTATTGTCTCTTTAATAGTAAAACACGATTATTGAAGTAACCTATGTTAACTCTTTGTTTATCACACTTCCCACCATCTACGTAATCTCGAAAACCATATAAAACAACAACCTCCACAAAAATAGAATACATACCAGAAATTATTAGAAATAGAAAAATAGCATCATTTAATTCCTCCCAACTCCGTCCCTCATCAACTCCCCAGGGAAATTTCACCACTCAAACCGGACAGTTGGCAACATTTTGATGTTTAGTTCACAATGTTCCCATTAAGCATTCAATACTCCATCGGTGCACCTAAATCGTAACCGCGTTCCCATTACGCATTCAAAGTACTGAAGCGCCGCAATGTTCCTAAATCGCAACGTTCCCAAATCGCACCATTCTCACACCTGTTCCGACGTGATTAAACGATAACTAAATTTTCAATTAATCACCATAGCCTCGCCACCATATTGTCTACCGCTCGGGGTGTTCTTATTTTCAATTAATCATCTTTTAAAGATAACCAACCGACCAACAACCCGCTTCAAATAATAATTCATCACCTATAGTCTGTCCAAGCAAAGAAGACATTCTGGCAAGATGGAAAAA
Source organism: Sogatella furcifera (assembly GCA_017141385.1). Classification (NCBI taxonomy): domain Eukaryota; kingdom Metazoa; phylum Arthropoda; class Insecta; order Hemiptera; family Delphacidae; genus Sogatella; species Sogatella furcifera. The sequence goes on from CM029557.1 coordinate 8,742,355, forward strand.
TGACTCTAGCACAATCAATATTGGTTCAAAAATAACAAATTTGGTCACAAACTGTAGAAAACATTCTGACCTCCAATTTGAGACATTGTTTATAATTTTTGAACCAATATTGATTGAGCTGGAGTCATTTTCCCATCTTGCCAGAATATCTTCTTTGCTTGGACAGACTATACCTACCGAACGCCGGTGGCAATATAATTGATTGCATCATTTGTCTTTTAGCGCAGACGGTGACGGACGGTTGAAATTAACGGGGCAACGCCAGTTGTGAATAATTGACGGACGGCGCGGGTTGCACGGACATCGATTAGCGTTTGATCAACGGCGAAAAATTTGAATATTATATTTAATTGACTTTTGTGTAGTGGCAAATGTGATAGATACTGTGTTAAGGTGTAAAAGCACATTTAATTTTGCGTTCCACACAATTTACGGACGACCGATTTGTTTCCGTTTCTTTAAAATTCATTAAATTAAATCATGGAGTAGGCTAACTAGGTCTAATAAATACAATACCCTTTGATTGAATGAAGCTTGTCAAGCATATTAAATGTGCAGAGACACACTATGTATTTGCTAAGTTACAAGTAAAATTTAAAAGGACGGCGAAAAACCGGATGTCCAAAAATCGTGGTTTGCGAAACGGAACTAGGTCTGTATGGTGCAATTCGAGGTTTGAAACTATAGTCTGTACAAGCAAAGAAGACCCTCTGGCAAGATGGGAAAATGACTCCAGCTTGATCAAAATTTGTTAAATAATTATAAATGTGGTCTTGATAGTAGATCAATTTGTTTCCTACAATTTGAGATCAAATAGATGATTTTTGAACCAATATTGCCAGTATAGATCATTTTCCCATCTTGCCAGAGGGTCTTCTTTGCTTGGACAGACTATAGTTTCGCTCAAGGTAATTAGAATTATTTTACCTATTCTAATTACCTTGGTATAGCTTAAATAATCACAGCCTAATAATAAGTGAAATCCAATAAATGCAAAATATAATACTTCACTCAACTTCCTACCATATGCGATTCACGTGTTCGCCAGGTCTCCCATCCACTCTCACGCAAGACGACGCGTTACTTAACAATTAATACGATTTTCTACCTGAGTGCTCAGCTGATTGCTCAGCGTGAGACGACTGATTTCGTAGGGGATAATCAATAGAGCTGTGTGCACTTGTATGTATAATTTGGTTTGAGCAAATTTAGACGAGAGTGGGTTCCTAGTAAGGTGGGGGGAGAAGGAGGTAAGGCCCCCTTAAGGGTACACGTTACTCATGTCGCCTTAATCATTATCATCATCATCATCATCATCATCATCATTACCATCATTATTATTATATAATTATCGTTATCATAATCTTCATCATCAGTATCGTCAACATAATCTTCATCATCACTATCCTTTGAAGTTTTGAATAAGTGGCGTAACCCCCTCGTCACCCGAATGAATTTTCTGCCTGATAACCCTCTTGAAGATTTCTCAGCAGTTGAATATCTCTTCCCCCCCCTATGGGTAGGCCTATCAGCTTTGTGTTGATTGGCATAAAATAGTCCCCCGGTGTACAGCTTGATCGAGCAAAGAAGACATTCCGACAAGATGGGTAAATGAATCCAGCTCCGTTAATATTGGTTCAAAAATTATCAATTTGGTCTTAAATTATAGAGAACGTTTAGTTCTAAACTTTGAGACCAAACTCATTATTTATGAAACAATATTAACCGAGTTGGAGTCATTTCCCAATCTTGCCAGAATGTCTTCTTTGCTTTGATCCTGAATACCGTGAGAATAATGATGAGTGTGACTGAGAGCTTCAGATGGTCGGAGCTCGTTAATAGTGATCAAGTTATTAATTATTATACCTTAATATTATTTCGGATAGTAGGTGATTTTAAAAAGAAATTTCAATGTGTTAAATTTCGAATCTTGTTATATGGAAGATTTCACAAATATTCTAATTATTGTGCATTCTGTGAAATTTGACAAATTATTTGAGAGAGTGCAATGATACTGAAATCATTTGAAATGAAAGGAGTCGAACTTTCTCTCCAATTATTAGTCTTAACTCGATATTCCTATTATATAAGTCTTCTTGTTCTTATCAATCTAATTAGTTCTCCTTATTCTTCATATATTTTCTTCTCTCTTTTCTTCCCCTACACTCCCACCTTCTTTTCTCCCTCCTTCGACCCCTCCTCTTCATCATCGTTTTTATCTTCTCTTCCCCCTTCTCTGTTCGTACCCTATTCCTCCACCTAGCATGACTATCAGCCCCTATTTGACATTCCAGCTAGACAGACTGGCTAGACAGCTGAACTAGGGGATTTTGACCGGAGATCTAACACGCCACCTACCGGAAGACTAGACAATTATCGGTTCAGCTACTCGGTATAGGAAGGATAGTTTTCAAGTTTTTCCAACACATGACGTCTGAAGGGTTGAGTACACCACTTAGGTTCGTGTCTACAGAGAAAATGAAATTCGTGAAACTATTTACACTATACAGGGTTCTAGTAGAAACATCTAGTTTCAAGCAGACTTGATATTGTCTGTCCAAGCGAAGAAGACCCTCTGGCAAGATGAGAAAAGACTCCAGCTCGGTCAATATTTATTCAATAATTTTTGATCTTGTCTCAATATCATTGTAGGAAACATTCTGATCTACAATTTGACATCAAATATAATTTTATCATCCAATATTGTCTGAGCTAGATTCTGTTTCTCATCTTGCCAGAGTATTATATACTGGAGTTCCAAATTGATATTTTCAAATTTCTGAGGGTAATGCACAACTGAACTCTAAGTTGGTGCCTAATTTTTTTAAAGTGTGATAATGAGTGATAAACGAGTTAGACGACCAATTCCAAGCTAGTAATGGCGATATGTGTCTGGAAAATTGGCTCGAGAATTTATCAGAATCAACTAAAAATAGCAGATAGAAAAAAGAAGGAACGATACAGAAAGAAAGTGGAGAAAAAAATAGTTATGATCAACAACAGGAAGAAGAAAAATATGGGAATAAATGAATAAGAAGCAAATTAATATGATAAAGATCATGCCGAAGAACAGGAAGAGAAAGAAGATGAGAAAAGGAATATTAAGCAAACACAATAAAGATTATGCCGAAGAACAGAAAGAGGAAGAAAAAGCAAAAAATAAAAAATAAAAATAGAAGCAGACAATGTTGTTCCCCTTGGTCAGGAAGAGGAAGAAGAAGTAAAAACCCTGGAAGAAGAACCGGTAAAGGAAGGAAGCCGCCATAAATTTGAAGGTAGATAATCCACGACTTCCTCGCACTTCGTACTCTCCTCTCTCCCTCCTTTCCTTCTACCTTTCTTCCTCTTCCTCCCCATTCTTCCATCCCTGACAGGTCGGTCGTTCAACCTGATAGACTTGTTTTCGTCCTCATCTCAACCTGGAGGGTTGTTTTTGTCTGTCTTCTTTTTTTTTCTTTCTTCATTTTCTTCTTCTTCTCCTTCTTCTTCTTCTTCTTCTTCTTCTTCTTCTTCTTCTTCTTCTTCTTCTTCTTCTTCTTCTTCTTCTCCTTTCCTTTCCCCCTTTTTCTCCGTTTTCTATTTCCTCCACTTTTTTCCTCCATTTCTATCACCTATTCACCTCTTCTCTCATCAGTTTCATTCGCTTTCAATTTGATACGGTAATTTCAAGAACTTTCACAATTAGTGATTAACATTTTAGGCGGAAGATATGATAAATAGGTCCATTCAAGGAATGTCTTCTTTGCTCGACAAAACTATAACTAGAAAACCCGTAAGCATCATATTGCTACTCAACTTTAGAGTCAATAAATTTTTCTAATAATTTCTCAATAAATTTTTGATTTTCCAATATCAATTATCAGTTCTCATAGTATATCAAAATTTGATATAAAGACGTTTTGGACGTTAGTCTGTGTTTTTAGCCAATACGTTTATTATTTTCTGTAAACGGATAAATAAATAAATTGTCTATAATGTTGTAGTAAAAATATGCTGATTACTCTTGTATTGATTTCTACTCAAATTGAAACATAACCTCAACAGATACACACAGCTAAAACGCAATAAACGCTGATGGTGGCACGGCTATCAAATGACTACAATAAATCAAAATAAACAGTTTGAGCCTTCAGTCATAAAACTTGATTTTCCAGTAGGGGAAATAAACTTCAACAAGTCAAACTGTTCCATCGGACAGCTATTACTCACTATTTTCCCCTGGTTGGAGGGTGCTAGTTTATAATAGGCAAACACGCATCTAATTTACTCAAACGTCATAGTTTTAGTAGACTTCGGTGATGGGAAAAAATAAGAAGAGGGACAAAATAAAGAGTAACTAGAAAAAGTGAACAGGAAGAGGAAGGAGGAGGAGAAGAATATGAGAAAGGAGAAGGAATAGGAGGGGGAGCAGGGGTAGGAGGAGGAGGAGAAGGAAAAGAGGAGAAAGCGGAGGAGAAGAAGATGAGATAGAAGAAGGAGAAGGAGGAGGAAGAGCAGGAGGAGGTAGAGGAGGAATAGAAAAAGATAATAAAAAAGAAGTATAAGGAGGATGCGAAGAAGGAGAAGAAAAAAGAGGAGAAAAAAGAGGAGGAAGAAAAGGAGGAAAAAGAGGAAGAGGAGGAAGAGAAGTGGGAGGAGAAGGAGGTGCAGGATGAGAAGGAGGTGTAGGAGGAAGAGGAAGAGGAGTAGGAGAAGAGAAAGAAGAAGAAGAAAAAGAAGAAGAGGAAGAAGAAGAAGAAAGAGAAAAAGTGGGAATTGAAAATGTAAAAAGGAATAGAAATATGAAGAAGAAGAAGGAGGAGGAGGAGGAGAGGAGGAGGAGATGAATGAGAAAAATAATATGAAATTATAGAATAGTGAAGAAAAGGAAGAAGGGGAAATGAAAAAGGGGAACAAGAAGAAGAAAGATAGGAGGATTTCTTCACACCTTCCAGACTGAATCACTCAATGGGAATGTCTGAAACGAGACAGTATTATATTAAAACCATAGTTGCGTGTGGTACTTGTTAATTTCGAAAATGTCAGGTGTATAAAATGAGGGGGGGGGGTGACATGACGTAATTGCTCGATATAATCCAAAACGAACGTGAAAAGATAATGGAGGTTGAGATGATGAGAAAGAAGATGGGGAGGAGATAGAGAACATAAAGAATAAAGTTCCATTCAATTAGAAGAAAGATTGATAATGAAGAAAATTTTCAATTAGATTTCAACCGATCCATTGACACTACCCTCCACGTGGAGATGGAAAGGTTACAATTATTTAATACTGATCGTACCCACGAAATAGGGTAAGTGCTGTGGGTATTTCACCTAATTCGTGGGCACGAGCCGCCAGCGTTATTATTCAAGCCCTCCTCACATGGCAGATTTTTATATGCATTAGTGATACAGAGTCAAAAATTTTTACAGGTAGGATACTCCTTGATACGAGAATTGGATCGCCGCCATATTGGAAATAAGCTGTTTCTATTTCTAAATAATAGAATTTTTTGGGAGCGTTTCAACTAAGTTTACAAATATATTTTTGTTCGTTGAATTGATCAAAAAATAAAGAACTAAATTTCAGAGAGCTAATAGTTTTATTTCCCTGATTTTCAGCATTAACAAATGAGCTACCCACACATTGGAAATATTTAGTGCCAATGAGCTTCCTTCCTGTACGTTTGTGAGTCCAAATTGATAAGCAATTACGCAAACGTACAGGAAATGTTTGCATTATTGCGTATCAAATTTGGACTCTGCAGCACAACTGTGTATCAGAAATTTGACGTGTAAAAATAGCTCCATACTATGATTTGAACCTTGCTTGGGCTATGTTTCACAGCATTTTTGGGAATATAGAGTTCTACTTCGGATGACAACACAAATTTTACCTTATAAAAATGTCAAAAAACAGCTAGCGAATTGCATTACAGAAAATTTTAAATTCTATAAATTGAATTCTTTCTGAACACTCGTGGAACAAAGTTTATTAAATCACTACATTCAGGTCGTAAAAATATTGAGATCACTCCAAACTCTCGTTGAACCGAGTTTAGTAAATCCCCAGATTTAGGTCGTACCCGACTCCCATAAGGTTCCATCCTTTCCAACATTAGCTAGGCTCGTTAACTCACTTACCAACTATCTAAAGTCTGTCCAAGCAAAGAAGACATTCTGGCAAAATGGGAAAATTACACCAGATCGGTCAATATAGCTTCAAAAATTATGAATTTGGTTTTAAATTGTAGAGCAGAGCGTTTCCTACAATTTAAGACCACATTAATAACTTTTGAACCAATATTGTCCGAGCTGAAGTCATTTTCCCATCTTGCCAGAATGTCTTCCCTGCATGGACAGACTATATCAGACGGGCGGCTATGCCGTATGCGTGTGTAGTTAGCATATTAGAGTACTCGCGGCGCAACTCAACTCTAATTCAACTCTAGAGCGACAATTTATTGGCTAGAGAGTGGCGTAACACTTCAAAGTTGTAAGTCGCGACTCGCAGGCCTGTATAGTCTGCCCAAGCGAAGAAGACATTCTAACAAGATGGTAAAATGACACCAGCTCGGTCAATATTGATTCAAAAACCATAAATTTAGTCTCAAAGTGTAGGAAACATTCTGACCTACAATTTGAGACCTAGTTTATAATTTTTGAACCAATATTGACTGAGCTGAAGTCATTTTCCCATCTTGTTAAAATGTCTTCTTTGCTTGGACGGACTATATGTGGAGTTAGTGAGTAACTAAACTTTGCAGCTATATTTCAGTGTCTAGTTAGTTATCTGTTACTGCAACTGTGTGACTACTTTAACAGCTGACTTGCTGATAAAGTGTTATTTGAGTTGGTGGTGGTGAGGAGGGGGAGTGAGAAGGAGATAGAGAAGAGGTGAAGAGAGGTGAGAGGGGAAAATAAAGAATCGGGTAAATATAGTGAATCGGGAGTGAAATGAGGAGAAGATATAGATTGAAATAACGAAAAGGAGTCTGAGTGAAAATTAGGAATATAGAGGTGATTTCAATGATCGTAATGGTCATTCAAATAAATATTGGAAACACGAGCAGAATAAGGGGCTGTTTCATAAAGGATAACAAGCTAAATCTATATCTATAAACGTGAAATGGCACTCATTCATTAATTCATTCTAGGCGGAGAAGGCGAGCGAAGGAAGCCTGTCGGCTAGTAACTAATAAAACGCTGACTTTAGAAGCGTGACTGCTTTACTAGTTTAAAAATGTTAAAAAAATTACTGTTTTAAAAATTTAACTAGTTTAAAGTCAGATGGCAATGAATATAAGCATATTCGTAATTGTTCGCAACAACTTGTTTTTCTGAAAATTTGTTACTTGTGAAACGAACGTTTGATTAGTGAATTTACAATCTTGGTTCCTTGTTCTACTGAACAGTAACAAAATTACAATTGCCTTGAACCGAAGAAGACGAGTGACGATTGGATGCATGTAGCACTCCCTGCAGATTCAAAATGCATCCAGGTACGCCATCTCAAACGAAGCCCTGATCGTTGCTTGATTAACATTTGAGAGCCTGTTCAATATTGAAAACAATCCCGGAGGAGGATTGTGGTTTGTGAAATTAATGTTTGTTCAACGCATTCTATACTTTCTTAACTCCCCTAATAGGCCACTCTAATTACCAAACAGTACCAAAATTATATTGATTCAGGTACTATTCAATCCATTATCTTTGAGAGATTACTCCCCTAATAGGCTACTCCAAATAACTCTAAGGTGATTGATTCTTGATTATAGTGAAACAGTACCAAAATTATATTGAATAATATTGAATCAGGTACTATTCAATCTATTATCTTTGAGAGATTACTAGTGAGTAACAATTGACTAAAAGAAAGGGGAGACTTGAATGGAATCATTTATAAAAAAAATAAAAAAATAGTGTCTACAATCTCCAATCCATTCAGCACACACTTAACACAGTAAACAATCTTTCAACGAACATAATCTTGTTATGAGGGTTGATAACAAGTGAAGAAACAGAACGATTGTCAATAACGGAGTTGAGGAGGGAATTGATGGAAAAAAGATGGAAGGGGATAGAAAAGAAGGATGAAGAGTGCTTGGAAGAATAGACAGAATGGGAAACAATATTGTATGGCAATCATAGAAATAAAGGAGGGAGGAGTAGAATAAGAGGAGAGGTGGGAGAACAAAAGAAGGTTGGGAATGAAGACATTGATAAAAATGTTGGGGAAAAGCGAATAAATATGAAAGGAAGATTACTTTTGATAATAGAAAGGAATACGAAAAAGAGGGTGTAAAACAGTTAATAAAGGATTATTAAGGAAAATTTCAATTTTTTATTCATTTACGTGAATTTATTTAAATTATTTATTTAAATGAGATGAAACTGATAAGGAAGAAGAAGAAAGTCGTGATATCTAGGCCAATATTTAGTTATTACACGATAATATTCTTCATTACATATTAAATCAAATGAAAATAGATAAAAATATATGATTTCGTATGAGATAGAAAAATTTACCGTGTAATACCAGCTCGAGGATGATGGAATAGTAAGTAGAAAATTTGGGAATATAGATCAGGGAGAAAAATCATACATGAAATGGTAGAATTGTAGTGGAAAAAAGAAAAAGCGAGAAAAAATAAAGACATAGAATTGTAAACACTAGACGAGTGAAAACATTTAGAGGAAAAATAGAAGGAAATGCAAGAGAAACTGGAAACTCTAGAAGAGGAGAATGACGGAGCAGGAAGAAGAAAAAATGTAAGAATAAGGAAAAAACTGTAATAAAGAAGGAAAACTGGAAGAAGTATGAGTCAGAGGAAAAGAGTATAGAAGAGGAAAATGGATGACGAAGTAGAAAGAAGAAACACTTTAAGAATGAAGATGAACTGAAAAGGAGAAATGGATGACAGAACAGGAAGAAGAAAAAACTGTAAGAATGGAGATGCAATAAGAAGGAGAAATGGAACATGAAGGAGGAGGAATTGTGGAGAAAGCAATGAAGTATGAGAAACGACGGGTAAGACATACAGTCTGTCCAAGCAAAGAAGACGTTCTGGCAAGATGAGAGAATGACTCTACCTCGGTAAATATTCGTTCAAAAATTATAAATTTGGGTTCAAATTGTAGATCATTATGTTTTCTATAATTTGAGGCCAAATGTATTATTTTCGAACTAATATCGACCGAGCTGGAGTCATTTTCCCATCTTGCCAGAATGTCTTCTTTGCTTGGACAAACTATACCCAAGGCGATGCTAAAACAGAAACGTAAGCGAGATTCCTGCAAGGCAGCAGGATAGGGTCTTTCATAATCCAGGCAATTTGAAGGACAACATTTCTACTTAGTAAGGTGGACTACTCCCCCTCTCCAACTTCCCCACTCTCTCTCGCACTCTCTTTCTCCTACTCTCTGACTTTCTTGCCGAGTTGCCGAATCCATGCAATCCATAAAACATAAGTTTGCTACTCCAACATATGAGGCCTGCGACCCCTACCTATCATGGACTTAATAAGATTGAAGGCGACTTCTAGCTTACTGACTTTTTACTATCTCTCTTATCAAATATTGTCTCTTTCTTCCTTTATTCACCCCAGTATCGATATCTTAGAGAGCATACAACTGATTGCAATCTTTATTTGTCCCAATCCACTGAGGCCCATAATATAAGTGCAATCTTTCTTTATATAATTATGAAATAATATAGTGGCCGGTAAATTCCCTAGTTTTTAACGTGTGAATATGTTTTCCTGTTTTTCTAAGGAAATATAATTCATTTTTCATTGGTAGGTATGAGTACAATGAACACCCAAGAACATCTCAGTAAAAAAGATGATAGTTCAAACTTCGTCTATACCAGTTCATAATCTGCTTGCAAGGATTAGGCTCTATTGGCCTGTTACCAGTTGAAACAAAATTTGCATCGTGGGTCTAAATCGTGTATTTGCTGTTCCTCGAGAGAGTGTCTCTCTTACCTCGCTCACAATTAAGCGAATTTCGGTAACGAACACGAATTTTACATTTAAATAGAATGGGAGATTCGCATTTGCTACCGAATTTCACTCAGGTGTAGAAGAAATGAAATTTGTTCATCTTATACGTACAATAGGAGAGCAAAATAAGAAAACTGGCATCTAAGGAACTTCTACTCCTAGAAATAGAGGTTCAAAAATTTCTAAATCTAAATAATCTATAGCTATAACTCACCCCTCTACGAGAATAAAGATAATCTATGCCAAAGAATGTATTCTCACCTGAAAAGAAAAGAATTTATTAGTCCCCATAACTTTGAATCGAATCCAAATTTTTGCTCGTCGATAATCAAGGTTACATGTATTATCACACTACACAGAGTAAAACATTTCTCGTCGGATGAAGTTTATCAAATAATTTGAACGTAAATACATTAATTCAATCAAAATTAATTGAGTTATTGTTTACTGATTTATTAATTTGACAGGAATTGGAACAATTATTGGTTGAATTCGCAGCCTGAAATCCAAAACGTCTTCTACCAAATTTTCAATTAATAATTAGTTGAGAACTTGCTTATTCAAGTACTTTTGGAGCACTTTTCGCAATAAATTATCTGTTTCAATTGAATCATCTGAAGGCTTTAAGAACGTGACAGTTTAATCTTCGACATTATATCAAACAACAACCACAACCGTCTACAACACAAATAAATAATCCTCTGAATAGTTTGGATGATGCAGGGAGAACAACAACAAAGAACTTTGACAAAAGAAAGGATTTGTAGAAGAATCTAGACACAAAACGAAGAATGAGGAGGAAGGAGAGGTGGAGAAGAAGCAGAAGAAGAAGAAGAAGCAGAAAAAGAAGAAGAAGAAGAAGAAGAAGAAGAAGAGAAATAAAAGGAAGAATGAGAAGTAAGAGTATGAGATTTGGTTTGTCTGAAATCTTTCAACACACAAAAGAATTCTATGAGAAAAGTTGTTACATTCAGTCTGACCTGTGTCTTGGAACATGGATGGACATGTTGTACTTTTCTTCCACTTCATCTTCTTCTTCTTCTTCTTTTTCTCTTCCTCCTCCTTCTCATTCCTCTCCCCCCTTTGCAATAGAATGAGAAAATTCCCGTCCAAAACCTTCTACTAGTCTTCAACAGTTCATCGCTTGGCACAATTGGAAAAGTTGTGACACATTTTCGGCCTTCCTTCCGCCCTCATTTTATCACCATACCTCCATTTTCTTCTTCTTCTTCTTCTTCTTCTTCTTCTTCTTCTTCTTCTTCTTTTCTTCTTTTTTTCAATCAATTCAATTATCGCTCATCATTATTAAATCAATATCTTAGATTCATCATTGTTGAATTCTCAGTTAATGAACTATTCCCAATTCACAATAGAAATTCGAGAAATCACGAGAAAACATAATTAGAATATACATTTTCGATCCATCGAACTCTTCTCTTAGAACATCATTATTGGATTTATTCTCCTGATGGTGTTCTGAAAATACACTTCAAACTTTTCTTAGCCTTTATACTTCTCCTTCACCTGAATCGAACTCAGAACTCATTGACCACTCACTGCAAACATTTCAACGCACTCAATTCAAACTTCTATCTGTAATAACCCAGCCAGCAAGTGCACATCCTCGTTAAAAAATATCTAGAATAACACAGACGTTTGCTCTTTTATTTTCTTAGCGGTCGATCTCCGATGTTCGCCATTTTGAATGAGGAAAAAACTACGGTTGGAAGCAGATCATGATGCCCTATTCGATATCATCTCATTAAAAATTTCTTGCCAGGAGAATGAAATCTCTTCTATTCCCATCACCCTCACTCTTTCTCTTACTCTAACCCTCTCTCTCTCTTTCTCATACTCTCTTTTTTCTCTCTTACTCTCTTTCATTCTTAGAGTTCTCTCCTCTCACCCTCTTCACTCATTCTTTATCTCCTTTTCTCAATTTCTTACTATTTCTCTATTATTATTTTTCTCTCTCTCTATCTGACTCTTTCTCTCCTCTCACTCTCTTCACTCATTCTTAATCTCACTATCTTCACTCATTATTCACCTCCCTCTCTCAATTTCTTACGATTTCTCTAATTTCTCTCCCTCTCTCAATTTCTTACGATTTCTCTATTTTCTCTCCCTCTCTGACTCTTTCTCACCTCTCACTCTCTTCCACTCAACTTTATAACCCTTTCACTATTTATTACTCACTCTCTCTCTCTCTCACTCTTCCCCTCTCCCTCCTCTCATTCTCTTCCACTCATTCTTCCTCTCTATATTCTAACCCTCCTTTCTCTTCCTCCTTCTCTTGATCTCTTCTCCTCGAAGCAGAAGGAAACGATCACTTCATCGATTGAACATGACGAGTCTCGGAAAAAAGTTGAGATTTTCTCGTTTTTCTTGATTTTTCCGGCTTTTTCTCTCTCTAAAAGCATTGAAGTTTGCCGGCTGACTGTTTGAAAAGCCAGAGGTCAAATCAACAGAAATAATGAACGATAGTCGAGGAACTGGCGAGCTGAAATAGAGCCTATTCAATTGGATGTTCCGCTTCCCTCCTTACAGTAATAGCATAAAGGAATATCTTCTTCCTTTTATACTCTTCATCTTCTTCTAAGGTCTGTTCAAGCACAGAAGACATTCTGGCAAGATAGAAAAATGACTCCAGCTCGGTCAATATTGGTTCAATAATTATACATTTAGTCTCAAACTGTAGTAAACATTCTGCTCTACTATTTGTGACCAAATTTATAATTTTGAATCGATATTGACCTAGCTGGAGTCCCTTTTCAGTAGAAAGCATTCTGCTCTACAATTTGTGACCAAATTTATAATTTTTGAACAAATATTGACCTCACTAAAGTCACTTTTCAGTAGAAAACATTCTACAATTTGAGACCAAATTTATAATATTTGAATCAATATTGACCTAGCTGAAGCCATTTTCAAATCTTGTCAGAATGTCTTCTTTGCTTGGACAGACTATACTACTTCCTCTTTTCTATCTCTTCTTGTTATAGTTGCTCTCCTTCCTCTTCTTCTATTTCTTCTTTTCTCATCTTCTTCTTGTTTTTCTACTTTTAGTCTTTCTTCTTCCCCTTATAGTTTCCCTCTAAAGATGGTGTAATTGCCTTACTGAACGAAAATGCGAATGATGCGAGCTTTTCCTTTCCTATTCATATAGCCTACCTCTGTATTTTCCCCAATTTAAATTTTTCTTTTCTTATCTCACCACCTATAGAATGATGTTGAATTATAACAATGGTTTTTCAAATTCTCCACTATTTTTAAGAGGTTTTCTTCAAGATTTTTGTAGAACTAGATTAATGTTTTGAATTTTCATGATAAAATGAAACACGGTGTTAATTATTATTAGTATTATGTATTATTATCAGTAGGCAAGTATTATTATTAGCCTATAAATAAAGGTGGAACAAACAATTTCAAACTGTTTTTTCAAGATACTTTTATCAATCTTCTCAAATCTCTCTCGAAACAAATTTTCTCAATTGATTCCAATTTCTTATATCTCCTTGTGTAAAGAGGAAAAAGAGTAGAGAGGAAAAGAAAGATCGAAAGAGAGAGAGAGAGAGAGAGTGTGTAAAAGTTTGTGTGCGCGAGAGAGAGAGTGAGAGAGAGTTTTAGAGGATGACAACAGGGATGCAGTAGTAAAACGCATTCAGCAGCATAGCCCACGATACGATCAATATACCGAGGATTGGGGGCGCTTTAGGCTTAGAGGAGGGGGGGGGGCTGATACACCCCTTCTCGTTTATACTGTACAAATTGGTCGATCTGAATGCCGTAGGGAGGAGTGAGAGGGGGGGGGGAGAATGGGGGATTGTGTGCCATAGCAATGCAGAGGATTAATAATATCAATTCACCAGCCGAGGAAATTTTACAGCCTCCATATCTATAATTCCAGTGGATAGTCTGTCTAAGCAAAGAAGACATTCTGGCAAGATTGGAGAATGACTCAAGCTCGATCAATATTGGTTCGAAAGATTTAAATTTGGTCTCAAATTGTAGATGAGAATGTTTCCTACAATTTGAGATCAAATCTATAATTTTTGAATTAATGTTGACCGAGCTAGATTCATTTCCCCATCTTGCCAGAATGTCTCCTTTGTTTGGACAGACCACAGATATAGGACAGATTCTCAGCCTCTATATCTATATCCCAAGTACTTATAACAGCAGATTTGCAGTATGTATATCTATATTTGAAAGGACAGGGGTTTCAACCATGGACTGTGCGATGTTTGCTTGGTTGTCATTGTATGCAACGCTTGGCGATTTTTGAAGCCTATCAATTTTGTATTTTTTTTTTGCGTGGGAAGGAATTAGAGTAACTGGTTGACTGCATCCTCATAAATAATGTTATCAAGGCTTGAATATTGTTAATAATTGATGTTTCCTGGCTCTAGAGTTTTTATTGTTTACAGCGAACGTTAATGAATTTTTAGTAGCTTGATAGAAAACAATTGTCATGTTACTGCATAGATCTTTTTTGAAAAGAATACTCCAAAAAGTTGTCGCCCAGTGAAACGTAATAGGATGAGTTGAGAATAATTACCATATACTATTACGTTTCACTACAAGGTAATTTGTTTATCTAGTAAAAAAATTCTGAAATTGATAGAATAACCCATTTACGTAGAAGGAGTTAATTTAAGGACGTAGTAAAAGTTAAACTTTACACTTGGGGCTATTTCAAAATTAATAGATAAAATAAAAATAAAAATCCAATAAAATTTGAGAATGGGCTGAAGCTTCGAAACATGTTTGTGTTAGAATAATATTTTAGAAGTTAAAAGGGATTTTGATTTTCATTTTAATTACAAAAAATGTAAAGATAAACAACTGGTTGTAACGTATTGTAACATTATTGAAGATAATGTTTGTTTTCAATTGATTTATTATAGTCGTTTGAAAGGTATTTCACCATAATTGAGACCGTATGTTTGATCCTAATGTTCTATTTGATACATGAATTTATTATGTTAATATATCTTCCAAAATGGAAATTAGAACTAAGGTAATTATCAGACTATAATAGTTCTATCATCCAAGATAATTAAAAATGAGATGAAGATACGGAATCATATTTCAATCACTTTTCAGATGTCATAGTTCTATTACAATAGGCTATTTAGCACCTCGTTTCCATTATGGTAACACTATACAGTGTCTTTCACAGTTATAGTCAGTTTAAGCACAGAAGACCCTCTGGCGAGATGGGAGAATGACTCCAGCTCTCTCAATATTTGTTAAAAAATGATCAATTTGATCTCAAGTTGTAGGAACAATTTGATCAACTATTAAGACCACATTTATAATTCTTGATAAAATATTGGCCAAGCTTGAGTAATTTTCCCATTTTGCCAGAGGATCTTCTTTGCTTGGACAGACTATCCTTGGTTTCCATTACAACAAACATCACACTGTCAATTTTGGTAGCTTAAGATGCAATTGAAACACGGAGTTGTATAGAGCAAAGCACACTGGTCAGTTAATTTTTGATTTGAGTTGCTTGCTTCATACATTGTTTCTATTGCAACTTGTGCCCGATATGTGCTCGCGACTTGCAGTAATAGAGACTTTAGAAATAAATTTATTAGGAAAATCAAGCCAGAGATAGGACAGATGATGACAAGCATAATAGTTTTGCCATATTCAAAGTGGGACAGCAAGGCGTACATTATAATCTACTTATTTGACCAAAATCCTCCACACTGAAAATTGACTGAAATTGTTAATGCCACCCCTCCCTCCCCTCAACCACAAATTAGCGCAATTCAGGTCCAACCACAAATTTAAACTCGCTAAAATTAGAGCTTCTCTTATTTAATGCTCCAACAATTTTCCAAATTAGGGTTCAATCCATTGTTGCTATAAATATTGTTCAGTTGCTGTAAAATGATTATGATTTATAGCTTCAATATTGTGCAATTACTCTGTAGAAAGCTTGAAAATGTCGTTTGAATTCTGATTTCAAATTTGATTATGGTTCGAATAGATTCACATCGTTACTATATCTCATTTATCTGTTCAAATTTGGAGTATTAGAGTTCTTAATATGGCTAAATCATCCCTGGCTGAGAACTTATTCGATTAAACTCGATGAAAAAATTATCATGATAGAAATTTGATAGTTTCCACATCTATTTTTATATTTAAAAAGGAATTTTCGCTGAAAACCTTCATTTTTTATGAATACAAGTATTAATATATTTCGAATGATTGTTCTATAATTTTATCTGAATAGAGTTCAAAACAACTTAATATGTTGTATTATAATAATTTCATGAATCATAATTCTATAACAGTAAAAATATATAATTCAGTAAAAACTTATTCAATAAAAATTTTATGTTTGGACCTTGTTTCGGACTGGATAACTCTTAAAAAATTGGGAGAGAAATATTTGTGGCCCAGCCTGATTTTTCATACCAGATCATGAAAATAATAATGACTTCATCTAATATTATCGAATATCAATTGGTATTCGCAGAACGCTTTTCAAAAATTGTGGGAAAAACAATTCGCGAGTAAAAACCAAGGTAGCTCACACGGCGCGGAAAATCAACCGCATATTGAAATCAGAGAGTATCACATATCCTCAAGCAGTCCCTCCACTACCCCTTCCCATTCAATCACAAATTTCATGCCAATTGAAGCGGGATATCGAAGAAACGTGAAAAACCTCCCAGGCAAACACCAAACGGCGGGAAATGAAAAATTATTTTTTCCAACTTACGTTCGAAAATACACGCACACACATTTTTGAGGTCGAAGAAGAGTTGTTAAAAAAGACGGAAAAAGTCAAGAAAATCTCGAGCAAAGGGAAAACCTCCCTTATAGTTTGTCCAAGCAGAGAAGACATTCTGACAAGATGGTAAAATGACTCCAGCTCGGTCAATATTGGTTGAAAATTTTTTAATTTTGGTATTGAATTGTAGAGCAGAATGTTTAATACTATTTTAAACTAAAATAATAATTTTTGAAATGATATTGACCGAAATGGAGTCATTTTCATATGTTGCTGGAACGTCTTCTTTGCTTGGACAGACGATACCAAGACGTTAGAAAGATTCTGATATGAGTGTAACAGGTATTTGCTTTTACTGGATAGCTTGAGGGCAAAAGTATCATGAACCGGATAAATCTGGATTTTCATTCTTTGCCTTACCATACCTTAAGACTTCTTCACGTGTGTTAGTACTCGTATGCAAGTATATAAATCTGTAAGAATGTGGATATGTATCAGTTCATGTATGTGTGGGTGTGCAAACATGAGTAGGCCTATGTGATCAACAGTGAAAAATTTTCAAAATCCAATGCGAATTGAGTCACTATTTGCACTTCATTCCTTCGCCTTAGCAATCTTCTGATTTCATGTCACTGTATTGATTGGTTGAAGGTTGATAAATTGTGGAAAATCTCTATCAAAATA
Source organism: Sogatella furcifera (assembly GCA_017141385.1). Lineage (NCBI taxonomy): Eukaryota > Metazoa > Arthropoda > Insecta > Hemiptera > Delphacidae > Sogatella > Sogatella furcifera. The sequence goes on from CM029557.1 coordinate 8,759,776, forward strand.
TAGATGAAATTTCAGGTTTTGAACCGAATAGGAGGATGTATTACTCCTTCCAAGGAATTTTGAAAAATCATTCACAATTAATTAATCAGAATTACGTAAGCAGTTTGAAAATCAGAGGTGATGTTATGTGTCAAAGTTGGAAATATATATGAATTGATTTCTTGATTACATCAAAGTTGATATATATTATCTTGGAAAGAGATTGAACTGACTCGCGGCTCGTACACACGAAACATGTGAAGTGCCCGTGTCTTTCACTGCACAGCACTTCACCTGTTTCGTGGGCATGAGCCGCCAGTGGTTGAACCGTGTACACAAATCTTGGGATACCAACTCAATCATTATTACTAATATTTATTAATTTATTCGACAAATTGGACAATCGTTTAATTTGGCTTAAGCCTATTGAACAAAAATAATTTGAATAATAAGAGAATTAGTTAAGAAGTAATATGAATCATCCGTTCATTAGAACATGAACTGAAACAAATCTATAAACTTCAAACACGATACATCTCTTTTAAACAAGAAAGTCAATCTATAACCCTATAAGACTCACATTAATACGCCCCTTTTCAAACTATCAGTAAAAACACCGTACTAGGTTTATCTTCATTATTAACATAGAACGTAAAATAAAGGTAATACGATATATTCCAATACGTAAATTACATCTTTCGCCCTATAACTTCATATACTCCACTAGGTAATAGGTATACAGGTATTTCCCATACCGGCGTGGAACGTGAAAAAGTCGTATCTATACGATTTATTCCAATATGTGACTTACATTTTTATTAGCATGTCGAGTGTAATGTGCAATAGATCAACGCAAGTGAAAGGGTTTAGCGCTGTTGACAAGGGGTGCATTTTTGACACACAAAGGGGTTGAAACTATAGTTAGCCCAAGCAAAGAAAGCATTCTGGCAAGATGAGGAAATGACTCAAGCTCGGTAAATATCCGTTTAAAAATTATAAGTTTGGGCTCAAATTGTAGAAAACATTGTGATCTACAATTTGAGACCAAAATCATCATTTTTGAACGGATAGTTATCGAGCTGGAGTGGTTTTCCCATCTTCCCAGAATGTCTTCTCTGCTTGGACAGACTATATTAAAAATTCACGGCTGTGTTACAACATGTATGCATGTTCGGGAGAATATTATAGAGAAGTTCTAGACTTTGGAAGCACTCTTGATAGGTGTCAAAGTGTGAGTAAGTTTGTGTGTGCACGTTTTAGTTTATGCGTCTTTCACTGGCGGCTCGTACCGACGATATAGGTGAAGTTCCCGTATCATTTACTGTACAGCACTTCACCTGTTTCGTGTACACGAGCCGCCAGTGATTTAAGTGTGTTTGTGTTAGTGAGTTCATGTGTTCGGTTCGCGCAAATTAAGAAGATACGATATATCGCCGTTACGATATACTTTACATGCTAGGATGTATTTTCACGCATGTCTTTTCAGCTTGCTCTAGCTTTAAAGTATATGAATGATCAAGTTTATATGTTTATAGTTTGTCCGAGCAATGAAGACATTCTAGCAAGATGGGAAAATCACTCCAGCTCGGTAACTATCTGTTCAAAAATGATGAGTTTGGTCTAAAATTGTAGAATGATTCCTGGAGGATTAGAACGATTCCTACAAGTTTAAGACAAATTGATGATTTTTAACCAATATTGTTCGAGCTGGAGTTATTTTTTTATCTTGCCATAATGTCTTCTTTGCTTGGACAATGGACATACTATGATTTCTTTAGGGTAGTATAGTGCTTTATTCCAATACATATTAAATGGGATTGATCAACTATGGTTCGTTTTCTTTCTAATTACGGCCGAACATTGTTAACAGCCTTGTATGGAGAACAGATGTGACATTACATAACTTGTAGTCAGACTAGCAACATTGCTAATATCAAAGGGAGGAGAGATATAGGACTCCCCTGTGATTCTAGCTGCAAACCCCTCAATCATAAACTGTCCATTCACTCTCTCTCTCTTACTCTATCTCTCACTCTCTTCCTCTTCCTCTCACTCTCTCAATCTCTCACTATTTATTACTCTCTTATCATCTTCTCCCTCTACCTCACCCTCTAACTCACTATCTCTCACTCATACATTTTTTTACTCTTACCTTCTGGCTCCCTCTTTCAAACCCCCTCTCTCTCACTTGCTTCCTTTCTCAATTGTACTCTCTCGTTTTCCCAATATCGCTCTTTCTCTTACAATTTGACTCTTGTCTTTATTTTCTCTGGACATGTATCCTACAACTCTCTCTTACTCTCTCAATTTATGTAGACAAACAACATATTACATAAATATTACAATAAAAATAACATTACAATACTAATTAATTACATCAAATATGAGAACACTAAAGAAGAAGGATATGCAAACTAAATGCGGTGGGAATGTTCCTCTTTCAATATTCCTATCTATGACAATGTCTCTGAAAGAAGGTCATAGACGAGACGTGTACACGTCGCTTTTACGTTGTTTTACTAGTCACTTGTATAATTGGACGAAAATTTCTTGACACCTGACAGCTGAGTGTTATTAACTTCATTAAAAACATTGACTGCTGCTCCAATCCACTGTCTTATGTGACATCAGTTGTCGAATGTTTTTAGAACGGTTTCCGCACTATGCTCCTCGCCTAGATCAGCTGGTTCTGGCTGATGCCAAGGAATTTTAGCCCAACTGAACAAATTACTAGTAAAAGCGAAGTGTACACGTCTCGTCTAAAACACCTTTTACTCTCATTTTATTCTACTTATGGGTTGAATGTGGGGCAGGCTTGCTTTAACTTCGTTCATTAATGTGAAAAATCACTAATAATTTGTGGTTAATAACTCTTTCATTGTTATTTCAACAATTTCAGTGAAACAAATCAATGCAGAGCTTTCTTCCTTCAGACATTCTTCCTTCATGAAGATTTAGGAGTAGAAATCATTAAATGTTTCATTTCTGAACCTAAAAAGATCGAGAAGTATCTCTCCCGTTGAAAAATAGCCTGCAGTACTAGTCCAGGATATAAGAGAATCCAGTCAAATCTAATCTTTGGCTTCCAAAACTTCTAAAAAATCCCTCTCCGCCCAATTTCTACATCTTTACCTCTTTCATCCCCATCCTATTCACACTCAATCTTTCTCTCTCTCTCCATCTATTCCTCTATTCTCTCCTTCAATCCCTCTAATTTACTCATCTCTCTTCTCTTCCATCACAATCATCTTCACTCTCTCTCTTTTCCCTCACTCTCACACACTAACCAACTCTCCCTTCCACCCTCTCCTACTCAATCCCCCTTCAATCCCCCAAATTCACTCATACCTCACTCCACCACCAGCCACCCTCTCTCCAAAACACCCTAGCATACATATTGGTCCCCGTGAATAATTCATGTACACCATGACTAATTGTGCAAGCTTTGCCCGGCAGAGAGCTGAGAGCTGTATTGCAATGGTCAGCTCAGTTTGGAGAAACGTCAGATTTGAAATACAGAGTGTGCTGTGGAACCAGCCAGTGAGAATGACTGACATCGCTTATGACACGTTGGGTATCAGGTGCTTTTGTGCGATTGTGTGGCTATGTGATTGTAGAGGTGCGTGTGTGAGTGAAATTGTTCAAGAGTGTGAGCAAGCGTGGGTGTTCAGAGTTAGTGGGAACTGAGAGATACAATCACATAAGATTATCCTCCTCAGAGAAGAAAAATGATAAATAGTGTTCGAGGGAGCAAGAGAGAGGAGTGAGTGATTCAGATTCATTAAATACAGATTAATGTATTGAATTCATGTATTTAATACTGAATGAATCTAAAAAATGCAGAACTAAATGTTCATAGACTAGATAATCAGTTAATACTGAATAACACTAAATTATTAACTAAAAAACAATCATGAGTCGGTCAGTTTTCAATACCGTTCACATTGAATGAGTTCGACATGAAGCATTGAAAAATTGCATAAATCGCTAAAAAGTATTTTCCTGTTGGAAAATAAGATACTCTTAAATTTATTTCACGAATATTCAGTCTATAACTCTTTTTAATCGTTATCCAAGTAAGTTTCAGCTTTCATCTTGTTCAGTTTTCAGCTTCTATTCAGTTTCAAAAAGCACACCCAATCTCTACAAAGCAGCCTTACCCCCTTGCAAAAATATTTTGATAAAAATTCAATTTCCATCAACAATAAAAAACGAAGGTTCCTTGTTGATGGCGCCATCAAAAACTACAATGTCGTTAAAAAAAATCCCGCTTTAATTATTGCAAGAAAAGTGAAAACGCTAAGCCGACGGTGAGGACTAAGTGGATGCATTCATTCGAAAATTCGCGCGCAAAGTTAGGCGGGATTCAATTCAGAAAAGACGTTTTTGAATTACTTTTCGCGCGCGCGGCAAAAAACTAACAAAGACGTGCTTTTAATAAAATTAAATAAGTTTACCTTCTTAGCGTAGTGGAAGTGAGAAGTTGGTGCGAAAGAGTAGATGAGGAAGAGTAAGGAGTAAGAGAGAGAAGAACACTAAGGGCGAAAGAGTAGGTGAAGAAGAAAATTATAAAGTAGATGAGAAAGAGTAAGGAAAAGTAGATCATGAAGGGTGAAAAAGTAGGTGAAAAGAAAAGAGTAAAAGAGAGAGAGAGAGTAAGAGAATGAGATCAGAACCACTCACTGGTGACAATACCAGAAGTCGACTTTTCAACTTTTAGAAAAAAGTCGGAATTAAAAGAAACCCACAACTTTTATCCCACTTTATTAATTTCCTTCTCAACCAATTGTAGGCCAACTTTCGAATTCGAAATTATAAAATTTGCTTAAAAAATCTGGATTTAGTTTCAGATATTTAGATCATCTTTAATTGGGAATATCTTGGTGTATGACAAACCGTGAGTTTATGAGAATGAAAATCGTGATAGACAAAATAGCAACAATTAGCTAAAAATCTGTGTAACAATTGAAAGATTTATTTTCAATTCAATTCAAATATCTTCACAAGTTCAAATAGTCTTCAAGTTCTTTTAATATAACGATTTTACCGTATATGCTTATCATTGTTTGTAGCGTTTTTCCATAAACATTACCTTCAAGTAGGCTACCTTCACCTTTTACTTTCAAATATTACAATTTTTTTCCATACAGATTAATTATTGTTTGATACTGTAATACTGTTCATTGTTATTGTACTTTTGTTTTTTTTTTATTTATTGTATCTACTTTGTTCTTTGTGTGTGCAATCAATTGAATTCAGATAAGTTCCAAGCGATAAATCCCAACCAATACAAGTTGAACAAATGTTTATACCGAACTCAGCTATATAAATATATTTTATCGAAGATAGATGATGAATTTAATACAATGCATGTAAATCCTAACAAAATTTATTTTATTTGAGATCATTTAATATTCAATTACAAAAAATTACATATATCGAATAAATTTTGTTCTATATATTCAGTCCTTACTAAGTTGTTATTACTTATTAGATGCCAAATCCAGCTACAAACATATCAATTTCTCTCCTACACATATAGTCTATCCAAGCAAACAAGACTCTGGCTAGATGAGAAAATGACTCCAGCTTCGTCAATATTGGTTCAAAAAGAATTGGTTTGCTATAAAATTGTAGTCCAGAATGTTTCCTGCGATTGAGACCAAATCAATAATTTTTAAACCAATATTGACCAAGCTGGAGTCATTTTCCATCTAGCCAGAGGGCCTTCTTTGCTTGGACAGATTATAGCCAACATTTCATGCAACACACTAAATCACAAGTAAACTGATCAATCCACAATAATTTTAAATCTGCGATATTTTTAAGCAACAACTCATATCACAACTTGTTTCATTCAATAAAATCGCAAAAAGTAATAACTGCTAATCGGTTTCAATCGAGTGTACGTGTATGAAAACCTCCATATATTCCCAGCAATTTCATCCGCAAACGTGCCTCGAGTCTGTGTGAATGCCACCGTATATTTCAAGCGGTTTCAAAGCGGTAATTTAGCCGGAGGCAGCTGGCACGTTTATATTTTAAGTGCCTAACAACTGAACGGAAAATTTCAGATGTGCGTTTTATTTGATTTCCGACCAATTGTAACTTTGAAAATCGGTCGTTCCAACAATTTCCACTCTGAAAAAATTACTTCCCCAATCCAATCAATGAAACAGCGAACGTCAGCTTGCAGAGAATAAAAAACAAAATATCAATTCTTCAACTTTGTTACCGTTGACCAATAAAACGTTTTGCGAAATTTTCAACTCTGATGATAAATTTTCGTTGATGTAACAACTAATGCTAACTTTGAAAAAAATGGAAAACGGCTTCCCCACTCATTGAATAATGAAACATTTTGCAATGATAAACATTGACATCAATTTCTATTTTCAATTCTCGTTGATATAATCATAATCATCATCCTAATCAAGTTTATATGATATACATGGAAGAGTGGAACAGGTAAAGTTCGAAACTCCTCTTACAATATTAGAAACATGAAAAAATCAAGTTATGTCATATTTAGAACCAATTTTCACAACAAAATTCAATAATTGATCTAACTACTTAAAACAACATCGCTTTCTAAAGAACGAGATGTCTTTAGATTTTATTACTATTGTGTAAACCAATAAAACATTATTCAATGATTCTAATTCCTTAATATTCTTTTCGAAATGAAGGAAGAATGACTAACAGCTTAAAAAAGGTACAATGTCAGAGCTGAAAGTTCCAACTACTGTATATTCAGTAAACATTATATTCAGTAATATTAATTATTTTTGTACAATTATTGCAATAAATATAATAATAATAATGAATTCGAATCTCCTATTATAGCTATATGAATAAAATAAAGGTCTTCTGCTACTGCAAATATTGACCAATATACTAAATATTGCGATTATTGCAATATAATAATGATTGATTCGAATCTCCTATTATAGGTTTATAAATAGAACACTGGACCTTTGCTACTGCAAATATTGACCAATGCACTAAATATGGCTATAATAGAAACCCTTTCAATCACTTTCCATAATAAAATCCATTTCAAAAAATCATTAAACTCCTTCAGAAATAACGTTAACGTTCACGGAAAACGTAACGTTCCCAAAATTTTATCACTCAATCAAGTTTTCAACACAGTTATCATAGTCAGTTGAAACGTTTTGCAAAAATTTCAACTATTTTCAATAATCCCGTTGAAACACAACATGTGTAGCTGAAGGCATTTAATTGAAACAATTACAAGTTTCCTGTTGAATCCATTGTTTTTGAACGTTGTAATCTGACACAAGTATTCTGGGAATTATCTCTAAAAATGTCGTTTCCTGTTTTACGTCCGCTCACCAACAAAACAATTTATTGTGATCAAAAATTGCTATTTCCTATTCCAACAAGTTCGATCAATAGATCCCAATGAAATTTATTGTAGTTATTCGAAAACAAAAACATACTTCAAACAAACGTTCAGGTAAAATTTCAACTCTTTTGGTATACTGAACAACAGGAAAACTGTGTCCAATAGGTCGAACTAATCCATAATTCATAATAAATAACAAATCAAATTACAGCAAAATGTTAAATTTTCAGATTACTTCAAAAGTTCATATCTATTTCCGACATCAAATATTGATGATATAAAATGATAATTGAAGATCAATTACACGGGTTTTTTCTAGAAGGAAAGACAATTAGGTGTGATAGAACGTTGATAGATGGGAGGAAAGTCGGAAGTAATATAAGAGGTAGATAGCCTAAAGAATAACAGAAAAAGAAGATAAAGAAAAACAATAACGTAAAGAAGATGAAGGAAAACAAGAACATGAAGAAAATTTAGAGGGATGGAATGAGAAATTATGGAGGAAAAGAAGGACAAGAAGAGAAGTAGAAAAGGAAAAGCAAGAAGAAAAGTAAAAGAGGGAAAGCAAGAAGAGGAGTAGAAAAACAAAAAAAGAAAATATAAGGAAAATAAAAAAATAAACACAAGAAGTAAAAGTAAAAGAATAAAATAAAATATGAATAAGAGCAAGAAGAATAATATGAGAAGGAAAAATAAAATAGAAATAGGAGAAAGCAGAACAAGTAGAAGAAGTAGGAGAAAATCGAGAAGAATAGAAAGAAAAAGGGGGAAAAATAGAAAAGTGAAAAAAGAAATAAAGTGCATGAGAGGTAATGCAACATGTCAGGTACAAAAGTACAAGACCAGAATATTGCAGCAAGTTTGAAGCCACCAAAAAGCTACTGCACTGTTTCTTTAAAGCTGTTCAAAAACAAAGACAAGACCTGAAGATGCCAAGATTCCCTCTCTCACTCCCACTCTCTCTCTCTTTCTCATTCTCTCTCAGTGCATCTTATTTTTTCATCCCCTTTCTTCAGTCTCAGAGTAGGCAAGATCTTTCCCTCCCTCATACCACCTTTATTTACCCTTTCCTTCTTCTTCCCATTTCATTCTTCTCTCAATTTTCGCCAGTCATGCTTTCAACACATAGCAGCTGCAGCTGCGGTAGCCTTGGTTTTTCCTCGCGAAATAAATAACCAAGTATATTCAGTCCAAGCAAGGAAGACATTCTGGCAAGATGGAAAAATGACTACAGCTCGGAAAATGTTGATTCAAAAATCATAAATTCAATTACAAATTGTAGGAAACATTCTGCTTCACAATTTGAAACCAAATTCATGATTTTTGAACCAATATTGACCGAGCGGGAGTCATTTTCCCACGTTGCCAGAATGTCTTCTTTGCTCGGAAAGACTATAACAGAGCAGGCGCCAAAGACACTGGCGGTTGGCGAACCTCCCTTATCAATTATCATCTCTATCGGGACAGTCTGAAAGCAGTCTAAGAGATCGACGCTGTTCGGCTGTGGTTGCTCTCAATTGAATAAGCTCTTGCAGACCGTTCGCTAACTGTCCTGAGAGAGCTGAGCATCAATAACAAACATTCGCCAACCGTCAGTTTTCCTGGCGTTTGGTATAGCAGCAAGGTGTTTTGAATAAATTTCACGTGGAAAAGGGGTTGAAAACCCTACCGGAGAAAATGATGAAAGAGTTAGTGAGTGAGAGAAAGAAAGAGAGAGTTAGAAGATTATGAAAGAGTTAGTGAGTAAGAGAAAGAGGGAAGAAAGAGAGGAGGGTTGAGAGAAATATTCAAAAGAGGGCGAACGCAAAGTGTAGACTATTAAGATGCGAAGTGAATAAGTTCAGTTGTAATAGAGGGGTTGAATTTTGGGAAAGGAGTTTGTGGTGAAAGACGAAGAAAAAGCAGAAGGATAAGAAGAAAAGGAAGAGGATGAAGGAGAAACAGAAGGAGGAGGAAGGAGAAGAAGAAGAAGAAGAGGAAGAGAAGGTGGAGAAGAAGAAGAAGATAAGGTGGAGAAGAGAAAGAAGAAGATATAGAAAGGAGGATAAAAGAACTGTAAGAGGAGAAGTGGGAGTAGGAGAAGGAGGAGGCGGTGCCAAAGAGTGAGAGGAAAATAAGAAGTAGGAGGAGGAATTCACCTCCTTCTCCAGGTTTGTTATCATCCGCAAACTTGTTATAATAATAATATAATGACTTGAGCAGTCTGGAACTTCTTGACGAAACACTTGCTTTAAATTTTGTGTACCATCTATGTCGGCCAAACTCAGCTTGTTGAGAAGAATTAAACGTTTTAAATATTATTTTTGTTTTTTTCAAATTAGTGTTTTTATCCAATAAGTGTCTCAATTTCTATCAAATGAATCGATGCCCTTCTCATCGATGCTTCATTATTTCCTCTACAATTGCATAACTTACGTTCGATTATCATATTATCGATACTTGTCATATTCAAAAATTATTCCAACAATCTATCATGAACGAGCAGGCGATTATAATAACAATTATTATTCCCAATTCAGAACCTTCTCTCGAGGGAGTGGGGAGTCGTTCTCTCCATCACCCCACTTCCTATCAAGTCCATTTCCTCTTCTTGTTGTTGTTGTTCTTCTTCTTCTTCTTTTTCTTCTTCTTCTTCTTCTTCTTCTTCTTCTTCTTTCACTTCTTCTTCTTCTTCTTATCTTCCTCTTCGCTTCAAACTTCGCTTCCGATCTCCAAGGATGGGAACCGAGGGTTTTCGTGGCTTTTGATAAGAGTTGGTTGGATCATAGTATAATATTGTAAGGTTAGTGGTAGACTGTGGATTAATTTAGGGATTTGTGGATGCATCACCCTTCTTCTTCAATCTTATCGATTCAATTTTCTCACTCACACTTCTTCCTCTTCTTGTTCTTTTTTCGTTCCTTCACTCGTTTCCTACTTCTCCCCTCAATACTCGATTTTCCTACCTCTTATCATCCTTCTTCATCCATCTCATTTCTTTACTCAAGTATTTTTCAATCTATTTTCCATTTTTGGTCTATTTTCCTTCGAATTTTCACTTTTCAATCTCTACTAAACTTCTCATCATTTCAATTTTCCTCCCAGAAATTGGATCTAAGTATTCTCCCATTACTCGATTTTTCTCTTCTTTTTTATTGAATCTTCTTTCTTGTATTCTATTGAACCTTCTCGATTCTATTATATAGTACCTTCTTTTGCATTTTCTCTTGTATCTTCTTTTTCTTGTACTTTCTCCTCCTTCCAACTCCCAGTAGTCCCTGTACATATTCATATTATTCGCTCAAGTTTTCTAAAACTAATTCCAATATCATATTCTATTGTTCTCTATTGTTCTCATATTCTATTCTATCTCCATCATTTCTGCATTATAATTGTTAATTTTGTGTTTTTGAAACTTCTATTCTTATCCTTCAATTTCTTCCCCTTTCATTCCTCGACCTCCTCTTCCTCTCTTTTCATCCATCGTTCTATCCTTCCATCTACCTCCTTATTCCACGCCCTCCTTCTCCTTCCTTCCCTCTTCCTCCACATACTTCTTCCTTTTATTCCTAGTTCTCCTCTCCCTTTCCATCTTTTTCTCCTTCCATCTCCTCCTTTCATCCTCTTCCTCCTCTTACCCTCTCTCATCTTCCTTAATACAATTTCCTCCTCTCACCAACTCCTCCCACATTCCCACTATACTTCCAAATCACTCCATCCATCCCAATCTTACATCCTACACCCGTTCCCACTAACTAAACTGTCTCCTGAACTTCTCAGCTACTTTCATCCAACAATACTCCCGAAGAAATACAGCGCCGCTCATTTCCCAACAGTTTCCCAACCGAACCAACAATTTCCCAACCTAGATGGATAGATACCCTCCGCGGACAATAGACCAACTTTCCCGACCTGAGAGAGGTTTCCCCACCTCTAAAAAGGGTTTCCCTTCTTCGTCCAAAGTGTATTCCCTTTTACCCCTAGAATTTCCCCTTTACTGACGAGGTATAGTCTATCCAAGCAAAGAAGACATTCTGGCAAGATGAGAAAACGATTCCATCTCGGTTAATATTGGTTCAAAAATGATCAATTTAGTCTCAAATTGTAGATAGGAATGTTTCCTACAATTTAAGACCAAATTTATAATATTTGCATCAATATTGACCGAGCTGGAGTCATTTTCGTATGCTACATGAATGTCTACTTCGCATCTACAAACTATATATACTCCAGAGTATGTATAAATTTGAGTCATTTCCCCAGGGACGTTTGGTCCGCGCCGATAAGGAGTCCCAATGAAAACCTCCGCCTCATTGTCGGAGTCTGATTTCTTCAGGGTTAGGTTAGGTTCTAACAATAGAAACCACTCTCTTCGGCTCCAAAGCTTCCTCTCTTCACCACCAGACTGCGCCTGCATCCCATAATTCAAGTGCAAAGTGGTCGACTCTTGTTGAATTGTATCTCTGTTTTTCATTGCCTTGTAAATCTCGACGTCATTATGCTGCCGGCTTGAGTTATTCACTGGGGGAATACGCTGTTAACGTACGAGGATCCAACAATGATTTTGTGGAAAAGTCCCAAGTGGAGTACTGTTGGATGTCAGATAAACGATTCCATTCAATAATTCAACAGATATCTCCTATTATAATTGTTACATATGATAATAATATCATATGATCTCAATATATCAGTTACTAAGTTGATTCAATAAAACAAACAGTTCAGTCTAGAGTTAATTTAATAAAATATGGTTCATTAAAATACTGTTCATTATTCAATTCTTAACAATGATGAATTGAAAATCCTCGTGCTATTTTTTGCATTTTCCGAGTATTTTACATAATAAAATGTGTAATGATTTTTTGTAATTTTCTATTTTATAACATGTTACGAGTGCACATTTAATGAACTGATAAATCAATTAATTAATTGGAGTAATTAATCAGTAAATCAATCATAAGAGTCGTTGAAAATAATAAAATTTGTTGATTGAATATTGATTTAGTGGAATTGTTCCATAATGAAAGAACTAAGATGTTGTCTTGAATCCACTTTATTTCTAATTAAAAACTCAAATTAATGAAATATAATTGAATGCAACTGAACAATAAAAGGGTAGCTAGATTACACTGGAATATCAGTAGAGGTAAAAATCGTCAAAAAATTGCAGATCTTTGAAGACAAATCTCCTAACAAATTAACTATCTCATATTGTAAGCGTTGTTTGGGCTTGTATTCAAGTTGTTATGAAATGATAGAAACACTGGATATGGAATATGAATTTAAGCGGACAATACGTTCTAATTTGGAACTGAAGAGAGCTTAGAAGAAGAAGAAAAGAAGGAAGAAGGACTTCTTCCAGAGGAAAGGAGATAACCATTCAGAAGATGACCAATAAAGGATAAAATCAAGATTAGAACGAGGCCGTAAACAAATATTCGATATCCACCATCTCTATCCACTATTAGTCGACAACGTAGTTCTAGATTCAGCCGGTAGGTAGCAGTAGTTGAAGGGTGATGTACAGCAGACAGGCACGCCTACAAATTAGCTCCGCCTACTTCTACCTTATTGGTCAACAACGCTAACGGTGGAAATAGTTCTCAATTTTTCCGGTAGATGGCAGCAGTTACTGGTTGACATTGAGCCAACAAATCGATATCAGTATAATCTTTTCTATTCTAATCAGTCATACTTTTTTTCATTTTTAAATTTTTCACGACATGTTATGGTTGTCCCATATCTTGTCAATAACACACAAACATCAAACTTTCAAAATTAAACACAAAAACTTCAACTTCAACGTCCTCACTGAAACAGCATTTATCCGATCGTCCAACAACTATGACTGGTACCTATATCACAAGATATTGATTATCACGCAAATATGCCTCGATTACGATACATGATAATGATAAAGGGAGAAAGATTGAATAAAACTACATACATTGACAAACAAAACATTAATAAAAAAATCGAGATTCTATTCAAATACTGTACTTTGATATTTTTCTATAAATCTGTGGTTTGACAATATCCAGTCTTCTCATTCAATTTATAAAAATAACTTCCACTTTATTACTTTCACCTCTCACTTTTTGTCACACTTTATCTTCTAGACTTTGGATTTTGTGGAAAATATGAGAGATTTGTAAATAACTTGCTGAATATAATACGAGAGTGTATATCTATATCATAGAAAGAAAGCAGGGATAAGAATTAGAGCAAGAGTGAAAGAGAGAGTTAGAGAGTTGTACTAGTAGAGTGAATGAGAGAGGCACACATAGAGGAAAGAGAAAGTGCGCGAGAGAAAATGTGAGAGAAAGTGAAAGATGAAGCAAGAATAAGAGAGAGTGAGAGAGAGTGTCACTGAGAGTGATTGTATGTCCGTTTGCAAGGGAGATCGGTAGCGGCCCGGCGCGAATAATGAATGTTTCCTGCTAATATATTCGGCACCAGACTTATATTGCCTTCAAATATAGCTCCCCATCCGCACCCACCGTCCATAACATCCCCTCCAGGTATATATATATATACATATATACAGATATAATAGGCCCGTCAGGGGTAGGTATCCCTAAAGGCCATTAGTCTGTCCCCATTATTCTGGTTAGTCCACAGAGTCAAAACTTGAGAGATTTCCACCAATGCAAGTTTCGTGAAACGTGTACACATAAAGCCTGCAACTTGCCAAGATTTTTGCTACAGCCAAGTCCACCCTTCAATCCTGACCCAAGGCGTCTGTGGGGATCGCTTCATTTGCATACATCGACCTTGTTCAACCCTTTCTGAGCGTCTGTGGACCGTCTGCGAACTCGAGTTACTCGATTGTTACAGAGTTGACTCTAAATTGTAAGCGTTTGGATACTTGCGAGTAATATAGGTGTAATAGAATAGTGTACTAGTTATCGTATAGAATGAATGGATACTTTATCGCAGCCGTACTATCATTAATTTTTCCCCAGATTTTTTTGTTTGTTCTCAAGATTGTAATGTCAATTGTAGTACAGTAGCCAACTATGATACTCTATACATCACGAAAATATATTAATATCTAACAGAATGTTAATCTTCATCCACTTTATTCATGTCAGATTTGCTATTTATATTCATGATATATTTTTAGTTAATCAGTCTCTAAACAATATTAGCAGAGCAAATTATATGGTATTAGAGATAATTCTCTAATCCGATCAAAAATAGCCTACAATATTAAGGCATGAAACAACAGTGATCACACATATTCAACACAGTTCATCGATTGATTGGAGAGAGTTCAATCTTTTAGGTCTAATTACCCCTGACTGATCCACAATCACACTACGAGAAAAATTTTGATAAACTAGATTCTCGCTGGGTACAAAAATATCAATTCCTTGAAGATTCAATTGGAACCAACCACTCTGCGAACACAGTTGAGTAGGTCTTTCAAATATGTACATTCCTCGACCACATCCCTGTGTTCTGCCTAGCGTCTGCCGACCATCTGTCCCTTTTGCCTTAAATTTCCAACACGACGCAATTAGTACCACCCTATCCCTTGGACTTCCTGTTATCCTAAGGAACCAATGATGGAAACCTTCACTGGTCCTTTACCCTTTTCTCAGTGGTCTCTTACCCCCTTTTCTGGAAGAAGGGGGGTCCCTCACCCCTTTTGTGATGGGGGGGGGGGGAGAAATCTCCCTCACGTTCTTATAACCGCTGAAAGATTAATGTCAGTCGTATTTCATCAAGTTGTTGTACAAAGCTATGCATATATAGAAGGCAGTAGTAGGTTCCAAAGGAGGTGGCGGTTGACAGATGACAGTTATCAACGCTCACCTGCGTCAGGACAGTCGACTAGCGGTCTGCACGAGCGAATTTCATCGAGAAAAACCGCTAAATCGTATCGATCTCGTGGACCACTTTCAAACTGTCCTGACAGAGCTGACGATTGATAACAGTCATTCTCTAAATCGCCAGCTTGTTTGTTGTCTGCTATATAGGAAGTAGTCTCCCCGGTATCATTAGTAGTCGCTGAGTGAAAATTGAATCGGGTTTTGTGTTCATTGAATAATGTATGCTGTGAAATTTCGGGGACTGAGTGTAGGTACTTAGAGGAATGTGGTATATGGAGTAGAATGGTGAAGGGGATGAAAATTGAAAGTTGAATTGAAAGTGATGAGGGAGTAGTGAATCAAGAATTTAGGTGAGATGGAAATGGAACTTGAAACGTTGAAATGTCTATTATGAAATGGAATACAATAGTATTACCATAGCCTACGTTTTGATACATACTATTGTGAATTGATAAATAAATGGAATAAATTATTAAATTTTTTGTAATAATTAAGATGGAGGAATATTATTAGATATTGCAGTACTGCTGAAATTAATGCTGTTATAATAAGAAGTACAGTATAAGCATAGACCAATCATTCAAATGAAGTAAATCATCAATATTGTCTCTTTTGATTCAAAAAACATCTTCCAGTCACAGCTAAATGACAACTGTATGGACAATATAAGATTTCGGAGCGCATAAGGTACTGGCGGCTCGTGCCCACGATACAGGTGAAGTGACCTATCTTTCACTGGACAGCACTTCACCTGTTTCGTGGTCACGAGCCGCCAGTGGCATAAGGAACAGACAAAACATATGCAATGAGTTTGTTAGTGTGTAATATTGAAAAATATTAATCATTTACATGATAAGTCATTGATTATACAAATGATTAGTCATTGGTCTTCCACATAATAGAACAGCCTATCTATGGTATAAGATAAAATAAGGAGGGTTGAAAATGCGTATAAAACATTGAAAAGCGTTTAAATAAATTGTACTTCCTTGACCTGCGTGTTGTGGGTAGGTAGCTACTATTGTAAAATACAATTGAAAAAATAGTACATTTTGGGCAAACCTCGTTAAACATTGGAAAGTAAGCTACAATAATTAATAATAATAATTATTATTAGCTTATGGCTTTATTTGGTGGAGAGACCTAAAGGTGTTCCACCTCGCCGATGTAACCTTGTTTAGTAGGGAACATGTTTGAAGTTCTTGAATATGTTAACAGTTATTTTGATTCGGAAGAGTTATTGTCAATTTAGAAGGTCCAAAAACACCAAAGCACAAGTCCAAATCATTTATCGAAAATCGAAAATTTTTGAATTTGAAAAAAGCTTAGAGCACAAAATATTAACCTGTTATAATTTGGCCATGGCAATCATCTTATATTAATAATTAATAATATCTACTACACAGTATTCTATGACATTTTTCCGATGAAATATTCCTTTTACACATTTTGATACATAAAGAGCTGTAATGTGGAATAGATGTTATTTTTCCAGTTTTTTTTAAATTTACATTCAACATAGAAGAATTTTAGGATCAAACAAAATATTTGAATATCTCCCAAATTGATATTACCAATCAACTGTAATATCTACCTTCTCCCCTTTCTCCCAGTTTTTATTTTTCCTCACCCCCTTTTCTTCTCCTCATTTATTCTCACCCCCATCCGCATTATTTAATCTCATTCCTTGTTTAATTGTGTATCAACCCCGTCTCTTTTTCAGCTCCCCACTAGAGAAACATTCAGACCCTTTCGCAACCCTTCAAATTCTGTAGTACTTTTTGTACACATTTCACCTTCAGAACCGTGGAGAATCGCAACTTTTAATAGTCATTAAAGACTGTCATTGGCATTCTGAGATAAGATACCGTCCTGCGAAATTAAAACCATTCTCTTGACTCAAAATTAATTCCAAGCTATCGTTATTCAGCAGCTTTGTTAATTGAATGTAACATTTATTAACAGCGTGCGTGGGTGAAACGAGATAAGATTTTATATTTAAAGTTTACATGTTTGTTTACATGTTGTATGTTTACTAGCTCCAGTTGACTAATTCTAAATAATTATTTACGAGATTTCAGGTATTGAAACGTTAATTTAGTAACATTTGAATAACACAACACATAAAGTGTTCAAGTGATAGGATAGTATCTTTATTTTCTATAATATTTAACTAAATTATTTTGTTGTAAACGACAGAGTTTGATTGGAAATTGCACGTTTAGCTACATTAGAATCTTATTGTAATCGGATTTATCCAATAGTTTCGGAGAATAAGATCTTTATTATTTTTCAATTTCAGCAAAATAATTCAATCATTTCCAAAAATTTTAGATTCGATAAAAATTATAGGTGATGAAGAATGAGGAAATAGGTCTGGCTATAGTAACTTGTAATTCCTAACTTCAAAATAAATGAGCGTTATTTTCTTCAATTAATAATCTTGAATAGATGGTTAGGCTATCAAAACAGTCAACATGTTGTCTAGTTGAACTTGAAATTCTCTCATAATTACACTGTCCTCAAATTCATGCTCCATCTTTATTCCGGACCACACTCTTTATCTAATCTAGTCATTTTTCCATTTTTTCATCATCTTCATCAATTTTACTTGCCTTTTCATTCACTATTATTCTACATTAATCAACCATCCCCTATCAGACAATATTTTGTCATAAATAGTAATTCTATTTTTTTCATTTTTCTTAATTTTTTTCGTTTAAACTTTTATTGATTTATTCTTTCTCTACTCCAATAGCCTTGTGCTTGAACAAGGCTATTGCCTTCTTCTCACACAAATACACACGTACAAAACAACCCACCCTTACATATCTCTCAAAGTTTATTAATAATTCAAAAGTTCATAAAGGCGTGTACAACAACTTATCATACGCATTTTACGTTTAACAAAGGTGCTCCCTCATTACCTCTCAAATGCCCCCTTCCCCTCCAGAAAACACCAACTTACTTCCCCCTCTAAATTTCCCCTTCTTATTCCACATAGATACCTCACCATCTACAATACCCCTACCACAAACTAACTCCAGTACAGTACCAGTGTAATACTCCCTCCTACCCAAAAAAGGCTTCATCCTTATCACTCCCCCTTAAAACCACGTTACCCCCTTCAACAACCCCTCTAAAGTTCACCTTAGTAGCCCCCATTTTAACAAGCCCCTTTCAATAAATCCTCCAAGTCACTGATAAAGGTATAGTCAGTTCAAGCAAAGAAGACATTCTTGTAAGATGGGAAAATGACTTCAGCTCTGTCAATATTTGTTCAAATTATATAAATTTGGTCTAAAAAGTAGGAAGCATTCTGATATAAAATTTGAGACCAGCTTTATGATTCTTGAACTAATATTGACCGAGCTGAAATCATTCTCCAATCTTTCCAGAATGTCTTCTTTGACTGTACAGACTATAGCTTGCGAATCATGCTCATGAGATAAGAACAAACTTTCTCTTACCCCCTCCCCCCTCCAATCGTGATTGTCACGTGATTTCACATTAGATCACGTGTATATTCAGCCATATAAGGGGGGTGTGTGAACACGAACACAAAATACTCACAAGTGCTAAATAGTTCACATGTTCATGTTACAACCTTTCATGTGAGCATGTAATGTACTACACTTCAATGTTCAATGCCTCCTGAACATTTCATGTGCATGTTACACGATTAATGGACTTTATATTGGGCGTTAAGTACCATCAAGTCCCACCCACAAGTCTTTGTAATTATTTTTATAACGGTGATAGATTAATTTCCGGTAGTACGGCTCTTGTTTTAGTTGGGCTTTTTTTGTTGTAATTATTTTAGGCGGGGCGGAGGGTGTTAATAGAGTGTAAGTTACGCTTGAAAAACTAGGTTGATAGGGGTATATTACGCTCAAGATTGGAAGACACGCGTTGAAATACACTTAACATGTTGATGGAGTGTCTTCTCAGATTCGGCGAACAATAATTATTGTTCTACAAGACTGCCTCAATGTAATAAGTGGTGAGTTGTTTCAATGGTTGAATAATCGTTCAAGAGTATCGGAATTCGTTGAAAAGGTTGGTTTGAATGTGTGTGAACGGCCACTCTTCATTCAAAATAACTCATAGATAGCTAACATATCATGTAAACCAATTCATGTAACCACCACATATCATGTAAAGGCATAGCTTCAAGGTACTGCAATGCAACTTTCACAAATCCTCTTTAAAAGGTCAATTAAAAAAAATTGAATAAAATTATTTTAATTTCACAGGAAGCACCTTTGTAATTTGTAATACAATTGTTAGTGAATAAGATTCTGTATCATTGGAGATAACTTCAAAGAGTAGAGACATAGCCTCCTTTAACATATTAATGGTAGAGGCCGATCGTTTGAAGCCTATCAAGTTCAACTGTCGTGAAATGAAGTAACTACTTGAAGTAACCAGTGTAACTAATTTCCTACTAAGCTCATATCAGCTTATTGATGTCAATTTTACAGCTGTTCAACTTGATTGTCTTTGGTTTAATCAATTTCCAAATAACCTTATAGACAATATTATAACCTATAGACAATAACCTATAGACTTATAACCTATGAGACAATTCCAATAAGAAATTCCATCTTAATAAGAAGTGCATACAGGTATGACCTTTTCTCAACCTATTTATGAAAAATATTCAACAACAAATAATTCATTCTAATCACAAATTTACTGCTTTTATCAGCACTCTTCTACCACCCTTCTCTTCATAGAAACTTGTTCGTCACATCGAAATTCCTGCGACATTTTTCGTGTTTCCCAGAGACAATATGTACTTAGGACAACAAAATGGCCGAGTCGTTAGAAAATGGCGGGCGGAAAATAATAAACTGTTGGAAGGGAAATAATAAAAAAGAAATGGAAGGTGATGTATTTCTGTTTATGAGTGGAAATGACAGAAGCTCGCTCTAGCTGATGCTGTTTGTCTTGGGAAGAAGGAAGAAAAGAATAAGAAGAAGAGGAAGAAGAAGAAGAAGAAGAGGAGGAGAAGGAGGAGGAGGAGGAGGAGGAGGAGGAGGAGAAGAAGCCTTTTTCTCAGGCAAAATAAAAGCGCAAGAAAATTGGGCCAAGAAAATTACTCGTTATGATAAACCTGATGGAAAAGCTGCGGTCCGATATACATCTTTCCATTTTCTTCCAGGTTCTTCTTGTTTCCTTCCATTTTTTCTTCTTCACATCTTCACAGTAATATTTCTCTACTCTTGAACATATTATTTATCATATTGTTTCTCAATAACGTTTTGTACGTAGATTCTTTAATCACTTCTTACCCATTTTCTGAAAATAATATTTCCTTTATTCATTTGTTCTTATTTTTCTTCTTCTCACAATTTTCTTTCAATACGGTACCTTATTTATCAGCTTTCCCACGCTCTCCCAATATCCTACCTTGTACTTTCTTTCGCTCTTCATGTCCTCTTTTTCCTCTCATTCATCAATTTTCATTTTCCTCCATTCTATCTTTCAAGTTATCACTCTTCTTCTTTTTCTTCTTCTCCTTCTACTTCTTTTCCCCCTTTTTTCTCAAGTTTTGTTCCTTCTACTTCCTATTCTAATTCATTCCCACATCTCTATTCTCTGAATCCTACTACACTTCTTTCTTCCTCTCTTCTTTTATTTTTCTTTTTTTCCTCTTCCTCTCTTCTCATTCTTTTCTCCTCCATCATCTATCTTCTCCTTATATTTCTCTCACCTCTCATAGCTCCTTTTTTATTTTCCCTATCCTACTTTCCCTACTTCCACTATTCTACATTTCCCTCCCTCTCCTCTTCTTCATTTTTTTCTCAAACTCCTACTCCTACTTCTTCTTCTTCTTCTTCTTCTCCTTTTACCTCCCCTCCTATCCCTCCTAATCCTTCTTCTCCTCTTTCTTCTTCTTTCCCCCCTCGTACACCACCTCCTCCTCCTCTACCTCTCCATCCATTCCATCATCAATCTTTATCTCCGGCTTCTCGTCTCTAAACGAAATTAGCAATAAAACGCGGCCCATTCCATTTCGCTAGACAATCTATTTTTTAAGTCGGTTTTTGTTTTGTCGTAAAGTTTTGTCACAGCGCCATTGCTCAAAAATAATTTCAGATTGTTGCTGAGATATCAACTCCAAATGACAAACATCCAAGATACCATCATATTTTGTACAGCTGGCGCCAAACTTTAAGGCGATTGACAAATAACTGTTATTAATGCTCAGCTCTGTCAGGACAGTCTAAAGCTGTTTTCAAGAACGAATTTAGTGTAGCTAGGGTCGCTCTAATTCCGATATACTCACGCAGACAGCTCGTCGACTGTCCTGACAGAGCTGAAAATTATTAATAGTCAGTCGCCAACCGCCTCAACTTATTGCGAGAGGTATAGCTCTTCAGCATCATGATAGATTGATGGAAAACTTTTATTCGTGAGTAAAATAATGTAATATCTTCTCATTGGAATACTATATCATTGTTTACTATTTTTCATTACTTATATTCTAGAGATTTCCGCTTCTGTTTAAAGATTGAGATTGAAGAGTAGAAGGCTCAAGACTTATGGAAAGCAGCAATAATTAAAACTATTCTTAAAATGCTCAAAATTGATTCCCATCTATCGTTATTTAGCAGAAACCTTAAAGTATAGAATGGAACAATAGAGCTCAAAGGTACAATGTACAACTATTGTAGATACGCATGTTCAACCCATTTGATACATGAATCATAATAATGTATCTTTTTAAAATGATATTCGAAAGTAAACACACAGCTCAATAAAAACGCATTTTCCTAATGAATTATAATGAAACTAATCAATTCAAGCATAGATAGCCGAACAAAATTCAACAAATTTCATTCAATTTGAAAATTAATTCGATCTCAATGAAAGAGCTGTAAACCTCTTATCGTTTCAAGTTTGTATCAAATAAATTATTAGAAGTGGACATTGTGAACATAACCTTAATTTGGAGTATTTAACAAAATCTGGAAATGAGACGTTTTGGAAAATTATTATCTGTGTTTTATCTATTGAGTTATGTATTTTGTAAAATAAATTGATATGAATATTAGTAATTTCTTTCGCATGGTCCATATTAAAGAGTCTGATTATACAGTTTCTGCAATAAGACTATATTCCAGATATTATATTTTTGTAGAAGATTGATTAAGCAAACTCTATAGCTCATATCAATGATGATTCACTAAACCATAGCTACTTTCAATGAATTGAAGGTATAGTCTGTTTAAGCAAAGAAGACATCCTGGCAAGCTGTAAAAATGACTCCAGGTCGGTCAATATTGATTCAAAAATCGAAAATTTGTTCTTAAATTTTAGGAAACATTCTAATCTAAATTTTGAGATCAAATCAATTATTTTTGATCCAATATTAACAGAGCTGGGGTCATTTTTCCATCTTGCCAGAATGTCTCCCTTGCTTGGCCAATCTATAGCTATACTTTAACGCAAGTTAATCAACTAACAACCGTTAAATATCGATTCAATTAGGCTCACCCAATCACCGGTCAACAAACTCCAATCAAGTTAACTGCAATTAGTAGCTTACCTGCAAAAGATAGAAAAACAAAATTCAGGATTAGATGCTTTCAAATCGAGAAAGAAGCTCATTTCAATCAGCTAAACTCTTTAATCTTCTTGAGTGCGTGACTAGCGGAGAAAAAAGAAGAAGAAGGAGATGGAAGAGAGAGAGGGAATTGGGAGGAAGCAAAGGAAGACAGTGAGAGATAAAGAGGAAAAAAGAAGAAAGACATTAAAGAAAGAGAGGGAATTGGGGGAAAGCAAAGGAAAATAGTGGGAAGGAATGGTGTGAGACAAATGCGAATCAAGAGGAATATACATTTAAAAGAAATAAAAATAGTAGATGAAGCCGGTATTTGAATAGAAAAAGGAAATGAAGTAGGGTAGAAGTAGAAAAAGAAAAAGATAGAAGGTACGTGGAAAACGTGGAACTGCAATTACGTATTATCAAGTAGAAAGATGACAGAAATAATGGAAGGAAAGGTTGGAAGAGAGAATTTGATGGTCGGGGGTGTTGAGAGTGAGAATAATTCAAATAAAGAGAATAATGAGAGAAAATAAGATAAGATGATTGGAACCTCAACATATCATAAATATATAAATATGAAAGTGGGAGATGGAAGGACTTTGTTAACAGAGAAGAGCAAATAAAAGTGATGATGAAGAGAGTTGGTAGATGGAAGAAAAGAGAAAACTCACAGTAAATTGTAAAAATTGTTTAAATGTGATACAAACTTACAGAAAAAGAAAAGGTTAAAAAGAGAGGTTAAGAAGAAAGGAACATGAATATTATACTAGAAAAAAGTACAGAAGAAAAAAGAGAAAGGTGATAGAAGAGATAGGTGTTAGAAGAAGAATGAAAGAATAGAAGGGAGTGAAAGAAACAAGAATCCCATTGAAAATGAGGAGAAAAACACACAAAAAATCAGGAGAGGAGTGTGTAGGTAGAAAGAGTTAAAAGAAAGAGAAGGATTTGAGAAGACGGATTCAACGAGAACAAATAGAGAAAATGGGAGTGAAAGAGACAAAAATCCTATTGAAAAGAAGTAGAAAAAATAGAAAATATCAGAAGAATGGGGAGGAGTGTGAAGGTAAAAAGAGGTAAGAGGAAGAGAAGAATGAAAGAGGCAGATTCTACTTAAAGCGAAAGAGAAATTCAGGAAAAAGGAGAAAAAGAGGGAAAATATCTGAGCTCGAATCGGTTTCACTTTCCAAAGGAGCCGAGAGTCGTCCTTTAATTCTGTAGGACCGTGATGAATATACGAGAGAGAAACCCCGGCTCTGTGAAAACTCCTGGGAAAAGCCGGTGAAAATCCCGAGGGAAAATGAGGGGAAAAGGGGATCGAATGGCAAGAGACAATGTGTAGGTGGAAGTAGTCTTGCGTGTGAAAAAATACGGGTTGCAGTACAAAAAAGAGAAAAACCGGTAAAAAGAGATACAGAAAAACCGTTTGTAGAATACAGGTATCATGTTTCGAGCGGAGGTGAGACAAACCTTGTACTTTTACTTTAGTGTGGAACTTAGTGTACAACTGAACTACTTCGTACTCAACATACTAGTACAACGAGAACAAGTACAAACCAAATAATATAGTAGAAACCAAATCAACATTCTAGAAAATTAGAATCATGAATATACAATTTTCTATATCCAGGACAAATACAATATCAGCCAAGATAAACAGTACTAAACTATTTATGTACTATAGTCTAAGTATTTCTTCTTTTAGGGCTACTGTTATCATCAATAATGTAAATTTCAGTACCCTTTTAAAATAATTTTGATTTTACATGACATGTGTCGGCGCTTTAGCCATTTTGAAATGCAATTGAAAATTAATTCAAAAGGGTACTGAGATTTACATTATTTGAAAACGTATTGCCTAAGTACTATTTCAGTATTGTTTATTTTGGCTGATACTGTAAAACATTAGATAGGGTACATTGATTATTTATTCCTACAGTACTACAGTATGTGAAACCTTACTGCAGTTTTAAAGGCTTTGTGTTTTTCAACTCAGCACTCATTATTATTAATTTATAAAATTTTCACTGTAGATGAACAAATCAATTTCATCAGGTTCCGAGAAACTACCCTCGGTCCTTTTGTTTTTTCCCAAATCATAATTTCATAATTCATATCTGTATGATTGAATGTGAACAACAGAATGAATGAGTGAGTACATGGATATGAAATGAATGATCACATAAAAGTATAAGAAATTAATAAATCTGTCAATGATTTGTATCAATGAATTAATAGCACAAATTAATAAATTCAATTACAGCAAAGAAACTTACAAACAAACAAATTAATAGATTCAAATATTTATGATTGTTGTAATTCCAACTTCATACACGTTGCATTTCGTTACAAAGCAATCAAAGCAGCATTTCTTGTGTTCCTAACCTACAAACTCTGACCCACAAACCACCGCTAACCACAGACTAAGCCAATATCATATTTTACGCAATGATTCCTTTGCGTGCGGGTAATTCCGCGTGTGAGAATCTCTTACTCTTTCTCACTCACACACGTTGACTCACACATGCCTCACTCAAAGACAATGCCTCATGCGTTACCTATCCGACGGAATGTGAGGAACTCATACGTAGGTATTCGACATACATAATATGGGGAGAAGAGAGAGTCTTTGTAGGCCAAACAGCCAAATACCTTTTGAACAAACTTGGTATTAGGACACAATCTCACTCTTTCGCTCACTCTCTCTCACTCTCTCTCGCTTCATCCCACCTTCTCTTCCATCATCACGCCTTCTCTCACTTTCACTTTCATTCTCTCTCCCTTTTCCCTCACTCTTACTTTTCTCAAAGAAAGGAAAACCCAAACAAAATTCCACGAATACATCTATCGTTGCATTATTTTATCCCCCAACGCTTTTCCCTGAACAAAATATACAAGAAAAAATACTTTTTCCACCATACATCTCCTTCTCCAATTCTCTACAGTTTCCCTCATCTAGATCTACTTCTTTTGAGTGAAAATACAGCATCTTTAACAAGAAGTATTCTTGGAAATTCAAAGCTATCTCAGCAGTTTTCCAAGAAGCGTTTTTGTGAGTTTTCAGTAAATTTTTGGTCCAATTATTATTTTCTTCTCATCTTTCATTGGAGCATACTTCTGATACTCATATATTTATATTTCATAAGAATATGTACCTCTATACTAATAATAATATACACCGATGCGAAGAATGATCCTCAGAATGAATTGAAATCTCTGCTTTGAATACTGTTGAAAGCTTAATATCAACTCAATCTCAACTGAAGAGGAATTTTATATTTTTTGAATGTTCCTATAGCAATGTTCCTATACCTTCGACAAGAGTTCTTTTATTTTGTAACAGTCAATTGATTACCATAATATGCAGAACTCTTTGTAGAAGAATTATTAACACAGTTGATAAATGGAAGATGTTTCTCATCGTATAATGAGCAAGAAAATATTGTGGTAGGCTAGTAATCATATTACTGTGAATGGGAAAATTTTGTCAAAAAGATTTTGTCAAATCACTGATTTGAATGACAAAAATCATTGGTTTGACTACATCTTGTCTTTTCTTTTGATAAGCGAGAGAAGCTTCATACAATATGACTAAACTCTTACAAAAACTGGAGTGGAATTGAATATTTCTTCAAATTATTTCTATAGCAATACGCTTATCTCATTTTGTAACTGATTATCATAATATACAGAACTCGTTCTATAGAAATGATTACCAAAATGAATATTAAGAACAATTTTATCATCGTACCTTAAGCATGACAAGCTTCACACTACTTTGATTAATATGAAATTAAATTGAAGAAAATGAATATTAGTAACAATTTTACAACATTTTACAACAATCGTACAACGAGCATGATGAGATTCATTAAAAATGACTCTTTTCTAACAGAAAACATTTGTCAAGGTTAATTGAAATTTTTTTCTAAAAAGACGCTTCCCATCATTCAAGAAATCTCATTACTCATTATCATTATGAATATTAGGAACAATTTTATTATTACATTGAATTTATGATTACATTATTTTATGATATCGTACATTAAGAAGAACAAGTTTCACACGAGATTACTACTCTTACAAAAAAAGTTTTTCAAATTTCTTTTTTACCATCACGCTCCTTATTATTCAAGAAATCTCATCAGTCAAGATTATCGACTGACAAAAACTCCTTTAAAAACATCTCCAATCGATCATCAACACGTTTTTTCTTTTAAACCACGCGTCATCCGCAAGGCTTTGTCAACACATCAACGGGGATATCAGGGGTCAGATGGTTTCGAAAGATGCATTCGATACGGCCCCGAAAATGGTGATCGGCCCTTTGGGACTACCCCTCCCTCTCCTCACCATCACCCCCTACCCTTTGAGATACCCCCTCACCCTCTGGACTACCCCTCACACCATTCAACAAAAGAGAGGGTCACATTAATGAGTCATACACCCCAAAAATTCACATTATTTTCAAAATAGATCCATCATTTACACCCAGCCGTGTAACGAATCGGTGATCTATTACTTACTATGTCACCATAAGCAAATGCCCCCTACTACAGTCTGTCCAAGCAAAGAAGACATCCTGGCAAGATGGGGAAATTACTTCAGCTCGGTTAATATTGGTTCAAAAATTATAAATTTAGTCTCAAATTGTACATCAGAATGTTTCCTACACTTTGAGATCAAATCTACATTTTTAGAAACAATATTAAGCGAGCTGTAGTAATTTTCCCATCTTGCAAGAATGTCTTCTTCGCTTGGACAGACTATACATCCATGTCCTAGCCTTGGGGTAGCCTGTTTATAATTGTCTACTGGGGGTGGTGGACGACATTACTACCCCTAATTCAACACCCCTAACCAAAATCCAACTGGCTTCCTAATCCAGGGTACAAACACAGTTTTATTATTGCAGTATACTATGGTCTGTCCAAGCAAAGAAGGCATTCTGGCAAGATGGGGAAATTAGTCCAGCTCGGTCAATACTGGTTCAAAAAATATAGATTTGATCTCGCATTGTAGGAATCATTCTAATCTACAATTTGAAATTGAATTAATAATTTTTGAATCAATATTGACCGAGCTAGAGTTATTTACCCATCTTGCCAGAGGGTCTTCTTTGCTTGGACAGACTATACCATCATAATATCAAACAGGACAGTGCCTTACTGATAGTTCCTATGTGTCGACATTATGATTAATATGGTCTTAGAAATTTTGTCGTGTGATTCATTCTATCGCCACAAACTATTGTTACAGCGCGCATGCGCCGTGAACTACTTATTGGCATGATATAATTACATGTGGCGCACAATACCCATTATAATACCACACAAACATAATGAAAAGTACACAATGGAGATAGTGTGTTGTAGATTTACAATGTTATACAACCCCACACATACACACAAATACAATGTACGGCACTAACACACAAATGAAAAAATACAAAAACACACCCCTATACGCACACAATATTAATCGTTTCTCAGTAACGTGTGAAAATCTACACGCCTGAAAAAAACTAAAAGATAGAAAAGAAAGAAAGGGGGTACACATTGAATTGAAACATGTTTTACCCCTGTTACATACAAAACAAATTTTTCTTCCATTGAAAAAATATTATTGATGTCATAAAGACATCAACCCTTCCAGCACATCCCTTCTATGTAGTACTTATAATGTTATTATTCGAGCTCGATCACTTTGAAATTTGATTATCTTCTATTGTATGGAGATAATAAATAGCCTATTGTGATAACGTGTCAGGGAAGATATGATACTCATGTGTTTGGTTATTATTATGATGGTTCAATGGAAGAAGGGTTGTGTATGCTGTATTACTATTATAGTTACATGAATTGGAATATAATAATGCAGGGTCAATCTGCAAATTTACATTATTTCACAACGGTCAGTCCAGAGAAAATTATACTTGAATAGACATAAATCCACAATCGGAATACGTTGTATTTTCTATCGAATGTGTACAGAAGTTACATCTATTCAAATAGAGAGATTTGGTGATGAGACTGTGGTTACAAGAATAATGTTGAGTTACTGAAAATAAAAATCATTTTTCGACGTATCCCTCTTCAGCATCAATTGCAATTTTAATTTAATTTGTAGGGTGGATAGGTTTCTTTAATTATTTCATAAATATAGCCTATATTCAAATTACCAAGATTCGAAGATCCACGATATACATAGTATGCACACCATTGTAAATTACTAAACGTAGCCTATAGCTTACCACATAACATTGATTACATCAAAATATATATAAAAATATAAATTATATAATATAAATGTTAAAATATACATCAATATTAATCAAATATAAATCAAGATATACATGGAGATTCAACAATTAAGAGCTATGAACCTGGGAGTATACTAAAGAGCTAACAATCAAGTTTCACTGAATTTTGGTGTGGTTCGTTCGAAAAACTTCTTCTAAAATCCAGGTAAATCACACATTACTCAGCTCACATAATACAAGCCTCCCCTTCCCTTTGAATAACGGCCAAATGTACTCTTTCCTGCATTCAAATCACACAAAGACCTGCTACAATAACATGAAAACATAACAACCTACTATCAGCATCATTTCCTATCTGTGAATCCCATCAACCGGTAGTAGAGAAGGAGTAAGCACAGAAGAGTTTGTTAGAGAAAGACAGAGAGAGATAGAGAGAGTGAAGGAGAGAGAGAGAGAGAGAGAGAGTGACAGAGAAGAGATTATAAGAGAAAGTGCACTGTATGAGAATGCTAAATCCAACCAGGAAACATATATTGCACCATCATAAATTTACCCCCCCTTCACCAATCCCCACCCTAGCTGACCTTGCACTCACTGTGGGGAAAAGTTTCAGGCAAAAAGCTGAGGGGAACACGATCTCTGTATCAAGCAAAGAAGACATTCTGACAAGATGGAAAATGACTCCAGTTCGGCCAATATCAGTTCAACAATTATGAATTTGATCTCAAATTGTAGATCAGAGTGTTTCCAACAATTTGAAACCAAATTAATAATTTTTGAAGAAATATTAAGCGACTTGGAATCATATTCTCATCTTGTCAGCATGTCTTCTTAGCTTGCACAGACTGTACCAAAACAACATGCTCAACTAAAAGTACACCCGCAATTTGCGTACTACCCTTCCCCCCCAACAAGAAATAAATATGGAAAATCCAAAAACTCTACACAAATCACTGGGAAATTCACTCTGCTCCGGGGAAGGATATATGATTTTATTACTCCCCACCCCTCCACCATGTAAATCGGGGTGAGAGGGAGGGAGAGAGAACAATAAAGAAGGGGAAGAGGGGAAATCGAAAAAATGTTTGTAATCGGAATATTGAGTACACAGTTATACGGATATATGAAGAACAGTCATATGTCTCTGACCTTATGATAAGATCACTACAACTCCATCATATATTGCTTTTCAAAATTCCTGCCTAACATAACCATAATTCATTTCCTTCTAAATCCGTTATATCTTTCTCTCTCATTCTGTTCGTATTCCACCTCTCTTACGTTCTTTTTCTCTCTCTTCCGGTAAATCTTTCACTCCCTTTTTGTCCATATTTATTGCATTGTTCCACAGGGATACATTATTATGGAATATCCCCCAATGAAAGATGCATTCGGAATATACGTATGGAATATACATTGAAAATAACACAGGTATCCTGATATTATGTTTTGATATACTTGATAGGTATAAACTGTCAAAGCAAAGAAGACCCTCTGGAAAGATGAGAAAATGACCCCAGCTCGGTCAATAGTGGTTGAAAAATTATTGATTTGGTATTAAATTGTAGATTAGAAAGTCTCCCACAATTGAGACAACATCAATAATTTTTGAACCAATATTGATCGAGCTGGAGTCATTCTCTCATCTTGCCAGAGGGTATTCTTTGCTTGGATTGACTATATCATTTTTTCCATGGAAATATATAACTGCGATTGAATCTATTATAAAGATTTGTACATGTACCTGATTGGTACTCATGTATTCGTGATTGATCTCCTAAGATGATAATAATACTATGAAAGACAATCAACAAAAAAAAAGAAAAATTAAACCAAGGTGAATTAACGTCAGAGGTCAGAAGAGAGTAGCTTTATTTCTCAGCCAATAGGAAAGCGTTAGAAACATGGCTGACAGACTGACCAATGGCATCACACGGAAAAAATAAGTAATGGCGGACTATACGGAACTACTACGAGAGTATTGACAGTTATTTCGAAACCAATAATTTACGAATCACTGTACACAATACGTATTATATACGTGATTATATATATAAATTGTGATTATATACGATAATAATCACAATACGTATTGTATTGTGTATACGTATATAGCTCAATTGCCTTTCATTATGATACGATCAATGATATAAAAATTATAATTTGATAAATGATGCAACAACCATAATTCAATGTGATACAAGACTATTCATATTTCGAATTCATAAGAAGAGATACTCTGAATTTCATTCACTTGATGCGTCTATAATACTGGCCACTCATCTATCTGGTTAAGGTTTCTTACTTGTATTTATTAATGAATGAATATAAATAAATAAACGAATAAATGGTCAAATACAATGAAGACGAACATGAACAAATTAAATCGTAAATCACCAATCAATATTAACTAATCTTGAACACTTTAACTCAACTTACCCTATCAATCAAACAGATTATCATAATCACAGTTAAACCATTGCCATCACTTATCCTAAACCGAAATCTTGAGGTTGTTGCCCAGGGGAATTGGAGCTTTAGAAATAGGCCTGTCCCTAATCTAATTTCTGAAAGCATTAATGATTCATACAATACAGCTAGGTATTGCTTCCCGTGTCTTGGGAGATCGTTCCGATAGTGAAAAGAGATATTCTCCACCTATTTGGAGTATTTTCACGCAGTGTTTACTTATTTGTATCACAATCATTCTCTCTCACTCTCTCAGTTATTTGTTTGTCAGTCAATTTTTGATTTCTTACTTTTTACTTCTTTTTCTCTCAATCTTCTCTTCTTTGTTTACTTCTCTGCTCTTCCCCCATTTTCTTCTTCTTCTTCCTTCTTCTTTCATTCAAGGTGAAGGCTTTTGCCTGTTCCGACATGAACAATGCATCGTACATATATATTTAGGTACTGGGAGAAAAATGAAAATAATGAACAGCAATGAACGGTTATAATTAATGACTTGATGCATGAATAATGTATAAAATTTTATATCAAAATTATAATTCTATTCATATATCTTATCCACAATTCTCTTCCACTTCTTGTCCTTTTTCTCCTCCTCATCCTTCTCCCCTTTTTTCAGTCAAATTATTTTGTTCCCTATTTCTCGCTAAATTCTCTTCAACTACCTCATCTACCTACTCGTAATTTACCTATCTACCTCACCTACCTATTCATCTACCTCATCTAGAATTACATCATTCAAGATAATATTGAAGTATATTTATAGTAGACGCTTCATCTTTGCAAATGTTATCTGCTTTTTTTCTAAATATAAACAGACATTAAATAATGACACAAAACCTTTCCCAGTTTGGAAAAAGTGCTACCAATGCACATGAAAATAGTAAATATTGGCCTTAAATAGTCAGTATGGAGTACAGTATCAATTTGTGTATCTTCTTGAAAATATCTTATTCAATCATTCATTAAAGTGATCATAAAAAAACACATATGTAATTGAAAATGGATTGGGAGAAAAGAAACCGTTTCTTTTTTTATTGTAATTAATTTAAGGTAAAACGAGATTATGCTAGCACAACACTTCTCAAACACATAGATTTAGAGAAAACAGAATTGAGAGTGTGGACACACAATAAAGAGCAAAAAGTAGAGAAAAAAGAAGTAACGCAGTCGTGACTTTAATGTAAAGAGGAAGAAATCTAGAAAAACATGGTATCAAGATATGAACCCACAGGAGGGTTGTAAAAGCAATTAAATTAACCCCCATCACGGTTGCCAGACTTGGAAGGGTCTGGATTTGTTTATGGACTGTCTTGAGAATGGACATATAGTCTGTCCAAGCAAAGAAGACATTATGGCAAGACAGGAGAATGACTCCAGCTCGGTCAGTATTGGTTCAAAATTTATAAATTTGGCCTCAAATTGTAGGAAACATTCTGCTTCAAAGTTTGAGACCAAATTTATAATTTTTGAACCAATATTGTTCGAGCTGGAGTCATTTTCCGATCGTGCCAGAATGCCTTCTTTGCTTGGACAGACTATACTTCAATGGTCACGGCCTGTCTGTGTATTAGGCATGTCCATTATTTTCCCGCGACGGTCAGCTGAAGGCGGACAAACAGATTAACGTAAACTGCTCCCCTGGTGGCCTTTTACGGTACTAAGTGGCCACTACTTTTTTCCAACGCCTGCCAAATACAGTACAACGTACAACAGCTTTTAGTTGGTGGAGAGGTGGTGTGATAGGTCAGGCAGGGCTTCAATAGGGTTCTAGGGAAGACGGAAGAAATGTTAGCATCCTAGAAAAGAAGTTTCATGCTTTTTTAATTGCTCTGGGGTTTTTTGAATGCAACAGTTCGAAGGAAACCTGAATGCGTTAGTTTATTTGGTTCGCGTTAATCTGAACAGTTTGTAGATTCTAGGGATTCATCTGAATCAAAGATTGACGTGGGGCCTACTTATTGATAATGTTTGCTGTAAGTCAAGTCAGATATAGAATATGTTAGAATATGATCCACAACATTACCTAAAAATGAGCTTTCTTTCCTGGTATGTTTTCGTATGGTTTATCATTTTGGGGTTGTGCTACCAATGCACATGAAGAGCTGGTTCTCTAAAAAAGGCATTGAGAGTTATTCACAATGCCAATCATTTACAACACTGTAAACCAATTTTTATAGAAAATAAAATAATGACCACCTATAGCTCAATGTTTGTTTCCAAACATAGCTTCGAGTTTTGTTCACTTATATTAATTATTAGAGAAATTGATAATTAGGCCTATAAATCAAAGTCTATTATTACTGTCAAAGTTTCATGGGTGGTTATCAAACTCCGATCCCTCCTTCATTCAGTTCCAAACTCAAACGAAGAGAAGACAAGAAGAGGGAGGAGAAAGGAGAAGGAGAAGAAGAAGAAGAAGAAGAAGAAGAAGAGAAGGAGAAGAAAAAGGAAGAAGAAGGTGAAGAAGAAATAAGAAGGAGAAGAAGAGAAAAATAATAAGGAAACCAAGAAGAAGAGAGAATACGAGGAAAGAAACTATGAAGAATAGTGTAAGAACTACTTTCGCATCTAGGAAGGCTGCAAGCGTTCAAGCACAAGGTTACCAACAAGAAGAAAAGAGAGTTCAAGCTTAGAAACTGGAGCTTGAGCTCGGTTAACGGGTTGTAGCGGGGAGGGGGAGGAGGGGGCAATGTGCTACAAGGACCAATCCCATCTCCTCTTTGAGAAATTACACGCATCGCCTATCAAAGGTCTGTGTTTCATCAGAGTATCGGTCTTGTCTTGCTTTTCACCTCCTCCTCCTCCTCCTCCTCCTCCTCCTCCTCCTCTTCTTCTTCTTCCTCCTAAGTTTTCACAACCTGTCCTCCTTAACAACCTCCTCCTCCTCCTCAAGTCTCTTCTTCTTTGCCCTCTTATGTTCACCTTGTCTCAGTCACCTTAGAAAAACTAGTTTTTTTCCTCAAATTTTACCCCAATTTCACCCCTCAAGAACTTCATCATCAAAACATCTCATTAATTCATTGGCGAACAATAATTCATTATTAGAACGTTTTGTTATCATCTCACCTCAATACGTCTAATAATAATCGCGATGATTCTTTCAGTATAATGAAATCAGTATGTTATATAAAAATATATATATTTTTCATTAAATTACAGATATTGTATTCGTATGCATTCATTTGTTTCGAGGGAATACAATAATTAATGGATAAAACACAGACAATTAGAAGGAAGTAAGAGAAAGGCGAAAAAATTAAAAAATAAAAGAATGCTAAAAATACTACAAAAAGGGAATAGCTAACGAGAATACCATGAACCAAGGGGAAGAGAGCTTAATAAACGACTGCAGTGAGTTGGATCGCTTGCATAAACAGTACCTATCAATTGTGTAGAGCTAGTCATGAATCGTAGGTCCCCGAGCAATCATTGTACTCCTCTGTTGCTAATATCCCACCCTTACCCTGCAAAGCCCCCTCACCCACTTCTGACCATTATAACAGGGCTGAAAACATTACCAGCAGTCTCCATTTAGACACTGCTTTGGACAACACATGTATTACAACTAATGTTTAATGCAAGCATTTTGTCACTGATCTTTGGAGATTTTGTGATCTGAAAACACAATCGATGATTTTGTAAAATCTACATTATTGATTGCATTATTCCTTATTGATTCTAATTATAATCTAGTGATTCCTTATTGAATCTAATTATAATCTAGTGATTATTAGATTATTATTTTGGTATAATTAAGTATAATCATATGGAGTGTTATCGATGAATTTTGACAACAAGATGTGGACTCCGGTAAATTTGTTTTCTAGTACAAAATTATGTCAATTTGAATAGAAATTTGTCTATTTTTTTTACTATGAACTTCATAATTTTCAATAATATTATGTTCTCTTGGAATGGGAAACTTTGGCAGGAGAAAATACATTTTTATATATAACCTGAGAATATTGACCATTTATCAAATCCTAAATCATGAATTTTTGAGTTTTGGTTGATAGACTGTTTTTCCGTTCCTAATGAATTTTATTGTATGTATAATTGTATGAATAGAACGAATAGACAAATGAACATATGAATATGAATAGATCTAATATATATAGTATGTAATAGAACAAATGAATAAACAAAGAACAAATGAATAAAATATTTAGAATTTGTTTAGTGTTTGTTTGTTTGACTCAAACAAGATACAAGTATCATATCCTTCATTTGAACTGTCTTGGAAAAACTTGAGAACTGAAATTTCGGGAATTCCATACTATCTCGTAGACCTTTCTATTAAATAATGTATCCCACACATTGATGAATTATGAATAAATCTACTTCTCTACTAGTTCAAAGTATCACACGAGTACGAAAAAACCTAATCAAATCAAAATGCTTATCGAAAATGACTCACTCCTTACTCATAAATCAAGCGCATTTCGACACCATCAATATACACGTTGTTATTATTACTCCAACCCTAGGAACCTGTTGTTATGTTTCACTGAACTCTGTCCAACAGAAGGGTTGCTACTGTTCCCGATTTCATTATCTCGATGCAGTTTCTTTCAGCGTTCAATGTAGCGTAAGAATTGAATTTACAACATGTTCGATATTACGAGAGACAGAGAAAGAGATAGATTTGGAGAAAGAAAGAGTAGAAGAAAAAGGATAAGAAAGACTCAATGGGAGAGAGAAAGAGATATTGACAGGGAGAAAGAGTTGAAAGAAGAGGAAGAGAGATAGAAGAAGAGAGAGAAGTTGTGTGTGTGTGTGTGTGTGTGTGAGAGAGAGAGAGAAAGAGATAGAGGGTGAAAAGAGTGAGAGAGAGAGTGAGAAAGGAGAGAAAAGGAGAGAGAAGAGAAAGAGAGAGAGAGAGAGAGAGAGAGAGAGGGAGGGAGGAAGAGGGTGTGATAGACATAGAGTTTCATATAAACAGTTTGTGAGCTACAGGGAAGTAGTAGTGTTGAGTTGACCCATTTTTTAGAAGATTGCTGTAATGTATAAGAGGACATACACCCCAAACAATGTCGAATTGTGCCCTAGAAAACGAAAGAAAGGGTAGAAGGAAGATGGAAGAAGAAGAAAAACGAGGAGGGAACAATGATTAGAGAAAAAAAAGCAGACGAAATTGTGTTCTACTATATGCGATGGATAAAATATTGGAGGAAGAAAGGGAAGAAGAAAGATTGAGTGAGAAAGTGTGGAAGGGAAAAAGAAATAGAAAGGGAGGAGAATGAGGAGGAGATGAGAAAAAGAAAGATTGATGAAAAAGATGAGGAAAATATACTTTCAAATAATTTAGTAGGTCGAGGTTTATATAAAGAAGAGGAAGAAAAAACATGAACGAATTCAAGATATTTTTAAATTTGAAAAGTTTGGTGATGAACTTAGTGACTGAGAAATTTATAAAATTCAAGAATATCCATGAATCAAATAATTTTAGATCGGAGACAGCAGGAGGGAGAAGAGCAAACGCAAGAAAAATGTATTGAATAGGGTAGAATAACAAGAGAAAAACATAGTATCAAGAACAGTGAAGAGAAGAATAATACGGAAATATCTAGTTCTCACAGCATTCTATCAAATAATAAAACTAACAGAAGAATGAGGAAATGAAGAGAAAGAAGAAGAAGAAAAGAAGAAGAGGAAGAAGGAGAAGAAAAATAAGAAGAAGGAAAAGAGGAAAATAACATCCCATTTTCAGCAGAGAGGTCAGTACACTAATACTATTTTCATAAATATGGAACGATTGCGTTCTTCAACAACAGTGAGATAATAAAATGGGACAAAGGAGATAAAAATAAAAAGAATAGAGAAGGAAGAAAACCATACTGGAGAAAGAAAGAGAAGTACTTGAACAAATATAGGACAATTGAACTGTCCAATAACATTTAGAGATGAAAATAGGGCAAGGGAAGAAAGAAAAATTAAATTAGAAGAAATAGAAAAAGAAAGATAGTAGAAAACTACTAGCATTTAGAGAATAAAATAGGGCGAAGAGATAGAACAAAAAGAAGAGAAAAATGGAGGAAAAGTAGAAGAAGAAGAAAAGGAAGAAAAAAGAAGAGGAGGAGGAGGAGGAGGAGAAGGAGATGAAGTAGATGAAGAAGAAGAAGAAAGAAGAAGAAAAGAAGAAGAAAAAAAAAGAAAAAGGAAGAAAAAGAGGAAGAAATGGAAGAAGAATAGAACACGATGGAAAAAAGAAAAATACTACTATGTGTAGTGTACACATAATATAGGACGATTGCATTGTCCGACAGAAGCGAAATAGGACAGAGAAAGAAAAATAATGTAAGAAAATCGTGGAATAAAAGGAAAAATAAGAAGAAAACTGTCGCTACGTGGACGATTGGATGTAGCCCCCACATCTGTAGAAATAACAATCCATTCATTGTAAACGGGGCTCTACAGAGAATTTTCCAAACATTCCTGAACGTCTCACAATTTTCTACACTGTTGCCCATTAATAACTCTCTACTCCTTTTCTTTCTTCATCTTCTTCAACATGAATGGGTGTTGATAGTTTCGAAAATTGTTCCTCTCCAGACATCGGTTAATTATTTAAATTAAGTTTCTAGACGATAAAAGAGTAAAAATAGATAGAAATAGGTAAAAACAAAATTCCAACCTGACGGACAAGACCCAAAGCAAATAAATAGAATGGAGGAAGGATGAGGAGGAGATGAGAAGGAGAAGAAATGGGGAAAAAGGAGAACCAAGGAATGAAGGATTTTCATTGATAGGAATAATTTTCAGGCATATGTGATAGATCGATTATGCAAAATTCTAGAAGATATGAAGCATTGGATAATCATTACTAGAATAATAATTAATAATTCAGTGGAATAGATTGAAATAACAGATAAATATACACACCAATTCAATACAATTTGATGAGGAAAGTGATTACTAGTTAGTTGATAACATCATGATATTGATAGAAAATATGGACTCTACTTACAAGTTGATAATAACTGAAGGCTATGATTGATGATAAGTAAATTATTATAATTTGAATGTTGAGTTTTGAGTGGAGCTGAGATTAATCATTGGCATAATTGTACATTTCAATTTATATAAACTGTGGAAAAACTCACGAGCTTAGTACCACCACCAATTGATTTCCCTGATGCGAACTTGAGTGCTTACCTGAAAGTAAAGAGAGAATTATTAGAATTTTAACAATAATATTTAAAAAATGACTAGTGAATAATATATTTCAAGCACATTAATACAACAATTAACCGAAAATAAATCTAGCAATGGAATTTGAAACGATCATAAAACGTCTTTACTATTATAAGACGTTCACAACTATAGGGCTTCTAGAATTATTAGAATTACAACAAGAATATTGAATAAATAACTATGGATTGGTAATTGAATAATCAATTCTCAACACAATAATTGAATAATTGACAAAACAACAATTTAGCAATGAAATTCTACACCATGATAAGATATCTGAACCCTTATTACTATGTTCTCATCAAATTTCATTCATTTATTAGAAAAACACAATAAACTTATGATCTAATCCACCATTATTCTATCATAACCACTTCCAACAATTCATCTCATACAAATTACACATTTTCCATCGCATAATCCATTGATACTCATTTAATTGATTGAATGCATTTGTAGTCAACACAACAACAACATTATTCAGATCCCCATTCACAAGCATCCCCCATATAGTCTGTCCAAGCATAGAATACCCTTTGGCAAGATGGGAGAATGACTTAAGCTCGGTCAATAATTGGTTCAGAAATTATCAATTTGATCTCAAATTGTAGGAAACATTCTGATCTACAATTTAAGACCAAATCGATATTTTTTGAATCAATATTGACCGAGCTGGAGTCATCTTCTCATCTTGCCAGAGGGTCTTCTTTGCTTGGACAGACTATACCTTTGTGTCCCACGGTTTAATTAGATCCAATGCATGTTAAGTCCTATGGCTGCATTGGTGTGACATTATTTGCATTTTGTGTCATAGCTTCAGGTGATACGTTGCGGATTTTATTGAAACTAGAAGGGGGGGATTTTCATGGAAACTATAGTCTGTCCAAGCAAAGAAGGCATTCTGGCAAGATGGAAAAATGACGCCAGCTCGGTTAGTATTTGTTCAAAAATTTTAAATCTAGTCTCAAGTTCTAGGAAACATTATGATCTACAATTCAAGATTGAATTTACAATTTTTCAAACCAATATTTACCGAACTAGAGTTATTTTCCCAACTAGCCAGAATGTCTTCTTTGCTTGCACAGACTGTATAAAGGGGATTGCAAGCGAGGAAAGATTATGTTTATAACGTGAGTGGGGGAGAGGGAAAGTAGGGGGTTGAGTAAGGGGTAAAAGTGGTGGGGGGAATTGGAAATTTTCACTTCAATATCCGTGTGAGTATGTGTGTGAAATTTTGTTATGAAAATTTCCACCTAATGTGATTTGTTCTTCAATCAGTGACGCGCTGAGCGTTTGCAGAGCTGAAATTGTGTCACTCTAAAGTTTGTGACGGGTTGGATTATTTTGGAATTAACTTTGTATCCGCCTTTCTCATTCCTCTTTCCCTCCGTTCTTCTCTTATTCTCCGTCTCTTTCTTCATCACCATCATAATCCTTTTTCCTTATTCTTCCTCTCTTCTTACCTTTCCTTCTCCAGTCCTACTAATCCTTCATTTCTTCAACTCCATTCTCTTTCTATAAAACTACCACCTCTTTTTCTTGTCCGTTCCCCGTTTCTTTAGTTTTATTAGTTTCCTGCCTTCTCCTTCAGTTTCTCAATTTTCTCAGCTTTGAACTATTAAATAACTGTAGTTTTATCTACAGTTTATCTGTAGTTTTATCCATTGAATCTGATAGAATAATCTTTTGATTTCAATACTTCTGATTTCCAATTTTGGATTTTTGTTTCCAATATCCAATTATTAAAAATCAACATTAAGTTCCCATAAACGTTCTTGTGTGAAGTGCTACGAAAATACGAGTACATAACCTTGTTTGACTTAGCTATTATTCATTTAAATATCAATCAAAATATATAAGATGATAAAATTGATATAAGATGTCTTGATCATTAGTCAGTGATTTCAACTAGTGTGGGTATTGATTCCTGTCAGATGGATTAAAGCTATTCCCAGACCATTATTCTAATGAAAATCGTGTTGGAGATAACAAGGGTTCTTTCTTGTCAATGTTTGTTCGTCATTGGATAAATAAATAAAGCATAAGCTAATAATTATTATTTTCACAAATAGCTTGAAGTAAAACAGAAATATTTGATTATTGCAACTTGGCCCGCTTAGCTGATGTAATGCTTATTTATAGCATAATGTAATCAATATTATATATAATGTAATCAATATTATTTATAATGTAATCAATCATGTCACACAATTAAGGTAGCTGCATTTTCTAACCGAGATATCACATACTCCCTCTGGAATCCTCACTCGACTTATGTATAAATAGATAATTCCATTTGAAGTTTCAGCCTTAAACTTTGAACTTTGGGCTATTTCATAAAATGATAAATAAAATGAAAAAATCAAATACCCTTATTTTTGTGAATAATAATACTTTTCAAGTTTTAAAAATAGGGTATTTGATGTTTTCATTTTATTTATTAATTAACAACAAGACCTTAGAACCTCCTACACATTCATCCAAATCTCTATATGCTTTACCTACAAAGAATTAAGCTTCAAATAAATCTTTCAACTTCAAATACACTTGCGTTTCTTAATCATAATCCCAGCTCTACTCCCAGAAAACACACAGAACTTTTTTTAAATCTCTACTCCCTACCTAAATCTTCTACTAGATGGATTAGGATCAAACGCCTAAAAATCTTTCAATTGTGAAGACAGTTCATTCAAAATCTCACCTCTACCTTCTGAAATTCAACTCAAAATCCAAGCGGCTCTAAAATCGTATCCAGCTCCTTTCCATCTCTGATAACGAGACAAACATGAATATTCAGATTTTTAATAAGGAATTTACCAGAGGCAAGTCTCCATACTCTGCTGAGTAAAGGTGACGAAGGCCAAATCTAAAACTTTTCCATTTTTTCTCTTTTCTGGGAGAAAGCCCCTGTCTACCGCAGCTGACTACAGGCTTACGAGATGGATTCTGATTATTATTTTTGATTATTCATAAACTATTTGCATACAAATTTATGCTAAATTCGCGCTGAAATCCAATCTCCTTCGTTGAGGCCGACTTTTTCATCAATTAGAAGCTTTTAAAAGTTGGATTATAAAGTGGATAATATATACGGCTGCCGAGGAAGCAAGGCATTGTCATTTCTTTAATCCAATTTCCGCTTCTCTTTGTTCCTTCTTCCCCTCAGCTCATTTTTTCTTTTGATTTCGTAGAACTTTCCTTGAATTTCCGTTCTCTCTGACTCATAGAACTCGATTCCTCATAGAATATTACATAGAAATCTTATGAGAAGATATTGCGATGATATGACAAGATATTGTAGTATAGTTCTGCCAAGCACAGAAGAGCCTTTGGCAACATGGCTGCCATTCACTGCTGCCAGTAGTCGAAATCAAAATTGTTCCAACATAACCAAATTTAGGAAGAAATAGTACAGACTTTGTACTTTTCAGTTAAAATTTCAGTTTTGCGCATGCGTAGTTACACTCTAACTTCCCTTCGCCATCTTGCAAAAGGCTCTTCTGTGCTTGGCAGAACTATACCCGTAGATTTTTACTGGATAATGAGTCTAATGAAACCAAAGAATGTTGAAACAAATGATTTAAGGGTACTGTTATGTTCAATTTTAGTTTTTTTGTTCAACTGTGTTGTATATTGTGAATTATTTTTCTATTGTAAATTATTTTCTGCTCAATTTATTTTTGGTATTCTAATAACGAAACAAACTTTATTATACGGTTATTATTTCTTCAATCAAGCCTACTGTAATTCAAAACATTTCAAAATCTATCTATTAATTTCAATGGTTCGCTATTTTCTCCATAGTATAATTGAAGACAGCCATTACGTGGGAGACAA
Source organism: Sogatella furcifera (assembly GCA_017141385.1). Taxonomy (NCBI): domain Eukaryota; kingdom Metazoa; phylum Arthropoda; class Insecta; order Hemiptera; family Delphacidae; genus Sogatella; species Sogatella furcifera. Next base: position 8,802,261 of record CM029557.1, read on the forward strand.
AATTTGATTGGTCTGGACCAATGGCATTAAATCGCATTTTATCACGTGCTAGAGAAACGTGGAAATTACTTCTTTATTTCTTCTAATGAATCCGTTTCAAATCAAGTCATGATTTTTATTGTGTTTTTATATGTGTTTTTCATTCAATATATTAATTTTGAATAAATAAATAACAATCAACCATACATATTCATCTCTATTTTAATATATTTTCTACAACTATTCTATATACAACTTATTCTATAATCTTTATCAACAAAATCCAATCTATTCATCCGTATTTTTTCAACGTATCCGGACCCTTCCCAAGCCAAACTTCGTGCATCCGGCCACTTGATCCTTATAATTCCCGGCATCTCATCTACAAAAATAAACAATATTTCGTCAAAGCTGTAAAAATTCCAGCCACTTCCCGCCCCATGTTTATCAACCATTTTCTTTTCTATTATTCGCCTCTGTGAATTTGACTCTCACCGCTCCATCCAGAGGACATCTGTGTAAACAGAATGCATCTGTCAAGTCACTGATGTGGGTCTTTTTCTTCCCTTCCTTTCTTCTTCTTCTTATTCTTCTTCTTCTTTTTCTTCTTCTTCATCAAAAGACTCCTCATTGTAATTCGTCAACTATTCTTCTCTTGCTCCATCTCAATCAATCTCGCATTGACATCATCGTTGTAAAGTGTGTATTTTTTCTTTGACCAATTTGGGCCTCAATTTATCTCTGATTGTGTCTCTATCATTTATTCATTTTATTTCCAAACATCTTCCTTTCCCTTTAAATAGACATAACTCTTTAGAAAATTATTTCTATAAACCATAGAAATGGATAATCTAGTTATTTTTGAATAAAAATTCATATTATTCCTACGAGGTCAATTATACATAGGTAGAGATGAAAATGGAATAGATATTGATAATATTGTGAGTCGGAACAGGCATATACCCAACCCTTGAAAGAGGAAAGAAGACTTTTCCGAGCATAACAAGCTATTTATATTATTACTTATAGTTTCTTATTGTGATTACTTATCATTAGCAATACTTCATTATTCCTCAAAAATCCTTATTTCTAATATTGATAATACCATCACACAGTTTACAATAAATTCCATTGGAATAGATATTTATCGATTTATCACAGTAAAAATTCATATTTCCAAAAAATAAAAAATACATCTTCAAACTCAATCACCGAAGGTACAAGTAGACCTGAACCAATCTAATTTCAATCAAACAGGGTTTTTAATTATTGAAAATATTTAGGACACTAATTCCTTCAATAATATTCACGAGAACTCCTTGGGTAAGAAGTTCTATTCTGAAATCATTCTCTAGAACTCCTCGAGAGTATTATTTCGAATAATATCTTTCTACAGTCAATCATTTCTAGATTCCTCCTCAATCCATCTTCCGAACCCTTATCCGTCCACCATTCCTCATCAATTATCTCTTTCAAACCCGTTCTCTATTCACGAAAACAAAATACCAATGCCACTCCTTTCAAAACCCTCTGACTCAGCCCCACTCTACAACACCCCCCAACCATCCAACGGTCAACTGACAAAGACCTTTGTCGAAAGTGCCCTCATCCCTTGTCAACTTGTCGTCCACTTGTAAAAATATCCAACACTTCTCTCTATCACCAGAGCCATCCTCTTGCCTCTAACAATCTTTGTCATTCCTCTCTCTCACTTGATATCCCAAACTTCGCCTTTCCACTTAGATAACTCACATTCCTAATCCATTTCGCAAACCTCGAATTAATATTTGTATAAATTTTTCATTCATTACATTACCGTTTTCCTTGAATTTTTACTAAAAGTTTCCATTTTGCGAAATTATTGAAAAATTTGTTTTACTCATTTGTATCGTAATGTAGAATCTACGCTGTATAATGTTATCTATTTGAATAAATCAATCTAATCTAATCGTATCTCTCTTTGGCTCTTTTATCAGCCACAAGTGAGAAGGAATTCGATGAGAAAATGATAAAAATAGATAAACAAATCAATTTTCCATTAATAGTATTAATAGATTTCATCTCCTCCTTTTGCTTGTCAACAGCTGATGTTGTTAATTAGAATTGACATTTAGAGTAGAACGCATAAAAATAGTTCAATGTAAACTGGAAAAGTAGATTCACCCCACCAATGATGCTTTAGCTATTCCTGAATGATGTTTGTCTCAATCAAATGAGACAAAAAATCCTCCACATCAGCTTACATTAGGTTATATCACGTAAAACAGATGGACGAAACCGCTTAGTCGGCGTCAGGTATGGGAGCAATCGAAACATTGTACATGTACATTCATCAGAGAAGGAGTAAGAATGAAAGTATACTGAAATAATTAAAAAAAAAGAGAATGAGGAAAGTAGAATATCTTATTTAGACAATGAGAGAAAGATAGAGATTATTAAAAGGATAGAGGAGGAATATAAAAAATGATATATTCAGAGAGAGGAGGGAAAAGAGAGGCAAAAATGGGATGAGAGAAGGAGATGAGAGAAAAAGAAGAAAGAAAGAGAGAAGAGAGAGAGAGAGAGAGAGAGAGAGAGAGAGCGAGCAACATGAAGAATCCTTTTAGTGGACCAACACTCACTCTATTTACACGACAAATATTATCTTTCCATATATTCGAATGTAACTCGTTAAGGGACCTGACCCCCCCCCCTGGTTTGACACCCTCCCCCACTCCAAAACACCACACTTTTGTTATCTTTCAAGATGGAATCCCTTTATCCAATTTTAGGGACCAATTCAGGTTCGATTCATATGGTAAAAGCTTCGGCTACCCCCATACAAAAGTTTGGTTTTCGTCGATTGCCCTTTTCATAGAGGATAACATTATTAAGTAGATTTTTCCACTGTTATGATTATCATCATGGTAATCAACGCCCTATTTCTAAATTTTACAAATACTGTAAAAAAAGAAAAATAGAGAGACACACACAGATGTGAATAGATGTAGGGGTGAACCTACAATTGAATGAATAAAAGTAATTTATCAATTTATTGGTGCGTTTTAACCTATGTATTGACGTAGCCCAGTACTGTGTATCACACAGTGTGAGGGTGGCTGCTTAGTGATTAGTTGATCATCAAGTCAAGTTACAAACACTGAGGATTGGTGACCAGTATTTGGCCAGATACACATTGGCGGGGTTGAAAATACTCGTGATAGTCTCCCCGCCATTAAAAGTCATACGAATTTATTTTTTTTCGTAGCACATAGATGGTTAGTAAAATTTCATCTGCGATTAGCCCACTCACTTCCTCTCTTTCTCCACACTTATTCCCTAGTCCCTACAAATTTTATATTTTTATGCCCACTTATGCCTGTACTGTGATGGAAAAAGAGCAATATTATAGAAGGATCACAAACTTAAAAGAGGAGAAGAAGGAGATAACGGGGTGTTGGATGAGAGGGAGAGAAGAGGACAGACAATAGTAGAGGAGAAAGAGGAATATTAGGAGAAAAAGGAGGTAGATAAAGAGGAGGAGGAGGAGGTGAAAGAGGAGGAGGGATGATATATGATCACCATAACATGATTGCTGCTACAGCTGTCTCCATCCATTAGTTACCCCCTCCCCTTCGCCCCTCCCGACAGCTATCTTTTTAAAAAGCGACACTCAACAAATTCACCAAGTCAGGTGTCTGCCCTCACTCCTCTCACCACTCATTTCTCACTCTATTGTACGCGCCACTTGAATTACAAAAGGCTTCAGAAGGCATTTGCAGAATATGCTAGCAGAATTAGACCTACCCTTGATATTCCTTTTTTCAGTAGGTCTACTATCAATGTATGTTAATTTCATATTATCTCATTTATCTTGTCTATTTCATCTTGAAATTATGATTTTGATTTTTATCCATCATTTACTATACCCTTTATATCAAGACTGGGTAAGATTACCTTGTTCATCGGTAATTCAATTAGCTTCTATCAAGTCAATAAATGGATCGATCCTTAATGTACCTAAAGTATTCATCATTTTAGAATATAATCACGTAAATAATATGATATAATAATATTAATTTTAGATATATTTTAAACATAAAATTATTATACACGTAATTTTAAATATAATCATGTAATTATAGCATTACTCACAATCACACTGTTGACTATTTTTCCAATTTTACAATGAACGAAAAAATTATAAATATTGAAAGTACAAAAAACAAACGTTATTCAAGAGTGCCTATCCATATTACCTTGAAACTCATTGAGACATCAAAATCGCAAAGCTCATTTATTATAGTACTATCTGCATGGTTATTATTCCTTTCAAATTTTGAAACTAGAAATTTCCAATATTTAATGTTTGAAACTTTTAATATTGGTAACACATACATTCGAAATATTTGTGGAATGATGGTAATTAAGAAAATAATAATGATATATTTTTTCCACAATAGAGTTTATAATAAGTGCCCATATTCAATGATAACTTTAGTGATTTTCTATTATATTGAAGTCATTTACTGTATTGGAAAATTGAATCTTAATATACACTTATTGTACTTGGATTACAATATCATTATTCAACTCAATATTAAAAGCCCAATAAATTAAGTTTTAGAAGGATTTTCTATGGTCACCCTTAACGAAAAGTAGCCAGCCAATTTGATGTGAAGGGGTGGGTCGCTTTTCATGGCAGTAACAGGATTATCTAGGCTAGCAGTCAAGGCTTGTTTTTCAGTCAAGTACGTTGAACTGTCCAGTCCAGTTATTATCAAAGAGTCGCCAAATGACAGAAAATCGAACCCGAGTCAAGTTGGTGCGTGCAGCTTTGAGCGACGGACATTTGCTACAAGACTGTCTTGTTCTTATAGTTTTCTTTTTCCTCTTATACTTCTTCTGTCTCTTGTTCTTCTTTACCATCTCCTTCTCCTTCCGGTTCTGGTTCGTCTACATCTATTCTTTTCTCTTCTTGTTCTATTTCTCCTTTTTTCGTATTCCTCTTTTTTCCTCCACCTCCTCCTCCTCCTCCCCTTTTTCTTCTTCCTCTTCTTCTCTACTTCTCACTTCTTTTTCTTTTTCTTCTTCTTCTTCTTCTTCTTCTTCATCTTCTTCTTCTTCATCATCTTCTTCATCTTATTCCAATTCTTCTCCTTCTCATTCAATTCTTCTTCTTCTTCTTCTTCTTCTTCTTCTTCTTCTTCTTCTTCTTCTTCTTCTTCTTATTCTTCAACTTCTCATCTTTCTCCTATTCTGTCACCCATTTCCTATAGCCTCACTCATCATTTTCTTATCGACCTCTTCTCTCTCACCCCTCTTCCTTCTCTTCTTTCTCCCCTTTATTCTTATTATCATATTCCTTTCTCGTTTCCTTGTCAATCCCTGTTGCCTTGGGGGCTCGTCAAGTGCGTCAATAATTCAATATTGTCATAAGAAAGTGGATTATTTGAGTTGGTGGTGTTCAAGTGTGTTACATCCATATAACTTGACATTTTCTATATTTGAACTCTTTTAAAGGAGGAATGACCGCTTTTTCATCCATATTTTTTGGAACACAAGCTACGGTAACACAAATCAAGTAGACTTGTCAATTGTGGAACGACTCAACGACTTGATGAATTAATGAATTATTAGTAATAAATGATAATTCTCCAATAAAAAAATCAAAATTATAATAAATAAAAAAATCATGATCACTGCATATACGCGACCGTAGACATCCAGTCCTAATCTATGAAACATTTCTACAGATTAGTTGGTATAATTCAATATTAGTTATCCACCTCACCGAATTAAAAAAAAAACGTTAACTAACTCAAAAACAGAAATTAAAAGACAATTCAAAAAGTTGTAAATAGAGCTACTTTTTTATTATATTATGTCACTTGTGTAACTGTGAAGAGATATTGTGATAGTTATTCATATTAATAATGGAAAGAAAATATATTCAAGAATCGAGACACCGGTTCCAGTTGCTACATCGTAACCAATCTCTGGTCAACTTGTATTTTCATTCAATTACATGAATTAAGATTTGCAATGCCACATAAATGCGTATTATTTATGGTTATTTCGATTTTTATTAAATGCTTTGTGGCATAATTCACAAAACGATATTTGCAAACAAACCCTCTACGATAGACTACTGTGAATTGCAAGCCATTAATTCTCCCTTTACCATTTTCCGAGGGATACCTTTTCCTCATAAGAAATAAGAACAAGACCAAGACAAAGAGAAGACGAAGAGTGAGAGAGAAGGAGCATGGAGAGATATGAGTGAAAAGGTGAAAAAGGTGAGCGAAATAAAATAAGGGGGGATGAAAAGAAAATACTGCACTAAAGAATGAACAAGGCACCTCTGCAGGGTTTTTTGCATACACCTTCTAACCTTTCCCCTCAACCCCTTTTCTCATCCTTCTCTTACTCTTCTTCTTCTTTTTATTTTCCTTCTTTTTCATTCCATAACTTGACGCCTTTCTTTCCGTACCTTTCATTCCCCTTTTATACTTTCGACACTGGTGTCGATTATTTTTCTTTTCTAGCCTCCTTTTTTTTTCTTCTTCTTCTTCTTCTTCTTCTTCTTCTTCTTCTTCTTCTTCTTCTTCTTCTTCTTCTTCTTCTTCTTCTTCAGCTTCCTCCTACACCTTTCAACTCCTTAGCTATTCAATTTTGCACCCTCACACAGGCCATTGTGTTGCTTTCTGGTTGGCACTACAAATTTACATAATAATTCTTCTTTCTCTTTCAAATCCATACGTGTGGCTTCCTCTCTACCTGGCTACTGTCATGTCTTCTTATTTTGTTTCTTTTAAGAAAGGGAGGAGTTCGTCTTCGCCGCCTCCTTACTTCAGCTTTCAATCTCTGTGTGCACAGTTCAATTCCATAACAAGGAGAATGGATGATAAATGTATCAAATGAGCTATCAATCGTATTCTATTACTTATTCAATTCAATCCAACATTATATTTAATAGTGATAAAACATTTATTCTAATGATATTGATGAGGAAAAATCAACTTGATGCTTATAAAATCACAAACTATTTGAATAGTATGCGTTAGTATTACAATCTTTTACCCAGAGCTAATTTTTCAATGTAAGCTATCAGAGTTTCCTGATTGGAATTTAAATGACAGAAGATTTCCCTCATTTGGAATATTGGCTGTCGATACCAAAGATAGTCAGTCGTTTCACGTTTCTGAGGCTGAGGCCGCACTGCCGGTGGGTAGAGCCTGGAGGGTGGAGGGTAGTTGGTAAATCTATAGAACATACACACCATCTACAGTAATACATCGTATGAATGGTATGTGTTCAGCCGCCATCTTGAAATTCTTAAATATGGACAACATAACCTCAAAAAACAGAATGACGTCATACCATTCATACGATGTATTACTGTGGATGGTGTGTATGTTCTATAGATTTACCAACTACCCTCCACCCTCCAGGCTCTACCCACCGGCAGTGCGGCCTCAGCCTGAAGGACTAGTAATTGTTGGATTACACTCTAACTGATTAACTGCATGTTATTCAGAGGTGTTCTGCGCCGTCACTTGGTTCACTAGCGATTCGTGCCCACGAAATAGCTGGAGTCCTCGTATCTTACACTGCACAGCACTTCACCTGTTTCTTGGGCACGAGCCGCCAGTTACTTGGTTACGAAAGCTAGCTCATGGTTGAAAAGGATCAATATGTGCAAACCACATGGCACCTCTATCCTGGTTGATGATTATTTATGAAACATATGCTGACGTTAATATTAAACTGGCAACCATCTGGTAGGCCAAAGCCCTTCATGGGTTGTTGGAGCCATAGACTTACATACATTTGAAGGACAGTATATTTCCATCTTCTGTTAAGAGCTCAATACAAAATCTCTCACCAATCATATTTTCTCCATTATGTTGAAAATAATATTGATCTCAATAAATTTATTTCTTTTGCTCATAAACAAATATTTCGCTTTCATATGATTTGTGTATCCCTTAGCATGGATAATTTTTCACTGAATTCCATGCACCCTCGCATTACCATCGCACAAATAATACAAAGTTATCTCATTATGAAGCTCTCCAGAACCCCTCGAGTTCAGGCAATATCAGACTCACCCCCCTTCAAAAGCTTCCTTCTCACTCTGGAAACCTACTATACCCCCCTCCATAAAACCTACCTTCTTACTCCAGAAACCTCCTTTATACACCCCTCTCCCCCGAAAACAAGTAGACCACTCTTGATATTACAATCCACCGCCTCTCTAACGACTCTATCGTCTGTGGCAAATTTTCTGTAACCGAAAATCCTTCCCCCCTTTCCACCCCCCCTGAAACTATCGCAAGAAACTGATCTTTGGTACGTGTGTGCCCCCCTTGTTACAACGCCTCCTCTGCAACTTGTGCTGCAACTTGCTGCTGTGAAAGTTTGGAGCCTCCACGCGCGCAACATAACCTAAGTACCGTAGTTGTACACTCCACTAAGCAATGTGAGCTCAGTGATCTCTTGAGATTTCGAGGTTCTGGATTTCTCTCGTGTTCACTAGCTCTCTCTCCCTCTCTCTCACTCTCTCTATTTTATTTACTAGCACTTTGTCTCCCTCTGTCTTGTGGAACTGTGGAACCCTTCATCTTAAATAATTATTATAGAAGAACCTGTTAAAATTATAGAATAATTAGATTTTCTTATCATTATTGCAATATAGAAATTAAGTTCTTAAGAATAAATAAACCTCTTGTAGGAATTGAAACTTAGGAGAGAAAACTACGCCTCCCAATTACAATACATTGCACACTTATCATTATTTCTACAATGTTTTTCCATGGATATTATAAAAAAATTGAATCAGGAAGGAAAAGGTAAAGTATCATGCTCGCTCAAGTGAGTATAATGTTTGAAGCTGAAATATAATTATATTTTTTCCACAGAATTCTAGTGCAATTTTTACCATAATAATGTATGACTCAGAACCTGAGAAGTCATTTTTTTCATTAGAGGACCTAGAAATATAATAAAATCGTTCTCTATGATGGGACTGGGTACTGCTGAAAAGTAAAAAATCACCATGATGTGATTTTTATTCAAGGGATTACGTCTGGCATTTTGGAATTTATTTACTTTTTCCTCTATTCATTTCCCCTTAGTTTTGTTTCGAATATGTTCGTTTGCAAGAGACTGGCTTCTCTCATTAGGTAGGAAAAAAGTTGAATAAAGGCACAAATAAAGAGACAAATCCGCTAGGAAAGTCAACTGAGAAGCTGTCACGCTTTTCAGAGGATAAGCCGAAAGAGAAGAGAAGAAGGGAGGTGGGAGAAGAGAGGAGAAATAGGGGGAAAAGAGGAAAATCCTCTCTGAATAGCATGAATAGGGAAAATAGGGATGTAGGGATTGAAATACCTCGGAAAAGTCGAGACCGGATTTTTCCAGGCATTATCCCTTGGAAGCCCTAGAAAGGGAAAGGGAATAATAAGAAGAAAAAGACAACAAAGAAGAACAACATACCTAATGACGTACTTATTATACAAGGACGCCTACTATATGCCAGTGACGCTTTTCCATTTCCCACTACTTTGTTCTGTGACTTTTCCTAGGGTTTCCACAGACTTGGAAAACTCTCGAACCAATTATCCAATGATATACCTTTACTCTGACATGAATGGAATTTTCCTAGGCTTCCTAACTTGGAAAACCCTTAAACCAATTATCCAATGATAACTCGGTGATGAATGAAGCCCATCAATGAGAGCAGTGGATTAAGAAATATGATGAAAGCCAACTTATTAGGAGTTATAGTGGGAGGATTACTAATTTTAAGGCAAGGTTTCAGTGTGGGTTTCTTTGTGTATTTCAGAAAACTTCTTTAAATATTTCTGGGAAGTTTTGAAGAGATTTAGGAAGTTGAATAGCTTCCTCTTAATTCTATATTCAACGAGCTATTATCACTGATATTGTTATAAGTAAAATGTTATTTTAAAAGATTCATCGGATATTGAAAAACTTTATTTGAATAAGTAGTACACATACTGTAATGAAATATACTGTATTTCCTTTTTGACAATTGCTACTAAGGCCGGTATTACACGATAATAGTTCTATGATCATAATATGGAAAGAGATGAAAATACGAAATCATATTTTCATCTCTTTTCGTATGATCATTAAACTATTATAGTGTAATACCGGCCGGCCTCATCAATTTATATTATTAAAAATAATTTCAATCCCAGTACCCTCAAAAACATTTTTATCTGAGCTCGACATGTTTCGAGAGCAGTTTTGAAGTGTGAATAAATTTATTCACAGTATTAAGATTGATATCTCACTGAATGAAATACATGTAATGGATTATAGATGAAAATAATAAGAAAACACCGATTTTGAACTCCATTTTATGTAGATACAGCACAATTTTATAAAACCGTTGGCTTATTAAATCATTCATATTAGTGTTATTTTACAAGTTTCCAGAGACTCAGTTAACTCAAGTGAACTGTGTAATTAGTTTCATTTTTCATTTTCAAAGCACAGGAATGAAGCCTATAATATTATATGTATTTTACATTAATAGAGTTGATGAATCTGAATCCAACACTTCTTTTTTGAACTCATTTTTTCTCTCTTTTCATCATCTCTTCTCCTATTCCATCCCAATCAGCATAGTTCTTCCCACCGTTACTATCACACCGTCAAAATAATGATACTCTTCCAATTCACCCCCTTCCCTCTTTTCTACTTATTCACCCTCTCATTCCACGAAGTTTCAGTAAAGCACAACTTTTTCCAACCAACACCACTAAGACAGACACCTTTTTTCTCATTTTTCCTCTCTCATTCCTATCGCCGTCGCTATTAGGATGATAATATTACTCCAAAGAATATTCTCTTTCCCACGACTATCTCTTATGTCTGGCTACATCGTTTCTACTCATCAAGACTCTTCTATTTTCTTCTTTCTCTTTCTCATAAACCTCCTCCTCCTCCTCATCCTCTTCTTCATTTCTCCTTTATTCTTATCATCCTTCTCCCCTTCTTCCTCATCGTTCTCCTACTCCGTATTTTCTTCCTTTTTTCCCCCTTCAACCTCATTCTACATTGTACAAAACTTCGTTTTCAAGCCTCATACTTCCTTCAATGGCTGTTCTTCTTCTTCCTCCTATTCTATTTATTCTCCTTTTTTCATCCTCTTCTTCTTTTTCTTCTTCTTCTTTCCTTCCTCATTCCTCTACTACTCCTTCTTCTTTCTCCAATCTGTTTTCTTATTATTTTTCCTCCACTCCTTGAGTTTTTCTTCTTATTTTTTCTCCACTCCTTGTGTTTTTCTTCTCATTTTTCCTCCACTCTTTGTGTTCACCTTTCTATTTCTTCTCCAATCTTCTTGTTTTTCCTTCTTCTTTCCTCTCCACTCATTCTCTTTTCCTCCTCGCTTTCCTCCTTCTTACTCCTCTCTTCTCTTCCAACTCTCCACACCAACCGCTAGTTGAAAATGTTTTTTACTCATTTCCCTCCTCATTCCTCATTCTCCTTCATTCTCCTCTTCACTCTTCTCTTCATTCTCCTCTTAATTCTCCTTCCAATTTTTCTCTTCATTCTACTCTTCATTCTCCTCTTCATTCTTCCACCTCTCTATCCTCCCCACTCACCCATCATCCGCTAGTTGGGAAATATACGTCCATTTTTCTCTCTTAATCTTTTTACCACCGGGCGGTCTTCCCTATAATAATATTCAGCCACTCCTAACTTTCATTTCACGGCTCAGATCTTTCCACCTATAGTAGTTGCCAATGAGACTGGCGGATGTCACACATCTGTAATCAACGCACATCCCTGACAGGACAGTCTTCCAGCGGTCTACAAATGAATATCTATTTTTTAACAACTTTTCCTAAAATAATTGCTCTCGTAGATCGCTTGCTGACTATCCTGAGAGATCTGAGCCTTGATAACAGCCATTCACCATTCGCCACTTTCGTTGGATTCTGCTGTACTAACCGCAAACTTTCATCTTATCCCTTCAACTCTACTCATGATAATGGTAATATCTGTGAGAATTTTCCATTTCTTTCACTTTAATTAGAACATTACTCGTCAGAGCGCATTATTTTCTACAGTCTTTTTCTACGGATAGTGGGGGAAAACGTAAGAGGTGGAAGAGAAGAAGTTGTAGAGAGAGGAACTGAAAGAATGTGATACAAGATGAATGAGGGAGGACATCACGAACAAGAAAGGGGAGGGGTGGGAGAAATTTATGAGAATGGCCGAAAATAGAGTAAAAATGAGAAAACAAATGACAAAAAAAGAGGTGAAAGAATGATAAAGAGTAGTAGAAAAATATGTGAAGAAGAAGCTCTTCTTCTGCATAATTTTTCTACCTTTCTCTTCTTATTCTTCTTCTTCTTCTCCGCTCCATTCTTCTTCTTTTCCTATCTCGACTCTTCATCATCTTTTTCACTGTTCTATTTCACTTTCAATCGTTTTCAATCTTTCGCCTCCTACTTCAAGATTTGCTTTCTCAACTTTTTCTTGCTACTCTTTTGCCTTTTCCGTCATTCTTATCAATATCATCTCCTTCCACTTCCCTTTCCTCTCCTTCTGCTCCACACATTCTAACTTTTCTCATTCTCCTCCATCTCATCTCATTCTATTCTATATTTCGTTCTTCCTAAATTTCTGGTCCTTAACTATCTTCTTCTTCCTTCACTTCTTCTTCTTCTTCTTTTTCTTCTTCTTCTTCTTCTTCTTCTTCTTATTTATCATTGGTTTGATCCTTTCCTACTCGTAATTTCTGTTTATTTCATCAATCATCTATTATTCCAGTCTTCTATTTTTATTCACCAACACCTTCTTATAATTCTTCTTCTTTCTCTTCTTCTTCTTCTTCTTCTTCTTCTTCTTCTTCTTCTTCTTCTTCTCTCCTCTACTTCTTCTCCTTCCTCTTCTTCTTCTTCTTCTTCTTCTTCTTCTTCTTCTTCTTTCTCCACTTTTTCTTCTTCACCCTTCCCTCTTCTTCATCGGCACTCTTTTCCTCTCTACGACTTCTGAGACATAATGCTTGGAAAATCTCATTCTCTCCGTGCCTTCCATCACCTCCTTCTTCCTCCATTCCGCTCTTGAAAGCGAAAGTCGCATATGAATTGAAATTGAAAACCGTCATAACTTCAAGGTTGCCTCTTGAAATCCAACGCATTAGTTTTAGTACTATTACCTGCCGCTAGGAGCATTAAACTTTACTGCCGCACTAACCAGTTACCGTTATCCTCTTTCTAAACCTTGGCACGAAAAATATTCATAATATTCAATTTTATTTCTTCATTTAACTTCTTTCCAAGTCAAAATATCCTAGGTTCTTTCTTTTCTTCCTCTCAAGCCGAAATATTCAAGTTTCTTCCATTTCTTGTTTCATGAAAATAGATGTTGCTGTTGGGAAATGAGCATTATACCTTGGAAAGAATTCTTGTTCATCATCCTAGAAATTCACATTACATCTCATTTTCTCGCTTATTCTTCAATGGAAAGATCTCAAAATATATCATATGAAATGTACAATATCATCACTTGCGATGGAGTTTATCACAATATCAAGGTCATAAAGATTATTTGTCCATTATTAAATCACTTACCTCAATTTATATTGTATATTTTATTTCATGCTAGGCCTAACTCATGCTTCTTTAATCTGATTCATTCATTCCTAAATTTGTTACTTGTGTATTCTTTGGATGTGTATTCTAGGGATAATAAATGGATATGAATTGAAAAAAATTAAAGATTACATTATTCTTCAACCTTTTACTAGCCTGTTATGTGTAGTCTTTTACTTATGAAGACTTTCTACCGATATGCAAAGAAAAGTCGTTTCCTATTCGTAAATACTTGAGTAGGCTTACAGTAACTGCTTATTTGAGGAAAATTGATAAAAGGGCAGTCTTGATATTAAGCCCTTTAATCATTCCAATTGGTAATATTTTGTGGATTTATTTTAATAAACAAAAGTAGAAAAGAAAGATGAAATAAAATAAAATAGGAGTAAAAAACAAGTTTGCTTGAACTTGTACGTAAATTGAAAATTCCAATCAGAAATCATGTTTTAGCTATAAAATTCCAATACAATTCAAAAAGTAATCTCATTGAATTGAATCAATCTCATTAGATTGACGTCTTCTGGTATTATTTTCGTTGTATGAAGACCATAGGATGGAATCATTAATGTTACGGCAGTTCAATTTTATTTCATTCCATACAAACTGAATGAATATAAATATTGTAGAACATCTGTAAATATTGAGATCATATTTACGTATAGTTGGTAAACAAGATCTAATAATAAACACACCCCTACAATAAGCCTTCTTACATCACACACTATCATGACTATCAAGGGAGTAAATACAAACGAGTAACGAGGATAGGTTCAAAGCAAACTTAGCCTCTATCATAGGGAAGTTCATTGACTTTTACAGAACACTAGATAATTCTATTCAATATTGATTATGGTGACAATGTTATCCTTGCACTCACTTTTTCTAACTGGATTCAAAGAAACAATATTAATCAATCATAAGTCGATCCACAGTTTAAACTATAAGATAATAATTCGAAATTAATAGTAGAACAAATTTATGGATAAATAGATGGTAAATAATATTAAATAGGTTTTGGATAAGAGGAACAAAGTAAGTTAGAAATGTAATGAAATTATAACAATATTATTCTGCTGGAATAAGATAGGAACAGGACATTTTCTGGATAGAATAAACAACTATACAACCTGAACAGTATACTCTGTCCAAACAAAGAAGACATTCTGGTAAAGTGGGAAAATGACTCGATCTCGGTCAATATTTATTCAAAATTATACATTTGATTTCAACTTGTAGTTTACAATGTCTTGTACAATTTGGTCACAGATTGTGGAGCAGAATATTTTTTACGAATTTAGACCAATTGAACATAGCTGGAGTCATTTTCACATCTTACCAGAATATCTTCTTTGCTTGGACAGACTATACCGAAACTGGAAATTTGAGAGCGAAAATATTGCAATATTTCTGTCTCTAAAGCACAAAACTCAATTTCACAATTCCCCCAAAAAACCGCCGACAACTGTAGCTTAAAATTCGAATTTCCCGCGTTATGAAATTTGACAACTCTCGTCATTTTTGGGGAAAATGTCATTGTTAATAAATTGGACATTTCAAGAGAGAGAAAAATAGTGAAGAGAGAATGGTAAGTGAAACGAGAGAGAGAAAGAGAGAGAGAGAGGGAGAAAGAGCAGAATGATGGGAAAGAGGTAGAAACAAATAATGAAACGGACTAAAAACCAGCAACGATGTTAAATATTTCATGTAACAGTTGGAGCGAAACTGACCAGAATTATTGAAGCTCACGTGAATAACGTGATCATTTCGCAGTGGTAAATAGTCTGTCCAAGCAAAGAAGACATTCTGGCAATACGGGAAAATGACACCAGCTCGGTCAATATTGGTTTAAAAATTATCAATTTGGTCTAAAATTGTATATCAGAATATCTCCTACAATTTTAGACCAACTTTACGATTTCAGAACCTATATTGACCGAGCTGAAGTCATTTTCTCATCCTGTCAGAAAGTCTTCTTTTCTTGGACGGACTATACACATGACAACTAATCTGTAACTTTGTCACAGTACAGTCAGTCACAACAAAAATTGGATGAAAACTGAAATAATTGAACAATAGTAATAATATTTGCGAATTCACAAATCCAAAGTTTCCAACTTATATTACTGATATTATCCCGGTGAGCGTTCTTCTGTTGTACACGACAATATACGCGAATGGTAGAATAAAATAAGGTGATAAGAACAATAAGAGGAGATTTAGATTCAGATTCATTTACTTTATTTATGTAAATTACAAAAATACATCGGCTCAAATCCTATATTATGCAAATTAAAAATGATACTAATTACATCGCTCGTTTTAATAACTAAGTATGGACTATTGAAGACTATATGAGAACTTACAAGAATGATTGAAATGTAGGATTTAATAATTATGTTAACGGTATTGTAACTGATGCTGTAATTACATAAAAAGGCGGAGTTTGGACATATAAGTGTCCATTCTTGGAGAGGAATGCTCAAGAACATACCTCCCATTAACACTCAACCATGAAAGGAAAAGAAAGAGAGAGAGGAAAAAGAAAGAGAGAAAGGAAAATTAGAGAGAGATAAAAAATATATTAGAAAGTGAATTTGATTGGAATCGAGAATAATTAACTGAATAAAATATATCACGTGATATTAAACTCCTGTTGTAATATTCGAATCATATGTCAATAATTCAAATGCAATAAATGTATGATAACTTGAAACATATAATCGAAAACTCTAAAAAATCATAATTCCTCTATTATTTATTTATTCATTCGACAAATTGCGATAAAGGATTGAAACACAATTATCAAATTCCAAATAGTCTTTTTCCCAAATTTTATTTGAAATATTACGGCTGTTGATGCACTTAACTCCTATTGTTAGTTGCATACATTAATTCTTTCCATTTTGAGGAATCTATAACCAACAGATTCACTTTATGAATAATGAAATACGAGAATACTGAACTACTGAGCTCATAATGAGTTAGCCTAAATTATTATCAGCTTACACAGGAATGGCAAGGATACTACAAAAAAGAAGAGCTGAAAACTGAAATTATACCAGTTTATGAAATAGAAGAATACTCACAATAAGTGGTGGAACACAGTGTATTTGCAGAAGTATTTTCTTACCTGCAAAAAAATAATACATTATTATACAGTGTTTAAAAAGTATTATTGATAGTTAATCAGAATAATATTTCAAGAAATTTATTGTCAAAGGAGGATCGATTCATAAAGGACATCGAAAATTCTTCCTATGACTGAAATAGTCTGCCCAAGCAAAGAAGAAATTCTGGCAAGATGGGAAAATGTCTCCAGATTGATCAATATTGGTTTTAAAATTATGAATTTGGTCTCAAATTATAGGAAACGTTTTAATCTACAATTTAAGATCACATTAATAATTTTCAACCCAATATTGACCAAGTTGGAGTCATTTTCTCATTTCGCCAGAATGTCTCCTTGCTTTGGACAGACTATAACTAGTAGGTATAGCTGAAGCCAAAAGGTAGGTTGTTTTGTATGCTCCTTGTGCGCTCCAACAGCTGATATATTATCAATTAGAGCTGTAATTTAGATAGACGTGGATAATGTATTTTAAATAAGAAGAGACAATAGATGCTTCACATCTGCTGTTGGTTAGTTAGAGCATTGAGTATGAATATAAGTACTATAAATATAAATACTAAAATACTCATAGCCATACTCAATGGTTTTAGTTACATTACGTACAAGATATTGACAATACCACCCAACTTCTTGTCGTCAGCTATACAGTTCGCACAAGCTCAGAAGACACGTGACCATAATAAACTTTACATAGTGACGGCGTTTCTTCTCAGGTTGTGCGAAATTCAATAACAACCGACACATTTTCCAAGAATACTCAATGAACCGAATTCATCTTCAAGATTTCATACATAAACATCATCAACATAATTAATCACAAACATGACTGCTTCCTCTTTATAAACATTTTGGTGAATCGGACAAATTCATCACCGAAGATTTATACGGCAACAGAACATTATTTTGGCAGTTGCTTACAACTGGGGATGTGGACTAATCCATCTTGTTTCACAAACAAGCGCACACATCTGAAATTATGAATTGAAACGTGAAAGTGAACGGAGGGGTAACGAAGGGGAACGAAGAAGACCATCAGGAATAAGAGGGAAGAAGTGAGAGAGAGAGATATGCAGAGGAAAATGATGTAGTGGAGAAGGTGAAGAAGAATAAGAAAATGAGGTGAAGTGAACAAAGATAAGAATTTAGGGAGGAAGTAAGAGAATAATATTTTTCTAAAGAATAAAAAAAAGATGTAACGGATGTCAAAACAAGAACATGGGAAGAAGAAGAAGAAGAAGAAGAAGAAGAAGAAGAAGAAGAAGAAGAAGAAGAAAGAGAGAATGCAAGAGGAGTAATAAAGTACTCCTGTTTCTCGTGAGAGAACGAGAGAAAGATGTATTTATTTCTTTCTAATAAATGGGAAAAGAATGAAATGAAAAAAGATGTGAAGGATGTCAAACCAAGATGTAAAAGAAAAAGAAGAAATAGGAGAGAATGCGAGAGGAGTAAGAAAGTAAAAGAACGAGAGGAAGATGTAGAAGAAGGAGACAGCAGACAAAGAGGAAGAAAGGTAAGTATGAGGAGAAGAATGTGATGGAGAAGAAGAAAAAGAAGGAAGAGGAAGATGATAGAAAGATTTGCAGGAAAAAAGAAAATACAAGAAAGGAAGTAAATTGAACCAACATCAACCACATGGTGAAGAAAGAGAGAATTAACTGGAGGTGAAAAAGGAAATCTAAAAGAAACTAAAAAAAAGTGAGCCAGAAGGTGTATGCGGAATGAATAATAGAAAAAATAAGATGAAGGAGGAGAAGGAAAAAGAGTTAGAAAAGGAGTATGAGGAAGTGGAGAAGAAACAAATTGAACGAATGGAAACCACGTGGAAAGAGAATGAATTTTGAAGGAGAACTGACTCAGCCAGGGGAATACCCACAACTTTGATTGATGATGAAGAAACCTGACATTGGATCTGAAAGGGAAAATGATAAGTGATGCTGAAGTAAAAGATGGAAGAGAAGAAGAAGATTAAGAATAAGAGAGGAATAAAAATATTATTTTATGTTGGGAGCTCAAATGATTCTAGATTAATTTTGAAATAATATTTTGTCTGATAAACACTTGAGGTAGTTATGTAGACACTGCAAGAATCCTTCATACGATTATGATTGATACTAAGAAACAAAATAATTAGGTACAAAATGAATATGAGTAAAACAAAATAATAAAACAATGATGATGAGGTTAAGGAAAGGGCCAATGAAGAGCTGAAGTAACGAAAACAAGAAGGAAATGAAGAACACGGAGATAGATAGCAAATAGCGCAGAAAACGAGAATGAAGCAGAAATGAGAGAAATAAAAGATGAAGAAAGAGAACTTGAGAAACATTTCCACACTTGCAGTAGATTCGAACATGAGCAACACTACCCTGTATGTTTGAATCCTTTGGCTTAGATGTTTTCAGGCATCGTTGAATTGAAGAGTTGACAAGCTGTTCAAGAAATGTTGCTGACAGCGCATCTATCAAATCCTCTCTCTCTCTCTTACTCCTCCACCACCTCTTCCTCTTCCTCCTCCTACCACTCCTCATCCTCATGCTCCTTCACCTTATATCCTCTTCTTCCTCCTCGTCCTCTTACTCCTTCTTCTACTCCTCTGTCAGCTCCTTCTCCTCTACATCCACTCTTCTCCTCCACCAGATCCTCCTTTTTCTCCTTCTCCTCTTCTTCCTCCTCATCCTCCTCCCCCTTCTTACACTCCTCCATCAGCTCCTTATCTTCCACCTTCTTCTATTATTCTCCTTTCCATATTTGCCCGCATATTTAACATACTACTCCTTCTCCTCTTAATTCTACTCCTCCTCAACCTCCTTCAACAACACTCCCTCTTCAAAATAACATCCTCCCTTTAATTGGTGTTATCCTCCTCTGTTTCTTCTTCCTCTTCTTCTTCTTCTTTTTTATTTTTTGTTGTTCTTCTTCCTCTTCTCCATATACTTCATCCTTTTCTCTCTCTTCTTCTCCTTTTTCCTTCTACTCTCATTATTCTTCTTTTTCCGCTTCCTCCAATTCTTCTCCTTCTTTTACTTCTCTTTTTTCTTCTTCTTCTTCTTCCTCCTCTACTTCTTCTTCTTCTTTCTCCTCCTCTACTTCTTCTTCTTCTTCCTCTACTTCTTCTTCTTCCTCTTCTCCACATACTTCTTCCTTTTCTCTCTCTTCTTCTCCTTTTTCCTTCTACTTCTATTATTCTTCTTTTTCCGCTTCCTCCTCTTTTTCTCCTTCTTTCTCTCCATCTTTTCCTCCACTTCCTTCTCACTATTCTCCTCCTCCTTCTTTTTCTTCCTCATTTCCTTTTTCCTCTACTTCTTTTTCTCTTCCTCCCTTTTCCGCCATCTTCTCCACCACCCCTTCCTTCTTCACCAACATTCCCTTTCCAACACCTCATTCTCCCTCCAATGGCTGCCAAACATTCATGCACTTTTCTGTACCTGGCATCTAAGCTAGATAAATGTTGAGTTTGTGCAGCATGCATGCTTGAAGGGGAGTGTTGCTCTGTTGGCGGAAATATCTTTAGACTCCATGAACTACAACTGAAGCTTAATGGAGAAAATAAGTCAAATGTACAATGAATTTCCATTAATTAATTAATAATTTTAATTAATCAATCAATAATTCAGTGTTTTGAAAATAAGCTATCTTGTCTTTTAATTTAATATGAGAATTAGGCTACTCACTATATCGACCGACAGTCAACGTGTTGAGTAAGAATTGTTTTGCAAAAAATAAATCTAAATTTCACTCCTAAACAATAATAATGTATTTTTCAAAAAAACTTCGAATCAGGAGATCGAATAATAATTACGAATTGTAATATTACGCTAGTCATTTAACTTTGATTATCATTTTTCTCCAATTCCAAACCTCATCCCCAAACAATCTTCAAATATATACTATTACTTAACCCACATTTTACCCATGTTAACCAATTTTTACCAAACTCTACAAACCAAATCACATTACCATACCACTCCGCAACTCCTCCCCCTCCCCACCACTAATACCATTAGTTCTAGTCCTTTGTTATTTCAGTAAGGCGACTACACATTAGACAGCCGAGCCGCAAGCGACTTAAATTTTGTGCTTCGCATTTCCGGTGCTTTGAATCCGTTTAGTTCCGGACTTCCGGCACTGTCAAGCGCACACGGCAAAGGTGTTTCCTGCCACCCTGTATACATCGTTAACTGCAACACGTTTCAACGTCAATGAAAGGCGTTTCAACAACGATTGTGTTAACTGAACCAAGTTACGGCCAACTTGATTAAGCTTCCATTTTAACAAATCTAAACTAATTTCAAAGTCAGTAAATTTGTTGTTGAGATTATGAATATGACACTTATGTATGATTTCAATATTAATATAACAAAATGAGAACCTCAACTTATATAGTATTCACCGTGTTACTCCTATTGAGTTAACACGTTCGACGTTTGAGTTAATCGTAACTGCCTTCCAATAAACTCAACAAAATTGGCCTATTCAATGCGTATTCGAGCTGACTGTGGTATGCCAATGTCAACAGAATAATATTGATGTTTTAGTTGACTGGTCAACTATTAATAATAGCCCCGTTACAAAAAACACGATTTTTTTAAAGACAAGGCAATACAACATTGACAGAGAAAATACAAATATGAAGTACTTCGTGAATTATTGTGTATTACACTAACTTGTCAATAACTAGTATATTGAAGTATACCATTGAATTGTGTTTACAAGTTATTTCTAAAATACATTAATAAAATTCTCAGTGCTGATTACTAAGATTTATTTGCGAAAGAGTTACTTCATTTTTATAAATATCTTGATCCATGAATGATACTAGCAGTTTATAAATGGCGGAAGATTAATAGGATTATATATTTACGTGTAATAAATATCAATAAATTTTAAGAAGTCCTGAATTAAATCAAAAGATCTAGGAAAACTCTGACGTCAACAAATTCCAGTTAGCGTTGATGGTTTCCCAGCGCACTTTGACAACTACTTATACAACACACAACGTAAACTGGATAAAGTGCAAAACGTTGATATTTAGCGTGTTTCACGCCATCCAGTTAACTGGATTAGGTGAGCTCCGGCTTACTACGCACACTAAATAGAGGATAGGACTTTCTACACTGGATTTCCTAACTAATTTCACCCACTTCAAGCCTCTGTTTAGCGCTTATTCTATTTGCTACGAATTTTGTACTACATACTACATAATTTTGCCTCAATCTATCCCACCCCTCCACTTCATACTCTTAGGCTAATGGTATCAGCCGCCATCTTGAATTCTTAAATATGGACATTATAACCTCAAAAACAGAATGACGTCATACCATTCATACGATGTATTACTGTGGATGGTGTGTATGTTCTATAGATTTACCAACTACCCTAAAGTAGGCTACTCCTTGTTTTTAGGATATTCTTACACTAGATGAAACAAAACTGAACAAAATGTTCACTCCAAACAAGTTCGACGTTTGAGTAGGTCAAACCAATGAATAATAGTTATAGTGTAGTAGCTTCTAGTGAAGTTGCAAGAATTTTCAGTTTCTAAATTTTCAAAGGTGGCATAACTAAAATTGCATAACCTAAATATTTGGACTTATTATTTAAAATTTGGTAGAGGGACAGTTTTGGGAGAAATCCTGTTGAACCTTCCATTGAATATATGTTGTAACTTGATTATAAATAAATAAACAATATTGGATTATTGATGTGTGTTATTAATACTGTTTTGTGCGTTGTTTACAGCGGAAAATGAAAGTTCTGTTTTCTTACTTATGGCGTGATAGCACCCATTTGGAAAAATATCATTTAAGTCACATTATATTTCCAGGATACAATGAATTAATTTATTTAATCTTCTGAATTATCTATAAATTTTCATAAATCATCTAATCCTGACATCCTATTACACTTGAAATGCTTCACAAACTATACAGACTCCTTTTATAATAATTACACCAATAATATAGTTTTTATTAAATTAATAGGCCTTATAAGAGCTATTTTGTATTTTGATAATAATACAAAATATGTTATGTTTCGAGAATATGAAGATATAACAAAGTACGACACTGGCGGCTCATACCCACGAAACAGGTGAAGTGCCCATATCTTTTACTGTAAAGCACTTCACCTGTTTCGTGGGCACGAGCCGCCAGTGGAGTACGAACAATATAGGTTTATTGAATTCCAATTAACAAAGCATGAAACTTGAAAGTAAGATCTATCAAAACGACTAATATATTACATGTTTTGTTCAGGATTGTAAATATGAGGTAATATACTTTTTTTACCAATATAAGTGATATTTTGTCGCAACATTCAGATTTTAGCATTCATCCCCACATCTCCAGTAATCACACCCCAACATTATCATCCAACCAATGCATAAACATAAAGACACTAATGTGGTCTTCCTGGTGGGTTCCCATTTGAATGTTTTCAGAGCACAACCGCCTCTCTCACACTGATGATGACTGTGCTCTACTGAGATGGAATAAGATGAAAACAGGAACGGAACCAGAAATAGAAGCAAGAATGAAACAAGGAACGTACGTACGTACCCCCATTTTCATGGCTAATGCTGCTTTCAAGATTTTCAACCCTACATCGCGTTCAAGAGCCTTCATCTCACTCCATAACTTCTTCATTCTCTTCTTCTTCTTCTTCTTCTTCTTCTTCTTCTTCTTCTTATTCTTTTCTTCTTCCTCCTCCTCCTCGTCTTCTTCTACTTTCTCGTCCATTTCTCCTTCCTCTTCTTCTTCTACTTCCTCATTTTCTTCTACTTCTTCTTCTTCTCCTATTTCCTTTTTTCTATTTAATCGTAGTGTTTCTTACTCGTCTTTTTATCCATCTTCATTTTCTTTTCCCCCATTTCTTCTTCCTCGTCGCCTTCTTCTCAATTTCCTTTTCCCCATCTTTTTCTTTCTTCTTTTCTTCTACTTCTTCTTCTTCTTCCTCTTCTTCTTCTTCTCCTTTTCCTTCGTCCCTTCTCTTGTTATCTTACTTTTACTCTACTCATTCTCCTCATTCTTCTCCTTCCTCTTCTTTCTTCTTCTCCTCCTCCTTCTCCTTTCTTCTTCCTCTTCTTCTTCTTCTTCTTCTTCTTCTTCTCTCTTTTTGCTCAGCCTACCATTAAGTCCTCGTGACAACCGCAAATGATTGATGTCTTCTTGCCTCCTCCTTTCACCATCTTCTCCTCCTCCTACTCCTTCT
Organism: Sogatella furcifera; assembly: GCA_017141385.1. Lineage (NCBI taxonomy): Eukaryota > Metazoa > Arthropoda > Insecta > Hemiptera > Delphacidae > Sogatella > Sogatella furcifera. The sequence goes on from CM029557.1 coordinate 8,826,192, forward strand.
CTTCCTCCTCCTCCTCCTCTCCCCATCCCTAAACCACCTGCTCCATCCAGCTTTTCTGCACATCTTCAATAGATGATGAGCGTCGCATAAGGGCTGAGATGAGAGATGCTCTCAGGATTCCATATCTCTTATCCTGTCACTGCTTTCTGCTTCTTCTTGTTATTCTTTGTCTATTCCTACTTGCTGCTTTTCTCCTCCATTTCCTTCTTCTTTTCACTGATTTTCATCTAAATGTATTTCTTCTTCATCTAATATAGAATAAATTTTCATGAAAGTCTATCTATTTCAAAATTTGAAGTGAAAATTAATATTTCGAATAATATTATCCGTGTTTTGGTTATTTTTATTTATGTAACAACCTTCCAAATTCTAAATTACGGTTTCATAGTTTTTTTTTAATCTTTAGAAGTTGAAATTTGTGTTTAATTTAAGTTTTAAGTGTGGACATAACCTCTATTTTGAAGATTTTAATCAAAATTGGGAAGAAGAGACGTTTTGGACTTTGTCTGTGTTTCAATCCTACTGTATTTGAATCTTGTTGATAAATAAATGAATGAATAAATATGTTTCTTCTTCATCTTCTTGTGTTTATTCTTAACCTCCAATGTTCTCTCAACTATTCAACATGTGAATTTTCTTCATGCTATTTTTCTCCATATTATCCTCTAAATAATATCGTCCTTCTCTTTTTAACTTAATCCTTTAAAAATAATATTCCAGTACTCCTCCTCTTGTATAACTCTCAAAATAATTCGAGTTAAAAATTATTTTCAAAATTGGTGATTTCCATAAATTTTCACTATACTTTTACACGTGAAAATCGTTCGATATCACAAGAAAAACTTGATTTTGGTTTCCAATGCATAGTCGTAAACCTTAGAAAGAAAACTGGTCAAATATAATTCAACAAAGAAAATTGCACTTTTATATACGTGTAATTCCCCTACAGTAATCATGAAATGTTAAATCCAATCCAACAAAAATAAATTGAACCCAGAAACAATAGTGTCATACCGAGAAAAATCAAAATAACTCTATAATTCCGCAACAATCACAACAGCCAAACAACCTCCAACAAAATACATCAAATCTGACATTTGGCATATTTTTCCCAACAAAAGCAAGTTTGTCTTTTTTATCTGATTGTCATATTTTTCGCATGACTGCCCTAATCAAATTGACAAGTTGTTCCGATAAAAGAAACTTTCACAAAGTTCACTCTAGTTGTTTGTGAAACTGAATATACAATCTGAAACTTTTTCACTCTGTCAATGTTGTTTCTGTCACCGTGTCAGTTGAGTAACTTTTTGTTATTTCAAACTTTTTTGTTTCTCTGAACGCAACTGCTTCTATAACTAGAAGGGTTAGAATAACATGAAGGGGAATATGAGCATGATCATTAGTGAATGGAACATTCATTACATTATAAATAATAGTTATGAACAAAATTGTTTGAAAAAAATCATTCCCCACTTTGAAAATATAATAAGCCTATGTGTTGGGGTTCAATTATGAATAACACGAACCTGTGAAATTGTAAGGATTTTTTCATTTCATCTTGATTGTTATACAATAATATGATCATATTATACAATAATATGTTATTATACAATCGATGATAAATTAAATTCGAATGTTTCAGACCTATATTATATTTATAATTCATACAGTGTTATTCTTATGTTAATAGATGAAAATCGAAATAGCAATACCCTTTTAGTATTTTTTACACTAAAAGGGTACTTTGATTTTGATTTTCATCTTTCAACATATTTGCTAATAGCTGTGGACAAAAGATCAAATTTCTTGATTACCATAATGTAGATAGAACAAAAATTAAAGAATATTGAAACATAAGACATCAAATAAAGCTATAATTCAATTTGTAAAATGATAATCAAGAACCTATATTTCTAAGCTTTTGATATTTTCAAGTTTTATGTTGTATCACGTTCTATCATACCATACCAATTGTAAAGAAGATTTTAATAATTTCCGTTATAATCTGCAAATTTTATCATTCTCACTTTGTGAAAGTTTCTAATTTATTTTCCTCAAAATAGATAAGTTGATTACAGTTGCTGAAATAAGAATTTCAATGGATTTCTCTGTGAGCCTTCATTTGCAATAGATAATTAATAGAATAAATAAATAAATTATACGATTCCAAATAAAATTATATGAATTTAATTAATCAATTAATGTCAATTTACTACTAAAGCCCAGCTAAAACCAACAAGATTTACCTAATTTCGAGTTTTAAATTATCTACAAACTCCTTAAGGGGTAGACCACCTCCAGCAATGGAATCTAATGGACTAATAAACCAGAATCCAAGTTCTTAGTAGAGCACAAGTCGTCCATAACAAGTTAATCCACGGGTCTGTCCAAGCAAACAAGACATTCTGGCAAGATGGGAAAATTACTTCAGCTCGATCAATATTTCTTCAAAAATTATGAATTTAGTTTCAAATTGTAGAAAACATTCTGCTCTACAATTTGAAAGGAAATCTATTATTTTTGAAATAATATTGACCGAGCTGGAGTAATTTTCCCATCTTGGGAGAATGTCTTCTTTGCTTGGACAGACTATAATCCACGAGTCTGTTGGCATGAACTTCACCGGCCTAACTCCTCCAACTTCCTAATGACTTCCAAGACTCCAATTGCAGCATTTGGAATACTAATGGCATCACTATATTTGATTAACTAATCGACATCATCTGCATGATTGCTGACAAAGAACGAGGATTGGATAGTGTATAAATTATTGTATTATTGACATGTTGATTTGACTAAATAATACATATTGGTTAACACTGGAATGATCAATCAACTACATAGCGGTTAAAAGTGACTCTTCAGTGAGTTTTTAATCTGAGTTTGTAAGTGGAAAGACACACTTTGATCAGTGACTATCGTTTTGACCTGGAGATGGATATCATCAGACTCAAATGAGGCACACTGCTCAATATGTAATAAAATTGAAGAAAATATCAAATTTATACAATAAAATAAAATAGAAAATTAATGAATGAAATAAACTAACTCTTAATATTGAGCTATCAAAGAAACTAAAAACAATACTAGCAATAATAATTGCAGATACTACTGATGCGAATAAATGTTCATGAAAAAATTCATCAATAATAATACAAGTCTTCTAATACTTGCAATTGATTCACTCAATACATGTATATTCTTGATCAAGAACTTAACAGTTGACCCACAAAACATTTCAAAGAACATTTTCGACACTACTATTATGCGTGGAAAATGATTGTTTGACAGTACGTTGACGTTCTGGACACTTGAAAAACATGTGTAACTTTATTCGTACAAGCTCGGTAAAATCCTTGATATGAGTATAGATATACTTATATCCATACTCAATGGTAAAATGCAACAGTCTGCTCTGAATCCCATATTAACAAAGTTTAAAAACGATGACAGTCAGTTATCAGATCATGACAGTTGACTTGATGAAGATTGACACAAAACTGGTTAGCTGATTCTACAAACTTCTAGGGCTTCAATTATTAGTCATACGATTGTTTTGGAGTAGAATAGCTTGTAGGTCAGAAATAGGTTCACTACGCTATGGAGTACGATTTATTTCTGTGCATAATTCATGTATATTTAGATATAGATCTATGAAGATGAAAACATAGCGAACGAAACACATAATTTTGGAGATCTTACACATTGGCTTCATAATTTACTTCTAAGTCAATCAATTCTCCATGAATAACACGATTTGTACTGTAATATTATTATAAATTTTAATGAAATCAATAATGATTCAGCATGATGAATAAGATTCTATGACTTTATTGACTCGACTAGCATGAGTAAAACAGAATAAAGTAAGATATAATAATCGAGCAAAAACTTCAAGTCATCGAGAAAATTAAGTCACAACACAAACCAGTTATATTGTAATAAATTGGGAATTCCTTCAAAATTCGTTCTTCCTCCTTTGTTAAAAAAAGGAATGATCTGTTTTTGATTATAAGAATTTATTTTCAGCAGAGCATTCGTATACAAAAGATCTTACAAGTGTTATATCGAGGATTTTCTTTCAGAAGAATGATAAAACGTGAAAAAGGCATAGGCCTGAAAATTGATACCTAACCTTATTTTGTCAAGTTATTTGCTGCCTTCCATCTTTCTCTCAACAAGAATGAACACCAAGAAAGTATCAATACACATTGTGAAGGTGGCACAGCAAGATTTTCAGTCAATATTTGCTCTGTGGTCTGCCACAGAAATCCGCTTTGTAACCCTATTTCAGTTCTACTTTCTCTCTCCCTCTTGTTCACTCCCTTTTTCTTTCTCTTACTCAAATCATAATAGATTCCTTCCATTCACTGTCTACCCTAGTAGAGCTAACGTTAAAAAGTAAGGCGGTTTCGTCTGTCTAATATACATGATGTAACCTACTATAGTCTGTCCAAGCAAAAAAGACCTCTGGCAAGATGGGAAAATGACCCCAGCTCAGTCAATATTGGTTCAAAAATATTGATTTGCTCTCAAATTATAGATAAGAGTTTTTCATACAATAAGGATCAAATAAATAATTTTTAAACCAATATTGACCGAGCTGGAGTCATTTTCTCATCTTGCCAGAGGGTCTTCTTTGCTTGGACAGACTATACCAGCTGATGTAAAGCATCTATTATCTCTTCTGATTTCAAGATCATCATCTAGGAACAGCTGAATGACAACGTTCATTGGCAAGACCAGCTGTTAAGGAGCACAAGTAGCATACGAAACAGCCTAAACTTTCTGCGTCAGCCATATCTTCAAACATCTCCATTTTGGAAGCCTTCCTTCCTTCCACTTTATTCACTCTTCTACTCAATCACTAGAAATCAAAATTTCAATGGTAAAACAATAAAATACAAATTTTAGATAATATTCCTAATAAAATTCAATACCGTGATGTTTTTTCTGAAGGTGATGCTCACATTAAGTCGTTACTTGTGCGAGGCTAATGGAAGGATCATGTCAATAAATAAGCTTCAAGTGGTACATTTCACATTATTTCGTGATTTTCCACTTCAAAAGGCTTCAAACAGTATTGATTGCTAGCTTGAGCAAAACATATTATTTTTAATTCCGAATAGATTTTGTTATAGGCTACTATAAGTTACAATAAATATCAATTGATCTTTCTGCTATCAAAAAATATTCCAATGAAAACCTAGAACCGATGAAGATTCGTTAAACAAAAAGAAAGGGAGGTCATGCAATAGTCATTAAATGAATAATAAATTTCCAAATTTTGCAACATGAACATTAACTGTAGCTTTTCCATGGAACAAACGACACCGTGGAACTGAAACCTAACAATAATAAAAGACGACAAAAAAATACCTTTACCTCTCCCAAAATTACCACCGAAAAATCCAAGCATTATTCCCAGAGTCTCACCTATTAAAACTGACCTGGGTGCTGCTTCATTCTATACAACTCGAAACAGTGGAACGCCATACCCCATATACAGAGTGGCCTAGAACCCCGCTTCGGGGGTGCTCTAACCCCTCTTTTCCCACAAAAAGGTGCTCTAAGACCCCCTTTCCCTTCCCAAAAAAGTGCTCTGAACCTCCTTTTTCCTCCCAAAAAGTGCTCTAGACCCCCCTTTTTTCACTTCAAAAAGGTGCTGTGAACCCCTTTTCTGCTCCAAAAGGTGTTATACTTCGCACTTCAAAAGGGTTCAAAACCTCTCTCTTCATCCAACGGGAGCTCAAACCCCCTTATTCCAGTCACCCAAAGCGTTCCCTGTTCTCCAAGAGAATGGGTAGCCCCTCAAAGGGTGTTAAACCCCCCCCCCCTCGATGGTGCCTCAAAACCCCACGCCGACTGGCTTGCATAGTGTAATTCAAGACATTAAATCAACCGCTAACACAATTATATCCGAGTGGCGGTGTTTGCTGGTTGGGGGGGAACGGATTCAAGGGAGGTAGTGGGTTCTCGAATGAGGGGGGAAGGGAAACTTCAGGGTTTCCCTGTTCTGTAGCCTACCGATGCTTTCACTTCGTACTACTATTGTTTTGCTAAAACTTTCCAATGCCAACCCTCCAAACACAGACAGGCATACACTCGCAAAATATTTTTGTGTGGACGTCACAATACATTTATTCTGCAAGCTCCACGGTCACCAGAAATAAATGTCAGAAGAAAAGTTCCACTTTACAAATTTATGCAAAAGTACATTTTTCCGAACCTCAATATAGCTGAAGGCTGAATTCTGAAGTTCTCTATTAATGTAAAGAGGACTTATTTATTCTAAAATTATGCAATAAAGGTTGCAATAAAACACAGACACCAAAGTCTGAAACGTCTTTCTCTCAAATTTTGATTGAAATATTCAAAATAGAGGTTATGTTCAAGATCTTCAAACACTTATCACAATTCACAAATTTTTATACTCCGAAATTGGAATCTATAATTTAGAATTTTGGAGGATCCTTTTTAGTTTCCTTTCCTTTTATATTGAGGCTAGTATTCGTCACATTTATTCAATCTGAGTTCAGAATGAAAGTTCAACACAAATTCTATATTCATAATTCATAAATCTATAATGTTCAATATGCTGTTCATGGCTACTATTAATAACACTATTAATAGTTTAATAACTGATAATATGAATGTAGATACTTATATTCTATAGTATAATTATTCCAGTTAAAACTGCAAATAAAGAATTCAACCTAGAAGTTTTACTAGTATAGGTTTTGCAAAGAAATAATACCTCAGGTATAAACTCTACATACGCTACAACGTTCATTTACATTTTCAAAAACAATCGGAACTATCAGGTTGCAGAATCGTTTTATAATCTTCACAACCATCCATCTCGTTCCTCCTTCATCCTCTTTTCCTTTTCATCCCTTCTTCTTCTTCTTTCTTCTCTCTCCCCTAATCCTTCCTCCTCCCATCCTATCCATCTCTTCTTCCTCTTCTCCTTCCTCTCTCATTTTTCTCCTTCCACTTCTCTTCCTCATCTTAATTTTTGTTCTCCAACATCTATTCTTACTGCTCACCCTCATTTGTATTTCGAATTTCCTTTTCCTCAAACAATTCCAGTTCATCAGCGTTTGGCCCGTAAAAGAAGAGCATCCCCTATATGGAAATTGTCTCCTGAAATGCAATTTTACTGCACTGCCGGCTTCCGCCTTTCCAAGTGAGCAAAAAAGGGATCCTGCCACCCAACTCCCTCAAAAAGGGACTCTTCCCCCACCTCTTATCAATATCCCTCACCCCATCTCCCCCCTCCTCACTACCATCCTAATACACCCTCCTCACAAGACGTTGGATGACCAATTTCAAACGAAATCGAATTATTACGCTTTTTGAACTCTTGTCCCTTTTCCTTGAACACGTGCAAAATCCATTTCTTTTAGTCTTTTCTCCTCATTTTTTTCATTCCTCTTTAAATTTCATGATTCTTCCTCTCCTATACTTTCTTTCTCTTCTCCTTCCTTACTCTTCTTGTACCTTGGGTCTCTCCTTCTTCCACATATTTTATCTGTTTTCTTCATTCATTCTTTGCTCTACTGTCTTTCTCTGCTGAAGCCTTCATTTCATCTTTCTTAACGTTCATGACATTCCACTATCTCCATCGCTATTCTTCTCTCTCCAAATTTAGTGTGAATGTGAAAGTATCTAGTTAACATGTGGGCCTATGTGAAAGCGATAGCTTTTTTTCTTAATACATATAATTCAACTTCAGTTTAACTAAAATTTATAATTTATACTTATTTTAAATTTTGATTTCTTCAAACATGTATTTAATTTGTAATTTTTTTATTTACATTTTATTCATCCATGAACAATGTATTTCTGTTCATTTAAATTTTTTTGTGATTCAGAAATGTATAGGAGGGTTGAGTGTAAGAGGGGGCCAGCTGCGCCTCAACTTCGCCCTCCAAGGAAAAATAAAGGCAGCAATTCAATTCAATCTCTCTTCTATGCTACTTTACTTTTGTATCCTCTCTATTCACCCTTTCTGAATACTTATTTTCTAAATTATTCAACATATTCACTTATTCTGTGTGTATCACTTAATAGTGATTCCTTCCTCTAAGTACATTCATCTTATGAACTTCACAAACCACCTCTTCCTCTCATTAAATTATTCTTATTTATTGTATTATATTATTTCTTATCAAAGTATGACGATTCCATTTTCATTTACTAGCATTTTAGTCATCTTATTACCATTCTTCAATTATTCATAATAATTATTTGGGAAACATTTTTTTTGTTTTTCCTCCTATTTGTTGATTCCTACAGGTTTAGGTTTCTAGTCTCCAATCAACTTTGGATTTTCTTCAATTACTCACTTTTCTACTATTTATTCCTCAATCTTCATCAGATTTTCCCATCTCCTTCCACTACTTTTATTTTTGTAAAATTGAAGAACCTTCTGTTCTTCTTCTCGCTTCATCACCTTCTTCTTCCAGTCTTATCCTTCCTTTTTCTTTTTCTTCTTCTTCTTCTTCTTCTTCTTCTCCTCCTCCTCCTCCTCCTCCTCCTCCTCCTCCTCCTCTTCTTCTTCCTCATCCACCTCCTCCTCCTCCTCTTCCTTGTCCTCCTCCTCCTTCTCCTCCTCTCCTCTCTTATTATCCTCTCACTTCATTTCCCAAAGCCTTCCACACGATTTTTCAAATCCCCCATGTCATCTCGGGTCATCCCGTCACAAAGTACCAAATAACCTAACTACGTTACTTTTGCATCATTGTCCCACAAAGCTTTCCGAGCTAGTTTAGTTTTTCGAAATTCCCTCTTTTGTATTCAGAAATGACCCCTGCCTTCTGTAACCTTCCTTCACAAGAAGGTATAGAATGTCCAAGCAAAGAAGACATTCTGGCAAGATGAGAAAATTACTCCAGCTCGGTCAATATTCATTCAAAAATTATAAATGTATTCCTAAAATGTAGAAAACATTCTGCTCTACAATTGTACAAAAGATAATTTATGTTTTTTGAACCAATATTGACCGAGCTGGAGTAATTTTCCCATCTTTCCAAAATGTCTTCTTTGCTCGGACAGACTGTAATCCAGTTTATGCAGATGGCTTTTCTTTTCAGCCCACTCCACCTGCTCGGAAAATATTCAAATCGTTTTCCAATCGTGCATAAAGTTGATTGGAAAAACTCCTGTGTAGTGTATACTATTTGGAAAAAGCTATTTTGGAAATTCCAAGGGTTGCAAAAATTGGGAGATGATGGCGCCTTTCAAGCAAAGAAGACATTCTGACACGATGGGGGAATGAGACCAGCTCGGTCAATGTTAGTTCAAAAATTATTAATTTGTTCTGAAATTGTAGCAAAGAATGTTTTCCACAATTTGAGACCAAATCCATAATTTTTGAAACAATATTGGCCGAACAGGAGTCATTCTCCCATTTTCACAGAATGTCTTCTTTGCTTAGACAGACAATATTGGATCCACTTTGAATTTCAAATTCAAGCCGTTTCCATAAAATACTGAATTTCTATAACTTTATATCGACATACCTTTATGTATTTTGTATAATTCACATATCAACAAATACGAGTACATTTTATATTTTGAAAAAAATTTATGCGAAAGAGTAGATTACTGTGAAAATTGGAAAGGGGGAAAAACTGGAAACAACTTTCAAAGAAAGAGGAAGAGACTATAAAAGATACAAAATGATACTGTAAAGGGGGATAATAAAAAGGGGACTAGGGAAGAGTAACGATTCATAAGTGAATAGTATGAGAAAATTGTTACTGTAGTAAGTTGGGCGGTTTCGTCTGCTCATTTGCGGTTCAACAGCTGATGTTGTCGATTAGAGCTGTTGTAATTCAGGTACGCCTAGCTGATGTTTTTCACAAATTAAAAGAGACAAAAGATGCTTTAAATCAGCTGTTAGTAGGTTAAATCACGTACAAGAGACAAACGAAACCGCTTAACTCTTTGGTGTCAGCTACACTTAAGGTTAGTATAGAGCTATATACTAACTCTTTACCATATAATTATAGTCTGTTCAAGCAAAGGGACGCTCTGGCAAGATGAAAAATGTCTCCAGCTTGGCCAATATTGATTCAAAATTATTGATTTGGTCTCAATCGTAGGAAACATTCTGATCTACAATTTGAGACCAAATCAATATTGACCGAGCTGGAGTCATTTTCTCATCTTGCCAGAGAGTCCTCTTTCCTTGAACAGACAATACTAACCTTAACCTATACCAGCCGATTTCTCTTTACTTGGCCGATTAATAGTATTCAAAGATTTTCGTTTTAAAGATGATACAAATTTATTTGCGAGAACAACAAGCAACTGGTACAAGAGGACCAGAGGACGAGTAAATAGATTTAAGGTCAATTTAGTTTTCGGAATAAGAGTACAATTAGGCGAAGTACAAAGAGAGAGAGAGAGATTAGATTAGATTATTCACTTTATTCAGGTAGAGTACAGCATTCACGATCTTAAATCCTAGATTCTAAAAATTAAACATAAATCTAATTACACGATTGGTTAAAATAAGAAATACATATACAAGGAACTTACTAAATTACAGAACGTCCTATAGTTACCATTGCTTTCTACTAACTACTAACTATTCCTCTCTTTCACCTCTGCTCTCTCACTCAGTCTCTCTCTCTCTCACTCTCTCTCGTTCTCTCTGTTGGTGAGCCTGTTAAGCTACCCGTTACGTGTTTTCCATTCCAATCAATAGGATTTGTCGCTGGAATCGTGTCACTCAGTACAACTAAACCCTTTAGCCCCCCTCCGCCAAAAACCCTCCAATTTTCTCATCCCCCTCCCCTAAAGTTCACCCTTCACGACCCAACACAGCATCACATTAATATCCTACACTTATACGGAGATGCTAGCAATATTTTAATACACTATGAAAGAAATACATGCTTTTCATTTCCTAATTTTATTATTAAGGAAATTTGATAATAATGATATACAGGGTGCGGATTGGGCGATTTTGAAATGAGTGTCAAAAATTGATGAAGCTGTTTACAGAAAATTTATAGATGCCGTTATAATCTGCATAGAAAAGCATTTATTATTCACTAATCAAATTTAATGTATAAAAATAACGTCGGAAGGTGAAATGGATATTCTGATTGACGTTTTTGCTAATAGTTTAATCTCTCGAAATGGAACGACTCCATGGCCCGCAAATTCACCCGATTTGTCGGCCTGTGATCTTTCCCACGCTTTACTCGTACACTTTACTCAAAAGAAAAGTCTACGAACAACGGCCGATGACACTGAATAAACTGAAACAAAACATTCGTCGATAGATTGCACGAATACCCCAGCAAATGTTGAAACTGTTTTCATCGGCGGCTTGAAGAATGCCTGATGAGAGAAAGACGTCACCTTGTCGACGTAATATTCAAAAATTCAATCTGATTGGTGAATAATAAATGCTTTTCTATGCAGATTATAATGACATTAATGAATTTTCTGTAAACAACTTCATAAATTTTTAATACTCATTTCAAAATCGCCCGATTCGCTGTCGCACCCAGTAGATAGAAGAATTATTACATATTGCAGCTCACCAGCTCCTGGATAATTATCAAAGAACTTCTGCAACTGTCTCTTTATACAGCAATAAATTGAGATTCGAATAAATTATTACAATAATGATATAGTTAAAGTGACTTTGATATAGTGTTAGTGTTAGGTACTCACGATACGGATGTACTCTAAGGTTACTGTCATCTCACATACCTGCAACATAATAATAGAAAATCAGATATTTGATAGACTATTGAGAGCAGAGTACAATAGCAATTGTTGATAATGGAGTATTGTGATACTTGATATATTTCTGTGACAGTTGAAGAAATACAAAAAAGGACCCCGGAAACAGTTCAATATTCAGTAAAAAATTTACAATAAACTCCTTAATCTTCGTAATATCCTTCATCTATTTGGCTTTAGGAAGATATTATCATATTGTACACATAAATTAGACGTGGGTATAGTCTGTCCAAGCAAAGAAGAGCCTCTGGTAAGATGGGAGAATGACTCAAGCTCGGTCAATATTCGTTTAAAAATCATCAATTTGATCACAAATTGTGGAAAACAATTTGATCTACAATTTGAGACCAAATTGATAATTTTTGAACAAATATTGCCAGAGGCTCTTCTTTGCTTGGACAGACTATATATCAATCAAATAATAGGTCTACCCAAATGAAACCGAAACTCGTTGTTTCGATTACATTTTCATCGTTAAATGATTACAATAATACAGGTAGGAATTGAAAATAAACATTCGTTTTATAGGGTTATTTGAAGAATTTGTTATAATTCAAGGAAATACTATAAATGTATACTATAAACAATGGAAAACTATACAATGGAAATAACACACATTAGAATCTACTTTCTATTGAGATGAATAAAGTTAAATTCGAACTTCTTCCTGTGTATTTCAATACCAATAAACATTAAAGGAGGAATAATTAACGAAAAACATTTTAAATTCTCAACAAACCCATTGTTTTCCAGACTCTACATACTGTTCATTATATACTGTCTACTATCACCTCCAGCGTTCCATATCACGTAATTAAGGCGAAACTTTTTCCAGACTGGAGAAAAAAGAAACAGACCACAAAAATCAGAGCGCAAAAGGTAAAAAATTCTAGCTCATCCCACAAATGAGAAAAGCCATTTCCGTAGGTGGAATTGCTGAGAGTAGAATTTCATCATCATAATAAAACCTACACTGAAACTAAAAACCTGCGGCTTCACCTTCTAATTGAATGCAAAACTAAAAAAAGTTCTATTTCTCTATATAACGTCCATTACGCTTCCCTTAACCTCACCTTATTTCCTGCCTCATTTTCTCAATCTTCTTTTCGACATTTCCACAATCTTTTATTTTCATTTCTCTCATTCACATCCTCCACTTGTTCTCCTTGTCTTACATTCCCATTACTCTATTATCATATTAAATTATCCATTTATATTCTTCTTTTCTATAACTTCTTTTTCACGAAATATCCTCATTTTTACTCATCTTAATCTCTTTCTTCTTTCTTCTCTACTACTTCTCACTCTATCCTCCCAACCTATCCTTCTTCATTTTCCCTATCTATTCTAATTTCTAACTTTTCCTCTTTGGTATACTGTTTAATGTTCAACCCCTTCCCCACGTTCTCTCAAATTCACTCTTGTTCTTCATCTTTCTTCTCTTCCTATCCTTCTCCTTCTTCATCTCCTCCATCTTCTCCTCTTCCGCTCCTACTCCTCCTTCACATTTTTCCTCTCCCGCTCCTGGCCACCTGCCACAGGCGGCTTGTGCCCACGAAACAGGTGAAGTGCTGTACAGTAAAAGATACAGGCACTTACCTGTTTCGTGGGTACGAGCCGCCAGTGCCTCCAGCTCCACCTTCATCTCCTTGACCTTATATCCTTATCCTTCTTTTTCCTTATTTGCAGTTCCTGCAAATTATTTCCGCTCTCTCTTCCAAGTCGTCGGACCATTATCCCCCTCAATGTGGTTCAATTAAAATCAAGCGCCTCTTTCTCCAAAAATGCCACAATGATAATGGTGATAAAAGAAGAGTCGGAATTATTCAATTATTTGCCGATGGAACGGAAGAAGAAGAGATTTGAAGAGAAAGCAAGACAAAAGAGAAGAGAGAGAAGAGAAAGAGGCAATGGGATACATGAGAGAAATAGAAAAACAGCGAAAAAAGGAGAAGAATGGGAAGAAGGAGGAAGAGATAGAAAAATACCGGAGCCAATGAGAATCTTCCAAAATAAAAAGAAAAACAAGGCTACAACCGAGAGCTCTTCCTCCCATTTTACCCTATGAAGGAATAGGAAACATCCCACTTTTCCTGAGGTTTCAGTAAAATGAGAACCAGCTGTGAGAATGTGAACCGCTCCCATTTCAGTCCGTATAAAATAATAGAAACCAAGCTTGGCGCTTTTTGGTTTGCGGTGCAGCGGAGGCTCTACAAGGTAGCCTAGTGCTCGGAATAAGTAATATTAAAAAAGAATAGAAACGATACCCTTACAATAGCTTGGTCTGAATAGGAAAATCTGGCTGCGGAACATTTGAATCCGTGAGAGAATGGCTTCAATGTATTTCTAAATGAGGTTGCATAGTTTTATGGGAATTTAATTATAATTTGAATTTCAAACATTATTCATGTTTAAGTACCTATACTGCATTCATCGATAGATTTAATAGATTCTCAGAGTGAATTCTTTTGAGTGTTATAAATAAATTTATCTATAATTTATTAATAAATTTATTGTTAGAGTAGAACCCAAAAGAATTCACTCCCAGAAATTAGTGGATGCAGTGTAGTCCTATATATGAATAATTATCACTCGAAACACTCAAAATTATAAAAATCGTCTACAATCCGACCTCCAAGTATAGTCTGTCCAAGCAAAGAAGACATTCTAGAAAGATGGAAAAATTACTTCAGCTTAGTCAATATTGGTAAGAAAATTATAAATTTGGTCTCACATAGTAGAAAACCATTCTGCTTTATTATTTGAGACCAAATTTATAATTTTTAAACAGATATTGATTGAGCTAGAGTCATTTTTCCATCTTGCCAGAATGCCTTCTTTGCTGGAACAGGCTATAATACTCCAACCTCATAAACGACCTGAATTCTACCTCTATCATTATTATTTGAAGATCATGATATACATCAATCCGATTTCCCAATTATGAACATTCTTCAACACCCTAGAATCGTTATCGTTCAATCTATTGGGGTTAATGATAAATATTATATAATAATCAGTTTATTATCTATGGCTACAAGGTACTACAGATTTCAAATCAATTTCAAAACTTATTCAAACAAATCCAGCTCAACAATGATGATCATGGAATAATCACAGAATGTACACGCAAATAGTTACATAACTTACTCAAACAATTCCCCAAAGTCATTAGAAGCCTTCCGGCAATACATCCTTCGACCAACCAGAATTGCCACAATAATTATTCATCATTGGCAAACATAAACTTCCAACTTTGTCCCCAACTAACGCACGAATCGACTGATATATTCATACAAATCCACAATATGTAGTATATTATATATATTATTTAGTTATTCCTACACTGACACTATCCCTTATCGGTCCTTATTGCCTCAAGGTATATGTACCTACTGAATTGTGTGAGCGCTAGGAGATACCTTAATGTTTCTGGGAGGGAAGTTATAATCTGTCCAAGCAACGAAGACCGTCTGGCAAGATGGGAAAATGACTCCAGCTCGGTTAATATTGGTCAAAAACTATTGATTTGGTCTCAATTGTAGGAAACATTCTGATCTACAATTTGAGACTAAATTTATAATTTTTGAACCTATATTGACCGAGCTGGAGTCATTTTCTCATCTCGCCAGAGGCTCTTCTTTGCTTGGACAGACTATACCTCTGAAATCATTCACCTCTTTCCAATAACATGCTAAGGTGGAATAGTCTGGTCGAGCAAAGAAGACATTCTGACGAGATGAAGAATATTGGTTCAGAAATCATAGATCTTGAATTGTGGGAAACATTTTCCTAATCGATTTGAGACCAGTTATTTAATTCTTGAAGAATATTGATCGAGCTGGAGTAATTTTCCCATCTTCCAATGTACTCGACCAGAATATAGCTCCTTGACCAGGCTTAATATATCGCTTGTGAAGGATTACCTCCGCCATTGTAATCTTAGAAAGCACATCCCTATGTAACGTTACCTATGTGAGGGTTCACATTTTAAAAAAGTACCTGAGGAGGTACAATCCTCGACGTTTCCTTCAAGGTTCGCCCTTTTCTTGAGGTACACCTCAACGACCATGGTAGGTAAACCATCTCTCACCCTTTCCCTACAATTCCCTAGAAATCCTTAAAGGGGTAGATCAAAAGAGCCCACTTGACACCCGTGTGCAAAGTCACTGCTAGCTTAATAAGTATGCAAGAACAGTACTTGGACTTGAGATGCTGCAAGTTAGCGGCAGCACGAAACTTGTCATTAACGGTGGGAGGGGGTGGGGACGCTCAAGGTTACTCTTAGTTATGTCCTTAGGCCCTTCAGAAGTCCCTCTAATGAAGGGGCGACAATTTTCCGCTCCAACAAGTTTGCTGGAGTGTTGGGGAGAGCAGGACACAGATAAAAAATTATGCCCAACTATGTGATCGGAATTCGATGGGTTTAGTCTGTCTAAGCAAAGAAGACCCTCTTGCAAGATGGGCAAATGACTCCAGCTCGGTCACTATTGGTTCAAAAATTATTTATTTGTTCTTAAATTGTAGATCAGAATGTTCACTTCAATTTGAGTTCAAATCAATTATTTTTGAACCAATATTGACCGAAGTGGAGTCATTTTCCCACCTCACAAGAGGGTCTTCTTTGCTTGGACGGACTATACTTTATAGCTTCGGCAAGTTGTGAAGCTTTGCATTACAATATTATAGGGAGCATTATTAATAGGGAGCTACATGATGATCATGAATGTGAAACTGGTCAATGAGTATGATTATTATTATCATCATTATCATTTTGAAATTTGTTGGAGTGATTCTGAGGTAAGAGACATAACCTGAATTTTGACATTTCAATCTAAATTGGAATTGAAGAAGTTTTGGGTGAACGCCAGTTTTTTCTACCCTTATTTTATTATTGAAATAAGAAAAGAATTATTCATCATGCACACTAGTATAGCTTTAACAAAATGAGAAGAAATGCCAGTACAATGTCAAGTACACTGTCACAATATAACTTTTCATCATGAACATGAATCTTTTCTCATGAACAAAAATCTAGTAAGTCCTTTATCTTAGAGTATTTATTTATTTATTTCATTAAATTGATACAGTGAAAGAAGAGAAAAAACAGGCGTTAGCCCAAAACTTTAATATAATGAAAATATTAATTATAATCATTGAGTGGTTTCATATTCATAATTATTTTGGAGTGAAAGTGTTTCTAAATCAATTAATTTGAATGTGAGTAGGGAGCCGGTTCACAAAATATTAATTGATGTTATACAGGAAGCAATATTTATGTGTATTCAAAGAATGCAAGTGTTCCAGTTTTATATCTTCCAAACAATATTTTTTCCAATTATCCAATGACATTTGATATTATCATTAACAAAGTGATCAGAGAATGATAAATAATTTGATGTTTTCAAGAGAATGAATTACAATAGATGATAAATCTTTTGGAAATCTTCACTATTATTAATATACGAGTCAGAAATCAACCATTGTCAGTAACATTGACATTACAATTATCACTATTTTGGGAATGATATAATAATATTACCTTAATATCTATAGAAGTGTTTAAGCAATTGAAAGATTTATTTACGAATATTCAAGTAGAACCATGAGTGTTACTCCAAATTTCAAAACAATCGCCGAGATACCACAAATCCCGCAGATTATTGAAGAGCGGCATTTCTGAAGTGGACCCCGATACTTGTCTTTTTGAGGGGTTTTTCAAACTGGAGGAATCGTGAAAAAAAAGTAGAGATATGGAATGGAAATTGAAGAAAGACTAAATAGAAGTGAGAGTGAGGACAGGCGATAAAAAGAAGGTGACAAATAACAAGAGGAGTTGAAAGGAGGAGGGCAAAGTACCTACAAGAAGAAGTAGAGTGGGAAGAAAAAGGATGACAAGAAGAGGAGAGGAACACGAAGGTCAATGAATAGGAGGAGGATAAGAGCAAGAAGAAGTGGGGTGGAAAGAAGGAGAACAAGAAGAAGAGGAGAGGAAAAGGGAGAATGGATTTGGCACCATCTAAGCCTTCTTTCCAAAGTCACCACTCTTTGGAGAGAATGCGGCAGTGATTGCCAGAGAAAGCTTTTCAAGCCATGATCCTTTCTCTTTTCCCCTTCCCCGGAATCCTACTAGTGGCTTCAAAATCTAACGACTATTTGAGAGTCTCTGTTGGGATATATGACAAGTGTGTTGGAGGGGGAACAGGGCATGTTGTGAGAGAGTTTTACAGGAAAAGAGAGAAAGAGAAAGGAAGAAGAAGAAGAAGAAGAAGAAGAAGAAGAAGAAGAAGAAGAAAGAAGAAGAAGAAGAAGAAGAAGAAGAAGCTGAAGAAGAAGAGGAAGAGGAAGAAGAAGTGGACGAGGAGGAGGAAGTTGGAAGAGAAAAAGGTGGAAGAAGATGAATAAGAAGAGGAAGAGGAATTTGGAAGAGGGAGAAGAAGATGAATAGGAAGAGGAAGAAGAAGATGAATAGGAAGAGGTAGAAGAAGATAAATAGGAAGAGGAAGAGGAAGAAAAAGAGGATGAGGGTGAGGAAGAGGAAGAGGAAGAGGAAGAGGGAGAGGAATATGAAGTGGAAGAAGGAAGAAGAAGATGAATAGGAAGAGGAATATGAATAGGAAGAGGAAGATAAATAGGGAAAGGAGGAAGAAGATAAATAGGATGAGGAAGAGGAAGAGAGAGAGAAAGACTGAGAGAGAATGAGGGAGAGGAAGAGGAAAAGGAAGAGGAAGAGGAAGAGAAAGGGGAAGGAAAAGGGGGAGAGGAAGAGGAAAATGAAGAAGAGGAAGTGGAAGAGGAAGGAAGAGAACGGAAGAAAAAGGAAGAGAAAGAGAAAGAAGGGAGATAAGATGGAATAGAAAAGAAGAAAGCTGGTTAGCACTTGAATTGGACAAAAAACAAAACGAATGTATGTTTGATGGATGCAGAACATTGCAACAAAGGAACATAGAAACATTGGAAGCAGGAGGAATAAAGAATGGATCGAGGGGAGGAAAATTGTGATGGTAAGGGGACAATACAATAGAAAAGGATATGTCACATTGAGCCAAGAAATGGTGATAGGAGAAAAGGGTGATAAGAGGCAGCCGGAATAAAAATAGAGTCGAAACGTGAGAAAATAAGAATAATAACAATGGATAGGAACAAGGAAGATTAAGTTTTTGAAAACAAGTAGTTATCAATATTAAACCATGACATATAAGGAATAAATGGAAGATTTTGGCCGTCGGGAAAATATAAATTATTATTCCTTTATAAAATTTGTTGAATGAATAATATTGATGTAGAGTAACCTTTCGACAAACAATAAAACTTTAATAATGTTAAATCAACTTTTTTATTAGGAAATAGATTCTTGCTGGAAAGAAGATAAGAGATTTTTTTAAATAGTGAAACGCAGGAGAAGCTTGTAGACAGACAAGAAGGCAAAGAGAGAAAAAAGAAAAACTGAATGATTGGGAGAAATAGATTCATGCGAAAGAGAAAATACAACACAGAGAAAGTAGGAAGGGAAAGAGAAGGTACAAAATACAAATCGTGTGCACGTGTAGTTCCCTTGAGTCACATTTTGCTGCATTTCCCCAACTCCTTCTTCGTCCTTCCTCACCATTTCGTCCCATCTACTCCTCCTCCTCCTTCTCCTTCACCTTCTTCTTCTTCTTCTCCTTCTCCTCCTCCTCCTCCTCCTCCTTCTACTCCTCATCCTTCCAACCATTCTGAAAGCTGTTGTCGCGCGAATCATCTTTCAAACACTTCTTTCTCCTACCCCTCTTTCTCAAATCACCCCCCTCTCACACAACCTGAGTACACCACCTACGTCACTGTTCAATTCTGAAAATTATCCACACTGTTACACTTACTATTTTCGTTATTTTCCTCCTTTTCTTGCTCCTCCTTCTCCTAATCCTTCTCCACTTCATCCTCCTATACTCGTCCTCTTGATCCTATTCCTCCTCCTAATACTCTTCTCTCTTCTCCTACTAATCTCCATTTCCTTCTTCTACAACTACATCTTTTTCTCTCCTTCTACGTCCCCATCTTGTTCTTCACTTTCACCCCAAACATTGCACCAACAAAGACAAATGTTCTTTCCATCAAAGCCTCAGACGCTGTTGAAGGCGACAGATTACTGCACACACTTCTGAGACAACCCTTGTGTTTTTCGGGGCGCTTAATATTCACGGAAGATGAATGATGTGTTGTGGTTGGGGTTACTATTTACACAACATAAAATAATAATTCAAAACTTTCTCAGGTGCACATTTGTAACATAATCATAGCATTCAACACTATAGCTACTTTAGATTGTGGTGAGAATCATTATAAATGAGTAATCAATATTATTCCATCAATATGAGATACAGGAGTGAGTACAACAGTCATAACGCCAAAAACTGTTCCTCGACCAATTCATACTTAAAGTCCAAATTGAGGTTATGGTACAAAATTTCTTTACAATACATTAGTCTAATAAATTATTATTTTGAAATAAAATCGAGTTGAATCTATCAAGTTATAAATGGAAAAATATACTTTGATTGTGGAGGAGTTCTCAGTGAATAAATGATGCCATTATAATTAGGCTATCATATTAGCGGTAATTAATATTACAGAACTGATTTTTACATTATAGCTCATTTAAATTATCAATATCAATTATTGAAAGAATTCATAATTGCTGAAATAAGAGCAAATAATTGTTAAAATGATTATCGAACTGCAATTGTTCAACAGCAGTGTAATTTATAATCCCACGAACATTTCCTTGAGGAATTTTCACAAGCGCTTTTTGTATAATTTTAAATATCTTGACACCTGTTACTATTCTTGAAGAATGTGTAATAAAGAACTATTGACTATTATGAGATCCAGGATTCAGGTGTAACCAATAATTTGATCGATTTCGTCTTAGTTTTAGACACATTTTTTCCAACCTTAAACAAACCAGGGACTCTCCCACAAAAATCTGTCCTTGATCGTATAATACACCAAAACCACAAAAAACATCAACAAACCTATCAACAGAAAACCCACACCGTCTCAGGTAAGTCCCAGCACACAAAAACTCACCCTCGCACAATACCACACCACTAACTCCACTACGCTTTACACCCGGAATTCAAATCAGCTCTATTGAGAAGAAGATTTCCAATCAGATTTAGCTGCAAATCAGTTTTAAGAGATCCCTTTCACCCCCCTACCCCTCTCATCAACGATACAATTCCAAAAGCCAATTGACATTATACGCGAAACATTCTCCGTCCTATACATTGTTCAGTTGTGTCTGTGTATATGTATATATTTGTTGTGTGATATATATATTGATGGGAGAGGGGGAAGCTTATAACAAAACCAATCCGGTAGTAATTTTCCAGTCCAGTTTGTGATTCGTTCTCGGGATTCGCGCGTAATAGGATTTCTCGTAGTGGCCCTAAGCCCGATCCCTGCTGCACACCACTGCAATGACCGACTGAGCGGGCGGGGATGTGAAATTCCATTCCAAATCGCATCTAGTAGCCGCCGTACTGCACACAACACTCGATTTATTCGTAGAGTTTCAACTTTTCGAAATTCCCAAACAACTCCACTACACTTTTCCACCGTCAAACGCCAACAATAGATCCAATTTCATGATGCGTGAAAAACCGGTTTCCCAACCGGCAAAAACCCGGCTAACAATCCTCTGACCCGCCATCTTGTAACTTTATCGGTCAATTGTATTATTCGGTTCCAGTTCATGTGGCGCGGAAAATCCCATAAAAATGGGAAACTGAGATGGAAATTCAGTTAAGCTTCCCTATAGTTATCGATGCATGTGATGTCAGGTTTTCCAACGTTACAATGATCGTATTTCAATACTGTAAATGTCAAAATACTTTGAATTGCCAAGTGAATGTGCAGCATGAATGACCCAATTAATAACTTTCTGTCGAAAATACTAACATCAATACTGTATATGTTGGAGTAGACTGCATTTTAAATACTGTTGTCAACTTCATCAGCTATATTCCTCACTATTATTCTCAGTACTACTTAAATAAATATTCTATTAGTGAAAATGCTGAAAATTCCAATATGAAATGTTGAAAATCTCATTACATGCAGAAGGTTAATGTATAATTGTGTATTCTACATGGAAAAGGTTCAAAATTCTATTCTCTATTACGATATAATAGTATTAATATGAAATACAAAAAGTTTCCATCTAATTTGATCAGTATTGATCAAAATAATTACCATATGAACTAGATATGCATCAAATTGACAACATCATTACCCTAACCACCTTCCCTGAGATATATATTCCAATTATCAATTCTATCTAAAAAATATTCTTCCACTCAAAATCACATCATTACTCTTCTGGCTCTCTAGCATTCTTTCTTATTACCATAAAACCATCACTCCCTCTTATAATATCTTCTTCCTCACTCCAAAATCTTCCTTCTTAAAAAAAATTACTATGAATGAGCACTTGAAAATAAATACTTTCTCAACTCTTTCCCGAATCTCTATCATTCTATTTCTCTCTCTTCCACTAAGAATTATTCTCTCCAAAACAAATTATCTATCTCACTCTCTTCTTTGTCTCTCTCTAATTTCCTTCACAACTCATTCTCACTCCCTCCACTTTGATCTTTTTCCTCCCTTTTCCCACTTTCTCATTCTACCATCTTCTCCAAAACTCTCAACTATGAATACCCACTCATTCATGAACGGTGTAGACCTTTGTGACTACCCATATTACACCGTGTGTTCCGTAAAGTAAAACTCCCCCTTAGAACTGCAGCCGTCTACTCTCTAAAGACCATAACTTGCCTAGTACTTGTTCTACTACCCTTGTTGGACAACGAGATGAATATGAAAGAGGAGGAGTAGAACAATGATAAAGATGAGGAAAGGGCGAAGGAGGAGAAGTGGAATGCAGAGGATGAGTAGGAGGGGATGAGAAAAGAAGAGGATGATAAGGAGAAGGAAGAGGGGGTTGTGGAGGAGCAGAAAAACGATGATGAGGGGAGAAGAAGAAGGAAAGAAATAGAAATGAAAATAGAAAGAGGAAGAGGAAGAAAAAAAGAAGGAATATGATAAGGAGAAATTGGAGGTAGAGGAGGAGAAGGAGAAGGATGGTGAGGAAGGGAAGGAGAATGATGAGGAGGAGGAGAAGGGGGAGGAGGAAGAGGAGCAGGGAGAGGAGGAGTGAGGGGAGGAAGAGGGAGGGGAGGAGGAGAAGAATAATAAATGGAGTAGGAAAAGGTGAAAGAGGAGTAAGAGGAGAAGTAGAAGGAGTAGAAGAAGAGTGGTAGAGTGGGATTTAACAAGGATAGGAGGAGATGCGAGAAAGAAATAAGAGAAGGGATGTGATGAGCAGGAATTGGAGGAGGAGGAGGGTGAGAAAAAGGAGGATGAATAAAAGGTGGAGGAGGAGGAGGAGGAAGAGGAGAAGAAGGAGGAGTAGAAATAGGAGAGGTTGGAAAAAAGAGGGAGGAGGGATTGAGCAGGAGAAAGAGGGGGAGATGAGAGGAAGAAATAAAAGAAGAGGATTGATAGGGAAAAACAAAGGAAGAAGCGAAGGAGGTGGAGAAGAATGAGGTGAATGAGGAGGAGGAGGAAGAAAAAAGAAAGAAGAGGAGGATGAAGAGGAACAGGGAGAAGAGGATGAGGACAAGGAAGATAGATTGAGGAGGAGAAAGAGGGAAGATAAGAGGAGACATTAGAAGAAGGGATGTGATAGGGTAAATCGGAGAAGGAGGTGTAGGAGGAGGAGGAGGAGTAGGAGAAGTAGACCTCTTGTTGCAGTGTGCGGTTGTTGTTCACCTTTGCTTCAGTTTTTTTGTCTTTCTGCCCTCAACTTGAAAACCGTGCCGACCTCTAAAAGCTTTTCTGAAGCCTGCCATTACAAATGTAGAGTATTTGCTGTATGAAGTAGCATCATCATGTTGTGAGAGGGGAAGCAGGTAAACAAGGGAGAGGGAGTAGGTAAAAAGGGGGTGAGAGGCCGGTGAACGATTGGACGGAGAAAAGAAAGAAGGGGAAGATGATGAAAGAAAATCAAAATTGGAAAAGGAAAAATAATGCTACAATAAAAATTGTAATAGTCATTCATAATGAATTTCATGGCTGTAGCCTGAGCTTCATGGGTACAAACAAAATCTATTTTTTCAATTGCTCATGTTTTGTTGAATCTGATGATGTAAGTAAATATATATTTTCCTTTAAGTACAACTTGAGGATGAAGCAGTCTAATAAGATTCACGAATACATTTCTCGAATACGAGAAAAAGGAGACGCCAAAAAATAAAGAAGAAGAAGAAGAAGAAGAAAACGAAAAAGGAGAAGAAAGACAAAGAGAAAAAGGAAGATGCAGAGGAAGAATAACACGAAAAGATCTTAAATTTCTTTTGTAACACTTTGACTGCCACCTATAACTTAGAAAAAACTTCCATTCTGGCCAACCAACTTTTTTCTTGTATTATTTGAAAATTATGTATGTAATGAACAAATATTTAGTCCAAAATAGTTTTGGACTAAAATTGAAGCTGTTATTTCAATTTTAAATTGTGGTGACGCATTGGTCTCACGCGGCCTTAAGTGGTCCTGGAGACCACATGAGCCGCGTGAGATCAACGTGTCACCAAACTTTCCTAATCATTTTTCAGGTCTTGTAAAGAAATAAACAATTTCAAATGTATAAATCTTTTCTAATAATATTAAAATATTAATTCACACATAATAAAGAGTATTTATCTTGAAAAAAAATTTAAATTACTGACAAGTTCACTCTCCCAGTTTAGGCTAAATTACACAAATGAGAATCAAAAAAGCAATCAAAACAAAAGTGTTTTTCACAGCTGTCACACCTGAAGGGAGACTGCGGTGTTTTTTTCATTGCAATCAGTCGGCCAAGTTCATTTTTTATTTTTTGGTAGCAGCGATTGCACCTCCTTGTATTCATCAGACAAATAAGTATCATCTAACTCTTCAATATAATCCGACTCTTCATCAGATAATAAGTCGTGTAAAAGTTTATTTACACGAACTTGCTCGGATTCATAGTCACTTGCCATTTCAAAAACTCTTCACCATCACAATCACCACTAACAAACTTCATAGAAACACGTTTCAATAATATTATTGAAAATAGGTTATCAATACAGGAGGAAGCTTCATGATAGCAATGTTACCAACTGCTTGTGAAACAAAAATATGTTATTGAAGCTGAAAAGAAACAGCTGATTTTATGTGGAATTAGAAAAGTTTGAATTAGAAATGGAAAAATATTATTTTAAAGGAATTGTGATGGATTTTTACTTTTATGCAAAATAAAAATAGAACAAACACTCATATGACCAGGCCATGGCAGTTTTAGTACCTACTGGCCATGCACTTTCGAATAGTATTGAAATGCATAGGAGATGTGAAGCCACTGCGACATCACACGGCCTTTTCTGAAAGAAGCGCCTGTGAGTCCACCTTGGATTCACGCGGCCGGTAGGCTCAATACAACGTGAGTCCACTGTGGACTCACGCGGCAGTCAAAGTGTTAATCTATTATGGCACTATAAGATGTAGTTGTACAAAAACGAAGAAGGTGGAAACCGCAAAGGAGACAAGAAGAGGACGACGAAAAAGGATAAGAAGAAGAACATGGAAAAGGAGGAGGAGAATAAGAAGGAGAAGAAGAAAAAGTAGAAGAAGAAGAAGAAGGAAAGAAGAGTTAAAAAGATTATGAAGAAGATATCTTGAATTTTATTTGACCTACTATAGCCTATAAGATATAGTTGAACAGAAACGAAGAAGAGAAGAAGATGATGAAAACGAAGATGAATAAGGAGAGGAAGCCGAGAGAAGTGCTGTCGTCATCAGCGAAGGAAATTGGCAGTTCCTGTAGGAGCAAATTGAGCCCAGGGTTTTCCAACAATTCAATCCTCATGATGCATGTGTCAAGCGAACGGATTCACAGCGCCTCCTAATGGTGTTGTATTGTAGGTTGGGTTCTTGGGGGGGCCTCAGAGGGGGTTGCCAGTTAGGGGAGGCACATCTGCGGGGGGGGGAACCTGTCACCAAGGTGCTCTGTCTGTCTCACAACAAGATTTCAGAGTACGCTCGGAGCGGAGCGACAAAATCACTTCAACCGAACGTTCTTGCTGTTGTCAGCAGAATTTTCGAGTGGAAAAATTGCCGGCGAAATTCTATTGAGCGTGGTATTGGCTGTTGCCTCAACCTGTGTACTCAGGTAAATGCTGTTGAGTTAATGTATATTTTGAAGAAATCTTGTAGAACTCAATAGTTATTATGTTGACGAAAAAGTGTTGTTGAGTTATTTATATTTTGTTGAAGTTGATTGAATGGTAATTGTGTGGATTATGTTGAGCTAGTGTACAGTATTTTTCCATGAAGTAATATTTTAGTAAAATTCAATAGTGTACTTCCAAATAGGGTTTGTTTTTTGTCAATTGCTCAACAGCCCAAGAAGAGCCTAGGCCTATCAGCTAGTTGCCAGTTTCATATTCACTTAATTATAAGGAATCAAATACAATATTCTCAACACTTACAACACTGGAAATTAGGTCACTTGCCAATATTGGTAATTTTAAGGTAATCGGCATTCCTATCATAATATATTCATCCATACATCATGAGGTAATCGATGGAGAAAATGAATCAGGATTTTACAATACATAACAGGATGTGAGTCTAATTCTTGAAATCTTTCAACTAAAAATATACCTAGTTCATAGTGCTAGAGCACCTGAATCATCAAATTAGTCAAGATTAGTATTGAATTGTTTTGCTTTTTCGGAGTTCTACTATCTTATGATTGCAGGTTTGACGTCTAGTGGGATCGGACTCCTGAAAGTATTCATTTGTCACAATATGTGGCTGATCAAATACTTTTATTATGCACTTTTTCAGGCTCTACGTTTCCTCTTACTTCACTTTTGTCCTCATACTTTCTACTTGTGTTAGGTGTAGCTCGTCCTCCAAAACTCTAACTTTTATTATGTACTATGCAATTGAAATTTACACTTTTGTCAGAGATGTTGTGGAACTTGTATTAATGAACTTCGTGGATCTGACAATCTTTGTTTTCACTTACTTAAATTATAATATGCGGTTAACTAAACAATTTTTTAAGAGAAAGCTGTAGCCTATATTTCATGATGGACGGTGATGAATGATAGAGAATTACTAGAATAAAGAATCAAGAAAGATTGTGATAGTGGAGGACAGAAAGCTTAACAATAAAAGCAGATGGAAATGAAGAAAATGTGAATCAAACAAGAATTTGAAAATAAATGTAAAAAAGAAGATAAAATAAATTCTATGATGTTAATCTAGAGATTGCGAGAATCCAAAAACGATACATATAGAAGCATATAAGAGATGAATACATGATAGACGGAATGGGATGGATAGACAGATACGAATTTGGATGAAGTGATAGAGAAGAGAAGTGCAGAGAAGAGAAGAGAGAGACAGACAGACAGATTGCTATGGAATGGAGTGAGTTGTTACGCGTAACTGTCGTCGACAGACAGACGTTCTGTCATGTGGTACACATTGTAATGGCCCCGTCAAGAGATTCAAGTAGCAGCTGGGTTTCGAGGTTTCTGTACTCGACACCAATATGCATGCTACACTGGCGGCTCGTGCCCACGAAACAGGTGAAGTGCTGTACAGTAAAAGATACGGGTACTTCACCTGTTTCGTGGGCACAAGCCGCCAGTGGCATGCTACAATATGATTGAACACGGATCTATACCTCCAAAAATAACTTGCGAAATACTTAAATAGACATCGAAAAATGTAAATATTTTTGAGCAGGTAACACTATAATCCAACACATCATTGCTCCCAAAAAACTGTAAATGGAAATATATTATTCTCGAAGATTACTCAGTACTTTTATTATTATACGGATGGGGAGACAAATTAAAATAATAATTCAATTTGAAGTTGAATCACATAATAAAACAAGTATATCAATATTCTTTTTTTAAGATCTGGAGATATTTATGAAAAATCTTGCAATGAATCAATCCTTGTAACAAGCGGGTTTTCCTATCCTGAAATTCCAGACATGGAAATCCTTATAAAAATGATCCTATCCTGGAAATCCAACCATATTGTAAACCTCATGAGAATGGTCTGTCTTGGAGTTTTCACAATCCTTACAACAAGGGAAATTTACTTTATCAAACACCATCCACCATAAAACCAAGTATTAAAGACTACACACATGGGAACCTGAACCTAATTAGAACCACTCTGCACAAGAAATCGATCCAATCTCAACGAAGAGTTCAACCCTTTGATGTACTGGAAGTACAGCTTGAAGCTTAGGTCCCTAAAAGTTTCATTCAGTACAAACCCTTCCATTATTTTTTAAAAAATCAATCTCCCACAAATGATCAAACCCTAGTACTCCTAAGGATACTTGGTTCCCCTGGAAGTTCCATTGATCTATTCAAAGTAACTTACAACTTGGAAAACATTTTACTCCCTATCTCATACATGTTAGATTGAGGCGAGTGTTACATCATTTACAGTACAACCCGTGAAACCTTTCTTGTGACACGTTTTAAAAGAGCAATGGTCAACGCTTCTTTGTTTCTTGAAATCCGCATGCATTGTTACCACAGTTCACCCGCCACTTGTAGACTAAAATTTTGGTGACTATGTGTGGGTCTTTTTAGCTGGACGCCATTAAAGGTCCCTATGTTTAGAGGGGTCCAGCCTTTCAAGTTTCTGTGTGGGGCTTCGCCTAATGGCCTCTTGTGGGCACTCTAAAGTACTTCTGCTCGATAGAGCAGTACCGGCTCACACATGATTGCTACAAAATTTGGTTCTACCCTCTCCTCCTCCTCATCTCTCTAACAACTGAGATTTCAGTTACCAAATTGAGCTTCCCTCCCCTCCCCCTTTCGCAGTCCCCTCAAAGCTCAACAGTAAACAATTGTTCGAGTTACAATTGGATTGCAACGCTAATTGGAGGGGGTTCCACAAGGTACTATTCTTGCGACTTTATTTTTGAGGCTTTATACTTTCTTCTTGACCAGAATTGGGGGGGATATTCGACATTTGTACAAGCCCTCCATTCAGAGGGAAAGGCTTTGACGTGCTGAAATAATTGAATACTTGATAGATTGTTATGTGTTATTGTGATAGACGACGGTTCAGTTCCTGAGAAGTATAGTGTACTTGTTACTAGACTTTAAAACAAATCTACCCTGGAGAAAGTCAAACTTGTGGTAATCAAGTGGATCAACTGAATCACAGCAAGGAAGTAGACTAGGTAAAACCATCCCATATGAGAACATTGTAATTATTCAAAATATACATTGTAACTATCTCACTTACGACTTGAACCGAAACTCAATTCTTTCAAATGGTTGCTTTCATACAGTTTGTACACTCTATCTAAGAAGAATATTCATTCAAGACGAACCCAGTCATTCAAAAATAAATTCACGTATAAAAGTTTAAAATATTAAAAGAAAATTAATCCCTTTTTTTAATTTCCAAGTATATTCTCAGTGATCCACGTATGCTACATCAAAATTAATTGCGAAATAAGTTAAATTAGCGAAATTATTTTGCAAAACTCAAGGAGAAACAAAACTTTATTCCAAGAATGCATATGTGGAGGTCTACATAATATAATCCAATTGTCTTCTAATTTCTGTCCCTCTGTTCTCCCTATCTCTCATTCTCTCCTGTCCTTTGATTACGCACATTTCTATCTCATTCTGTTTTCTTTTCACCCTTCCACATCCACCTACATTCTTCCATTTTACTCCCTCGTCTCCCAATATTCATCAAGCTTATTTAATTTCCAGAGATATTGTGCATTATTACATAATAATATTTTGTTCGCTCACACACGCTTCCTAAAACCTCATTTCAGACCCTCCTTTCTCTACTTTCTTCTTCTCTATCGTCCTTTCTCCACCTTCTTCTTCTTTTTCCTGTTCCTCTCCACTTCTTTTATATTTTTCTACATATTCTACGTTTTCTTCTTCTCCCTCTATCTCTTCTATACATCTTTCTTCTCTCTTCCTCTTCTTCTCTCTTCTCCTTCTTCTCTCTTATTTATTTCTTATTCTTCTTCTCTCTTCTTTATTCTTTTTTTTCTTCTTCTTCTTCTTCTTCTTCTTCTTCTTCTTCTTCTTCTCATTCTGCGGCAGAGGGTGGGAAGAAAGGGACACCATACACGTGTGTGTATTCCTCTATCATGCTTGCAGAAGCCACATCCCCCATACTGCATAAGCCTAACCCTCTCAAATTGATTTCGAGATTATAGCCTACCTTGGAGTCAAGGACAATTAGAAAAGCTATTACTCTCTACCCCTAACCCGCTTAGCACGACTGCTTCTTCATCTTCTCCCTCTTCTTATTATTCTTACTTCTCTTATCTTTCTCCTTTTGCTTTTCTCATTCCCTCCTTTCCTTTTCTCTCTTCTTCATATTTCCTTTTTATCTCCATTTTCTTAAAAAAATTTATTTTTCTGTTTCATCTCTCCTTTTTCCTCTTCTTCTCCTCCTCCCATTCCACTCAAGTCTTTCTCTGGTTCTCCTCTGTTTATCTTCTCCTGTTGTGTTCCTCCTAGTCTGCGAAACTCAATTCTTGGTCCAATACTACTTTTTCTATTACTCATTTTGTTTTCTAAATTATTTCCATAGTTTTTTATATTTTTCTTTTTCCAGGATTCTCCTTTTTGACTCTTCAACTTCCTTCTAAATATTCTCAATTTCTGTTAGTTCTTCTACGTTATTTAAATATATCAAGTCATCTACACTCGATGTCCTCTCTCTATCCATGTTCCTTCGTTTTTAATTTCTTCCTCCATTCCCTCTCACTTTCCCCTTCTTTCTCCTTTCTCCTCATACATTCCTTCCATTCACACCCTACTCTTTAAACTTTGTTCAATTTCCATCCTCTTTCAAATATTCTCAGTTTACTCTTTTACGTCTCTTTCACATCTCTTCCACCTCCTTCGCTCTTTCTCATTGATTCTCCTCCTGCTTTTGTGATTCCATCCTTATCTTAACATAGCACACACACGCACACTCCCCCCATTTATTATCCTTGCTTGTGGAGCCACCAATGTCCCCTGCCAATTCCATATGGAATAGATTGGAATTCCATTTACTATCAATAATGGAAGACCAGGCTGATCTTCTTCTTTCCAAGAAAAGTGAAATCTCCTTTGCTTCTATGTGCTCCTTTCTCAAGGAATACAATTTCTCTTCTTTTTGTCTTCATGTGATCTTTTCAAGGAGTTTTTTGTGTTTTTCTTTTAGCTTGTCTGAGAGCGGATTCACATACCACAATGGTCTTGTGCCTTATTAAAGCCAACTTCTCCAATAAGCTAGTTCCACTCTTGATGAGTCAACCTTCTAGAATGATCTAGTACAGCACAGTTGTTATTTCAAAACATGTCTTCCAATAGCGGAACTTTAATCCAAGAATTACATTTTACATGGGTATGACAGTTCCATGAGAAATTATTCATTTATTTATTCCATCTATGTACAAATATACAAGATGCGGAAAGAAAAGAACAGGCTATTGCCCAAAACCTCTTCTATTCCTAATTTAGTCACATAATAAATTGTACAAATTTTCAGGTTATGTAAAAAAATTTTTTCTACCCCAAGTTTTCCATTCGAAGAAAAGATAATTCGAAGTAACTGATCAATTAAGAATTTAGAAAGGTTCATATTAAGCCGAAATGGTGACTTTCACACTATATCTATTACTTCTGAACAAGATCATGATTATTTTCAAATATTTATTTATTTTGACACTTGAGTAATACAACCAATCAAACGGAACAAGTTTTTAAGAAAATGAAAGTATACATCATAAAAAAGATTTATCGATAATGTTTCATATACAAAAATGCCAAAAGCTAAAAAAATGTCAAAATAAAAAATACTATTTGCTAAATTATAAAATTTGCTCGCAAGTAGGTAAATAATAATATTTTTTAATAATATTGTTACGATCATGAGTATTGTTTGTGATTGTTAGATTGTTATATGATTATGAGAATATGTGGTTATGTGGTGATGTGATTGTGTCATTTGAGAATTTTCAGTGTTTGATGAGTATGTTGGTGAAAAGGGTTACATGACGTACAAGAAACAGACGAAAGCGCCCAGCTTATTGACGTAAGTTATAACAGTACACAAAGTAGATACAACTAATTACATTTAGGGAGGATTGAATGATTAGGAACAAAACATCGAACATAGCAAAACGGTAATGAGAGAAAGAGATAGCAAGGAAAATGAGGAAGATGAAAATCATAGAAAAGAAGAGAGGGGAAAAGAAAACGAACCACGATGTAGAGAAGAGAAATCAAGAATAAGCGAGCAAGGAGAAAAAGTTGGCCGGTTGATTGAAGCAGCAACAAACTTCAAAAAAAAGTTCGAACATCAACGAGTTGTACTCTCTATGAAAGTTGAGAGTTTTTAAGGGCTCACTTTTCAGAGCAAAGTACTGCGTAAAGTTTTCGGAATCCTTTGATTGGTACATCGAGTTGCAGGAGGGGGGGCTCACCCCCTCCTGTAATAGACGATGTTGACACATCGAGGGGCAGAAAAACGAAAAAGTTGGGGGGATTTTTGGAAGGAATTAACAACGAATGGGAAAATCGGGTGAGGGGGGTGTATAACAGGGGGTGAATGATAGGAAGTTGAGGGAAACTCCGGGGGGGGGGGAAGGTTGAGTGGAAAAGCAGGAAATTAGTGAAAAACTTTTTTCCCGACGTAGCCAATAAGCTTTCCCGGCTATCGATGAAACAGGTTAACAACGACTGGCGGATATTAGAGTGCTACACTCTCGACGTTTGTTACGCTGTCAACATATTATATCGATATCATGAAATATGGCGATGGTAGACAAGGAGAGTAGATGAGTGAGTGGGATAGAGAGTTTCAGGTGATTAGAGAATTATGCCTGAAAAGAAAACTTGGAGAAATCATCTACAAAAGACGTATTAGGGATTGGATTATAAAAATGGCTTATTGCTTTTGACAAGGAAATTATAAAATTTTGTGACAGTGGTAGAATAAGGAGCAGTGAGAAAAGTTTGATGGTAAGAGAACTATAACCCAGAAAAAATTGAAAGACCTATTAATCCTACGTAGTTATTCCACGTAGTCACAAAAATATTGTTGAAAAAATTAGTTTTCCAATTTCTTTTTTGTCCGATGACTTCGACTTCGACCGTGTTTCATAGAAAGTCAGAAGCTAGCTACTCTGAACAAGAACAAAAACCAATTGAACAATCGATTTTGAAGCTTCAAATGATGAATTTTAACGATCCGCACACAAAGAGAGGTTAGGTCATTTGTGATTGAATCAGTAAAAAACAAGGGAAAGACAACAATTTGCTTTCTGAGAAGTAGTAGTCTATAATTATATTTTATCAACTCAACTTACAGAATACTATACCTCAGCTATGTGATAATGCGTCTAAAAAATTCCATTATTGATTATTCCTCTAATATGTCATTAAATCATGAGCGTTGAACCTAAACGTGTTAATTGAATGATATATTTTTCTAATATTTCTCCAGAAAAACAAGCTTGTAACGCTTATTCAACACATCCTGAATAAGATAATTACAATGAATAAAGTTGAATAGTGTTTCAATAAAAGTCCTTGTTTAAAAGTCATAGTAACAAGCTTTAAATATTTATTAGTTCTCGTATTTCTCCAGGAAACCAAACTTGTAACGCTCATTCAACAAGATTGTAAATCTTTTTATTAGTTTTGTATTTCTCTAGACTCTAGAGAAACAAGCTTGAATTACCAACAAGCTAAAATTATCAATATTCTCGTATTACTTCAGAATAACCAAACTCCTAAAGCTTATTATCACACCCCGGATGAAGTATCACTATGATTGAAATGTAAGTGAATTTTCTGATATTTCTTCACAAGAACAAGCTCGTAGCATTTATCAAACAACCCCTATTAATATTGAAAATACATTGATGTGATGTTTCCTACCAATCCAGAGCATTATTGTTTGATGTCCAGTTGGAATTCGAGTGTCCGATCTATGCCGACTATGGCCGTAGCAGTAAGGCTGTTCCTGTTATTAGATTATCCGGCCAAATTATCGCGTCATTCGGATGAACGACTGGCCACAATGCCACAACACAACACAATGGCTGCCATTATATAGTCTGTCCAAGCGAAGAAGACATTCCACCAAGATAGAAAAATGACTCCAGCTCCATCAATATTGGTTCAAAAATAATAAATTTGGTCTCAAATTGTATAAAACATTCTGATCTACAATTTAAGAACACATTTATAATTTTCAAATCAATATTGATCGATCTGGAGTCACTCTCCCTTCTTGCCAGAATGTCTTCTTTGTTTGGACAGACTATACGATTCAGGCCGCTTGTAACGCAGCTTGAATATCAATTCCTTGACGGCTTTGCCCAGCCTATTACAGTCTGTCCAAACAAAGAAGACTTTCTGACAAGATGGGAAAACCACTCCAAATCAATCAATATTGGTTCCAAAATTGAAAATTTATTCTCAAATTGTAGAACAGAATGTTCTCTTCAATTTGAGACCAAGTTAATAATTTATGAACCATTATTGAATGAGTTGGAAATAATTTTCCCATATTGCCAGAATGTCTTCTTTGCTAGAACAGACTTTAACACGAGTCTAATCAGTGTCAGACAATGGTCTAATTTTGATTGCCGATTAGAGTTGTAATCTGATTAATGTTTGTAGGCAATTTTATTTGCTTCGTTTCACTCTACTTATTGTGTTCTAATCAGTTTTCTCACATATTGTTTTATCATACTTCACTACGGTCTAATTAGTTGTATGAGTCGGTAATTGAATTATTTCACAGTATTTTTAGAATCAGAGTACATTACGTAGGCCTACTCTTATAAATACTCTTATAGGAAATAAGGCTTGATCTCGCATAATTGTAGCTTAAATTTTTTAGTTTAACGTTAGACATCTCAAACGATAATTTTCATAATACTTATCTTGAATCCCTTACTTGTTATAGGGTCGGTTGAAATTGGCCAAGACTCACATTTTTGTGGAGATTCCCAAAAAAAAGTTTGACTAGTAGAATAAGTGCCAAATAGGTCAAGCCACGATTGCGGATTATGTGGATGCACAGTTTTGAACTGCTTTTAAATGTCATGGTTTGTTCATTATTTCCAATCGTTATTTGAACAATAGGCCTACCCTATACTACAATACTTTAACCCACGGAACAGGTGAAGTGCCCGTATCTTTTACTGAACAGCACTTCACCTATTTCGTGGGCACGAGCCGCCAGTGATTGACACTAAACTATACTGATCTACAATATGGTAGATCATAGATCGATCATAGATGCAATGAACCGTTAACCTTTCCCCCACCCCAGAACAAATACACCATACGTTTCATTATTTGAATCGGGTGCCCAAAACTTTTCACGTTTTAACCAATGATAAATCCTGTCGCTGCAAGCTATAGCTACGGTTTAGTGGTCCCCAGGGTGGGTACTGGTTACAGGGGGTTTAAACCAGAGGGTACCTGAATTAAGGGGGACAATCCTGTGTCAGAGGTATGGGGGTTTGCCGAGTTGAGGGAATCAACTACGGAGGCGGTTGAATCCTGATTTTGCTGAGTTGTGGGTCCCAAATAAGGGGGACCCTACGTAGAGTAGAGACCTGAATACGTGGTGGAGGGGGGGCTGAATCAGGGGGTGATTTGTCGCAGTCGGATTGTATTTTGCACAGTTGGGGGGGGGGATGAAATTCATGGGGGTAGTCGGAAATAATAACAGTAGGCGACAACTGGAATTTGTATTCAGTAATATGGCGAACGACGAAAATCGGATAGGACTCTCCTAAATGGTGACGAGGGGGGTGTCGTGAGAGGGGGCGTAGAGGAAGTGAATGAACGTTCCTGCGCCTGGAATTGAAAGGGGGGGAGGAAGGGAAGTACGGTTGCGAGATTCTGGTGGAAAATAGAAGTGGCTGGGGGTAGAGACGAAGTGAAAGTTTGAATCATTTGTGTTGTTGAATATCTCTTGTGACGGGGGAGGGGGTGAATTCAAAGTTTTGCCAGTAAAATGCAGCAGCCAGCAGTACTGTGTGACCGAATGGAGTGGTGTGAATTGTTAATATTTCCGTGACAGCATTCAGATTCTATCTAGCTGGGAGCACTAATTGTCGCTAAAGTTTAACCACAAAAATAGCTTAATGAATTCAATGAGGGTATTTCAAGTGAAATAATTCGAATTGATTTCAAATGAATAGATTGAAATGATTTCGAATGAATGAAATTGAATGTATTCAGAATGGTGATCTCAAATGATTTTATAGGTGATTTGAATCAAATGATAATACTTCAATGGAGGAGGGAACTCCAAAGTATTGAAAATTCTAATTAGAGTAGCCTACTTTGGACATAACCTACTAGAATCTTCTCATCGTAATTAAGTTTTGAGGAACCAGTTGGATTTTCTACTAGGCTATAATGAAATTAGCTTTGTCAAAATCTTTCAATCATTAGTTTAATAGGTCATTTTCAAGTGAGGATTAGTATAAGAATAGCAAGAGAGAAATTGAATAAATATCGCACTCACAAGTATCCAGTTCGAAATTAGCATAACTGTACCACTTCTATTAATTCTCTCAATGATTTTCATCTAAAATACTATATAAAAATATATGACTCAGGATTTCTCTCGAATATTTTCCTATAAATCAAAACCTCTCTATGAAAAATCAATCAGAGATCTAAAATTTATACCCAAAATACGATAGTCATCTCAAACCTGCTTACAATTATGCACAAGTGGACATAGATATTTTTCCTACCACACAAATCTCACCTAAAACTCAACCAGACATCTAAACTAAAATTCTTTTTTTTTCTAAATACGAGGGTTATCCCAAAAGTATCCGGCTTGACTCACCGTTATGCACTAGCAGCGTTGAGTCTCTGGCGAGCGCTAGCTCCGAGTCTGTTAGCGTGGCGTCCGATGCGTTGTCCGAAGTGGGCGTATCGCTTAGACCGGCCGGATGCTGATAGAGTGGGGAATGACCTTGACTTCCGTTGTGATGACCTTGATGGCCGTTGTAGTGACCTTGACCTTGGCGCCGGCGCCGCTGCGGCTGAGGCGATAGTGATGATTCAGCGTCCTCCTCCTCTTCAGAATCGCCGCTCACACTGTAGGCGCCGTACAGTCGGCCAGCTTTTCCTGAAAGCACAGCAAAATAGAAAAAATTAATAATCTGATATACTTGCTGAGTATTTGTGTAAGTTATCCAAAGACAAGATATTGTATTAATTAAATGTATTATTTAATGGAAATATATTGTTAGACCACTGAGATTAATAATGGTGTAGCAACCGAAAACGGTATCACGATTCATTAAATTGGATCTCCTTAACTGAAAAAATTACACATTAAATGATAGGAGTGGGACTATTTCAATTTCGACTGCTTTCAGCATTGAACAGCTGCCATCTTGAAGGAACATCTTCTTTGCTCGACATGACTATGAATGAGAGTTCTTCCAATAATTATTCTATTCAAATTAATTACAAAACTAGCCATTGATGGTCCACAATAGTTTCTCCCAAATCAGGATTGTACCCAAGTTTCTAAGAAAGTCATTCTACAGCGTTCGAAGAAGTTTAACTCTGATACTCACTGCTTGATATTCTATTCAGATGACTTCATTTTCAGCAGAAATAATTTAATACCTGGTTTTTAGAACAAATAATTTAATACTTGATTTTGAGAACATGTAATTTAATACTTTATATCTTTAGAACACATAATTCAAGACTTGATCTTTACAACACATAATTTAGTGCTTGATATTTATTACAAGAGTAATTCAGTACTTAGATATTCTAGCTTGTGGGCATTGAATAGTAGACTCTTGCTCCCAGCCATAGAATGATTTAGCCTGAATATTCCAACAATGTCCAAGCCATCATTAATTAACCTCAATAATTTCCACAAATAAGAATAAATGAATAAATTATTTATTTGGAGAATTATGATCAATGTTTTGGAACCCCATCATTCCGCTTCACTATTTCCAGTTTTCCACCCTAGTTTGATTCAACCACCTTTGTGAAAATTCACACTTAAATTATTATCATGAAATTGTGATCGATTCGCATTCAACACAGTTCAGCGATTAATAATTGTTTGCAATTGACCTGATTTCAAAGTGGAACAAAGTTTTCGAATTGTTTTTCAGAAGTATATTATTGAAACGTTGAGTCTTTGCAAAACTGCAATGAATAATTCACAATGTTTTGTGAAGCGTATTGTGCAATTCTGTGCTAGTATTATGATGAAGGTTTAGAAAACTTTCAAACTGTTTGGAGAGAATATTTCAGAAATAGTTTGTTCGTGGGGTTCGTTAGTGATTCTATTGAAAGAGAAAAGTTTGATTGAATGCTCATTCAATAATTATTATTATTCTCTCGATTGTTACAAGAATCGGTCATTATTACAGCTGTAGAATGCAGAAGGGTAGGTGCTCCCACGGATACTAGAATAATATTATAGAGTGTTCTATTACATGATACTAGTATACAAGGAAGTAGCTGTACAGTCATGGTTTTTAGGTAGGGTAAGCTTATTTATTAAAACAACGAATTTTTCCTATCTTTCAAAAACAAAGAGAAACTCTTCAAATTGTTCCCTATTCACGTGATCATTTTCATACTATCTTTATCAGTCATATTTGCCCTCCTTCAACTCTTTTTTTTTCATTTTATATTATCTCCTGCTCCATCTTCCTCTACGTCTTCTTCTTTTGACACCTCATTTTTTCATTTCTCATCCTCTTTATTCTCCTATCTTTCTCCCTCTTGTTCTTCTTACACTTCTTTTCACTCTTCTTATTCCTCTTCTCCTCTTCTCATTTCTCTTAATCCTTCATTTCCATTTCTATTTACTATTCTTCCTGTTGTCCTTCCTCTTCTTTTTCCTCTTCGTCTCCTTCTTTTCCATCTCCATCAAACAATAGTCTACCATTCTCGACCGTCTTCGTATTCAGTTGCTACTACTCAATTATGAAAATTATACCTCAAGCCACTACCTCCCTTAAACCCCCCAACGTTAAACCAGATAGAGCTTTAAGATAGAGGCTAAACCAGAAGGAGGGGGGGAAGGTTTCGCAGGTAAAGAGGAGTGGATTTTAACCACCCCCAAAAGCACAATATACAGATAGCAGGCATACGCTAACCTTCTCCGTCACAATCCCTCTCTCACACGCTCTCTCTCTCATTCTCTCTCTCTCTCTCTCTCTCTCTTCCAGTCTCATCCTCTCTCATTCCATCACTCACTCTCTCTATTAACCGCTCTTTGTTGTCAGATTGTTGCAAATTTAATGTCTTAGAAACTCAAGTTGGCTCGTAACAGTTGTTTCCTATACTGACTAGTTTCCTCCATTTTCTTCTTCAAATCCTCCTTATCATTCCTCCTCTTTTTCATCTTCCCTTCTTCTCCTTCTTCCTCTTCCTATTTTTTTCTCTTATTCTTTTCTACTTATTTTTCCAC
The DNA here is from genome assembly GCA_017141385.1 of Sogatella furcifera. Taxonomy (NCBI): domain Eukaryota; kingdom Metazoa; phylum Arthropoda; class Insecta; order Hemiptera; family Delphacidae; genus Sogatella; species Sogatella furcifera. The sequence goes on from CM029557.1 coordinate 8,865,552, forward strand.
TCATCTTCATCGTATTTATTTTATTAACTTCAACCATTATAAATTTAATCTAGAAATGACACACATGTGGGAATCAGGACTGATTTTTTCGAAAATTCTTACAATTGACAATAAAAATACAAAGTAGCATTGAATTAGAAATAAACGACAATGAAAATAGTGAACAAGGAAAAGGGAATACACATATTACACATTGATGAAGAGAACGAAATCAGGAAACCATCGAATACTTTCAAATAGTCTGAAATATAAATCAAAGTCAGTTGATGTATTATAATTCGAGCAACCTAAGAAGAGACACCATTGCAATATGAAGATGAACACATTGTGAGTCTTCCCAGCTTGCGCGAACTATTAATAATTATTATGGTGGAGACAGATTCTTGTGTAATCTCAAGGTAAGGAATGAGAAGAGATGAGATGAATATTCGCTATTAGGGTTGATGATAAAGATGAAAGGAGCGACGAAGTAGGAGAAGAAGAGGAAGAAGGAGTGGAAGGAGAAGAACAAAAAAGTGAGGAATAATAGGGAGAAGAACAAGAAAAAGGAGAGGAAGAGAAATAAGGAGAAGAAGAAGAAAGTAAGAAGAAGAAAAAGAGAAAGAAGACGAAGAAGAAAAAGGTGGAAGAGAAGAAGATGAGAGAGGTGGAGTTGGCTGCTTCTCTTGTCTGCAGTGGTTGATGTGGATTAATTAATTTTCGATGAAAGGTAGCTTCTCTCGAGTTGAAGGATGGTGGAAGGAGAGATGTAGAAGGAAGAGGAGGAGGAGGAGGAGAGGAGAAGAAGAAGGAGAGGAGGAGGAGGAAGAGGAGGAGATGGACGAGGAGGAGAAAGAGGAAAATAAAGAGCAGGTTAAGGAGGATGATGATGAGAATGAGGGGGAGGAGGAGGGAGAATAGAAATAGGAGAATATGTAGTTGTAGAAGGCGAATGAGGAGAAAGACTGATGGGGTAGGATATGGGTTGTGAAGAATATACTGTATTGGAGAGAGAAACGTGAAATGAAAGTATAGGGAAGACAAGAAAAACAAATAATTGCAAAGCTACTTTATTATGAAATGTAATAAGAGCTGCAAAAAAAATAAAATTAACATTGTTGCATTTCACTAGAAAAAAATACAAAGTTTTTGTAAACTTTCTGCAACCCCGATTGTTTTGAACCATCATTATTAACTCATGAATTCATTAAAAATATTCCTTCTACAATTTCACCTGTGGAATATTCACAATATTTTTGCTTAGGCAAAACAAAAATTGCTTTCGCAAAACTCAGTTGAGTTTTTCCATGGATATTCAATAATTTTGTACACTTATTGATTAAAATAATCAAGCTGTAAATAACAAACATATAGGACTTTATTTATGAATAAAAATGCGATCACTATATTCAATGCGTGATTGAATAGAATTCATTCCTACTGTTGAAGTAAACAATATGAAAAACTGAAATTAGATTCAAATAAACATACTTGGAGAGAACATTCCATCGAATAAATTTAATTGAAATTCACAACAATATTCAGTAGAAAACTGTCATATTGAATTGTTTTCTACATAACTGAATTGTCACGAGTAAAGATGAAAAATGTTTTTGAACCGTCCATAAAAATACTCATCATCATCATCATCATCATCTTACTCAGGCTACAAGAATCAGTGAATTTACACTTTCATCAGAGATGTTGTGGAACTTATCCATAATTTAGGTAAGTGAAAAGAAAGATCGTCAGATCCACAAAGTTTATTTATAATACCATACTTGCCCTGAGCATTGAAACTCAAGAATTATAAATTATGAGTATTTTTATTATGAGTATGAATTATGAGTATTAATTATGAGTATTTTTTATGAGTATTTTTCTCATAATTAATCAACCTAATAGCTGTAGGAATTATTGATATGTTTGTAAATATTACTGTTTGAAAGTCAAAACAGGCAATTTACTAATCTAGGTAAGTGAAAACAAAGGTTGTCAGATCTACAAAGTTTATTTGAAATACCATACTTGCCCTGAGCATTGAAACTATATTACACTATATAAACTATATATACATTAAAATATATTTTAAATATACTTTGTGGATCTGACAACCTTGGTTTTCACTTACCTAGATTAGTAAATTGCCTGTTCCGTTTTACAAACAGTAATATTTACATACATACTAATTATTCCTACAGCTATTAGGTTGATAAAAATGTATTGATTGAAAATAGCAATCCTTGATAGGCTACTAGGCTACTTAGAAAGCGTCTACATTTCCACTCACTACACAAAATACTATTTTGCTGTAGCAATCTTAAACTACCCACTTACTCCACAATTCTATTTACCAAACAAAATACCACGTGGTTGTTAATGCTTCTGTTCAATCTGATAAGAAGATTAGCTCAAGATTAGACGTCAATGTTCAAGATAATTTATTGTAAGGGGTAGCAACTGATACGCCCACTACTTTCAACCCCAATTAATAAATTATTCAAGTCCCACTTTCTACTCATGACCTCCATACCAATCGACTCAATTCTCGAGTATTACTTTTCTTCTGAAACATGGATTTCCTTTGATCTTCGTGAGATAATAAGATTTTGGAAATATTTCTTTAACATCAAATTGTTAATTACTGACTCACCCGCCAGTCTAGTTGATATCAGGCCCTACAACTAGATAAAATACAATAAAGAAAAATAATATTCAATTTCCCATTTAAGTAGCCAGCTTACTTTACTGGGATTATTAGTTTGGAAATTTAGTATGTTCAATGAAACTTCTTTCATTGTAGTAAAATGTAAAGAATCTGCTTGAAAATTCGTCAGACTCTTTCAAAAATACCCTGTATATGTCACCTGATGGATGTAAAACATCATTTAATATATTTGAGAAATGTTATGTACAGCAAATATGGATGAAATTTAGTAGATAATAACATGTATTTGAACATATATTTTCTTTGCCAGAACATAAATATATGCGAGTTGTGATACGGAGAATTTTCATAGATACCTCCTTAAACACTCTCTATAAGTCACCTAATGAATGTGACAAACTATATTATGTGTTGGGCGAATATGGATAAATGCAATATGTATTCAAACATATATTTACTTCGCCAGAACATATGCAAGTTGTGATTACATGAAGCACAGAGTTAACGCATCGCTTGAAAATCTAGGTCAAGAACTGAAAACTACAACGATAGAACCACGCTTGTTCAACTATACTTTAATTAATGTAACTTCCGAACCAAAATACATTGTATTACCCCCTGAAACATGATACGCTAAGGCGCAAGTTACATCAATTCAGGATCAGGATAGCTAATGCACCATTTGGAATAGTTAAACTAGTTGGGAGAAGTTTGAAAGCAGAGTTTAGTTGGAATTAGAAGGAAAGAACAGAATAAGAAGGACGAGGTTTTGCTCAGTTAGAAGAGAATGTGAGAAAGGAGAGACGAATTTGGAGAAGAGAAGTAAGAGAGAATGGAAGAATTGTGGTTATGATTATCAGAATAGTTCAACTAATTGAGGAAGTTTTAAAGAGAAAGTGAGTGAGATTACAAGGGAACAGAATAAAGAAAATGAGGAAAGGGATAAAAGGACGCATAGGTAAGAAAGAATAAGAGTAATGGATGGAGAGAGGAAGCAAACTTAATGAGAAAAAGGAAAGAATGGAGAGAAAATGGGAACCATAATTATGATAGTTTATAAGCAGAAGGGAGAGAGAATAAGAAGAAAAAGGATGAAAAATATCTTGAGGGAGAAAAGGACGGGGAAGTAAGGGAGAATAAGACGAAAGAATAAAGAGGAATAAAAATTATGAACAAAGCGATAAAACGAGAAAATTGATGGATAATGGATAAGAAGAGATATTGTAGGAAGGAGAAGATGAACAAGATAGAAAAGCATAAAATTAGATGAATACATCAGAAAGAGGGACATGAAGAAGAGAGAACAGTGAGAAAAGTGAGAGAGAAAGAGAGAGAGAGAACCGTAAGACAATCATTAATATTTCACAGAGTTAAGTAGCCTTTTACTACGACTAATATTCAGTATTTACCAATAATTTCCCCCTTTATTAAATAGTATTTTCTTAATGCCTGTTGAATTCTTAATTTAATTATTCTTCTCGTTCTTCTTCTCCTTCTACTCCTTCTTCTTCTTCTCCTTCTCCTTCTTCTTCTACTACTTCTTTTTTTCGTCTTTTTCTTCTTCTTTTCCTTCTTTTTTTCTTCTTCTTCTTCTTCTTCTTCTTCTTATCTCACTAGTTCCTTAATTATTATTAGGATCTAATAAAATTCATCGATCCGATAATCACTGGAAGAACGGTGTCACAGGAAATGATTCACCATCTTAATTATTTTGTTTTCAAGAACAACATTGAAACACTGTCACTCCAATATTAATGAATTTGCATTCCTAGTAGAATGTTGACGATCCATATCGAAGAATGTGTTATTCACTAATCGTACGATAAGACCATTGTTCTAAAGTGATTAACGGTATTACGTAATGTCAAATCGAATTAAGTATAGTCTGTCCAAGCTAAGAAGACCCTCTGGAAAGATGAGAAAATTACTCAAGCTCAGTCAATATTGGTTCAAAAATATTATTGATTTGTCCCAAATTCTAGATCAGAATATTTCCTATTATTTAGAACCAAATTTATAATTTTTGAACCAATATTAAGCGAGCTGGAGTCATTTTCTCATCTTGCCAGAGGGCCTTCTTTGCTTTGACAGACTATAGCACTTGTCATAGGCGAAATTTCCTTTGTCAGCTGTATCAATCGTTCGCAACAGCTGATACTTTGTTCTTTCCAGAATCCGTGCGTTTCACTAGTGAATTTTACTAGTACACAATGAACTCGTACAAGCACAGTTTCATGTTAATCTTCAGAAAAAAGCTTGTAATTTTTGTGAAACTAGAAAGCCTGGGAGTATCACAAAGCCCGAAGAGTTTTGTAACCTGGAGTTGTAAAGCTGAAGCAGCTCAGTATGGGGTGAACCCTCAACAGATCCAAGGGAAGATAACGAAGGGGAGGAGGCTGCACTGGATCAAGCTAGTGCTGCCATCTGTGACCAACTATCCGAACCACAACAGTAAACACAGGGCAAGTGTTTGTTGACACAGTTCTGGTTTCAGATCGTGGGATATTTTTTAAACTTTCTCTCAAGACTTGAAGGGTAGTTTGGTATTTCCTGTTTTTCCATATTCTTTTACGCTTCAAATATTATTTTATTTTTCTAAATGTTTAGAACTAGGCTATAAATGATGAGTATTTCCTACTTCCCCGGATTCTAATCGGCTTCAAATATTGTTTATTTTTGTCAATATGCAATGAAAATGTGGAAATATATTTATTTCTTTATTTATTTTATATAAGTTAATTTTTTTCAATTTATCAGGCCTAAACTATTATTTGAAAATTGAACTTTGAAACTTAGGGCTATTTAAAATAACTTAATTGAAAAATAAAATGAAAATCAAATACCTTTTAAAAACTTTAAAATTATTGTGTTTTAATAATTTTAAGTTTTTAAAAGGGTATTTGATTTTCATTTTATTTTTAAACTAAACTATTATAAATGTTTTAGGAATTACTAAAGTTTGAATACCGCAGGAGTGTGTTATAACTAAAACTTGACAAATACATTCATCTTGTTTGTGAAGTTAGAGAGGAAGATTATGTAATTCGAATTGGGGTATTAAGAAAATTGGTTTTTTCAATAATTGTTCATGAAAAAATAAAATTATAAGAATTTAATTCATTTTGAAATATTCAGAAGATTTTATTCACTGGTAATAAATTTATCATGATTTTGGTTTTGCAAATACTTATTTTTTTGGGTCAAATTCTATCTAAGATTTATGAAATGCAAAATGTAACCTGTATTCGCTCCCAAATGATAATTATTATTTTATGATTTTTGCATGAAGCATGAGAAACATCATATTGATCCCCGAATGAATCCTACTAGATTTTTTTATAAGTCTAAAATCATCTATTAAATTCAATTTATTTCTTTTGATTGGCGAGCTTCAATGCTAAGAGCTGTTCTGGAGATATATGTTCAGACATGTATCAAAAACATGTCATAATCAATAAAATATGCAAGAAATTCAATAAAATACCCATCATTCATGTTTATCACATACGTGTATGTGTACAAACAACGCTATACAATACTTATTTTTTTCTTAGGGCTACTGTATTTGCTAAAACTTATTTATAACTATTATAAATAATTATTTTTTTAACGCTAAAAGTTTTCAACGCTATACAAATATATCCTAAACTTTCAACTACAAATTCCCTGTCATCATGACTACTTCAAACAATTCAAAAAAACTATGAAATACTTCACAAGTGAAACATCATCACTTCAAAAATGACCCAAATTCCACATTTAATCAACGAATGATACATTCAAAATAATAAGAAGAGGATTATTATTATTATATAAGTTACTACTCACAATAAATCTCAGACATTCAACACTTAATCCAACATGACAACTCCAAAACTTCATCACACAATCACTTCACAATCAGTCCATCACCATTGCTCATTCAATTATTGAATCATAAACTCGCGAAATGATGTAACCACCAATATAAGATTACTTCCACCGACATTACTTCACTCAAGTAGATAACGCAATGTAAACAAAGTGTTACATATTTGCTTAGTCAACATTTTTCACATAATTCGCCTACAATGAATTGATTAAATATTGATGAAAACAATAACTAAACGGTCACAGGTTCGATTCCCGAGGACGGAGATAGTTTTTTTTGAAAAAGCGTGTTAAAACAACGAAGCGCGCGAACCCGTTAGAACCTCTCTCTACGGAGGTAGAGAACCGACTGACTTGATAACAAGAAAAGCTAGAGGACGCTGTGACGTTTCGGATCGAGTGGTGGGGGTAACAACACTGGTTTATTTGCTCGACTTTAGCAGGGGTTGGAAGCCCTGTTCACAGTCAGCTGACTGCCTACAACTACTGCCCTTCTGTAACACCAGTTCACAGGCGTCACTTCTGTAACTTTCTTTCTATTTTCGGAGGTAACAGCACGCAAAGAACTCCAACACAAAAATAGCTTTGCTCTACTATTATTATAGGTTATATTTTTGCCTAGGAAATTAACTACGGTTATAGAATTAGATGGTATTGGAATTAGAAATAGATGAAATTAGATCAAGTTGTACAATCTTTCATTATAGCTACAGTCTGACCAAGCAAAGAAGACATTCTGGCAAGTTGGAAAAGTGACTCCAGCTCGGTCAATATTAGTTGAAAAATTTAAAATTTGGTCTCAAATTGTAGATCATAATTTTGTCCACAATTTGAGAACACATTTATAATTTTTAGAACCAATATTGATCGAGCTGGAGTAATTTTCCCATCTTGCCAGAATGTCTTCTTCGTTTGAACATTCTATAGCATTGGAATTGATGGAAGTAGATAGAATTAGATAAAGTTGTACAACCTTACTAAATAACTAGTAGATTACCAAAAGGGTTATAGAAGAATATCAGGAAGGGTTCAACAATAGAATAAGTTGAATAAGTGAGAATTGGATCAGGAAGAGTTCATTGATGCCCCACCAATAGAATTATCGATAACTTTCTCTTAGAAAATAGAATTATTGATTAGTCTCACTTAGAAAATAAACTAAGGCATAGCAGGTTATTCATTAGCTATCAATAAGATCAAATCAATTCATCAACTTGTTCGACTAGGGAAATTAACAAGGAATTTATAGAATTAGTAAAGAAAGGGTTCATTGAGTGACCCATGAGTAAAATTATTATTATTATTGATTACAAGAGAATTCTCAGCGTAGTAGGAAAGAATAATTCAATAATTGGTTGATGTATTAGAATACAGTACTATGATAATGATTATTACCAATTATTGGTGGTAGTGGAGTAAGATTGATTATAATGATTATCACGTGAACTAGTATTTTAATGGAAGGGTGTGAGTAACACCCTGTCACTCAAAGGTCTAAGTTATTAATAAAGTTGTAAATTCTAGTTGGTATTGATTATTATAATTATCAATTATTATTATTATTATTATTGATAATACATGGTTTTTATAGCATGGACGAGTTAAAATCATGGTAGGGGCGGATAATAACGTATGGACGTCTACTTAATTGAACTTTATCAGATTTAAACTATATGTCATATCTACGTTGATTACAACAGGTTTTGATAGTAAAATTACAGCTAAATAACTCATAAATCAGCTAAAATAGCTAGCTATCTTCTCTTTCCACGCTAGAAGAGTGGGATGAGATCTAAAGAGGTGTGATAAATCGAGAAAGTAAAATATGGAGAAACACAACGAAAAATTGACTCGAATACATTCCAACCTGAAAATAGAAAATTTGTAAATATGCCGAATAATAAATATACACTTATCGTATAAATATGGAAACTAACAAGTTGAAATGGGAGATTTGAATAAATAATGTAGAAGGACAAAAAAACTAAAATTAATGCAAGGAGAAATTCAAGAGAAACAAGACTAAAGTGAATGCGAATAGAAACCAGAATACAAGGAATGACAACAATTGAAATAAACAGAGGAAACTATAATACTTACTTTTCAAAATCTATTGTAGAAAACTACAAATAGAACTATCACCAGAAATAGAAAGAAATATGTAGACGAGAGAGACAAGAGCACACTTCGAACCAGAAACAAAGAGGACATTATGAAAGATAGATGATAAAAATACAACCGAATTACAACAAAATATCACTGCGGAAATATAAGAGCCCCATACCACTTCCAATCCACATTTACTTGCATGTAATTCGAGTAACTTTCTCTCCTCAACTAAACGCAGAGCAATAGAAAAGAGTTCCCTATTACTTTGTTTTCTTTTATTTGCTTTTTTCCACTGTCGCAGACATGCGGGTCCCATATTGTAATACGCCCTCAGAATATCGTATTTGAGCTTGCCCCCTCCCCTCTTTACCATCTAGGTAACCCCCTCCAAAAAAAAAAGAGAGAAGAGAAAAAAGAGCTTTATTCGCATTAGAAAGATAAGGTGGCAGAATGGCAGAACAGAGGTAACATCCAAAGCTACCTCTCGTCTGTCCAAGGAAAGAAGACATTCTGGCAAGATGGGAAAATGCATCCAGCTCGGTCGATATTGTTTTAAAAATCATAAATTTGGTCTCGAATTGTAGATCACGAAATTTCCTCCAATTTCAAACCAAATTTATTATTTTTGAACCAATATTGACTGATCTGAAGTCAATTTTCCATCTTGCCAGAATGTCTTCTTCGATTGGACAGATTATACCTCTCGTATGGTAGGCACCTTTTGTTTGCACAGAGGGGGAATTGAAACAATCATGTTGTTCATGCCGTGGGGGAAACATGGTTCCCCCTATCCGCGGTTATTGGATGTGATCTTTGCGGGTAATGTGATCACTTATTCTAACACCGGAATTATACATGAGGGTTATTTAATTCATGCATTAGAATATTGGACAATCTCACGTGATTGCTTTATTCCAACAAAAGGTTTATACAAGAAGAAAACTAGATTATTTCATTCAAATATCAAACAATTTAATTTGATTTTTGTGAAAGAGTGATGACTTAAATCTAAAACTAGGATTGAAATATAGCCGTATTATGAATCAATGATGAGTTGTGGATGATTGATCCATAAATTAATATCATGAGAAGATAATAATTATTATTAACATGGATTTTGTTATTATTAACAGGATTTAATTATTATGAGATTTTGGATAGTGTGATGTGCCACTTGAATTATACTATTCTACTATTCATTTCTAACTATTCATATTCACCTACTCTAGCTTATGGGTTTAGAAGAAATTTAATTTTATTATTTGTACATAACTGAATTTTAATGTAAAATAAATTTATCGTATTATATTTTCGAAGGAAATAAATTTCATTATTATTTATTCATTTTATTTATTATTTTATTATGACGCGAACCTCACCAAAATCGAACAATACATTCTGATTCAATCTAATCCAACCAAAATCTCATTATTGTATGAATTTGAACTTCAGTGCATCCCCAATTTAATTCCTCCAAGAGTACCTTGAACAAACGATTTCCAATTCCATTTTTTCTCGAAAGGGGCATTTTAACCGGTCAAAACCCTCTTAGCCATACAAGAGACTGGTCTTGTTCTCCTTTACAATAAACCCGAAATTTTCCCGCACTTCTGCCCATAGATCAAACATCATTTCAAAAACAATTCTCATTTTTCGCTCAACAAGACCCTTCTTCTACGGCGTAAATCCTTTTCGGACCTTTTCTTGCATCGTCTTCGTTCAATATTCTCCATTTTCTATTTCTTTCCGTTCGCCTACTCCTCATTTTCATATCTATTAGCATCTTACTGCTTCTTTTCATTTTTTTCGTTTTTCTTTTTTTACTTTCATTTCATCTTCTTTTTCCTCCTCTTTATACTTCTCCTCACTTCTACTTCTTGTCTCTCATTCTTCTTCTTATCTTTCTTTTCTCTACTCTTCTCCTCCAACCTCTTCTACTCCTACTTCTCACTCCTCCTCATCACCCTCCTTATCACCACACATTATTCTTCCTCAATTCTTCTTTTCTTCTTGAATCTCTTTTCTTCATTGTTCTTCTTATTCCTTTTCTTCTTCATCATTTTTTCTTCCTCATCAATCCTCCTTTTTTTCTCAAAAAAATTCTTCTCATCAATTTTTGTCTCTTTCTTTATTTAAATAATTCTCCTTCTTGTTATGTTTTCATTCTCCTTTTCAAATTATTCGCCTTATTCTATACTTCTTTGAAAGTCTGTCCAAGCAAATAGAACATTCTAACAAGATGTTAAAATGACTCCGACTCTGACTCATTGTGATAAATGATGTACATTTTTCGATCTAAAAAAAATAAGAAATATTATTTTTGAACCAATATTGACATAGCTGGAGTCATCCTTCCATCTGACCAGAATGTCTTCTCTGCTTGACCAGACTATATTCTCTTCTTCTTATTCCTACTATCCTATTCCATCATCATATTTTTTTCTTCCTCATCTTTTTCCCTATTATCATATCTCTCTTCACCTTCTTTCGATCGACATCACCTTCCTTTTTCCCCCATCTTCTATCACTCTTCCTCTACCTTCATCTTCCTCCTCCCCTTCTTATCCTCTTTCACCATCCATAAAGTGGAAATTTCCATTTTCATTTTCTCTCGTCCACTCCGCTTTTTACGGCTCACAGGCAATCAGAATTTAAAATTGCCTTCTGGGTAGAAAGAAGTCGCCCTCCCTATTGGTGGACCACCGTCTTTATCATACAATCCAATCTAATTTCTGATAATATAATTTTTCTATTCCACTTCCTCAACCACTACCCTCTCACCACAAAACCCTCCTTATAATTTTTTTCTTTTCTTCCTTTCTCCTTCTTCCACACAATCCAATCACTTTCTCTCTCTTTCTCCACCGATTCTTTTTCAATTTCTCTGATCTCTAAAGGTATAAATGGCGGAAGATCCCACTCATAATATTATCGCCACCACAGAAAGTCTTTATATTTGCTCGTAATAACATAAAACCCGAATTAGGCATTCCCCCTTTTTTATTTTAATTTTCCTACTCCACGTATTCAATGTGATTTCAATATTCGTATTCAGAAAACCTTCTTCCATTATTTCTTCCATATCCTCATCCCCTTTCTACCTTCGTACAATCTCCATGCTGTTCTTCCTATTCTTCTTTTTTCTATTCTTCACTTTTTTCAAATTCTCCTCCTCATACTTCCCCATCTTCTTTTTTCTTCTCATCCTTTATTTCCATGGTCTTCACTCCTTCACCTCCTCTCTTTTAATCTCCATTCTTCAATAATTCTTATTCTGTTCTTCTTGACCGTCTTTTAATTTACCTTTGTATCTTTCTCCCTCTTGCTATTTTCTCCACCCTTTCCTTTTTGACTTAATGTCCTTTTCATCTCTCTTTTTTTATTATTATTCATTCTCTCCTTTCCTTAACACATTTTTTTCATCATTCTCATTCTATTTATCTCCAACTTCTACAATTTCCCCTTATCACATCCTGTTTTCCTCTACAATCTCACTTAATCTTTTCCAGTCATTTTTATCTTGTTTCTCCAGTTTTTTCTCAATTGTTCACCTTATCCGAACTTCTTAAACTTATTTGTCCCTCATCTACTTCTTTTTCTTATATATTTCTCTAGAAATGTATTTTTCCTTTTCTCCCTTCCGTCTTTCAATAATGTCTTTCGGCCAGTGGTTTAATAGTAGTAATAGGAAGATATTAAATTCCTAAAAACTTTCTCTAAAAACTTCTGAAACTGGGAAAACTAGCAGTCATTATATGAATATAAATGCCATGAAAGGTTATCAATCAAATCGAAACTGAAAACTGACATAGAAATATGCAATATTCTAAATGTCTAAATGAATATTATTCACTCATGCATATCAAAGACTATAGCAGAATTGTCAACTATCTAAAATGGTTAGACTGGTAAGAAAATGACAAAAGAAAATACATAAATATTAATGAGTTATAAAGTATACCCAATCAGGATTTTTATCTTTCACGTTGAAATCAAACAGTGAGTGAATGAAAAAGTTAATGAATCTTGTTTATTGTGGAAGAAAAAGTACTATCAAGCAAATAAAAGAGAAGCTTTCTTTCTTCTACTGGTTGCTGGTTCTTTATTGTGGCTGATTTGTTTCGTTTTTTGTGTTGTAGCTTTTTTCTGTTGTTCTATCTTTGGAGTTTGGATTTGGAGAACAGTTGAGAATGGATTTACGATAAGATTTGAGTACATCTCGATAAGTCATGCACACTGATAAATCTTTCAATTATTTAAACTCATCCAAAATTATGTAGGCTATATAAATATTCCAAAACTTATTCATTCATTTCAATCCTATGTAAATTGAAATATTGAATGTGCTAAAGTGAGTGATTACTGAGGGTTTATTTCAAAATCATTATTTATTTTACTTTCATAAATGTTGACGAAATCTTTAATTTGTTCAGCCCTAGTATGCTAGAGCCACATTTTGACATCATGGAAGTTAAGAATTGGAAGATTACGAATTAATTTGTGTTTCAACCAAGTACTTGGATGTACTTGGATTCTCACATAATTGTGAGAATTTGAGTGAATTAGAGTCGTCTTATTCATAGATGTATTGAATTAATTAAAGAAGTAAAATAATCAATCAATCATCATTTACTCAAATTACATTTTGTATAAACACAATGAACTACATCATAATAGTTCAGGTCTTAGTAATCTTCCAATTCTACAAAATTTACTCACTGAAATCCAAAATAAATTTCAACATCCTTCCAATATTTATCTTTTCTATTGTTGTTAATTTACAAATTATTCACCTATGTTACACATAGAAGTTGAAGTAAGTAGGTTTTAGAATGAACTTGAAGTGGTTATGTGTGAGTAATAGGTGATCAACCATTTTCTAACCAGCAGCCATTTTCTAGTAGGAGACTCGAAACATCGTCGACCAATGAGGGAAGAGCAGGCGGAGCCTGGAGGTGTGTCTTAGTTAATGCTGAGAAAAGCACACTAGAACTGCTGCCATCTACTGGTTGAATACAGAAACATTTCAAAAGTCGTAGTCAGCAAGGCTACACTAGATGAAGAGCCGTATAGTGTGGCCTTGGTAGCCAATCAAAGAGTAGGTGGAGCTTGGAGGCGTGTCTTAGTTGATTATGTAATGAGCACCCTAGAACTGCTGCCATCTACTGGCTGAATTCAGAAACATTTTGAACACTGCTGTAGGCAGCAAGGTCACACTAGATGACAAGCCATGCTAGGGTTGCCTTGGTAGTCAGCCAATCAGAAAGCAGGCGGTGCTTGAAGGGGAGCTTAGAGGCAGGTCTTAGTTAATGCTGGACAGAGCACCCTAGACCTGCTGCCATCTACTGACTGAATTCGGAAACGTTTCAAATAGTTTGAAATGCTGCACTAGATGACCAGTCGTGTAGAGTGGCCTTGGTAGTCAGCCAATCGGAAAGCAGGCTGAGCTTGGAGGCGTGTCTAATGGGAGTGGAAGCTAGAACTAGAAATTGGCCCTACAGCTGCTGCTATCTGCTGGGTGAAATTCAGATGTCTCAGACTTTTTCCTTGTTCTCTCTCTTTTTCTTTTTTCAATAACCTCCTACAACGTTTTTCCTTATCTTTTTCTCTTCTCCTTCTTTTCTCATCTTCGATTTTCTTCTTTTTATCTCCTTTTTTTTCCTCACTCTTATTCTTCTTCTTCTCTTTCTCCTTTTCTTTCTTCTTCTTCTTCTTCTTCTTCTTCTTCTTCTTCTTCTTCTTTCTCTTCTTCTTCTTCTCTTTTTTTGCCCCCTCCTTTTCCTTCTTCTTCAACTTCTTTTTCCCCTCGTATTTTCCAATCAGTCCAATCCGTTCACCGCCAACGAGGTCTTATCCAAATAATCAATTCTTTCCGTCGTCCACTTGCCTTTTGCGTGAACAAAGCGAATTAATAAGAAATGAGAGAAAGCGTTGGGTGGAGTCGTAGCGCGGGTGGGAGAGAGAACGGAATAGGCTTTATTTAATTGAATTATTAGTGGAGAGAAATGTATTGGAGCAAGAGAGAGAAAAAGTACAGAAAGGAATCGTTGGATCGGTTATGCTGACTTTTTAAATCCATCAATGGATTTCACTGATGTAGGCTATATTCTCAATTATTCCCTTCTTCAAATCTCTCTTCTTTCATGTGTCATTTCTTTTCTTCTTCTTCTTCTTCTTCTTCTTCTTCTTCTTCTTCTTCTTCTTCTTCTTCTTCTTTTCTAAGTTACTCTTCCTAATTCTGTCACTTTTCCTCTAGAAGTAAGAATTAGACAGAAACTATATTTTCAACTTTATAACTATTAGTCTACTTCTACTACTTAGACTATATCTACTAGAACTATAACTACTAGGCAGTACTATTCTCCCTAGATATTTGATTCATTGTACCCCTACTATAATAGTATAAAATAGTTTGAAATTTTACTATGTCAATTGAAAATTGGTTGTCTCAAAAATAGCATTCAAATCATTCAAATCTTTGCCATTGTCTGAAAAGGAACACTTCTACTACAAAAACATACAGCCAAATTGAACCTATATGACAAATATATAAAATAGTAAATCTTCAATCAGTATCCTGAAATAAAATCAGAAACCCATCAAATCTGGGAAAGCCTGTCATAGAAGCATACATTCCCGAATACTTGAAAACCATGAGAGGCATACAAGCCTTTTCATCAGAGGTGAAAGAATAACGAGAATACTAGACAAACGAGGCGCAGAAGACGAGATCAACATACATGAAATAGACGAACAGCAAACATGGAACCAGAGATTGGCTAATAGAAAAGGAAGGTAATAAAGAAGAAGTTGGGAAGGAGAGGGAGAAGTGGAAAAATACGAAGACGGATAAGAGATGAATAAGATGAAGAACCACAACGACAACAAAAAGGAAAAGGAGAATGATAAGATGGGGATGAATAGATGAAAAAAAGAAGAAATTAAGAAGAGAAAGAAAATGGGGAGGAGGAAAGAGAAAAAGAAGAAGAGAAAAGAAGAGAAAGAAAAAAAGTAGAAGAAGAGGAAGAAGAGGAGGAAGAGGAAGAAGAAGAAGAAGAAGAAGAAGAAGAAGAAGAAGAAGAAGAAGAAGAAGGGAAAGAAAAGGAATATTTTGAAGGTGAACAAAAAGAAGAAGAAGGAGAAGAAGAAATAAGAATGAAAAGAGAGAGAAGACATAGAACAAAAAATTGAGAAGAGAAGAAAGAGAAGAAGAAAAATAAGAAGAAAGATGAAGAAAACTTGTAAGAAGAAAAAAAAGGATAAAACTTAGAAAAGGAAGAAGACAAAGAAGAAAATAACAAAAAGGTGAAACCCATTTGGTTGAAGTAAAGAACAGGATCAAGGACTTTTCTGCATCTTTGCCACTGCTAGGATCTCTCAATCCTTTACCTTTCCCCTTTTACTACCTATTTTTCCTTCTTCTTCCCTTCTCCTACTCCTCCACCTGAACCACCACTTCTTCTCCACCTTTTCCTCCTCCTCCAGCTTCTTCCCCTCCTTCGCTTCCTTATTCTCCAGCACAGCTATCTATTAGCACTCGTAGCCGAGCGCGCGGTTTTTTCTCCCGGCTGGCAATTTTCCCGCACAAAAACCCGCCACCACCCTCGCCGAAAAGCGCGGCAAAAACGGTTTCTTGTGAGCTAGACGCCGCGACGCACCCATGTGGATCAACACTGAGAAATGAGATGGAAAGTAGGTTACACGTTACAATGCATTCCTTCCACTTCCCTTTCCTCTTGCCTCTCTCTCATCCTCATCCATTCAATCCATTTCACGCCTTATTCCAGCTCCTTCTTTCCATTTCCTCATTTCTTTTTTCACAACTCCCGAACCATCTCACATACAATCACATTTTATAGAATTTGAAATCACCAAATTTCTGTTCCCGAACAATGTCTAGTAATATTTTTCATGTAATTTTCAGATTTGATGAATATTGTTTCGATTGATTATTGTTTGAGGGATGGTTTTTTGATTTCATATTAAAAGACTTTAGATAATATTTTTTATTAGAATATTTAGAACACTTTTCAAGCTCATGCTTTTCCATAATAGATGAAGAACGTAATGCGCTCACAGCGATTTTATCACTGGAGCAAAACATTGAGTTTGCAAAAGCGTGATAATTTTATGACATTACGCTCGAAATACTTACATACTTTCTTCAAACACTGCAGTTTATGGAATCAACGCTCAATCTTGTCAACGTTAATTTCCATTCAATTCTATTCATTTGAAGATACATTTGCATAAAAAACATAGAATTGAAATGATTTAGGAGATAACATGCTTTTTTGTTACTATTTGATGTGTTATTTTATTATTATAGATATTATCTTTCTTCCATGAACAACATTCAACTTTCATTGATTGATATTTCACTGATCAATCTTATCTGATCGTTAGATTAGATCACATTACATCATTATAATACTGAATTATCTGATTTTGTAGGATATTAAAACCATATAATAAATAACCACAGGAGATAGAGGAAGATAGATACTACTTACTAATATCCTCACTTCTACAATTTTCACTATAGCTATTTTTATTGAATAAATAATTTGACTATCAATTATATATTATTTGAGAGAATATTCTACATCTCACTAAGGAAACTCGAAGGTACTATATCAATTCGAGAAATTACTCAATAATGCATCACTTTTTTGAAAAATTTGATAAGAAACCGCAACTTCTAAACTCGTGACTCAAGACTTCCCTACTCATTTCATTAAAAACTTCTAGCAGGAGAGCAATAATACCACCAAGTTATAACAAGCAGTATATCACAATAAATATACACAATTTAATTGCTCCCTTGTTACTGAAGGGTGGTGAAAAAATGAACAACTCGAACTTTCTTGATCAGAGGAAGCACTGAAAGGGAATTGGAATGAAGGAGAAAGATGATAAAAAAGAAAAGGAGGAGAATATTGAAGGGGAAGGAAAAGAGAAAGAGAGAGAGAAAGGGTGGGTGTTGGAGGTTAAGAGAAAGAAGTCACGAATCATTTCATTAGACTGCACCAATCCTATTTCTATGCATGAGTATAGTATGTCCAAGCAAAGAAGACAATCTGGCAAGATGTAGAGATGACTCCAGCTCGTCCAATATTGGTTCAAAAATAATGAATTTCATCTAAAATTGTATAAAACATTCTGATCTACAATTTAAGACCAAACGTATAATTTCTGAACAAATATTAACCGAGCTGAAGTCATTTTCCTATCTTGCCAGAATGTCTTCTTTGCTTGGACAGACTGTAGCAACAATTGCACTACACCATTGCTATGCTTATTCATTAATTCATTGCCACCCCTGTTGATTTTTTCTCTTGTTTCAAATTACTCTGGGGTCGAAATAGACTCAGCCAGCTGGCGCGCCAACAATTTCGTAATTTATCGAACTCGAATATTGTAAAAAGTTAATTGCAATTCATAATCTCGCGTCTTCCTACTGCTGCTCCTTGATCTAATCTCCGTTATTCTTCGTCTCCTTGTGCCCCAAATCTTCTTCTTTCTCTTCTTCTTCTTCTTTTTCCTTTTTTTTCGTTTTCTTCTACTACTTAATTTTCCCATCTTTCTCTTTTTCCTTTTTTTTCTCTCTCTTTCTATCACATTCGTCCTCTTAGTTTCAATTTTCTTCACATTCTTCATTTCAAGTTGTCTTCTTATTCACCTTCTTTATTGTAACTCACCATTCTTCTTCCTTCTTATTCTTTTTCTTCTTCCTCTTCTTCTTCTTCTTCTTCTTTCCAATCTTCCTCCTGTCCTCTTCTTTATTGTTTCTATTCAATTCTATCTCAATTTGTCAATTTCCTCTTCCTTTTTTCTTCTCTCTTTCTCTTTCTTTACCAAACCCTTATTTCTCTTTTTTCTCTGTAATTATTCTTCTCCTTCTCCTCCTTCTTATTCCTTCCCTCATTTTCTTCACTTCCAACTCCTTACAGTTATATTTTCTCTTCCATCCAAACATTGATTTTTATTCCTTGAAAAATTATAGTTTCAATTTCATTTTCCACTAATTCTGTGTATTCATCTCTTTTCATCGTCATAATACCGTCATGATTGTGTCCTATGTAATATACACCTTTTTCTTTCTTTTTCAAATATCTTATTCAATTTTAATTCTTTCAACTTCATTATATCTTCTCTCTCATCAGCATCTTATCCCTACTCTTCACTACATCTACTTCCGCCCCCTACCCTCCTGATACTCCCTCTTGAGTTAGGGTGGCAAAAGTTTAAACTTGCGATTAATTAGACAAAAGCTGCACGAGGATTGTCCAAGGATTAATTCCAAAGAATGATGATGAAAAGGTAAGAAATATGGGAGGAGGGGGAAGAGAGGAGGGAGGTGAGCAGCAGAAAAATGAGGAGTAGAGTTGATTAGATATGAAGAGGAGGCTGAGAGAGAAAATGTAAAAAAATGCGAGAGAGAAAGAAAGTATAAGACTATAGATAGGGTCTTTGAGGCTTGCCGAAGAATTATTATTAAGTTCTTTGCCAAGAGGGAGTAGTGCATAAGTCCAGTTCCAGGAGTAAAAGAGAGAGGGAGAGAGAGAAAGAGGAAGAGAGAAAGGAAAAGAGAGGGAAAGAGAGTAGGAGAGAAAGAAAGGGTGATATACGGACAGGAGGGAGGAGAAAGAGAGAAATTTAGTTTAAGAGAACAGAGGAAAGAGAAAGAGAGATTTCTTGAGTGGGGGCTCAGAGTTGAGATGTAAATGCTGGGATTTTAAGACAGGTTTACACTCATTGTCAATATTGGCCTTCAGGTTTATTCTAGTCCGCTTCTTACTTTGTTTCAGTAACGAAACTTTTCAACAGAAACTTCAATTCCTTTCAGTTTGAATTACAATCTTAATGATTGGCCTGAAAAACTTGGAAATGGAATGTACATCTGAATGTTTCCGATCGAGACAGAAAAATAAAATTTATAGAGGAATAGAGAGTTGATGAATGCGAGTACAGGCATAGAAGATTTATAAAACACTGTGCTATATTAACAGACTGATAATCATATCATAGAAAATTGGAAAAGAACTACTGTACTTATGACTAGATAGGTAGAATATACGATTAGGACATAGATATAGGACGTTTAAATAACTAGGTCTGAAACTTATGTAAGATAAAAAGCAAGAAGAACAAAAAACAAGAAGAACAATAGAACAAGAAAAAAAGAAGAGAAAGAGGAGAATGGAAAAAAAGAAGAACAAGAGGAACAAGAAGGACGAGAAGACAATGAGAACAAGAAAAAAGTACAACTAAAAAAAAAGAAGTACAACAAGAATAAAAAGAAAAAGAATAATGGAAAGAACAAGGAGAACAAGAAGAACAAGTAGAACAAGGAGAGAAAGAAGAAATAGAAAAACAAGAAGAACAAGAGGAACAAGAAGAACAAGAAGAAAAAGAACAAGAAGGACGAGAAGACAATGAGAGCAAGAAAACAAGTAGAACAAACAAACGAAGGAGAAAAAGAATCATAAAAAGAACAAGACGAACAAGGAGAACTATAAGGACAAGAAAATCAAGAAGAGTAAAAATAAAAATAACTAGAAGAACAAGAGAGCAAGTGTAAGAAGGATGATGGAAGAGAAAAATAAATTATTGGAAGATGGCGAGTAAGCAATAATAATATGCAGGAGCAGACTGCAGTCAATAAAAGGCGAAATTCGGTAGTTGGAGGGGGTTGAGAGGAAAGATGGAATTAGGGCGGAGAACCAGGGTGAAGAGAGAGGGAGTGAAAGAAATAGGCAAGAGGAAAGAAAAAGATTCAAGAGATAGGAATCCCAACTCCTAAGGGTGCGGTTTCTGGGCGTATGGTCGCCAGGGGAGTTCACTCTATGATGCATGGTATCAGGTTACCCGAGTTATACTGAAAAGAGAAAGCTGAAGAAAAAGAGATAGAAAATAGGCGGTAGAGAGAGCGAAAGGAGATAAAGAGGCAGTGGCGGCTCGTACCCACGAAACAGGTGAAGTGCCACTATCTTTTACTGTACAGCACTTCAGCAGTTTCGTGGGCACGAGCCGCCAGTGTAAAGAGGGCGTGTAAGAGAAAGAGAGATTGATAAGAAAAGAGAAAGTGTTTGAGAAAATCAGATAGAGAATAGGAAGAGTGATATACAGTACTGTAGTTGGTTAGCTGCCATTGAAAAAATCTTATAGGAAATAGCAAGGGTGTTGGTAGCCGGTAGCGTTGTCTGATAACAATTATTATCATACTAGAAGGTAGTAAGCACAGTATCTCTTGCTACTTATAGCAGCTATCAAAACAAGCAGATGGGGAAAAGATAAAGTGACAAGGGCGGTGGAGGCTAAAAGCAGCTACTACTAAAAATGCGACTAAAGTTGGCACAAGCTAAGAATATTCGCAACTACAACACAATTTAGTAAATTTACATCGTAACTATAATTACTCGTATATTCTTCTCGGCTTTCGCGAACTATTAAACATATGCTACTTAGTAGCAGCTATCTGGATAACAAAGTCAGCTACTTAGTAGCATGCTTCCCTATAACGACTAGTAAAGTAGCAAGTAACAAGTAACAACTCAGAAGAACGAGTAAAGACGTTGTTTCTCAAACCACGCTAAAAATTTCCCCCAGCACGAATCCAAGCTCAATTTCCATTTTCTCAAAGCAAACAAAGAAAATTCCACGAAGGTGAGATGTTCCACCCCACATGTCAATCCATATTCGTGATGTGTGCTACTAAATTCCACACATGATCTCAGCCCCACATGTGTGAGTGGGAAGATGCTCTTCATTTTATGCAAGTGTGCGAGAGAATGCTCCATATTTTATGCATGTGTCACAATTTTTCCGTAACACATGCCAGATTTATCAGCTTATGACACACATACAGAAGAGTAACCAAAACGTGAGCTTCTAGCTAAAACGCGAATCAACAATCGACACGCACACGAACATCGATGTATCGATATATCGCTGAATAGATTATCGATAAGGTAAAGATAAAAAAATATTTCGTACATGACAAAAGTATACATCGCAGACAATATCGATATATCGCTGAATAGACTATTGATATTGTATAGATATAGAATATTAGGTATATGACAAAAGTACATTTACATTGTAGCACATGTATACATTGTAGATATATCGATATATCATTGAATAGGATATCGAATGGTATATATAAAAAGTATACATTGTAGCACACCGCAAGAATTCGTCACGCTTCCAATAAGCATTCAGTATCGAAATTTCTTTCACACTACATCGATACTATCGATAAGAGAGTATCGAAGTATCAGTATTATGCCAACTTGCTGATTAATCTAGGATATCTCTAGAATAAGATACGTATTCAATGAGAATACACACGGAGAAGACACACCTTCACGATGTAAAGTATATCTAACGACGTGTCTTCCCAGTTTGAGCGTACTAAATCAGTATATTTGTATTTATATTCGTATATATTATATTTATATATTATATTTTTATATTGTATTTATATTCGTTTATATTTGTATATTTGTATTTGTATTCTTATGGACCAATTTTTTTACCTGTATATAGGGTCTTGGATCCTGCTAAAGAAGCGATTTAGGGATCAAAGCCACCTTTACATTAATGAAAAACATTGATTTTCTATAAACCAAACAAATAACAAGAAATTGAAGACCCCTACAGTTGCTACATTGGTCAAAATCGTTTTCATGGTTATAACCAAAGCTTCAGGAACCAGAATGTGAATAAAGATGATGTCTTCACCTGCTAACCAAATCAAATAAGGATTACGAAATATATTTCTGAATGAAATAGCAAAACATCTGAATTATATTATGTAATGATAATAATAATAATAATAATAATAAAATGTTGTTGAATTTCCACCCTGGATTCCTTCTTCTATAAAAATAATTCTTCTAGTTAAAAAAATACATACTTACTACGTTGCGAAATAAATGAGAACATCTATCATTAGTTGGCCAACTCACCTATAGAAGAAAGAAAAAAAATATTAATTTTTGATAGAATTAATCACCATCATCATCAAACTAAAAAATAATAATCAAATGAAGCTGACGCCAAAAAGTTAGGCGGCTTCGTCTGCTCCTTGTGCAGACAGCAGCTGATGTTGTCGAATGGAGTTGTCATTAAACTATGCCTGGGTGATGATTAAAAAAAGACAATTGAGAAAATAAGTAATAGAAGGACAATAGATAGATGAATTAAATCAGCTATTAGTAGGTTACATCATGTATAAAAGACAGACGAAACTACCCAACTTTTTGGCGTCAGCTGTATTTGAAAATCATGTTACAACTACGGAGTCATACTATTGGAATTTATTCAAATCAATCAACATTGTACAATTTCATCGCATTGAGTTCAAATCTCTTGCTGCTAAACCTTCACAATATTCATTCAGTAAAAATCAATTCCAACCCACACCATGGAAGAGCCTTATCACCATCATACATCCGCTTCCTTCTACTGATAACAAGTGTGAATAATAATCCCGTCCACTGTAAACAAGATGGCCGCTATCTGCTCACAAAAATATTACTGTATATCTATATAGCCACACGATACAGTCACAGCTAATGACTTCATAGAAATAATTGTTGGACAACTCATCAACAACATTATTGAAGCGGCCAAATATTTGCAATATGTTGTAATAGTAACACTTTGCCAGCAAACTATGTTATCACTAGAATGAATAGTTTGCTTGTAAACGGGATTAGTATAGTAGTAGGAATTGTACATATCGTATACATATGTTTGATGAGAATAATAATACATAGTAAATTATGCATATTGTTTGATGAGAATCTCAACTTTTATCACTATATAGGCTGTTTGCAAACCAAATTAGCCGGGACAATAACCTATTAAACAACTGTTTTAGAATGAATAGTAAAACGTACAACACTACACTATAGAGAGTGTTTCAGATATAAAGAATAAAAGAATGTTTAATAAAAAATCTGCCAAACTTCGCAAGCAAGCTGATTCCTAGCATGAAATAGTGGAATTTTCATTGTACACCACCAGAAATGCTTTGTTACCGAGATAACAACGACGGAAGATTGTACTTTTCTTTCTCCATCAATAATCTTCAAGAAGATACCAGAATGATCATTAATTTCTCAAGAACATGTAGCTAAGAAATCCAAAAACCCAAGAAAAAAGAAATAGAAAGTTTGTAACTTCATTGCTTATCAAAGTATTGGGCAAAATATTGAAGGGATTTTTAAAAACTTCTAATTTTTTACGCGATAAATCTTCCAATAACTAAATTAACTATATTAATAAAACTCATTATTTATTCATTTATTAATCCATCGGAAAAAACACATTGGTAAGAAAGAACAGGTATTTCCAACACAATATAGTCCAAGATTTTAGGTTATAAGTCCAAATTTCTTTCCAGCCGAAGGTTTCTCACTCAAAGAAATGATCCAAAAGTGATAATAATTGGAAAATTTTGGATTTTGATGGGTAATTTTATAACTGAATATTGTATGATAAGGAATGTTTAGAAAGAAATATGTTTATAAGAAATATTATTAAGAAATATTTTAATGTTTGAAATAGAATTAAAGGATCCAATTTAAAAGAAAAATACATTGTTATGATTATCAATATAATATGATAATATGAAATTTTCTGAGGGTAATGACCAGATGTGCTCCAAGCACTTCTGTGCCACAAGCGTGAGTAATTTGTTGGTCGATGATAGAAGATGAATACAGCTAAAATTTGAAAAATGAAAAAGAAAATAAAAATAATTAATTAAATAACAGACAATTGAAAAAAGCTACAATTACATGGATAAGAAAGCGTTTTATGACGTCGGACAAGCAACAGCCTACTGTATTATGCAGTATCGATTTCAGGCTGTATTTCCAGAGGTCACTGTCAAGTAGTGTACACAGTATATACAAATACATGTGCACATTATACACTATGTATATAGTGTACATAGTATATACATGTACATAGTTTACACTGTGTATATAATAGTGTAAATAGTACACATTACATAGAAACGCTAAAAGCACGAGTACATTACAATACATCAATAGACACCATGTACTGTATTGCTATTTCAGGAAGATCAGACACAGTACCCATGAGCATCACTACACTACCATCAAATACTTTTCGTCTTCCTCTTCTTATTCTTCTTCTTCCTCACCTCCTTCACCTTCTCCATTTCCTCTTCTTTCATCATTATGTCCACTCATTACTCGTTTCTTACAACCTCTATTCATTCCTACTATTGAATCCTCTCTCACAATACACTTCAAGAATCTTATCCAATGAATACCTTATTCACTCATTTTTCTGTTACATCTTCTTCAAAAACAGTACTCACTTCTTTCATTCGGAGTACGCGCAAGCTGAGAAGACATATCTTACAATACACTTTACATTGCAACAGCGTGTCTTCACAGCTTGTGCAAACTATACACTCATCTTTTCTTGCGCCATTTTTTACCGCGCTTTTTTCCCGCGCGCGCCACTCTCACTCTGAAGATGTTATCCGTTTGAAAAACGCGCTACGCAAAAGTCTTTGATAGAACGTATAGAATACGCTGTGAAGAGTCAGAAAATATAAAAAAGGAAAATAGAACCGACGAGAAGCTCTCTTCTAATTCAATTAAGTTGTTTATGGCGGGAGATATTGTTATTGTTGTATGGAAAACGCGGGAAATTGGCTTTGTAGGTTAGAATTTTCAGTTTTCCTTTCCTTGTTGAGTGAAGTGCTGGCTTGTAGCTTTTTGAAAAGCATTTCAAACGCTCTCTGCTCAATATCATTGAGGATTATTGTTTGCTGAGTATTTTCCCTTTCTATTCTTCCTCTTCTCTTTCTTTTCTTTTTCTCGTTTCTATTATCCTTTTCTGAATTCATCACCTTCTGCAAAAGGATATTGTTTGTCTAAAAAAATCTTCACAGCTACCCTCAGTCAATGACGATTCTGAAATAAATTTTTCAACTCGCAATTCCTCTACTATTCGGTTCAATCTTGAAACAGTTTAAAATTGAGAAGCAATATCTTAGTGAGTCTACTAATCATAACCTAGTACTTAGATATTTCCAACTTGTATTTTTTATCATTCATGTTTGTCTACTTGTTTTTGTTAAGTTTTGTTCAAAATAAATTTTTTTGTTTATATTTTCCCATTCCATCAAGTAACTCTCACGGATAACTCAATGAAAGATCGTAATACATTCAATTTATTGAAACAAGTAGTTCATTATAGTTTATTGTTAAGAAAATCTATCAATTTATCACATTCTATCCACTATTGAATGTGAAAATATTGTTTTTCGGTCTGAAAAATATTGAAATATTAGAAAATAGCAACAAAATTAATCATTCAAGCACGGAGTTATCATCATTATTTGAACAGTACTTATTGATTAGAATATTGTGTATTCCATAAACTTATCGTACAAAGTTTATTTTTCAAACTTTTCCTTTCCTTCCTCCTCCTCCTCCTCCTTCTCCTCCCCACTCCTCCTCCTCCTCCTACTCCTTCTCCTCCACCACCTCTTTCCTCATTAACGACTACCTCCCCTACAACCATCTTCCCCACACCTTGATCACCAACTAAAACATGAATCAATTCGCGAGATTATTATTTCTCCAGACAAAGCCCACTCGCCAATCTAAGATTTCTCCTTTTCCTCTCCAACAATGCTCACTTTCTGGACTGAAGCCAAACTCTCGCCCACCCAATATCAGTGCCTGCAATTTATTGTAGTTTATTAACATTTTACCGTAATATATATTTTCGGAAGAAATATGCTCCTAAGAATGGTACGGATTTCTCCGGGAGATTATTTTCTGCACGTTCCAACAAAAATTGTACTGAACGGGTGGGCAAGGAAGTAAATTTAAAGAGGAAATTTATCGAGGTTAGGGAATTTATTGTTGGTAGAAATATCGGAAACAGCGTAGATAGCACTATTATTGATATACTTTCAGATGTTTTCATAAATTGGTTCTTTTACTCAAGGTCATTAAACCCCATCTCTATTTTGAAATGTTGAATTAGAATTAAATAGTGTAGCCTAGAATAAATAAATTGTTTGTATGAATCATGTGTAGAATATTGTGTAGAGTGGCTAAACTCGTTTAAAGCTGGCATAGAACGTTAGAACTACAAGTATAGTTGAGTAGTTAAGGTTGAGTGGTAGAAAGGACTTCCTAGTCCTAACTCCGCCTAATAAAGGATATTTTCATTTCATTTCATTTCATTTATAGTCTGTCTAAGCAAAGAAGTAGAGCCTCTGGCAAGATTGTACAATGACTCAAGCTCGGTCAATATTGGTTGAAAAATTATCAATTTGATCTCTAATTTAAGTAAACAATTTTACCTACTACTAGGACCACATTTATAATTATCGAACAAACATTGACCAAGCTGGAGTCATTTTCCCATCTTGCCAGAGGCTTTTCTTTGCATGAACGGACTATACTTACTTGAAATTTACTTTTCTCCCTCATGAGTGTTCATACTTTTGATTTGGTGAACCTTGTTAATTCCCAAGTAGATGATTTTATTTCTTGAAAAACTGAAGAGAAAAAGAAGAAGATGAAGGAAAAGACAGCAAGGAAATAATATTAGAAAAGAAAGCTTGAAAGAAAATATTGAGATGCAGAACTGCGATGGGAGCGTAGTGGTTGGAAATAAAATTGGGACATACATGCTCTTTTCGCCTCCAGCTATGGAACAGAAATGAGCGAGGAAGAAGATACAAGAAATACTGATAAAAAGAGACAAAAAATTATCAGTGAGAAAGAAAAATATCTGAAGTACGAGTAATATAAAATTGAATTTTTGTGATTGGACGTAATCTTGCCTTACTTCAAGTACAGTCTTTACATTTATTTGCTCCATATTTCTCATATATTGAAAAAATCTTGGTAGAGACATCATTTCCAGCTATAGCATTCACATCTTTCATTTGTGACGAGACTAGGAAGTTGTTCCACGTCGTCTTATAACCCAATTATTTTTCCCAGATGAATCCCTAAAGAACCACTTTGCTAGGTTAAAGTTCTTTGAAACTCGAAAACCGTGTTACATAATTCACAGTACTGTATTATGTAGGAAAAATTATCATCAATGCTTACAGAAGACTGGTAGAAAGTAATGTTCGTCCAAATACCTGACTTCAGTAGCCTACTACGTCAGTGATACTGTAATATAGGATACGACCAATATCCAAGATCTTGTAATAGATTTAGAAAATCCGGATTTTCAAGATTGATAAATTTCATAGACAATTGAAAACAATATATAAAAAATAAAAGATACACTATTTTACATTATCAGAAGTCATAACTACAATATTAATGATAAGATTCACATTATTAAGAGTGTAGTGAACACATTATTCTCTCATACATGTTGGAAAGATGTAGAGCATACTTAAAATTGGAATAAATTGATAAATTTGAAGTATTCTATCCAAAACTAGTCCTTGACCGATTAAAATACTTTCCTTTCTACCGCTATGATAGAATAAATCGGATCAACCTCTCTGATAAACCTTCAGCTAAAAAAGAAATTTGGACTATATTTAAATGATAATTGTGTTTGAAATACCAAGGGCCTGTTCTTTCTTACCAATGTGTTTTTGCCAATATATTAATAAATAAATACGTAAATAAATAGAAGACCCATAGACAATATTTCATGTGTCAAATTATTCTCATTAAGATAGTAGGAAACATCCAGTAATTCCATAACATTTTTGTACATTCAAGAACATCAAATAGGATTTCCTATTAATATCAAATCCTCAACTGATTCAGTATTTTTCTCATTTACAGAATCAAACAAGACAAATGGAATAATTATTGCGAGAAAACCCTTCCCTCTCATTTTACGAGATTATATGTGTCAAATCTCCCCTACTCATGTTGGGATTATCAGGTACTAAATCCCTTTTATAACACCTGACAAGTAAAAAACCTCGGAAAAACAAGACTGGACTTTCATTACGTAAAAATTTAACGAAAAAAGTTTATCCACAAAGGAAAAAAGAGAATAGGAAATGGTGAAAATTAGAAAGCTCGTAACAAGACCCTAATTATTTATGTCATAAACACTAATTAGATCAGAAAAAACTTGTTTCTACTTGGCAAACTTTTAAAATAATACAGAAAATTACTCCAGCTTGCTAATTAGATTTTTTCTTTGTTATTGTGGTTTTGAACTTTAAATATTGTTGACAATGAAAGTTTCACTTACATGTACGTTGTCATTGATAATAATTATTGTGGAAACTCAGGAATGACGTATTGCTGACATTCACTTTGAAAATTCTGGATTTATGAATGACGAATGAATTCTTTCAACCTATTCTATGATAGCCTACAAGCATGAAAATTATTATTAGAATCACCAGAATATTAGAATTCTATTATGAATGTGAAATATTTGGAAGAACATTGTCGGTAAATAGAATGAACTCAAATGAATATTTAACAGAAGTAAGATTATTTACTTCTAGTAATATTATTTGAAAACCGAACCGAAAATAACTTCTTATTGTTCGCCTTAGATTAGATAATTTGACAGGGGTTAATATTGCTGTTGCCTTTTGTAAGTTTGGTCAAAAATGACTAATTCAAATTCCCTTGAGTATAAAATATACAGATGTAATCAATATTGATTGTGGACCAAGAATAATAATAAAAATGACTTCATCATAATTCCAGTTGTGAGTATTGTTACTGCAAGACAAAACAAAAGTGAGAAGTTAGAGAAAACGGAACTGAATAGAACTTCAGTGTTATCTCGATTGGTAGTGAGGAGGAAAAGTGACAGAGAATATGTAGCCTATAGTTGAAATAAAATAAACTGTGTATTGATACATACATATCGATACATGTGTATTGATATATAAATATCGATACATAATATCTCTTGCAGCAAACTGTAGAAGAGGTTCAATAGATATTGTTTATCGGTGAGAAAAGATAACAAGAGGAGAAAGGAGGAGAAGAAGGATAAGAAAAAGAATGGGATAGGAAAGAAAAATAAAAAGAAGAAGAGAGAGAAGAGTCATAACAAAGAGAAGAAACCAGGTTCTAGTCTCGACTTCTCATGGGAATTCTTCCCTTACTTGGCCTTACTACCGCAGAACTCATCGAGATCTTTCCAAAAAAGACGAAAAGGTAAGAGAAGCATAATACATATAGAATACAGAAACAAAATTCAGAATAAAAGAAATTCACCTTTACATTATTCTTCCTCAAAGTGGGGTAGAACTTTGATGAGTATGAATGAGTAAGCGAAAGAAGTGAGTGAGAGTTAAATTGTAAATAAAGTTAAGATTTTTGTCGATAAAATATTCAACCATTTTTTCTTTCATCGAGCTCTCACAACTAATTCATGACAATATCATCAACAATATCAGAATATCAACATGAATGTACAGCATACTAAAAAAAATGTAGCCTATGTTAATAGATGAAAATCAAAATCACAGTACCATTTTAGTATTTCCCATTTTAACACAACATTTTTCTCTCTCCTAAGAGACATTCTAAAGTGTGAATGAACAACATGAAAAATAAAAAAATTACTGTATTTTCGATTTTCATCCATTAAAATACATTGATAGTAGCCATAGACAAGAAGAAAACAAACTTAAGTATTATTTGCATTTCAAATAAGTATTGTATTAATTTTCCTCTAATGTATAATAAATTAGTTATGAAATATTCTATCATTATTTATAAATAAATGAATGAACTCCTTCAAATTCGATTCACATTATTTGTAGCACTGGCGGCTCGTGCCCACGCATACGGACACTTCGCCTGTTTCGTGGGGCCGCCAGTGATTCGTAAACTATAGAAAATGTAGTACAAATTGCATAAGCAGAACGGTTCGGGCGTAGTACTCTAGTTAGTAATTGTAAAGCTGAAAGTAGTGCTTATAGTACAGCTTATATATAGTATGTAGTACGGTAGTGCTATTGACCTACTGCCCTTGAACTGAAGAGCTCGCCTGTGGCTCCACTTACCACCTACCACATCTACCGTGAATTAAGCAGCTTATCGAAAATCAATATTCAACTGAAATTTAACCACTTGTGGTGGTGTAATTAATTGACTGAATTGATTAACAATTGGATTAACTACTACAGTAACATCTCTGGTAATTAGAAATGATCAGAAAATTCAAGTGGTAAATTTATTAGATTTTAGAATGGAATTTCTACGACTTAATAGTGACAGAATTAGTTCAACCGGTTGAAATAGTTGATTATATTATCGTTCGAATGATACAATACTACCATAGACTGATCATATATACCAAGTTAATCTGAATTTTGGATTAAACCATTAGCTGGCTCAATTGAAACACAAGTTAAGAAAAGTGACCATACACTAACAGCTGATAGTTTAAACCAAAATTTCAGTTAAACGTATTTGGAGAAACCGGCCCTAAGTAGACTAAGGTCTACTCTATATCTACGATACTACATCAATGCTTAATTAGCTACGATAATCAACTTGAGCGTTATAAATGCTTCTTGAACAGC
Organism: Sogatella furcifera; assembly: GCA_017141385.1. Classification (NCBI taxonomy): domain Eukaryota; kingdom Metazoa; phylum Arthropoda; class Insecta; order Hemiptera; family Delphacidae; genus Sogatella; species Sogatella furcifera. The sequence goes on from CM029557.1 coordinate 8,896,742, forward strand.
GTGAATTAAAAAGAATGATACTATTTTCGTGAAAGCTCGAACATCTACAATCGAACTTTATTTATTTTGTGTTTGTTTATTTATGTTAATTTGCGTTCTTCATGTATTTTTCAGACTAATAGAGTATTGAAATTGAATGCAATAAGAATATTTTTTCCTATATTCAATGTATGTCAAACTCACCCACTCAGCAATCATAGGAGATAGACACAGAAATTATTGAAAGAGATTGTTCCTCACCTGAAACAAAAAAATACAAAAATGAATAAATTTCCAAAAGATGATTATTAAAAAATAATAATAAAATTAGCTTAACTGTAGATGAGATCACACAGTACAATCACTACATCACTAAATAAACACCCCACATTAATTTTATCTCAGATTGAATCAAAATCCATAATCAACAATTAAATCTCGTGACTGACGCACTTGAATGTTCAGATCGAAAGTGTCCTCAGAGACTTTCCGTAGGGCAGTAGTAACATAGAGAGGCAATCTTCCAGGCTATAGCCTGGTGGAGCAAATTAAGACATTCTGGCAAGATGGCGAAAAGACTCCAGCTCGGTCAATATTGGTTCAAAAATTTTAGATTTTGTCTCAAAATGTGGATTATAATGTTTCCTTTGATTTGAGACCAAATTGATGATTTTTTAACTAATATTGACCGAGCTGGAGTCTTTTCGCCATCTTGCCAGAATGCCTTCTTTGCTTGGACACACTATACCCGGACGATCTTCGATGTTAGATTTTCTCCCTCTGATGGCGTCTAGGCTTTCATTGACAGCCCACAAACTGATGGCACCCTAGGGACCCAAACCAACTCTCTACTGTCCTTCCTTCACCCTTTCCTTCTGACCTTATTGCTTCCCCACCTTTCTTCTCTATTCCACTTATTCGTTCTCTCTCACATCCTTTTCTTCCTACAGCTTTCACTTCTTACAATATCACTCCTTCACATTTATTCTTCATTTTTTATATCCTCTTTATAAGGGTGAAATATCACAATTTCTGGAAGAAATGTCATAATTTTTGGAAAAATGTCTGGAAATATTTCATAATTTTTGGGAAAGATATCACGATTTTTGGAAAAAATGTAAATGTTCTCTCTAACATACTTTCTTTCTCCATGAGCTTATTGCTTTCCTACATTTCTTCTCTATCCCCTTATTCTTTCTCACACCCTTTCCTTCAATTCGTCTTTTGCACAATATTTAACCACTATAATAACAAATAAAATCACTGTAATCTGTAATCGTTATAATGTATTATTACAGTTATGATTATCCGTGTTAGTTCTGGAACGCATAATGATAATATTTGATATTTATAATCATAGTTCCTATTCTAAACATTCAAGACTACTCCTATAGTATATTCAAGACTTCTATGAATATAATTATTGGTCGTTGATGTTGATATAATACTAAGGTTGAGGAACCTTGAATTATAACAGAGAAACTTCTAACACAGAAATCCCCGTTTCGAATAATATTGTTGGCTAATAGGTTACCCAAAACATTTTTCCAATGAATATGGTATATTTTGTATTATTATCTCATCCCAGAACTGTATGTGAGACAAATTACTATCTCGAATATTGTTCGTATCATTAGGCTCTAGCTGTATAAAAATTAGAAAAAATATGCTCATCCTTATACAAGTTCATAGATTCTGAGATGCAGCATATTATGTGTACAGAACCAAGAGATAAAGTTTTTATACAGGAATAATCAGAATACATTTAATATTTCTTGACAATGTTATGCAGATGAATAGACAATGACCCAATCTATCACAGTCTACATCATACTTAATTAATTTCAAGTCTATCCAAATTCAGGTGAAATGAAAATGGAATGTTATACATGAAACAATTATTCAAACTGAACAAAATCCATAAATAAATTCTAGCAACACACAACTGGCAGCGAAACTACTGCATAAAATGATAAAATTTGCAAAAACAGAGTGACACAAACTAGAGAGAGATAAAAAATTCAGTAGGAGGTGGAAGGGTAGGAGAGCGATCTCTCGAACAATGGAGGTAATGAAGCGATGGATGGTATGAAAAGGAGTGACAAAGAGGTGTTTGTGCTAGAAAGAATAAATAAATAATGCGGGTTTATGCAAACGGGGATGAAAGAGACCCCCACTCAGGTGGTGAAAGAGGAAAAGAGTGTTTTGAGAGGAGAGGGGGGCTACCAAAGGGTTGGAATGAGTTCATAGGTATAGTCTGTCCAAGCAAAGAAGACATTCTGGGAAGATGGAAAAATTACTACAGATCGGTCAATATTAGTTCAAAAATTATAAATTTGATCTCAAATTGTAGAAAACACCCTGATTTAGAATTTGAGAACAAACTTGTAATTTTTGAACCAATATCGATCGAGCTGGAGTAATTTTCCCATCTTGCCTGAATATCTTCTTTCCTTGGACAGACTTTACACAAATATTCCCATCTCTCATAAACACACTCGCCCTTATTAAGCTTTTGTATTATCAATATCAACAAAATACGAGAATAACGTCGGTGAAATGAATATATTATCAGTATTTACCGGCATGGACATCATTGAGGCTATTGATTCCAATGATGAATCATTTTCAATAATAATGAAAATAAAGCATTCCAAGTCAATGATCAATTCATATTATTCTCTTTGTTCTTCCTAACTCATTTCTCTGTCCTCTTTTATTTCTCTCTCTTCTCTTATCCCGAACCTTCTCTCCATATTTCATTATTATTACACCATTTCATCTTTCCCCTTCTCACTTCACCATTCATAATGTTATCTCTAATTTTATTATTAAATCATTCGAATAACAAAAGTGTTTGAGCCAACTCGCACTCTCAGTCTTCTCCTCTTCTCTTCCTCCTCCTCTTCTTCTTCTTCTTCTTCTTCTTTTCTATTCTTTCCGTTTCCCTCTTTACCTTTTCTTCCTTTGTCTTATTCATTTTGCTTTCTGGATTCCATAATAATCACCCTTTCTCTTTATTTTACAATCCGCCTTCCTCTCTCTAGGCCTACTTATTCATAATTTTTATCTTATTTATTTCTTCCCCCTACACTCATTCATTATTATCCTTACTCTCTTTCCTTCATTCCCAATAATAATCTCAATTTCTCTGTCTCTTTCTCATCACACTTTTTCATCATTTCATCTTCTCTCTCACTCTCTCTTCCTCGTACACCATATTCGTTATTATATCTCCTCACTCTCTTTCATTCACTTTCAATAATAATCTCAATTTTTCTGTCTCTTTCCTTCACAACTTTGTATCAGATCATATTCTCTCTCTCTTTCTCTCTATCCTTATTATCCTTACCTAAGAATGGACATATATATGTCTAAACCTCGCCTTTTCACTTAGATAACTTACATTCCTTATTCATTTTGAAGAACCTCGAATTGAATTTTGTATAAATTTTTCATTCATTATGTCACCGTTTTTTCGTATTTTTACTAGAAGTCTCTATTTTGTGAAATTTATAAAATAATTTAGTTTCACTCATTCATATTACAATGTATAAACTAAGCCAAATTTTGTTATCTATTTCAATAAAGTAATCCAATCTAATCTTTCATACGCACTTATCCATATTTTATCTTTCATTCTGTTCCATATCCATTGAAACAACAAAGGAACTCCCATCACTTCTCCAAATCTTTTTCTCAATTGTCTCTATCCCCCTCACCACCCCTGTCTTCTTTTCCTCTCTCTATCCTTCTCTTTTACCCTCTTCCCACTCTTCTCTTTCTCCCTCTCCATCCTTCTCTTTCCACCCTTTTTATCCCTCTCTAACATTTCCCCCCCCTTTTCCCCTATCTTCCATCTCTTTTTACTCTCTTTCCCATCACTATCCTTCTTTTTCCCCCTTTTTTCCACCCCCACCATCCCTCTACAACCAATGAGCCAGATGTTATTGAGTAAACAAAATACGCCTCCACAATCCTTTTGAACAGTACGATTATTATTTTCAATTAATGAATAATATTGTTGATTGAATAATGAATATTGATTGGACTAATTCAATTATTAGGTATTTCCTGATGGTACTCATGAATAAAGAGTCGTGGTCGATGGGAATCTGCATCGACTGTTCTTTTCATATTGTTGAAGCTATACCAATACTTGATAATATTATTAATTAGGATACTGTTATCAACTCTGCCATATTATCGATTATCCATGATTAAATAATTAGTGTTGAGAGTAGGCTTATCATGACTATTTTGTGACAGTGGATACCGCAATAATTGTTGTATTATTTTATAATTATCATTCAATAATTGTGAACTATTCACAAAAAAATTGGAAACTTAGTATTAGACACAGGTGCGAGGAAAGAAATTAATCATTAAAAACATTATTTGAAAATTGGGAAAGTAAATGAGAGTATTTGAGTATTCAAGAGTATGGATGGCCTTCTTAAACATGACAAATGTTGAACACAATTTTTAATATTGTTCTACATATAAGTCCAACAAGAAAATTTATATCTATGAATATTCTAGACTAGGCAACTATGTGGGAATTATTGTAGAATTGACTGATAAATGGATAACTTGTATAAAACGTTGTATACCGAATATTGGAGCCATTGGAGGAGTTGGACTCAGTATCGACTCAAAGTTTCAAGAATTAACTTTTAATCAAGCAATAAATTTGTAATTCAGTAACAGTAACTATACCCTTAAGTTTGACCCACATATCCAATTAAACTTATTATCCCACTCAACAACTAAACATTCCACTGCATTCACATTAAAAACTGAATTTTAAAAGTTTTTCTCCAACTGATCCACTACCAAACTCTGAAAAATCTTCAATAAATTACAGCGCTATATTCGCGATGTCCTGTCACACTGTGACCCGGAATTACATTAGCAGCATTTTGCTGCGAGGCTTTTAATCGTGGCATATCAGCCAGGCAAGTGGAGGCGATTATTCAATTTCAACAAGATTGGCCGACTACTAAAAGCTTCTGTCAGCTGAGATTGCTAGCTGCCGCTAGAAGAGAAAAGAAAGAAAGCTGAGAAGAGAAAAAGGAGAAGAAGAAGAAGAAGAAGAAGAAGAAGAAGAAGAAGAAGAAGAAGAAGAAGAAGAAGAAGAAGAAGAAGAAGAAAAAAGAAGAGAAGAGAAGAAAGAGGAGAAAAAGAAGGAGGAAGATAAGTTGTTGAAGGACTGGCAGAGATAAAGAAATGGGAGAAAAGGAGAAAAAACATAGGGAATCCAAGTGGAAAGGGAGAAAAGAGAATAATAGAAGGGAAAGATAAGGGGGAATGGAAGAGAGAAGTTTTCGAAAAGTAGGGGAAAATGGGATAAATGTGACAGGAAAACATAATATTAGACAAATATAATAAAACTAATAATAATTTTCTAGAGGTATGATATGATATCGTTGATCGTTAGAAAGAGTGGTAAAGAGATTGATTGATTGATTATTTATTTGAAGTGCTAGGTCTAAAGAGACCCATTGCACAAAAAACAAGAAAAAATACAAAACAAGATAAATAATAATTATTTGATACATTATAAGATTAACAATAAAGTTTATAATAAATTAATAAAGTTGCTTAAGCTAAAATGAAAAAGAAAAATTATGAACAAAAATGAAAGATGAATATGCTAATTAATAAACTATAGGCTACTTATAAAAATAAATGAATTATAGCGAATAAAGAAAGAAGAGGTTTGAAATAAAAGAGAATTCTGTTCAGTTTTCCAAAAGTAAGTTTGAGAATGAGAAAATAAAACAATGGAATGGAGAGGAAAGGGAAAATACTTACAGGAGAATAGTATAGTAGAATAAGTATGATGGAGTAGCAGTTCATTAATGAGTCTATATACCACGCTCTCAATAACTTAATAACTTGTGAGGTTGTGACAATGTGAACAACCCATCCAGGGTGGCCACTGTTGCGATGACAAAAGATAGCAACGGTACGACACATAGTCACAAAAAATTGCGATCACACATGCACCCATACTCATTGCTACGTCGTGTAATTGATGGTTTGTTGCTGCTATGTTTTTTCAAATAACATATTCACAAGCATGAAGTTAGTTTACTTTGTCACAAGTTATCTTAAATAAGGAATAGTTATGAAATTCTAGAATAGTGAAAAACAGGTGATAGTTATTCAAATTGTCAGTCAGGTCCAACTGTACGTGATTCACTTCGAATAGGAATCTGTCATATAGTCCGGCAAGCAAAGAAGAGCCTCTGGCAAGATGGGAAAATCACTCCAGCTCGGTCAATATTGGTTCAAAATTTATTTATATAGTCTCAATTGCAGGAAACATTCTGATCTACAATTTGAGACCAAATCAATAATTTTTAAACCAATATTGACCGAGCTGGAGTCATTTTCCCATCTTGCCAGAGGCTCTTCTTTGCTTGGCCAGACTATACTTGCCTTCATCTCAAAATAAAAATCCCTCTATAATTAATTTTTCAATATCATCCATTTGCCATTCGAATGATATAAACCAATGACGTGCTTTGATGAAGCACGAATTATTTCAACTTTGACCAGAGAACTAAACCATCTAGCTTGATGCTTTCATGACACCATTTCGGTTTCCGAGAGTTGAGAAGAGTATAAATCCCTCGTGAGATAAGCGTGAGGCTTCTAAACACTGTTGAGAGAAAACAGAATAGTTTTATTTGTTAGAAACGCTGAGAGCTCTTTGCTTGGTGTGACTGGTTGACTTGACTGACATTTGCAGAGTGCCTTTTCAATGTTTGTGTCTTTCTTCTGCACATCACTGGATCTTCTTCTTTTTCTTCTTATCCCACCTTCTTCTCCTCTGTTTCCCTCTACATCTTCTTATCTCTCTACCTTTACTTGGTGTTCTTTTTCTCATCTTCATTCACTTTCTACCTCATTTTTTTGTTCTTGTTTCCACCACTCTCTTTACTACACATATTGTTTTTTTATGATATTAATATATATACATCACACATTTTCCCCCTCTTTCTCCTCATCCTTTCTCATAGCTTCTCCCTTCTTCTACAAATTCATCCACCTTACTTCTCAATGGGATCAACAACTATTTTTCTTTTTTTCACTGTATCTCTCTACTTCTTCCTCTACCTCATCAACCTTCCTCTTCCCTCCCCTTCTTCCACCACCCACTTTCCCACTCTCTCTTACCCACCCCCTTTCTCTCTTTCACTCTCACTCCCTCTCATAACTCACCCCCCACCTACACTGTAATATCTGCTTTCATAGGGAACGACTAGTTTACCATTCATTAGCGATGCACACACACACACACACACACACGAAGTCAGGCCGCCTTAATTTAGCCAATTACGAATATTCATTGTTGTCTTCCTCAATTTATCATTCGAATTTCTCTGTTGATTAAATAGGACGTAGCAGCGGCATTGTTACCTCATTGGATAGCATTTACAGTCTATCCTAACAAAGAAGACATTCTGGCAAGATGAGAAAACTACTCCAACTCTACCAATATTCGTTCAAGAATCATAAATTTATCCTCAAATTGTACAACGAAATGTTTTCCTACAATTTGAGACCAATTTAATAATATTCAAACCAATATTGACAGAGTAAGAGTCATTTTCCCATCCTGCCAGAATATCTTCTTCGCTAGGATAGCATTTAGGCGGCTGATGGCACTGTAATTATAATTATTCAGCAGTTGGAGCGCTCGAGTGAGGTTCAATTGTTAGTCAGCAACTTCTAATGAGTGTTTTACTCATTTCGCTCACTATCTCAGGCACTCAATTGCTCCCCAAATTTCACTGCCTGACTCCATCATAGTTTCAGCTTCAACTCTCAGCGGATCAAATTTGTGACTATTACGTCATAGAGTTCAGTCTATAAATCCAAATTTGACTCTATGTCTTCACCGTAGTTATTATCACTATATTTGTGTCTATTACTTTATTTTAGTCATGGAGTTCATTCTATAAATCAAAATTCGACTCTTTCTTTGTCTTAGAGACTTTGTCATGACACTATTTTCGTCATAGAGTTCACTCTATGAATCCTATTGCTACTCCATCTATGTCGCAGTGACTTCTCCATAACTACCTTGTCATAGAATTTACTCAATTACTCAAAATTCGACTCTTTTTTACATTTTTTACATCACAACTGGGTGTATGCAAAGTGGATGAAGAGTAGGAAAATAACTTAATAATTTTTATAATTTTAATTTTCTTTATAATAATTTATATTATTTAATAATATTCTTTTTAATAATTTTCTTTATAATCAAACATTTCAATAAAAGCCAGCTTCCCATCTTTCTCTATCTGAGCTCTAGAGCAGTATTTTTCAGTTGTATGTAGGTCTGGATCCCTGAATCCTTGGTTATTTGTTTCAAAGAAGCCTACTTCATCTGTGGTCTTTCTTGAGCCATTTGTCCAACTATCGTAACTCTCAATATCCTTAACGTAAGAAGATTATGTCTTATCACATGGCGGAGCGATGTGATTAATGATATTTATCATTTTAAAAAATGAATAGAAATTGGAAGTAATTATAAAAGTGATGATTTGAAAATAAGTTCTATTGAGAATCTTTACGCCAATTATTGGAAAAGTTGTTCTAAAATTTGTTCTGTCATCTAAGAAAAGTATTTATATCTGAGATCTGATTGTCCCTCCTGATTATAAAAACATCATCCACGCTCTACTGAGTTACAACTCTAATCTTTTATCGACAACATCAGCTGTTGAAGCACACAAGGAGCAGATGAAATCATCTTTTTGGTGTCAGCTATGATTATTATGATTTCACTGAAATGCTATAGCGTGAAAGCAATGCCATAAGACCTGTCATTCCCTAAAAAGATTTACACAGAATTCACTTCCTCCGTCTTAATTTGGATCAACTCCTCTCATCAGCTTCAGCTAGCTCTACCTTCAATCCAAACCCAGAGTGCTCAAACAAGCCAACCAATACCCGAGCATTTTGAAAACCAATTAGCTGTCTAGTAGAGCTGCATGCATACTGTACAGCACAGGGTACAAAGTAGAAACGAGCTCGCCTTTTCAACTCTTGTGTACACACATGAAAGAGGATGGCAATCACTCATGCAGGCAAGTACTAATAGGTTGTTGGCCTTGCTATTTCTATCTCTCTCACACACACTCTCTCTCTGTCCATTCACTATTACCCCCTCTCTGACACACTCTCTCTCACTATCCCCTTTCTACCTTTTTCATCATTATATCTCTATTTTTCTGACCCTCTAAGCCACTATATAACTCTTCCTACTTCTCTCGAAAAAATATTTCCCCCTCCTTTCAACTTCATCTAACTCTCTCGGCTCTTTTCTACAGCTTCAAATCTCCTTCTTCACTCAACTATCTCTCTTCTTCCCCTTTAATTCCCATCCTTCTCCTTTCAAATCTTTCCTTTTTCCTTTCAACCATTTCCCTCTTCCCCTCAACTCATCAAACTCTTCCCTCCTTTTGGATTACTATTACTATTAATCATTTATTCATTCATAAACTATTACAATCATCTATAATGATAGATATTATAATCTGAAAGAGAAAAACTAGGCTTAGCCTGTACTGTTTCTCTTCCAATTTCGATTGGTAATGATGTCATGTATATGTCACGCACTTCAATTGATTGAAACATCATCTGACCTCACATCAAAAAATCTCTGAATAACTAATCAATTTACCTATTTTCGATTGATTACTGTCTTACACAATCCCAAATATAACAGTGATTATCTGAAAAGTATTTAAGAATGAAATGCTAATTTTCGGAGAGCACTGGATCAGTGATCTAGCCTCACTATGTCTATAATCATATTCCTATAATTCACTATGTTCACATTTGAAACTTGTCACCCTCTTCTGAGAATAAAAAACTGAAAATTCTCGAAAACCCAGACCTCAATTAAGACTCAAGAACGCAATTATTTTTTTCATCCACTCTCTCCGTATTCCATTTTATCAAATTTCAGATAATGCAATATTTATTTATTTTTAAAGATATTCATGTCAAATTGAATAATTTATCTAAAATTGTTAGCTACTTTATTCAGCTTATGTGTGAGTGGATGCTTATTTTGAGCTCAAAGAAATATTTTTCTTAGAATATCCATGATGAAATAAAAGTAATTTAATTTTTTATCGTTATTTGGATTCGATTATGTTAATTTATTATAACTATTCTTGATTATTTTTTATGGAGAATGTATTTACTTGTTTTGAACTAAAATGGATGTATATATATATTGTACATAATGTAAAGGGTTGAGTGTTAGATAGGACCAAGAGTCTTAACTCCGCCCGTATTAAAGGAAATTTATCTATTTATCTATCTATCTATAACTATTTCTCTTTATTGTTTTCACTTTCTCTTCTCCAAACGCTTCTTAAGTTTCTCTCTTCCTCTTAATTCACCTTCCTCTTCTTTCATCTCTCTCACTCTCTCTCCCTCTGTTATTATATCTCACTCTCTCTCATCTCCTGAATCTTCTCTTTCTCTCACTCTCTCTCTCTCTCTCTCTTCTTATATCTCACTTTCTCTCACTCTCTATTTTCTCCTACTTCTTCGTTATTCAACTATCTCCATACACTCGTTTGTAGTATAGGGTGAGTAGTGAACTATTAAATTTTAACTCGAGCATAAGAGTACCGACTAATGATTGGGGGTTGAGCCCCTCTTGTTACAATAGAAACCCTTTGAAGTAAGCCGCGTGTATTAACCTGGTCGGTACGAAAGCACTTCATACCTTGACTATTCGTTGTTTTGCGCCTGCAAATTATTGTAGAATAGGGCAGAGAGAATAGGAATGAGGGGGAAAGATAGTCGATGAAAGGAAGAGAAAGCAAAGAAAAAGGAAAATGTAGAGGAAGGGAGACGAAGAGGAAGGATAATGGAAACACTGTGGAAAGTAAAAAATTTTCCGAGTCATCAAGAAAAACAGCGATTCACACCTTGCTGAGTGAAGAAACCAGAAGAGGAATGGAAAAGGCACGGAAAAATTAATTTAGAAATATTGAAAAGTAAGAAGATCTAGAAAAGTTTGTCAAGAGGATATTACACGAGTAAAAAGAGTAAAAAGCAGTACAATAAGAGTGGAATATATTCACTCAGTATCCTAGTGTATAAATATTAGTAACAATGTATCGAAAAAAGAGAAATATAATAAAAAATGAAGTATAAATAAAGGCGATAAATTGAAAATTATGAAGGGTGAACTAGTAAGAAAATAGAATATGAGGTATCAGAAAATTTATAATCAGAATAATGAAGAAGAAGGAAAGTTTTAGATGAGAAGGTGAAAGAAAAAGGAGGAAAAGAAGTAGTAGAAAATAAAGCAAAATAAGTATAAGAGACAGGATAATAGTGAGATGTATGAGGAAAAGCTGGAAAGTAACAAGAGAAGAAAACGAAGAAAGAGTGGAAGAAAAGCAATAATGAAAAATAATAGAAGAGAAGAAAAAATAAAAGAGGATAGAAGAGAAGCAAGAATGAAGAAGGAATAGAAGAGAAATAAGAATAAGAAAGGATAGAAGGAAAGCAAGAAAAAAAAATAGGATAGAAGAAAATCAAGAATAGAAAAGAATAGGAGAGATCCAAAAATAGAAAAAAGAGTGAGGAGAGGTGGTAGTAATAGCTGAAAAGTAACAAGAGAAGATAACAGAGAAAGAGTGGGAGAAAAGCGAGAAGAAGAAAAAGGATGGAAGAAAAGCAATAATAAAAAAGAATGGAAGAAAAGCAAATAAAGGATAGAAAAAAATAAAAGAGGATGAAAGAAAAGCAAGAATGAAAAAAGAATAGAAGAGAAAATGAGGATAAATAATAGAAGAAAAGCAAGGAGAATAAAAGGATAGAACAAAACCAAGAGGAAAGAGAAGAAATAGAAGAAGATAAGAAAGGAAGGGTTCCACTCTCTTTCCCCCCACCAACAACCTGACCAAGAGGTTGTTGTATTATCAACGAAGGCCTTTTGAAACATTGAGATGTCGGCCGCTCAAGCTTTGTTCTTCTTGGCTACTACAGACTGTAAACTACCCTCCATGTCGTAAAAGGGTTGCTTCCATGCTCTCTGTGTATTTTGTACCCCACCGAGTTAACCTCAGTTCTACAGAAAGCATAGGGCAGACTGTAAAGTGCCCTCAGCTCGGGTAGGAAGTATTATCCGTTCAAGGAACGAAGACACTCCAACAAGATGGGGAAATGACTACAGCTCGATCAATAATAGTTCGAAAATTATTAATTTGAAATACAATCGTAGGAACCATTCTGCTCTACAATTTGAGACCAAATTTATGATTTTTGAGCCAATATTGTCTTAGCTAGAGTTATTCTCCCATCTAAACAAAATATCTTCTTTGCTTTGACAGACTATGTAGTGTATAGTGTAGGTCACCTCTGACTCCAGGTTATTACGTGTAAAATGCAGGACAGCACACCACTGGCGGCTCGTACCCACGAAACAGGTGAAGTGTCCATATATTTTACTGTACAGCACTTCACCTGGTTGGTGGGCACGAGCCGCCGGTGCAGCACACAAAAGTAAAAAGCTGTATATAGTCTATCCAAGAAAATAAGACATTCTGGCAAGATGGGAAAATCACTCCAGCTCGATGAGTTTAGTTCAACATTTATGAATTTATTCTCAAATTGTAGATTTGTATGTTTCCTACAAATTCCAACTGTATTTATTATTTTTGAACAAATATTGACTGAGCCGAAGTCATTTTCCCATCTTGCAAGAATGTCTTCTTCGCTTTGACAGACTATGAAAGTGAATAGCTGTACCAGGGACAAATAGATGGAAGAATATGGAGAGAGAGATGGATGAGGATAAATGAGGAAGAAGAGCTTGAGAAAATAAAAAAGGAGTATAGACATTCCAGAAGACAGATCAAGAATGAACGATTTCATCTTTTGAATTCTAAGACTTGTTTAGTAGTCTGTTTAGCGGCTTCTATAATAATCGATTGAACATGGAAATCCAAGAACCTACAATTATAGATTCCCGAATTAAACATGGAAATCCAAGAACCTACAAATATAGATTCCCATTTCAAATATAAGTTACGATTCATTAAATATTTTTTAACCGTGTAATTCATCAGAATTGAGAAATATCCTTTGGAGCGTTCTTGAACATTACATTTTTACATCTATTAAACAGAATAAACAGTTGTCAAGCAGAGATATATATCATACAAATTAAGATGTACATTATTTGATAATCTGTATAATTTGTGCTATATATTAGCCCATAACTGAGTTTCCTTTGTTGTACATGCAACTAGCAACTTGAGCAATATCACATTACTCGCATTTGTATCTTATCTATTTAATTCCTTAAAAACCAGAATAATATTTTCATGAAAGCATTCATCTCTGTTCCATGGTTGTTTTTAGCATTATTTTATAAGTTGTTTTCATCAAGCTCACACGAATACACATCAGTGATAATTACTCCCTAGAAGCTAGATCAATTGTCATAATACCTTAAGGGGATCGCATGCTATGAGGGTGGAGGGGGAACACCGTCAACCCCACACCTAAGAGCGGAAGACCAGCTGGCTTTGCTAGTGATCTCTGATTTTGGCACGTGTGCGTGCGATAATCGGTAAAGCGAGAGAGAAACCGGGAGAGAAAGAGAAAAAAGAGGGAAAGAAGAAGCGCGTTCGAAAGAGAAAGAAAAAGAGAGAGAGTGTGAGAGAGGAAGAGAGAAAGAGGAGCAAAAATGAAGAGAGAGTACGATAGAGAGAAAGAGAGAGTAATAGGAATAATAGAGAAGGAGAATCGAGATGGTATGAGTCAGAAGGGAGGGGGTGGTGAAGCAAACGATCTTGTCCCATTAAAGACTGGAGATTGACAGAGCTAGCCAGCTAACCAGGCATTTATATAAATTTTGTCCCCTTGCCAGCAGTGTTATAAGGGGGAGGCAGATTTGACTTCTCTTCCTGACCACAAAACATCTTCAGCAGTCCAGAAAACTTGTGGTGGTTGAAAAGAGATTAATAGGAGGAGAAGGAAGAGAAAGAGAAGGAGGAGAAGGAGGTGGAGGAGAAGGAGAAGGAGGTGGAGGAGAAGGAGGTGGAGGAAGAGGAGGAGGAGGATGAGATGAAGGACGTGAACGAGAAGTAGAAGGAGGAGAAAGAGTGAGAAGAACAGTGGGAGGAGGAGGATATGGAAGAGAGGGAAGAGGAGGAGGTGATTATACAAGGTGGAGAAGGAGGAGGACGAAAAAGAAGGAGACGAAGATGAAGAAAAAGAAGAGGACAAGAAGAAAAAGAGGAGAAGGGGAGTTAGGTGGAGGAAGATGGTAAGATTTTGGACAGAATTTGTCGTCAAAAGACGTTTTGCCGTTGCCGATTTTTGGTGTGATCACTGCTAAACTCCCAGGTCCCAGTTTGGTAGGCCGCTGCTGCTTCAGTGTTGGTCCCCAGCCGACCTAGTCATCCCAAAACCCTCTTACGCTCTCTGTCTCTTATTGTTCTTTCAACCCTCATTTATCCTCTTCCTCCCTCTTTCCCTCATTTTTTCACTCTTCTTCTCACTCCTCTCTCTCCCATTCTGTTCATTCTTTTTATTATCTCACTCTCCGGCGTATTTTTTTATGTCCCCATGCTACATGTTCTACATCATAATTTTTCCAATAACAACCTATTTATACTTTTTTTCTATTTACTCTTGTCCTTGAAAATGATAACTCTTAATAATTACACTTAGTCCAAAATTCTCCTACCAATTTACTCTTTAAGTTACACTATAACTCTGTCACCTACTTCCAAGATAAACTCGTATTTTCCCACTCTTTAATCTATACTATTAATCTTAACTCTCTTATCTTATTTCCTATCTTACACCTGAACTTCAGACGGCCCAAGCAAAGAAGAGCCACTGGCAATATGAGAAAATGACGCCAGCTCGATCAATATTGGTTCAAAAATTATTGATTTGGTCTCAATTGTAGGAAACATCCTGATCTACAATTTGAGACAAAATCAATAATTTTTGCACCAATATTGACCAAGCTGGAGTAATTTTCTCATCTTGACAGAGACTCTTCTTTGCTTGGACAGACTATATCTTGATTAATTTCTTTTCTAGTTGTGACAGTCCAGTAAGCATGATCTTAGATTATATAGATACACTCTCAAATGGAATATTCGAAATCATTTACAAATAGAACGAAATGCCATAATTAAATCTAACTTCCATTGAACATCCATTCAATAAACCCGTGACAATTCCCCATATTTTTGTACGAATCTCGTAAAATCCTCTCTCCTCTTACTTCCGCTTGTAGGCTATATTCCTCTTCCTCTCAACTTTCTTGCCTTTTCTACTCATCTCCTCCTCCATTCAGCTCTCTTTTCAATTCCTCTAATTATAATCTTCTCCCACCTCCTAGACACAGATTCGATCTCTCAATCATGTTCCTGTTCCTTTAACATTAGTCGATTATTTTAACCCACATTTTGTAGAGAATTCATCTTTTCTACACCTATATTTTTAACCCAGTTATCTTTTTCATTTTTCTTATCTTATTTATTCCCCTTCATCCTCTATTCTTTTTCTTCTCTCATCCCTTTTCAACCGTTTTCCCTCTACCGACTTCTATACACTTTTCATTAACAATTTCTCTTCTCCCCAAACTTATTATCAATTCCCTAGCACTATTTGCCTACTGTTCTTACACAATAATCTCTCACATTTTTTCATATCCCTCTCATTATCCTCCTTCAACTAATTTTTTATCCAATTTTGGTTTAATTCAACTTTCCTTTAACTTATTCCAATCTACTTATTATATTCCATTCTTCCCTTATCCTCAATTACTCATCCTCTCTTTCTCCCCAATTCCTCTTCTTCCTCCAATCCCTTTTCAAACTAATTCTCATCTCTTTCAAATCCATTCCACATCCTACCTCATTCCCCAACACACAGCTACTACCCTTATTGATCCCACAGCCAGCAAGCACAGCTCAAAAGCAGCAGCAGCCCGCTAAATGTTCGTCAAACTTCGGCTATCATCGGACAACTTCGGCTTCGCTACCCCTTTTGCACAACCTCCCCGTCAACCGCATCACCATCGCCTGAAATTCCTGGTCGATAGGCCTTCCCCCCCTCACCACAACTGGGGTGCTAGGGTATGCGGTTGTCCCACCCCCACTATTGTCATACATTCTCTCACCCCCCCCCCAATCAACAATCTTACTCTATCTAACCTCCTTATCACCGAAACTAGGCCTACTCCACTTTTCTGTTCTATTTCCTCTCGTCTTTCGGAAACCAGAGAGAGAAAATTTTACTATTATTTCAAATCGTGGATTATCATGACCCCCATCTTCCCCCATCTTATAACAATCCAACTCTCCCTATACAACCTTCTCATTCCCAAAACTAGGCCTGATTCACTTCACTGGAGCTACTTTAGCCTGTACTTCCTTCACTTCGTCTTCACACTCACAAATCAAATAGGAAATGACAATACACTATTTTTCAACTTTGAAGTATTAAAATTCAATTTCTCAATTGGTAACTTTGGGAGTTTCTCAAATGGTAGTATAATACCTTTTATAATGTAACAATACTTATTTTTCCAGGGCTACTGTATTTATTAAAATGTTCAATTAATGAAAATCAAGAACGCCGAAACATGTTATGCAAAATAAAAATATTTTGAAAAGGGTACTTTGATTTCTTCAATTGAACTTTCATAAGCAATAATGGTTTTATTTGCAGGTACAGTAATATTATTATCTATTTGTTTATAGCAGTATCATTGGTCTATGCGTAATCTTCCAAACTCAATCTTCTCTTACATCACTCCCTTTCGACCTACTCCCTGAATCCTGACATACTTTTCTATCTCTAAAATAAAAATATCATACTTTAGTCTATCATACTTTAGTCTTTATTTGTACTCTTCTGTATAAATCCCTTGAATTCTGTTGTAATCTTATCTATCTGTTTCATTCTAATTCCTGCTTAATACTCTTCCATTCCATGTTTTTCATCTTCCACATCTGCTCCTTCACTTTCTCTATCTTTCCCTTTTCACCCATGTTCGAGATTTTGTTGTGAATCTATTTCGAAATTCTATTTAATTCGAAAGTCTATAATAATTTATCAACTTCAGTGCACTGTGTAATTAATTTAATTTTCATCCTCATAATAAAGAATTTAAGCCTATTAAACTATCATTATGTAATCTACATTAATAAAGTGATTAAATCTGAATCCAAATCTTCTCTATCTCTTCCTCTCTCTGTCATTCGCTCTCTCTCTCTCTCCTCTCGCTCTCTAGTACTCTAGGATTTAGGAATAGGATCCTAATCTAAAAGGATTTGAATTATTGTATTATTATGTAATGTACATGAATAAAGTGATTGAATCTGAATCTCTCTCTCTTTTTACACTTTTATGAAACCCCTCCTCTCTCTTCAACCCCATTGCTAACTCTCTCTCTCTCACGACTAACTGCAGGTACAGATTTCTCTCCGTTTCCCTGTTGAAAATGAGTTCTCTCGGATTTTCAAGCAACTCGATATGAACGCTTTAAAAAATTCACTCTGCACTCAAAGTGCACTACACCGCACTACAACTCAGCGAGTCGAGTGAGAGAGTGGGTGAGTGTGAGTGAGTAAGTGAGTAGAAGAGTGAGTGAGTGAGTAAAATGGCGAATGAGTCAGTGAAGGAGGAAGTGAGTGAAATAGTGAAAAAGTGAATGAGCGAGTAAAAAAGTGAGCGAGTCAGTAAGAGAGAAAGTGAATAAATTACTGAGTGAAAGAGTATGAGTAAGTGATTGATAGGATGAGGGTAGTAAGTGAGCAAGCGAGACCGAGTGAAAGTAAGTGAGCAAATAATAGAAAAAATTGATGAGAAAGTAAAAAAGAACAAGTATAAATAAAGTAAGAAGAGAGTGGAATGATTGTGAGTGAGTAAAAGATACTCTGAGTAAGTCAAGAGTAAATAAGTGGGCACTGGCGGCTCGTGCCCACGAAACAGGTGAAGTGCTGTACAGTAGAATCAAAGACAATGTACTATACTAATAGTACATTGTCTTTGGTAGGAGATACGGCCACTTAGTAGAAGAGCCGCCAGTGGAATATAAGTTCAGAAGTCCAATTCTCTCTATAATCTTATATCTCTTAAATAAAGAATATATAATATATCCAAGAATTACTATAAAATTATAGAGTGAATCGTACATCCGAACTAGGTGATGAAATACGTACATTATGTCGAAGTTACTGATAAATGGATTTGCTATGTATTAACATCAATATTTATAATGGATTATGAAAAACGCATATTGGAAATATGCATATTGGAAATTGGAACTCAAGTAATACTAGTATTCTCTCGGTGTTATGCTAAATAAATCATCATAGCCAAGAGCGAATTGAGTTTGTTCATTTTTCCATATTACCCACTTTATTGTAGCCAAGAGCTAACTTACTCCCTATTTTTGTTATGTAACAGATCACACAGCAATAACTTTTATTAAATGAAACTCACTGATGTTGAAAAACAAACCAGCTTCCCAATCTTCAAATCACTTTATCCCGCCAAGTCAACATTTTCAACAATGAAATAAATTGCATTTTTCCAATACGTCGGATTCCAATATTAATAAACCTAACTCAGTTGAAATCCGTGTTATATTCCGTGGAACGTTTTTTATTTGATGTTTTTTTGAACAACAGAAAATTCAGAGAATAAACGTGATGAACCCAAGGAAAATAATCTATGTGAATGACGATTAAAGTTTTTATCAGCAAAAATAATCCAGAGAATAAGCGTGATGTAGGCCTACCTTTCCGGAACATAAGTAACTGAATGGGTAATAGATTAAGGAAATTTTCCTCTAAATTTGGGAAAAGAACGTTTTGGACTGTATTGTCTGTGATTTCACCCTGAAAAGTTCATTGTGATCTCTCTCTCTTGAAAAGAATAATTTATGCGAATGGCAATGAGGTTTTTGAAACGTTCGTATTTTTCCACTACTTGTCTCCTCATCAATTATATATTCAAAGAATATTTTTATTTGTATTGTCAGTGTATGTTGTTCATTCGTGTTGTTACCTTGTGGGAGTGAATTTTTTTCCTGGTTGTGATTTTAATTCTATAAACTTCTTTCATAAAATTATAAAGAAACGGTAAAGTAAAAGATTCATCCTAGTATAGAAGATTATCACTGATATTAATAATCATGGAAGAATTAAGAGATATGTTGGGTTGGAGGAATCATTACTTGAAATTATATCCAGTCAAGTAATATTGTGGTTCATTTTAGTAGAATGATAGTAAACGAGAAGGCAAAATGTTGTCAAACCTATCACTTAAAAAAAATCGATAATGTTCAATAAATAAATAAAAAAAATCTTGATTTTTCAATGAATCTGTGGTTTTACAACATATTTTTTTTCATTTAATATGGATAACTACCACAACATCACATTCACTACTGATCAGAGAGTAGAATGATAGTATTTTATCTATCACTAAAACTCGATAGTTGAGATAACTCCTAGTATCATAATTGTAATTAATTATCAGGGATAGGAGCCGTAGAACGCTTCAATAGTTACAGTATATCCTCAGAATATTGAATTTTTGTAATTATAGTAATAACTCCGATATTCTATAATCAAGGAAAAGTAGAGTAAATAATTCATCAAATAAATTCATCAACAGAGAAATAAAATTGATATATGACTAACAATCACAGACACAAGCAATTCAAGTTCCTCAAGTTCCATAAATGTTTGTAGCCAATCTACTCACTCACATTGAACGAACTTAATATAATTCAACTTCAATTTATGTCTTGTGCACCATTTAACATGAAAAGTTTAACTTACATGGAACAAATCAGTAAGCAACAAAGTTACCCCTCTACCACCCCACAATTCTCATTCTTCTCCTTCTGCTCCTTCTTCTCTTTCTCCTACATATCCTGCTCCTGCTCTTCCTACTCCTTCTCCTCCTACTTCTTTTCCACCCCCCTCAATCCCCCAAAATACTACCGAATATATAACCGAAAAGTTGTTGCAAAACTTTGCTTATGAATGGGAACAGCGAGTATGTTGCAAACAATACGCTTCCAGCTCAATTTGGTAGCACAGAGTAAATTTGTTCGAAAATTTTCAGCAGTGAATCGGAACATGACTGTCTAATGACCTTACGTGTATGAATGTTGCAAAAGTTTTACGGAGTGATTCTAACATGCAATGGTGGAGAGAAATGAGCATAAGCCATATGTATAAACCAAAGGTATATTTTGAAATTTGATAATCCTTTGTTCAGATTACATTATTTAGACATACTATTATTCTCAACGAAAAAAGTTTCATATCATCAATAAACGGCATAGTGAAAGAGCTATATGGAAGAGTAACATAGAAGAAAGAAGATAGATTTAGGCACGAAAAGATGACTATCGGTTGCATTAAATTTTTCATTGTTGATATTGATCACAATATAAATCCAAATCAGGCGACTACAACAATTCTTAATTTGAAGATTGATAATTTTACTGATCATATAATGGTTCATAGAAGCGTTAAATAATTGTAAAATGTGATTCAATTGTAATATCAAGTCACAAGAATTCAATTCGAAGTTTCAAATTATTGTATATAATGAATAGTCAGTCTGGTCGAGCAAAGAAGACATTCTGGCAGGATGGGAAAATGACTCCAGCTCATTCAATATTATAATGACTCCAGTTCGATCGATATTGGTTCAAAAATTAAACATTTGGTTTCAAATTGTTTTCTACAAAATTGAATAGCCTGTTTCCATATATCACTAGAAAAGAGGTCCTGGATGGTGTTCCAGCTGTGGAAAATCCTTCCCTGTGCTAATACGTTTATAAAATCTAAGTTTCCTCACAAAATAGGTGTGGAATCAAGCTATAAAATCACCATCAAGCTTCGACAGGAACTGATTAATCAATCTTCGGAACTAATTAAACGACGTTATCAGGGAACTAGATAACTATTATCACGACACGATATCTATTATACCCTACTTACCCTCAGGAGTAATGGACAGTACGCAAACTATTCACGTTATTAATCACGGTAGTATCCTACCCAAGAATATAATCACGGTAAAGTGATTGGATATGCTAACACTATTCATAAAATTCATGATTGATATACTACAATAAAATTAATAACACCTCACAGAGTTTATGAGAAGACACTGTATTATAGTCTGACCAAGCAAAGAGTACATTCTGGCAGGATGTGAATATGACTCCAGCTCGGTTAGTATTCGCTTAAAAATCATTAATTTGGTCTTAAATTGTAGGAAACATCCTGATCTACAATTTGAAACCAAATTTATAATTTTTGAACTAATATTGATCGAGCTGGAGTCAGTTTCCCATCTTGACAGAATGTCTTCTTTGTTTGGTCAGACTATATAATATACTTTATATTGTGACGGCATGTCTTCTCAGCTCAAAGTTATTATAAACTGTAATAATGAATTTAATGAATAAGACTTGGTAAGATCGTACTATTACCCAAAATAAATCATGACAAAGTTAACTATTGGGTAAATAAAAAATTAACATATAAAACATTAAGGAGTATAAAAACATAATAATCATTCCTTGATTAATCTACGGTATTAGATTAGATGGCCTAATTATTTGACAAACAAAAACCTACCTTCGAACCGCCGAATCTTAGAACCAGTAACACCGAAAAATAAAAACTAGAATCTTATAACTTCATTGATCTATCAATAAACTGCGACAAGCTAGCAAATAATTAATTCACAAACACACGAGTTCAAGAAGTCAGACGAATCAATAACAACGTTCAACACAATGAATAATATTCAAAAAATAGTTTTGTGTGAAATAAAAATAATGAAACTTTCGTGGTCGGTCTGATCATGTGTTATGTGATATTGTTAACAGTTTGGTGTCGTGAATGAGAGAAAATCACATGTCTGTTTCATACGTTCGTGAATTAGAGAACAGCTGATTTGACGGTCATGCTAACTTTTGAAGCAAATGAATCGCTATTACCAACTTGACGCAAATAAATACGGAAGGTCATTGATGATGAAAAGCTTCTTCATTAATAATTTATTATTACAATATGTAGTTCAGGAAGAGGTGCAAGGCGCGAAATTTGAATTCAATTTTAGAAGCTGTTGATAATAAACCATCCAAAACATCTAAAATAGAGCTGAAAAGTGCATCCTATTATAAAAACTTGACAACTGACATTGCAGCTTATCTTTTTTATCCGAGAACTGTTCCATAACAGGCTTTTTTCATTATTTAACAATAGCCTACAAGAAATCATAAAACTTGATTTTCAAAAAATTGAAAATAAGCTGATACTATTTCTCAATCAATAAACATTTTAAGAGAAATTGAAATATTTAATTTATAATTTTTAGTTCAATTCATAGAAAAATCACAATGGAACATCACGTTCTAGACAGTCAATAGTTATTTTTTCCCTATGACCTAGCCCAATTTTTGCGAATGTTTTGTTATTCTTTATTCTTTCTTTACAATCGCGATTTTGTTTTCAAGTATTTTAAGCAAAGGATGAATTAGTGATGAAGGTTTAAGATGTAGGTTATATGTCTATCCACAATGTCCACTTTCACTCAATATTATAATTTCTCACTTCCAAAAATATTTTATCACAAACAACTTTGAATTTCCATAAAAGTCCACTTTTGAGTTCCAGAAATCAATTGAATGAATCAATTAATAAATTGATTTTATTCTTTATTAAATGTTACATTAATTTTCTGAAAAAAGTAAAACTCGACTAAAATTAAACTTGACCAGCATAAATGCTACAACAACTGAAAAGTACACCTAAAACCTATTAGCCGACAATTTTCATGCCGACAATGAACATGACGTTCATTACAAGCCGCTTAATAAAATGAAATTCAATCAAATAATATTATATTATCGCCTTTAACAGCTAAAACCGCTCAAGTAATAAGTGTAATCTAATTTACATTTTGTGGCTGATAATGAAGGTTGTTAGTGGTACCGTACCTAGCCCAATTTGCGGTCGGAATATTCAAAACCATTTGAAATAATATTCAATGTTTTATCGATTTTCAAATTAATTTGTTTCAATGATTTCGAAATGTTGTGAGATATTCAGTTTGCAGTTGGGAT
Organism: Sogatella furcifera; assembly: GCA_017141385.1. Taxonomy (NCBI): domain Eukaryota; kingdom Metazoa; phylum Arthropoda; class Insecta; order Hemiptera; family Delphacidae; genus Sogatella; species Sogatella furcifera. The sequence goes on from CM029557.1 coordinate 8,919,915, forward strand.
TTTCACAACCACCAAAAAATTCATTTTCAACTTTTTCTGATCTTTTGTATTACTTAGAACTTGAATATGTATGAATATAAGTGTTATGAGTTTTCATATACATGAGAACAACAGATTGCAGAAATGTTTTGAGAGCTTGGTTAATGTTGAAGATATACAAATTAGAGTGACTTATATAGTCACTGTAATACAAATGTGTAATGGATTTTCACATCTGTTGAAGCACTATATTACAAAAAATTCTCGACAAATTGGTTAATGTTCGATTGAAAAGATCCAGTATTTTGTTATGGATTTTAACATCCATTGGAACACCAGATTACAAAAATGTTTCAACAACATGGTCAACGATTAAGAATTTCTAGAATCGTGATATATTTTCAACTTATTGATTATGATTGAAAACCATAATTCTCAACAATGGATGAAAAACTTTCAAGGAAAACTTCAACAACTCCTTATCCATTCAATCATCGACTTCTCAATTTGAATCCAAAAATGAAGACAAAGAATGAATAAATAATGAATCAATTCACGCTGATGAATGATCTACGGAAAAGTTTTCACTCAGAATGAATCGCTGCTACGTGCTAGTGCATTGAAATTTATCCCGATATAAAAAAGTGAAGAAAAAGCGAAAAAATGAAAAACTTTGGCACGGAGAGAATAATGGATTGGAGAAGAAGGCTGCGTGATTCTTTAGAAATTTACATTTAAATATTTTTCCTTTTCTCTCTTGAGCGCTGTTCCTATTTTTATCCCCATTTCTCATAGATTAAAGTCTGTCCTAGCAAAGAAGACATTCTGGCAAGATCGGAAAATGACTCCAGCTCCATCAATATTGTTTCAAAAATTAAAAAATTGATTTCAAACTGTAGATTAGAATGTTTCCTACACTTTTTGACCAAATTTGTGATTTTTGAATCAATATTGACCAAGCTAGAGCCATTTTCCCATCTTGCCAGAATGTCTTCTTTCCTTGGACAGACTATAACATTAGGGTCTTTATAGGTACTACTCTTCTGACTCTGTCATAATAGGTCTCTCTATCCTTGTTTCTTGATTTCCAATAAATTTACATTTAAATCTCAATTTTTACTTTCTCTTCTGAGCTGCTTTTCTTTCTGTCATGATTTTGCGTATGGATCAGCATTGGAAACTCTCTTTCTTCTCTTGTGATACCTCTCTTCCATTTAGTTCCTATAGCAATTTTCTTTTATTCACATGAAGTGTCTCTTTCATCATTTTCATTTATTCTCTTATTTGGGTCTTTCCTCATTATATCACAAATTCTTACTTGTTCATCATACACCTTCCCTCTCTTTTTACTCATTCCTTATGTACTTCCATATGTTTTTACTATTCCCTTCATATTTCCCAATGAGAATAAAAGAATTATTCGAAGAGACCTTTCTTTAATGGGTATAAAAAATAAAACTTCAAGTAATATTCTATTATAAAATAATATTCTCTGAAACAGATTCAGTTTTTAAATCGGCAAACTAACTGCGTAGTGTGGAGAAAATCTATAGAAGTGAAGTTGAAAGGAGAAAAAGTAATATTAAAATTAGAGAGCTACGGTTAAATTGTTTTAGTGGTTTCTTCCAAGTCCCCTTCCGAGACTACTCTGGACTTAAGAAGACCAGAAAGGAGAGAATAAGATGATTAAGAGAATAAAATGAAAAATGGGACTAAAAAGGATTAATGTGGTAGAGAAAGAAAAATAATAGAAAAATGGATAAGAAAAAGGGTAAAAAAGGAAGAATAAAGGAAAAGGAAGAGAAGAGAGAAGAATGATTTTGAGGGAAGAGAAGAGAAAGCAGAAGCAGGCAGACAGAAGAAGAAGAGAAAGAATAGGAAGAAGAAGAAAAAGAAAGGGAGAGGTATACACAAACTTAAAAGATTGTTTGTTGTTCCCACTTCTCCAGAGACCAAGTTTTCCACTTCTAAGGCAACCGATATCTTTCTCCTCCTCTCCTCCTCCTTTCTCACTCAATCTCTCTCCTTCTCTCTCTTCCTTTTCAACCCCTTCCCCATCACTTCCTCCTCCTTCCACTTTTCCTTTTGCGGTTTCGCAAGAGTGAAATACGATCTTTCGGCAAACTAACGCGGGTCACAAGAGCATGAAAAACGACAAAAACTGGGGCAGAAGAAGAGAGAAGATAAAATAAAAGAGAAAGAGTGACGGGAAGAGAGAGGTGGTAATAATATTCAGTGGAAGGGAATTTATCTGAATTGAGAATGAGAGAGAGAGTGTGAGTGAGTGGGAGAATAAAAGAGGAAAAGTGACGTGGGAGAGAGAAAGCAAGAAGACAAAGGTGGTAATAATATTCAGCAAAAGGGAATTCCGATGGTTGATGATTGTTTCACACGGGCTCTGTTTGTAATGCGAAAGGTGGATTTTAATTTCTTTCTTTTCCTCGCATTTTTTGCCCAAGTGACGAGTTTCTCGAAAATTGAATTTTGAAGAGAATTGCGCGGTTGAAGAGATACAGTGAGAATTTTGGGCTGATGGGTTTTTTGCAATAGTTATTAGGTTCACTAGAAGTACGATTTTATCATTTATTCACATACTGATCACTGTATTACAGGGGTTATTAGCCTATTGCAGTTTTATATTGAAGAATAGAATGAAAAATCAAATACTCTTTTTTTAAACTTTTAAAATAATATTAAAAAAAGGGTATTTGAATTTTTCATTTTATTCATCAATTATTTTAAATAACCCTAAGTTCAAAGTTCAATTTTCATATTGAAGTTCCAGTTTATCTATAAATGATTTGACACCGTGTGAAATTAGACTCTCCAAGGAGTTTTTTTGGTGAATGAATTTTTTGTTTTTTTTGGTGGTGACTCAAATTTAGATGGAAGGTCTCCAGAAATATTCACATAATTAAAGTACACGCAATACACATGATCTTTTCTGGGCTAAATGTTTTCATCAAAATTAAGACGGAGATAGTTAGCAACTATTCCTGTTGTCTCCTTTTAACCAATATTATAATTTTGTGTTTGTCTCTGAATAAATAAATGGAAAATAAATTAATTAAACACTCAGGAATCAAGTGCCTAGAAGGAAACATTCTTCGCATTTGAGTTTCTGGTACCACTACAGTACCAATAAGTATTCCTCAACATCTTCCAATACCTTAGCACTAGCTTTAAGCTTATGTGTGCATATCCTCACAAAAAGCATAATTGAATTATCATGATGATTTAAAGATTATGATGAATAGAATGCTTCATCATATCTATTCTTCATAATCTTCTCAAAACAGCAGCACAATGTTAAAAACGTAGCATAATTGATAATTTCGAAGTCAAGGAAGCTTACATTCATTATTATTCTGTAGTTTAAAAGAGGTTCTAAAGATGATATTGTCCACGTTATCTATACTGGATGGAAATACAATATATTGTCAACCCGGATATTGTGTTGATTCAATCATAACTTGCTGAAATTTTTAACTGAACTATTATATTCTGTGTATGACATTATGACAATGTTACCAACTAAAAATGAGAATACCAATGATTTCAGATAGCTTTCCAGCAGATTAACACGAATTTGAAGTACGAGGCAAATATAGAGAAGAATAATGATCTGAATAATAAGAGCAAAAGTATGAAGAACTAGAACAAGACAAGAAAACAACGAACCTAAAGAAAAACAACACTGCGAATCCAATTAATTAGGCGAACGTTGGTTTTTTGCAGCTTGGAAAATTCAGCAGTAGCTTTCCACCGGCTGTCAGGTAAGCCTCACCGGCTGGAAAAGCTAAGCTACGAGATTTTCCAAGTCGGAAAAATAGTGAGGTAATTAGAAAAGGTGGAATCTGTGGCTTGAGGGGTTTTACAGTTCAGATGTCAGAGTTCGCAATCAGCTACGACTTCGGAAAATCGTTTTTACTTTCTCTCCTCCTGCTCCTCCTCATCTTCCTCCTCCTCCTCCTCTTCCTCCTCTTCTACCTAAATTCTTCTTCATTTTTCCTCTTCCTACACTACTTAACCTCCACAGCTCTTCCAATTAACTCTCCAACGAAGCAGAATTTAGCTCACAAATGACAACACCGAACAGTTTTTCTGGCCAGTGAAAAACCGCGCAGAAATTCATGTAATTCTAATTTCTTGACTACCATCCAACCTTTCAACAATAGTCTGTCCAAGCAAAGGAGACATTCTGGCAAGATGGTAGAATGACTCCAGCTCGGTCAATATTGGTTCAAAAATTGGAAATGTGGTCTCAAATTGTAGGAAACAATCTTATCTACAATTTGAGACCACAATTTATGATTCTTGAACCAATATCGACCAAGCTGGAGTCATTCTCCAATCTTGCCAGAATGTCTCCTTTGCTTGGACAGATTCTACCACACAGCTTTAAAGTACTCTCTTGAGTGACATACTAAAATGATTTTTGGGAGAATAAAGAGGCGCAGTAATTAGCTTACATTGCTGTAGGACATACTGGATTAAATTAATTGCTGTTTTTGTCGGTTGGTTGAGGGTTGGACTTGTGAACAATATGAGTTACGAACAATATCAATGTATGACTTCGATCTCACAAGATGCAACTTGGAAAATGTTGAAGGCTCGGAAATATACTTCATCAAATCAACATAATATATACCCTAAGATCAAATGAGTTTCATCCTAAAATTCGTACCTTAACTTCTTAATTTAGCAATACTCATCCCATGGGAATGTACACACAGAACCGATTATGAGTTGTACTAGTGCTATTGATAATGATTGAATAAATTTCAAATAATTTATGAATGATGTTCTAGAAAAATACGATACTTGATAAAACTTATTTTTTGGAGTAATAAGTAATCGCAATCTCCAATGATACAGGAACGTATAGTACTCACATTTAGGTTTTTTTTACATAGAATGACGAACTGCCTCGAGAAACAAAACTCAGAACTCACCTGAAACAGAACAGAAATAAGTTGTACAAGAGATTACAATTTTAATATTTAGAAAAATGGTCATTGTTCCTGACAAGAACAGTCAGCCAAAACAGGAATGTTTGTTGAATTCCAGATCTTTCGATCATGAATGATTGAATTAAAATTTGAATATCAAATAAATTTAATGGTTCTGTTAAACCTATAAACCTATTAGTCCTATAGGTCCTATAGGACTTTAACAGAACCTATAGGTTCTGTTAAACCTATAAGTCATATAAACCTATACACAGAAAATTCTTATATCCAAATTCAATGTCATTCTCTTTCTTTCTCTACTTCAACACTTTCTTCCACATCCTTTTCTTCTCTTGTCATTCAAAAATCTATCTTAATTTTCCCTCTGAAATGATAACTTTGTATTACATCCTACGTCAAAACAGCAAATCCAACTATTTCAAGCCTAAAGCAGTGATATTATCAGCAACTTTAGATAAGAGAGTCAAATAGTCACATCTATTTCTAGATAAATGCAGAGCAGCTTCATAAATTATCACTCAGGTTGAACCGAAGTGCGACCAAAACACATGGTTTATACACTTGTGCATGAGTATAACTGTATTATGCACTACACTATTATGTATAACTGTATACTTCAAAACATAAACTCTGCCTAGATGGAGAACCGCAAGCTCCAATCATTTCTATTCACGGTAAAGTGTAGTAAACACCAATATAACTGGCGGTTGGGGAATGACTTCTATTGGTACTCAGCTCCGTTGGGACAGTCGACGAGCGTTTTGCGAGAGCGAATCGAATCGATCGAGAGTGGCCTCAGTTAACCAGTCTGCTCTCATATACCGGTCTCAGACTGTCCTGACAGAGCTGAATATCAGACTTCCACTTACGTAAATTCGAGATAAAGATAGTAAGGGCTATAAGTCTCTCTCGAACTATCTTATGATAATGTTTGGGAATATTCACTCCTGAAATAAATAGTTCTTAATCTTAATCTATTTGAGTGCGGATCATGATTCATCTATTCAATAAAATATGTGGCTCAACAGGTCATCTACAATTCTATTTCATACAGAGAATCTATGATTGGGAAAGAAACTAATCACTCACATTCAATATTATTTCCATCCAAATGTAACAACCAATAAGTCTCATTGAAATTCAATATAAATTCGGATTAAACTTTCAAAACTCAAAATTTCCCAATTATCATCACTTTCGGGTCATTTCTTTGAGTGAGAAACCTTTGGCTGGAGAAGAAATTTGGACTCATAACCTACAATTTTGTACTATATTTGAAAAAAAAAATTGTGTTGGAAATACCCAGGGCTATGTCTGTTCTTTCTCACCAATGTGTTTTTGCCAATAGATCAATAAATAAATAAATAATTCAGAAAAACGTAATCTAAATCTAAGTTACCGTCTGTTAAACCAAACAAATTTGGATGTCAATTTATAGACAAAAATAAATGATGCTTTCAGTAGAATGAGACAATCAATCTTCCATCATTATTGTAAAGTCAGATTGCTCTCCATTGTGTGATCATTACAGTCATCTTGTAAGGAAATTGAACCTTGGACTCATAGCATCATACATACAGTACCTATACTTATATACTATATAGTAAGGTATTGAACGCATAGATTCATACATATACAGCGTGGTATGGAAATAGCCTTCCTATAACTCATACCCTAACGCGACATTACATGCTTCTGACAGATGATCTGTTTATATTCCACTCATGAGACCTGAGTGCTAGTCACGTGACGCATTCACTAGTGACTAGTGTCACGGTTCTATGACACTACTGTGATATTTCAATTATTTCGTACTGTTATGGAGGGTCACACACATACACTCACACTATTGTCCGTGGGAGGAATATTGATGTTCACCTATGCATTGGAGCTATATTTGAGATAGTACAGACATCAATAATAATTTATTGATAGACCTGGATAATCATATCGGAATAAACAATAATGTTTATAGGTAATGAAGAGTAATTTTTTCATAGAATTGGATCAATTGTCAACATCGAGTACGAAAATATACCAAATTTTTAAAACTTGCTGAATTTAATAAAAATTAAACTTCACAGTTAGGGCTATTTCAAAATTGATGAAAAAATAAGAATCAAATACCCTTTTAAACTTTAAAAATATTATTTTATCTCAAATATGTTTCGGAGCTTCAGCCTCTCAATGTGATTAAATATTGAATATTTAAATTTTTCCGGGCAAAGCCTCCGAAACATGTTTGTAATAAAATAATATTTTTGAAGTTTTAAATGGTATAAGAATTTCCTTTATATTTATCTATATAGATATACTTATAGATATATTTATCTATCCATATTTATAATTTTGAATTCAATATTTTATTGTTCTATTTGATACTGATAAAACCTTTCATAGATATTCTATCAGCTTATTAACATATATTATTATTAGTTGACATTATCGTTAGAAGGAAGTTTATAAGTTGATCTTTGATCTCTTTGCTCATTCATTATTGGGTAAAATTAGTCTAGAAAAGTTGACTGTTCTCTAATATCTATGACTAATGAATATTATTACAAGATACGTGATATTATGATATTATTAAACCTTCATCATCACTCATTCATCTTTTGCTTAAAATACTTGAAAACCAAGTCGTAATTGTAAAGAAAGAATAAAGAAGACACTTCATTACAGAACACTTTTAATAGTCACGACGTGTCTTCACATACCACCCTGAAAAACATTGTGTTTGTCTGTTATACTTGAATTGTCTATTGTACCATAATTATTATTCATTATTAACTTTAATTTATTGTTACAATACAGTAGTTGAATGGAGTAGCAACGTTCATTCTCAAGATTCCATTAATACTATATCAACTCAGAGAAAAAGACAAACTACCAAATAATCTATCACACAGATAAAGTTTATGCCATAAAGTTGACGGTTTCGTCTGTCCCTTGCAAGTGATTGTTATCTACTAACAGGTGATGTAAAGCATTATTTGAAAGAATTATTAGATATTGCAGTACACCATCTGCTGGATAATATTATCAATAATTATTAATTAGAATCAATTGGTCAATATTTGCTGTTGCAGAAGTCCTTTATCTATTTATATATGGAAAATCTAATTAATGATTATTAATTCATATATAGTTTTAATTGATTTCAACAACTTCATCAAAGTATATACTGTGTAGCAGAACGAATGACAACATCAGCTGTTGGAGCGCACAAGGAGCAGATCTAACCGCCTAACTTCTTGGCCTCAGCTCTACCTGGAATAGGAATTGAAAAATAGAATAATAAATGAATTGGGGCAGTAGAAAAATAGCAGTTTCAGCATTATTTGACATCATCCAAGCCAGGCAATAATTGCCACGTGGACTCTTTCAGCGGGCACAAATTAAAAATTCATCAACCGGAAATGATCCACTTCACTTTCTCACTCTCACTTCCTCCTCATCCTACTTCTTTCTCATTCTCTCTCCTTTCTTTTTCCCTCCTCCATCATTCCGGCTTATTGACATTCCTCGCGTCGCTTGACACTCTCCTATTTCATGCTCTATCCTAACTTTCCTCTCATCAAAATCGATTTCAAATAATCCTCTCATTCCCCCTCCTTCCCTTTCCCTCTTCTTCCATCGTTTCCTCTTTCAACCATCAATTTCTCCCATCATTTTTTCTGCCCCCCCATACTTCCTATGCAAATCTAATCCTAATCAATCTCCTTCATCTGCCCTCCCCATTTTTATTAGGGATCTTTTCTCATTTCTTATTCTTCATCTCCTCCTTCTTCTTCTTTTTCTTCTTCTTCGTCTTCTTCTTTTTCTTCCTCCTTTTCTTCCTCAAGTTCTCTCGTTCTCCCACTTCTCCATCACCTTCTTCTTTCTCTTCTTCTCCATGGCTCCCCTCTTTTCCCTCATTCACTTCTTCTCTTCACTCTTCTCCCCAAATCCTCCGTATTCATCACCACGAGCAACAATTTCATCCAAGAATCAATTCGAAAGTGAAGAAAAAGTGGAATCTATCAGCAGACCAATTTTCAAAATATTCTTTGTTCTTCGTAGGCATGGACTGAATAACAATTATTATCTCGATCTGGCATCATTTTCTGGAGTCCAATGAGGGAATATATATTCAGTCTTATAAATTGATTTGAAAATAGTTTTTCACTAATAAAAAATCGAATTTACTCCTCCATAGTATAATAACTTCAATCATCTGAATTCCAGTTATTCCGATTCGACTCGAATTCATTCCCCACATGAATAATAAATGAATAATAAGAGGGAATGAGTAGTAGAATTTCATTATTCTATTGTGATTTGAACATTTATCAATTATTAATCATCATCATTTTGTTAATCAGTTAATCGATGCTTATCTTCTATTCACTCTATCAAGAATATATTGGATTATACACATAAGTGTGACTCTTCCAGAACCGATCCTTCCCCTATTTACTCTGCAGTCTAAAATCAGATTAGAAAATTCCAGGTTATAAAATTTGGTGTTATAGTCCGGCCAAGCAAAGAAGAGCCTCTGGCAAGATGGGAAAATCACTCCAGCTCGGTCAATATTAGTTCAAAAATTATTGATTTGGTCTCAGTTGCAGGAATCATTCTGATCTACAATTTGAGACCAAATCAATAATTTTTGAACCAATATTGACCGAGCTGGAGTCATTTTCCCATCTTGCCAGAGGCTCTTCTTTGCTTGGCCAGACTATACTTCTACTTGAAAAATCCTACATGAATTTCGCTACAAGTTAAAATGATAGACTTCATTAATGATGTAATATATCTCAATATCCTGAATACAATACTAATACAGTGTAGACTTTTTTAATTTTTTTTTTCAATAAAATAATTCACTCTGAACAAACTTCTCACATGCGCATAATCTAAACAACATAGCCACCAAACTCATAAATCTACTTATAGATCACCGTTATTATAAATTCTTGTAGCTAAAATAATTGTAGCAATCATGACCGTGTGACATGAGGTGACGTAGTGACGTATGTCAAGTGCTAAAAGCAATAGCTGTGGCTGACATACAGTCATGTCATATATTTTGACATATTCAGCCTACAGTGGGTGTTGACAACTGATATATTATATGGTGAGTTTCTCTCCCATAACACTTCTGCGGAGGCCAGACCCAAAATAGGCGATACTAAAACAAAATATGGATACAGTTTAGCCAGCTTATGCCCGTATAGGGGCTCGAACAAAAAAATATTGAGAGTTGGATCAATCCGTCTCTACTGGAATTCTATATTATTATAATTATATGAATACAGTGGATCCTTAATCTCAGGGCTACTTTTATCACTGTTTTTTCACCTTAAATAATTATCAAAGTACCCTTTTCGAAATATTTTTCAATGCATGACGTTTTGCATTGAAAATGACGATAATTAGTTGAAACATGTCATACATTGGAAAATATTTCAAAAAAGGTACTTTGGTAATTATTTAAAGTAAAAGAATTCAGTGAAATATGAAAATTTTGATAAAGAAGTTGGTCTTATAATCCAATGCTGCATTAAAATAATTCTGATAAAGGGATTGATTCACCAAGCAAAGAAGACATTCTGGTAAGATGGGAGAATGACTCTAGATCAGTCAATATTAGTCTACAATTATTAATTTTGTCTCAAATTGTAGAAACCATTTTGATCTATACTTTGAGAACGAATTTGTGTTTTTTGAACAAATATTGATCAAGCTGGAGTCATTTTCCCATCTTGCCAGAATGTTTTCTTTGCTTGGACAGACTATACCTCTATTTTCCAATGGATATTAAAAATTTATTAATTTTTTATTCACAATGGTATTAAATTTGTGTATGAATTATCAAGAAGCACTAATGTCTATCTAATGATATCTATCTAATATCTACATCAATTCTTATTCTTGGAGAAAAAAGTATTATTTCAAATGATATATTAAGTTATAATATGAATAATAATAATATGTGTTATCAGAATGACGTCTTGGAATATGGATTAATGAGAATATTCCAACGATGACCTAGAGAATTGTTTGATGTTCAATTTGATATCATTATGGAAAATTCATTCGCTGATGATAAATTGTTTAGTATTATTTAAAAATAAAATGGAAACTTGATGGAGAGAACAAGATTTCCAGGTATACAACATTGAACACAATACCCCCGAAAGAAGTATGAAACAAAACAAAACAAAACTCACATGAGACACAGAAAGAAACGGGGTAGAATAAAAGAGAAAATTAATAAAAATGTAGGAAACGTCACCCACCAGATTATTTCAGATTATTGTTACAGCACACAGACTGAATACTGAGGATTTCGTATAGTCTGTCGGAGCTAAGAAGACACTCTGGCAAGATGGGGAAAAGACTCCAGCTCGTTCAGTATTCGTCCAAAAATTATAAATTTGGTCTCAAATTGTAGGAAACATTCTGATCGACAATTCGAGACCAAATTCATAATTTTTGAACCAATATTCACCAAGCTGGAATAATTTTTCCAACTTTCCAAAATGTCTCCTCTGCTTGGACAGACTGTAACAAAAACATCGAGCTATGAGAACAGTCACAGAGGAAATGAGAGCTGTGTTACAGCAGAGTTCAACATAACTGGCGGTTGGCGAATATCTGTTAATGATGCTCAGCTCTGTCAGGACAGTCTGTAGCTGTCTTCCAGAGCAAATTAGTATAGCTAGGGTTGTTCTCGTTCAGATTTACACTCACAGACCGCTCGCCAACTGTCCTAACAGAGCTGAGAACGAGTAAACGTCATCCTCCAACCGCCAACTTTGATGGCGTCTTCTATAATAATTTCCAACTTGTGACGTTGGACTTCAATATACAACTGTGACGAGGGCCCCCATTCTACCCCTAGGGGACTTTGGGGGTACAACTCTTCCCCCCTCTCTCCAAAAACCCTGTAGGGGGAAGAACCTCCAAAAAATACACGATCGGGGGGTCGAGGGAAAAGTCAAGCGTACAGTGTTTATTAAAAGTTTAAAAGCATGTGTCAAGCTGTGGTAGTGGAAAGGGGGTATTCCGGGGTTAAGGGGGGTAAAGGTGAGGGGGTGATAGTGGGGGGTAAGGGCGGCAAGGGCAGACACCACCAAAACAACTGCAATAATCAGTTGGCGACTGGATTTTTCTAATTTAGCTTGACTTTTGTTCTCGCAGCTATAGCGCAGTGCTGCTGTAATACTGTATTATTGGTTTGGTTTGTTCTACACGAGTAGAGAGGAAAATTGGAAGAGAAAGAGAGAGATAAAGTGAGAGAAAGAGAGAATGTGAACGTACTGAGCCACAACATTTTCATAATTTATAAAGAACATAACCTTAATTTGAAGTATTTAACAAAATCTGGAAATAAGACGTTTTTCGCAATTATTGTCTGTGTTTTATCCATTGAGTGATGTATTTTGTCAAATAAATTAATACGAATTGATTGATCATTTTGAATATCAAAATTGGATATCACATAGAGGATACGGTAACTTACATAATTTGCCATTTCTATACCCTATTCACGATCACTTGAGACGAAATCAACAAACTTTTGTGCGTGTGTGCGGGTGAAGGGAGGTATTACTTCATACGACGGTCGGCCGCAGTCGAACAGCTGTAGCCAATCACAGTTCTTGGCTTTTTCTCAAGCTCAAACAAAAATAGCTACCTGTACATGCAGAAAGTTTCTTTATTTCGTCTCAAGTTATCGTGAATAGGGTATAGATATTGTAGATATGTAGATGTCCTGTTTTTTCAATCCCAGTTATCATTATGTTGCCAAAGGTCTCCACTTCAAAAAAAAAATTCATGGAACGAATCATTGTATTTTTCAAATAAAAAATCTTTATCCATTAAAAGGAAAACAGTACAGATAATTACATTAAAAACAATCGTAGTTTAATTACATTAAACTACAGTATAACTCGAACAAATAAATAGTAAAAAATTTAGTAGAATGACTGCGCGTGTTCTGATATCTACTTGACAACTTTCAAACGCCCAAAGTGATTTGTACTTAGTCTCCCTCTAAGCACATAATTCTGACCACACTCCTCACTCGCCTGCCTGACCTTCCCACCCAACAACAACCAAACAATAATAATAATAATAATCATCACGACTTTCCACCCAACAATACTAATAATAATCATAGCTCGCCAACGTGCTGCCCCTAGTCCACTGGCTTCCCAGCGGTCACCCTTGTCTAAATACAGCACTCACCGGCGTGCAATAATTTCACACCGATTATTGTATTAAATGTTTAATCGGATTGTTGGGGTTTAGAGGACTCCCCCCACCCGACCACTAGTGACCAAAAATGATTACTCAGCTTAATTTGATGCGCACGCTAGCGATTAGACTGACAGTCGTTTGTAAAGATTAAATTGTTTCCCCTTTTTTAGATGTTGTTGGGGGAGGGGGTATAATTCAGGGGTGCGGAAAAATGTTTTCCAATTACCGTCGCGTATGAATTAGTCGAACGTAGGTGGGAGGATTACTTGATCGTGCGTTAAAATTTAGTACGTGTGGCGAGGTGACCACAGAATACAAATAATATTTGTATTTTGTATTCGCTGGTGGGGGGCCTACCGTTTCAAGTTAATTCCTAGGGGTGTATGAACGCTAATTGTCGAATAAGGGTATTTATCGGGTGTAACCAGTTATGCACAAATCCGTATTCTCAAAGAGGTCGTTTGTAATTATTTTATACAATCCTCACTATAAAAAACATGAGATTTTAGGCATACAACAAAAATATTTTTCAGGCTGTGGTTACTATAGAAGCGGTTTTTGAACGATTTACCGTTCTAGCTATTCCCAAGACCCAATCCACATCAACCCAAAAATCATTATAAGATTTTTGAAAAAAATAACTCTCTCAAAGTCAAATACATGGTCTAGTCCGTTCGAGCGAAGTAGTCATTCTGGCAGGATGGGAATATGGCTTTAGCTCAGTCAATATTGGTTCAAGAATCAATCATTTTATTTCAAATTGTTAAAAACATTCTGCTGTAAAATATGAGTCGGAATTTTCATTCTTAACCAATGCTGTTGACAGAGCTGAAGTCTTTCTCCCATCTTGCCAGAATGTCTTCTTTGCTCGACCTTTAACCAGGCTTCATTCACACCAGAACGGTCCCAGGTAGGAATGCGTTATGTGTCAAGAACTGTAAAATAAAGCTCGTTTGAGGAGACTTCTAGATTTACAGCGAATTAATTTTTTATCATACTCACATGAATTCACTACTTAGCTTCAATTTCGATGAACTCATTGAAAGAATAGGACTCACCTGAAACAAATGAAGAAATATGTTTTTAGGAAAATTTGAATACTTCTTAGCAGGAATGACCAAAGTACATCCAATAACATCATTTATCAAACAACACATACAATTCATATTACATTCATGACATCGAAATACCATAGAATTGAGATTCACACAAAGTACAAAACGTATCTTCCTCTCAATTTTGATTGTAACCTTTTAATTCTAAACTTTATATTTATAATAACGTACTATGAAAGCTTAATACTGTTCAAATATTTTATTATTTGTTTGATTTCCTTCAAGCGAAGAAACATTGGTGGAAAAGGGAGAGAAAAGTAAGAGGAATAAAGGAAGAAAAAAAAAGAATTAAGAGAAAGAAGCGAAGAAATAAGTAAGGAATGGAGAGAGCAAAGTAGAAGGAAGAATGAAAAAATACAAGGACTCAATATTAATAAGACATTAACAACAATAATCTCCACAGTATATTCAATGATAAAGGATAAAGTTCACTACAAATTCCTGACTCTAAAAACTTGCAAGTTTTTATATTATCAAATCTATTTCAATCACATTATTTTCAAAAAGAGACATACATTCTTACTAAATAACTATAAATTAACTTTAAATTCCCATCATTGCTTTGATACTGAAAACTAACAGGTTTTTGAATCACTTATGACCGGTTTTTCCAAGCACACTCAAATTTGAGGGGCCCTCAAGTTTACTACACTTTACTACATTTTCTATGCTTATCATAGAAAATGTCAACTGTTCATCAAAATTTGAGGGTCACTCAACTCTGAGTGTGCTTGGAAAAAACCGGGCATAAGTCTGTTTCAATTATCCTATACTCAAAAGCAGACAATCTCATACTATTCCCATGACTCGATCCCCTTCACAATCCATACCGTCGTCAGACCATCCTGCCCTAACGAGGTTAAGATTGATACGGGGCGCATGCGTGTCGTGCTCCATTAAAGCTGACCTGTCTACACGTCGTTTCCGTTTGCGTCCGTACAACTGCACCGTACTAGAACTGACCGATCGCCGGAGACAGCAGGGGTTATAAATTTCTGACCGCTAGATCTTGTCCGCTGATAGTACCCTTGATTTCTAACCCCTCTCATTCCGACTGTTTCCTTCTTCCTTCGTCTTCCTCTTTTTTCTTTTTCACCTTCTTCTTCTTCTTCTTCTTCTTCTTCTTCTTCTTCTTCTTCTTCTTCTTCTTCTTGTTCTTCTTCTTCTTCTTCTTCTTCTTCTTCTTCTTCTTCTTCTTCTTCTTCTTCTTCTTCTTCTTCTTCTTCTTCTTCTTCTTCTTCTTCTTCTTCTTCTTCTTCTTCTTCTTCTTCTTCTTCTTCTCGCTTTTCTTGCTCACTCAACTTTATTTTGATAGGTTTTACAACTTTTACAACTCTTTCTTCTCTATTTCCCTATTCTATACTCTTTCTCATTCATTCATTCATTTTCCCAATTCTTTTTTTTCTCAATCAATTCTTCTCCAAATACATTCTTAACATAATTCATTCTCATTCACGTCTATCCTTCCTTCTTTCTCCACATCCATTCCTCTCTCTATTACTCCACTCTCCTTTACCATCTCCTCCCTCTTCTCCCTTATACTCTTCCGACTTTCCTACCTCACTTAACGACTCAGCATTTGATTTCTGAAGGAGATGGTCAATCCTGAGAGGGGTGGGATTCAAAGTGAGGAATACACATTAATAGAATTGGAACCAGCACGCAAAGACCAACCCCCCTCAAAACTTCCCCCTCCATTCCAACCCTATCTAATGGTCGAGGGGGAAAAGGGGGGGGGGGTGATGAGCTACCCTGATTGGTGCTCTGTCCACTTAGCATAACTCGCAGCGCACCAATCTATTATTTATTTCGATCAGATTGTGACCAGTGGTTGTTGGCAGTGGTCTTAATTCATTACTGGCCTCAAATTGGGTGCTGATAAAGTATTTTCCTTCTGAAAGGTGTTGTGTTGAGAAAGCTCGTTATCAATAAATGTGTTGGGAGTAATAGGTAATGTGATAGTTATAGGAATCCAATAGTATATAATAGTTATCAGAATGTAATAGGATGACAAGTAATTGATGAGAAAATAAGTAGGGAATTTCATGTTTCTGTCCACACTCATTTTGAAGTTAGGAGTTATATGTGTGAGGTAGAAGACGTGATTTAGTAGTAAGGTATTAAAGGTGATGTAATGTTGTGAAGCTTACAATCAGAAAGAAATAGGCTAATGAAAATCAGAACGATAAGTTAATAGTTGTAGGTATGAGGTATGAGAAGTAACTTGTACAGTATCCATTTATTCATCCATTTATTTATTTGAGAAAATAAAATAGATTGTAGAATAAACACGAAAAGAACGTCCAAAACGTCTTATTTCCGAAATTCAATAAAATCATTTTAGATGTAGGTTATGTCCACCGAATTCACTTCCATTAGCCACTCACAAATTTGGAATTTCCACTTTTAGAAAAATAATAATATGAATCAATAGCAATAATAATTAATAATATTGATAATTTCACTTGAAAATTACTTGAAAGCTCGATAACAGTAGTGATAAAAAAATTATTAAAAGGGTACTTTTGATTAATAATTGATTTATTACAATATAAAAATATTATGAATGCAGTTACAGTCCCAATATTCTATAAATTCCTTGACAACACTGGAAATCCATAACTATGATCCAAGCTTCCTAGACCAACCCGCACACCCCTATCCACGTCAAAAATGTTCACTTCCGTACAACCCTCAACCTGCAAGGGTGAAACCAATGACTACCGCTCCCCAAAGGGTTACAACCCCCGGGTTCACTGTGAGTGCTCGTACGACCATCACAATTCAATTATTTCCCACTCAAACTTCAACTCTTTGATCTTCTTCACTCTAGTTATCTAGGTATGTCGTCCACTACAAGTACCACTTGTAAAAGGAATTCTTTCAAGAGGAATACTTCACAAGATTATCTGTTTGGAGTACAGTACTACATAACAGTTATATCGTACATGTAGGCCTACAGTGAAGTAATACATAGGCCAGGTTTAGAATGCAACACAGCGTAAGATTCTCTGTTTGAAGTAGAGCACATAGTATTATATATTATACAGTAATACTAGGACTATACTGTATACTGGCTAGGTTTTGAGTACATAGAAGACACAGGGAAGTGTTGTAATCTATCCAAGCAAAGAAGACATTCTGTCAAGATTATAGAACGTCTCCAGCTCGGTCAATATTAGCTCAAAAATTATAAACTCAGTCTTAAATTGTAGATCAAGATGTTCTTTAAGATTTGAGTCCAAGTTATCAATTTTTGAACCAATATTGACCGAGATGTAGTATTTTTTCCATCTTGCTAGAATGTCTTCTTTGCTTGGACAGATTATACAATACAGTAACACTAGGCCTAAACTGTGGCTAGGTTTGAAGTACATAAGATTCTCTATATTGTATCTCATTGCGAGAGACCTTATATTTTCTATATCCAACTTGAATGCATATATACACTGTTCCATGTGCAATATATTTATAAATTGTACAGTGTTGCATTGTAGGTTTAGCGAAACCTAGCTTCATATACTATATTCATTTTAAAGTCCCTATTCACATGGATGTGGCCTATAGATGTATATTGATTTAACAAGTATACAATCCACCTTGTTGCAACCCATAATATATATATATATATATATATATATATATATATATATATATATATATATATATTCACTTTGAAGCTCCCACTCAACTTCGAACCTAGTACTTGTTCTATGCTTACAAATAACTAGATACAGTCGATACAGATCGTCCTCATATGTAGATTAAATTCAATTCCTTTGTAAAATTTACTTTGAAGTTGATAGGCTACTAGTAGAAACCCCATTTCTTATGATCAGGCATAAACTAATATGGTAGTACACTACTTGAAGCTTTGTTGAGTTCCAATTAGTTAGTACTCTAATAAAAATTGTTGAATAACATTGTAATCTCAAAAAAGCTATTTTACTTTTATTCAAGTGTATGTATGGAAACACAATTACAAGTATTGAGTTCTTATGCTTTTCTCTTACTCTTTGTGAGAACAATGCCCGGTTTTTCCAAGCACACTCAAAGTTGAGGGACCCTCAAATTTTGATGAACAGCTGACATTTTCTATGATAAGTATAGGAAATGTAGTAAAGTGTAGCAAACTTGAGGGTCCCTCAAATTTGAGTGTGCTTGGAAAAACCGGGCACAAGAGTATCAAACAAAAAAAAATTCTGAATTAATAGACTGTCTTCAGCCACTCATCGGCTTGGATACTGTTATAACTTGGCCCAATAAATATAATATATTGTTCTTGTTTAAAAGAAGTTATCAAGAACATAATCCACTCAAGTTCCATCACTACTTTACTACTAGGGTACATAGAGTGTTGTAGGCCTACAATACAATTTTGACCAGGCTGACTCCAGGCTACACTGTATAAGACCCGCTTAGCAAGCAGAACCAACATACCTGACATGGACACAGATAAAGCTAGGCCTCAGGGACTTCACCCTTCTAGACACTCCTCCTTCTCCTCCACCTACTATTCCTCCTCTCATTCCTCCTTTCATTTCTTCTTGTTTTTCCGCCTCATTTTTGCTCCTCTTACTCTACTTATTCCATCATTCTTTTCTGTGAATCTCTCATCATTTTTGTCCACTGTATTTTTATTCTTTATCTTCCTTCCCATTTTTCCTTTCAAATCATACTCCATCCTCACAATATTTGTTCCTGCTCTTTTTGTGTGCTTTTCACTCACTCATTCATTCCTTAACAAATTTCATTGTTCCAATTCTTTCAATATGTATTATATTTTTCTCTGTAATGCTTTCTTCTTATTTCCTATTCTAAAACAATTATCAGATTTTCTTCTCTTCTTCACAATTCTTTCTTATTTCAGGCTACTCCAGTCTTTTTCCAAGTTGTTCATATTCTTCCCACTATCTCCTCTTTTCCTCTTATATCGTTTTTCCACTTCAGAAAATTTTCATATTCTCCAGCTATCACTGTTCATTAAGTTGATATTATACTCTTGCTCCATCTCCTTCTTTTTCTTTTCTGTTCATCTTTCTATGATTCTCCTTTTTCTTTCTCTTCTCCACCTTCTCATCCTTCTTCTTCTTCTCCTACACCAGCTCCTCCTTCCTCTTCTTCTCCTTCTCCTCCTCCTCCTTCATCATCTTCTTCTTCTTCTTTTTCTACCTCTCCTTCTCCTTATCTTCTTCTTCTTCTCCTCCTTCTTCTTCTTCTTCTTCTTCTTCTTCTTCTTCTTCTTCTTCTTCTTCTTCTTCTTCTTCTTCTTCTTCTTCTTCTTCTTCCTCTTCTTCTACTTCTTCCTTCTTCTTCTTCTTTTCTTCTTCTTCTTCTCCTCCTCCTCCTCCTCCTCCTCCTCCTCCTCCTCCTTCTCCTCCTCCTCCTCCACCTCTTCCTCATTCTCATCCTCATCCTCCTCCTCCTTCTCATCCTCCTCCTCCTTCTCGCCTCTCCGTTCCACCAACCTCCTATCTCAAGCCTTACAATCGTCTTATCTAACCCGCTGTCTCCGGCATCCATTTTCTCAAGAATAGCCCGCGGTTCTCTGATGTCCCCTTGGTGCAGCTAGGCAAAGCTTTGATATCCGCTATGTTCTAAAATGTTGTTGTACCTCTCTCAAATTCTCACTGCAACCTCTATAGCCTCTTCTCTAGTTGCGTATTATAACCTTTGTATCTACAGATCCAATTCAACTCATAACCTCTACAATTCACATGTCTTGCAAAATTCGTTTGCCTCATTCATGATACAGTATCAGTCCTCTTAACGGAATCCTGCTACGCAGTAGTGATTGAGTGTCAAAAATTGATACAGGAAGAAAGAACATAAAATTGATACGAGACATTAGCATAGGAATAAGCTATTAAAATTAAAATTATTAAAATTAAAAAAGTACTTAAACCCTGTTCTAGGTATTTTTTGAGCTGAACTGAAAAATAATATTAAAACACGAAGCTCCAGAGAGCCAATAGTAGTATATTCTTCTTCGATAAATCTTGCTAGAACTTTTTCACATTGCTTGGATTAGAATCCTTCGATCGAATGGTCCGATGTTGACTGACATTTGTGTTTATTTATTGACTTCTTACAAGGCGAAGTTAGGACTTATAGGTCCTCTTTTACACGTTACCTTAACATCTATATACGTAACCTTGATAAATATCCATGTTAACCGTTAAACTGCAATGACATAATATTATCATAATACTTCCTTTGTTATAGCCGGTGTAAAATTGAGAATTGTGAATTGGAAGTAGTGGGAGATGGAAAGAAAAAACATCACAGTACAATAAGGTAGAAAAATGACCAAAGTAAGTTCAATGACGAAGACGAGGAGAAGAAGAGAACAGAAGTGAGAAGAAGTACATTAAAAAGAATTATAAGAAAAGAAAAATACCTAGGAAAAACTAGATGAGAAAGATTGAGCAAGACTTCCATTTAAACAGATAACGTACAGTAGAAGTTGGTGAGAACTTTCCAGCCAACTCAAGATTATTTTCCCTAGGATCAGCACCATCCAACGCATTTATACGTATATACACATACGCACACGTATATAAAACGCATGTATATATCTATACGACGCCATACAACGTTGTGACGTATTGACTCAGATTGAGCGGCCCGGGAATGAGTTGGAAAAATTTGCTGATTCGGTAGTTCTGAGCCGAGACGGCAGAAATTTAGTGCGACATCTTCTCAACGATCACCCTCAACAATCTCCAGATATATAAAGCAGTAAATGCTGTAGTAAACTTTCCGAGCCTAGAGTGGCTCGTGCATGTGTGTGTGAGTAAGAGAGAGAGAGTGGGAAAAAGTGAGTGAATGTGAGAGACAGGGTGAGTGATAGTTATTGGGAGTGAGAAAGAGTGATTGAGAGTAAGAGAGAGTGAGAAAGCGTGATTGGCAGTAAAAATGAAAGACAGTGATTGGGAGTGAGTAAGAGGTGATTGGGAGATAGAGAGTGAGAAAGAGTGGAAGAGATAAGAGAGAGTGATTGGGAGTGTGAGAGAGAGAGAGAGTGATTGTTAGTAAAAGAGTGAAAGGGTGAGAAAGAAAGGGTGAAAGAGAGTGAAAGGGTTAGTAATAGAGAGTGAGAAAGAGTGGAAGAGATAAGAGAGAGTGATTGGGAGTGTGAGAGAGAGAGAGAGTGATTGTTAGTAAAAGAGTGAAAGGGTGAGCGTAATAGAGTAAGAGAGAGAGAGAGAGAGTGAGAGAGAGATTGGGAGTTAGAGAGAGGGCTTGTAAGGAGGGTGAGAGAGTAAGAGAGAGTGAAAGAGAGTGAGAGAGATGGTGATTGGAAGAGTGTGTCAGAGAGAGTGATTGTTAATAAAAGAGTGAAAGGGTGAGCGTAATAAAGTAAGTGAGAGAGAGAGAGAGTAGAATAGAGGCATGAAGTTAGGTTTTGTGTGTTGAGGATTGGTAGAAGATGTTGTCTTAGTGTGGATAGGAAGAGTAACACACGCGCACGCACCATCCCTGCAAACTGTAAAGCCATCCTATAAGTTAGTGGGGTGACCCTAAGTCTCCACGATATACCATCCACCATCTTTCAATTCTATCTAACTTTGCTTTCCTTCCTTTCCACTACCTCCTATTTCTACTTCTTTCTGTTATCATCCTCAAATCTTCATTTTATTATACAGTGTTCTTATACTTCTTATTTTCACTCTTTAACACCTTCAACTTCCTTCTATATATTTCTAATTGCCTCAGCTTACATTCCCTACATTATTCTCTCTTCATAGTTACTCTTCTTCTTTCTTTTCCCGTTCGCACTCTTCTTCTTTCTTTCCACCCCTACTTTTTTTCGTGATCCTATTTTCTCGATTTCATTTTTCTCCACCCTTGTATTTCTTAAACTTGTATTTTTTATATTCTCCCCAATTTCCTCATCCTTAATAATATTATACTAAATTCTTCCCATCCTCCATCTCCCTTTTCCTTTTTTTTTTCATTTCTATTTTTCAACTCGTATTTCTTATTATTGAATAATGAATAATGAATAATGAATAATGAATTTTTATTTTCCTTTCGAAACGTACAGTATTAAAAACTTGAAGAAGAAAAACGGAAATAAGTCGACTACATTAACCAGTTTTCGCAGTCAACTTTTAAACAAAAATAATCAAAGTATTTAACTTGTTATTTGTTGAGTCCAGCAATATTTTAAAACTCTTGCACTCTGTGACGTCTGTAAATCCAGTGGAAAAAGCAAAAATATTACAGTATTACAGCATTACATTACATTATAGCATTACAGTATTAATTTATCTTATAGATTACTAAAATAAACACTTATTATCAAAGTGAATGTGTTAAATTAATGTTATCAATACAATAAATACACTATAGTTATATTCGCGATTCCAATGCATGCTTTTAGAGAAAGGAAACAATGTTCCTCATGTATATTATTATTACTCATATTTAAAAGATTATGTCAGTGTGGCATCAAGAAAACTTAAATCTTGAAAAGACATTAGCCAATTTCGTGAAAGTTTTGAAAAAGATTTTAATTTTTCAGAAGATTTTATTTCATATGATAATTGATTGAAATACTTTGGAGCCACATATTGCAAAGATTGTTTAAAAATTGATTTATTTACTTTTGGTAAACGAAACATTCTTTGTGAAATTCTTCTAGTATTATAAAATAAATTCACTGTACCAGTATTGCCAGCTCTGACATAGAATATTTTCAAAACTTTATATACAAAAAGATGTCGTGGAGGTAATGTCGTATTTTTCTCCTGGAAAATATCATTTTCTTCCTCTATTATTTTTCCTTCTTTTCTTAATGTAACTTTTTTTCTTCTCAAAATTCTCACTTCATTTCTCTTTTGATTCAACTTCTCTATATTATACTTCGTCAACTTTCCATCACTTCCTCCTCTTCATTCATTTCTCACTACTTCTTCCCCTCACCATTCCTCCTCATCCCCTTAACCATTTGTTTTTTCTCATTACTTCCTTATTTTCCTCATTATCTCTACTCTCTTTCCCGACCAACTTTCTCTCACGACCAACTTTCTTCCTCCCTCTCCTCCTCATCCTCCTTCTCATCCCTCTTCCGCACCCACTTATCAACTCCTATCTCCTATTTCGTTTTCCACGATTCGGTCTCCTCGATTTTATTTATTTTGGCAATGGAGTAGCTCGAAAATATCGTTTCCAGCTTCCAAACGATACGACTTTCTGTGAATGTGCTTGGAAATTGTTATTCTTATCTACTCTCTTCCTTTCCCTCGTTCCTTATTCCTTCTTTTTTCTTCATCTTCTCCTTCTACATCTTCTTCTTCTCTTTCTTCTTCTTGAATAAAATTTTTTTATCATCTAAATCATCTTCATGTTCTTCTTCATTTTCTTCTTGTTCTTGTTGCTGTTCTTCTTCTTGTTCTTGTTGTTCTTCTTCTTTTTCTTCTTATTTTTTACCATCTACATCATCTGCATTTTCTTCCTCTTCATCTTCTCCTTCTTCATCATCTTCTTGATCTTGTTGTTGTTGTTGTTCTACTTCTTCTTCTTCTTCCTCCTCTTCTTCTTCCCCTTCTCATTCCTCTTCTTCTTCATCTTCTTTATCTTTCTCTCGTCTTCTTCTTCTTCTTTCCTTCTACTTCTTCTTCTTTTTCTTCCTCCTCTTCTTATTCCTCCTATATTTTATTCTTATCTTATTCCTTCTTCTCCTTCCCATTTTCCTCCTCCATGTTCTTCCTTTCCTCTTCTCTTTCATCCGTAGAAATTGTTATATTCATCTTTGTCTCCCACTCTCCCTCTCCCTCACATCCTTATCATGCCTCCTCTGCTCTCTCTCATCTTTCATCCACTTCTTCCTTCTCACTCCCACTATATTCTCCCTCGACTTCCTTTTATTTTTATCTGATGCCACTCGATATAATAAAATACTAGCAGGCGGTGTAATGGCAAAAGCATGGCCGGCATTTATATGTATAAAAATAGCATGAGAAGAAAAAAGGCAGTTTGGAAAAATTATTCTTGGTCTCTATTGGCCATATCTTGAAAGGATGTCGTATCTCAAAATATGACATCAATTAAAAATTCACAGTTCGGTTCTGGGTGAACGACAAATCTTTTCATCTCTTATTTTCAAGCGATAGAAGTTTTTGATTTAAGTTCCTACCAACGCTATTATTTTTTATTACTTGTTTTTTTACATGATTTCATATTATTCAATCTCTTCCTCATAGCATTCAAGAGAAAATATCCAAAGTAGAAATCAAAGTAGAGCAATAAATTGAATCAGTTATTTGAACAAAATGTTTCTTTTTGATTTAAAAATATTGTTATAAAGTGGTTCCTAGTGGTTTCATGTAGGAATGTATACATTGCGGAAAGTGCTTATAATAATGGATGTAGTCCTTGTCACCCATGATGAAACCTTCTATAACATGCTTTTGTGAGGAATTGGTTCAGAATATTCCTACTAGAAAATCTTAAATTATGACGAATGTAATAATAATCTATCTCTGCTAGAATATTTTATTTTTTTCCTTCAGGTTGATGTGAATACCATACATAACATATCATACGTATGGTGTAAGTGTATATATCACTATTGAATGTTGTATGTGATATTATCATGATGGCAATGTGAATAATGATTGCATGATCAGTTCTAAAAATATTTTACTCCAATAAACATAAAAAAATCAATAGAATATTTCTTTCCTCATTGGAAAATGGAATATTTTCCCTTTTCTCAATCATTCACTACGTACCCCTTATCATATTTATATCTTCTACACCCCATCATCATTCCTTATCATTTCTTTTCTCTCATCATCATTTCCTATTCCCAGTAGACCATCCCACCTAGTCAGTGTCTATCACTACTGGTATGGTCTGTCCGAGCATAGAAGGCATTCTGGAAAGATAGGAAAATGACCCCATCTCGATCAATATTGGTTCAAAAATTATCACTTTTCTCTCAAATTGTAGGAAACATTGTGATGTAAAATATGAGACCAAAATTTCAATTTTTGGACAAATATTGATCGAGTAGAAGTTATTTTGCCATGTTGCCAGAATGTCTTCTTCGCTTTGACCGGCTACTAGCACCCCGCCAGCAGTAATAATAGGGTAATACGCCAGACCCTGTAAATAACAAAGGCTGGCCGCCATAGATTAATAGGGAAGTTGAAAGAAGAAACTAATCAGAGGCTTTGTGTGAACCTCCCCACCAATAATCTCCAAGTCGGATATCGGATGCTACTGTCATCTATAGGAAATTAACAGGAGCCTGCCGACTTATACAGGGTGACTCCTAGGACCGACCACCCCTTCTAATCTCACACATGACACATACGAATTGATATTTTCGGAAGGGGTGGGGGACGGATTACCTAAACATATTGTCATCGGGACGGAGATAAAACGTACTGGAGACGAATTGATATTTTTTGGATTGTGTGTGGGAGGAGGTGGAGGAGGAGGAGAAGAAGAAGGAGGAGGAAGAGTGAAATAAGAAGGAGGAGGAAGTAGAAAAAGAGAGGAAAGATAAATAGAAGGACAAGAGGAAGGGAAAGGAGGAGGAAAAACGAAGATAATGTGGTTGAGGAGGGGAAGGAGAGGAAAGAGGTGAAAGAAAAAGGAAGGAAGGGAAGGAAGATGAGGAGGAGGACGGGGAAGGAGGAGAAGAAATTCAGTAAGAGGAGGTGGATGACGGATAAAGGGGATGGAGGAGGAGAAGGAGGAAGGAAAGGAGGAGAAGAAGAAGAAAGAGGAAGACGAATAAGAGGTGATGAAAGAGGATTAGGAGGGGGAAGAGGAGGAGGACGTGGAAAGGACAAGGAGTAGGAGGAGGGGAAGGAGAAGAGTGAATGAGATAATGTGAATAAGAAGAAGGAGCTGGAGGAGAAAGAGAAAGAGTATTAAGAGGAGAAAAAAAGAGGAAAAGAAAGAGGAAGCTAAGGAGCAGAAGGAAGAAGAAGAGGAGAGGAAGGAAGAAAAGGAAAAGAATGAAAAGGAGATTTTGAAAGAGGAGGAGGAGGAGTAGGAGGATGAGAAGAGAAAAAGGAGGAGAAGAAGGAGGAGGTGATGGAGGAGTGGGAGGAGAAGTAGGAGAATGATGATAAGGAGGAGGAGAGGTAGGAAGAGGAGGACGAAGAGTGGGACGAAGGATGAGAAGGAGTAGGAGAATGGGGATTACCTAACACATATTGTCATCAGAAGAGATAAGTCGTAGAAGGCACGTGGCTTAATTCTGCTGACGACGGCTTTTTATCAGTCGTCTGTTTGCTTTTTGTATTTATCTTGGTTGGTGAGCTACGTTTTGATGGAGTAGTGAGTGACGTAAAGCAATGGGGGTTCATTGGTTATTGTTTTGATGTCAAGTTAAGTCTTTGTAATCCAGTCCGAGTCTTTTTTCTTGATTGATTGTCAGGTTTTTTGTCATGAGAGGTTCAATCTTCAATGATTACTATATTCAGCGCAAGCCAAGGACACGTTTTTAGATGTTAAGTGTATTATTATTAAAGACGCATGTTCAACTTCCCAAAATCTGTCAATTATTGACTTTAGTGATTGATTTCAAGAAGTAATATGAGTTTTATATTGAATATGAGATTAATATTATAATTGAACTTATTCTATTGAAATTATCCCAATCTCAATCAATTGCTCATTCAACAAGATATTATTAACAAGGAAAATATAATTTACTTCGAAAATTTGGGAAATTTATTTTTATGAATAGGGGGAAAAAATCTATCTTGAACATCTAGTGTTGAATTTGGAAAAAGTGAAAAACAAAAATTAGTAATCTATATTAAAAATGTGCTATAATGCATGCCTAGTCTCGAACCAATTAAATCTCAAAAATAATACAATTTACCCTACACAACATAATACATTATTATGAAAATCATAATTTAAGCATTTCTATTATACATCTTGTGTCATATAGTGTTTTTCGTAATAGAATTCTATGGACCTTTGTATCTTTAATTGACTTCTCCATTTTTTTATCTTCTTCATATTTCCCTGAATCATCCAGAATGCATTAACGTATGCTTCTCTGTTCTCATTTGTACTGGGTTTCTAGAAAGAAGAGAATGGGAGAAAGTGGACTGTGATGATATAGTCAGGTTCAAATCAATTTCACTGACGTCAGAGTAGTCATTCTCACTCTGAACCAAATTGACACATAACAAATACTAAAGTTCAGCTATTCCAGTCTATTTCTGTATCTGTTCCCATATCAATACTCACTAGCACGAACTATGACATTACCCCTGACTCCAAACCTAACCTGAATAGATATCTAAATAGATACCTAAATAGATGTCTGACATTATAATATCACAATGATTCCAGAAAGGATTAATATAACCTAGTTTAGCCCATTTACACGCGGATTTCTGATACGCAGTAGTGATACAGAGTACTGAATTGTTACAGGAAGAAAGCTCGTTGATACGTTACATTTGCAATGCTCTGGGATTGCTGCCATATTGCTAATAGTATGGTCTATCAATATTTTTGAAGCTTTTGAACTTAGTTCAGGTATTTCTCAAGTTAAATTAATAAGAATAATGATAAAACTTCAAGTTTTAGACAGAAAAATCAACATTTAATGTTGCAAATAATTTGTGTAAATGAGTCCTGTACGACTCCGTACCAATTTCAAACGTTTGTATCACAAGTGCGTATGAGCAATTCACCGTGTAAAGAGACCTTCATACTTCTCAATTCATGAGTTCAAATAATAAGCTTTGCTTATTATAGGAAGTTGAAATATACTAGGCTACTCGTATTAAGCTATAATCTAATGAAATATCCTTGTAAATAATCAGTCAACGTCATGATGATTTCAATCATGGAAATTCACAAATGATTTGTCCGATATCTCAGTCCATGACGTCATGATAATTTCAATCATGAAAAGATGAATTGAAACCCTATCCGGGGTTCGTGGGAAGATAGCGTATGTATAGGATTATAGAGGGTGAATTATTAGGGTATTGCATTGGATTATCTTGCAGTAGCCCATAGTAGATGATATCTTTCGCTTCTAGATTAGGGGTCTAAAATCGAAGTATTGAATTCTAAAGTCGATTATTCGGCTCACTCACGCGTAAGGGCTGCCACGCGCATATTTTGATGATGCATTTTAGTTATTCTATTAGAAAATAATTGATTAAAAATAAATATATAATAATATCGATTGAATCAAAAGTATTGATGATAAATAAGTTTGCCATCAAGAAAAGCATTAGTGTTAACTACTGATATAAATATACTAGATATATTTATAGATATGGTACCTAAATACCATGCAATCTTTTCCCAGAGGTCACAAGCGATTCTCAATGTATTTATCGACTTCTGAAGGGAATCTGAGGGCACTCTCAAGCGAATGTACAATAGTTTAGAAATAGTGTATAGTGTGAAGTGTATAACATACAAATACATAATAAGAAGATTAAGGGAATATTCAATTCCTAATATAATTGACAATAGAATATATATTCGCAAGTCATAAATGTTCTTGTTTCAGTAAACTTACTAATTCGAGACACGTTTAAAGGTATTAACATTATAATTGAAATAATTTCTAATTTGAAACAATATTGAGCAAAAACTAGGCCTATAATATCAAAATAATCCATTCCACAATTACATATTTGCAGCTCGAAAAGGCTGCAAAATTTTGAATGATCTCAATCCAATTTCCTTATTTAGATGACAATAATAACTTTTGCCTGCTTCTTTAGAAAAATTGATAACGTGAACGAACATCACAATAATGATGTAATGTAAAACATCAGCTGTAATGGCTTAAATTTTTACAGTTCATTCAAAAATCCCAAAGTTTTTGAACATTTTTATTTAGTGTCTCTGATCAGATCTTCATTGTTAACAGTGAACTCAATCAAAATTCAGGATTTTGTAAAGTGAAAAGTGTTTTTTAAAGTTAAAATTGTAGTGTAAACATTCAGCAACCATCATCATTCATTCACTATGTAGCCTAAACATCATCATCCACTTATCACCTTTGCTTCAAATACTTTATATAAGTCGCAATTGTAACAACAAATAATAAACAAATGAAAAATTTAAAATGAGCTCTAGTTTGAAAATTATCCCCGGATTTGAATATACTTTTAAAAATGATCTAGCTCTAGTCTTAAGGCCATTAATCGTCTTTGAAATTTCAGAGTCAGAAAGTGTTTTATAATTTTCATACAATGTCAACCATCAAAAGGCTCTCGTCCTATTGTTCCTAACCCTTTACTGTGTGAGGACCTAGATTGGCCTCCTACAGTGTCATGAAGGTAGGCTATATTATCAAGGTACCACTACAATACACGACGAGTTATACTCGAGGTCTGCCTTTGTTCTAAACTGGTCAAATCTCCCCTCGTGTTTCTTTATCATCTATTCTTCTTCTTCTTCTTCTTCTTCTTCTTCTTCTTCTTCTTCTTCTTCTTCTTCTTCTTCTTCTTCTTCTTCTTCTTCTTCTTCTTCTTCTTCTTCTTCTTCTTCTTCTTCTTCTTCTTCTTCTTCTTCTTCTTCTTCTTCTTCTTCTTCTTCTTCTCCTTCTCCTCTCCTTTTACTGTTATTCTTATTGTTTTCACACCTATCCTCACTCCTCTCCATCAAACTTCGCAACCACACATTTCATGGATTCTGCTGCTCCTCCTCATCCTTCTTCTACCCCTTCTCCTCCACCTCCTTATCCTTTCTGTTCCTCTCATTCTCATCTTCTTCCTTTTCTCCCACCTTCCAATTCCAATATCTACTTCCTCGTCCTATACTTTTTCCCCCAGTTTTCTTCCTTTTTGTCATTTTTTATTAATCTTCTTCTTCTCTCATTTCTCTTCCTTCTCATCTTCAGTTACTTCCACTTCCTAGTGTTCCTTTTTTATTCATATTTGATTCTTCCACCACTTTTTTACCTCTCCTACTTCTTTCCTCTTCTACACTGCTCTTTCTCCTCTCCCATATTTTCTCTTCCACCCACCCCTCTTCTGTCTGCCTATCTTCTATTGATACTAAATTGCTTCTCAATCCTACTTGATGTATTATCCATCCCTTTTGCTCCTCTTAATCCTTCTTATTTTTTTTCTCCGATCCATCTACATTATCATCTCATTTTTTACATTTTTCCTTTCATTCTTTCCATTCTCTTCTATTCATTGTTTTTAAATTTTCCTCGTTTTTCTTTCTCTCCTCCTTATCATCTCTTCTCCTCCTTTGTCAACTTGCCTCCTCTTCTTCCTCTCTTCTCCATCTTCTTCTTTGTACCCATTTTCTTATCCCCCTTCACTTGTTCAATCTTCTTCATCTCCCTCCTCACCCTGCTTCATAATATAACTTGTGCCCCATTCTCCGACCTTTTCCCATCAGCCAACAAGGTGTAAATACAACAATAACAACACTTGCCCAACAACAAAGCCAATTTTACGACAGCCGCCCTTCCATACAAGAGGCCGCTCTCATCAACCTACAACCATTCTCTTGACCCCTCAACGAAAATTTCCACCATTAACTAAACACCTATACTCTCTCGTCCTCTTCCTTTGTCTTAGTTACTTCTCTTTCAAGTTCCCTTCCTTTTTCCACAAAATATTTGTCTATAAAAGTATTTTGTACTCTTTTCTTGTCCCCTTCTATACACACTACATTTTTCTACTCAACAGTAATTCTTTCAGAAATATTTGCTCTCCAATGAATTGCTATTCCTTTCAACTTTTCTCTAATTTCTTGTATTACTGGTTTGTTTTGTTGACTTGGAATTGGCCCCATCACATTTCACTCAAATTTCTAGTATTTTTCTCTCTATTTTTCCATTTTAAACACTCCTACTCTCATGAATTTATCTTAGTATTGATTTTTGTAAAATTTTTACTCTTTCTCCCAGGTTAACTTTCACCGTTTCCTAAATCCATGTTTAATCCTTCAATTATTTTCATTTTCGTTTACTCTTCATTTTCTTCTCTATTTTCGTAACTCATATATTCTTTCATCCATCACTGAAACCTTAAATTCCTTATATCATCCTTTTCTTGGCAGACGACCAACTGGTCATGTCAAAAATATATATTGTGTAATAATTTATTTACTGTGAATTTTTCATTGCTCAGTAAAATATATTTCTATTCTATTCTATTCAATATCATCATTTTTAATCGCTCATTCATTCCTCATTTCACATACCCTTATTTTCAATCACTTCTTTCTACTTCTTCGTACCCTATATCGATTCTATACTGATAGTTGTTAGATTCCTAATCGTTCTCATAATTACACTTTTTTCGTTTTCTCAAATCCTCCAATCTATTTTCGTGTTTGGGATGGACACGTTCAGCCATCGGTCTCGGCTTTCTGAAAAGCAGTCGTTAGGTCGTGACAGAGGCCCTGAAACTGATCAGTTGCGACCTAAAAACTCTGACAACAGAACTTAGCCAGCAAGGTCACAAGGTACTATTATTTATTTACGATTATCACCATTTTCTTGAAACTCTTATGCCCGGTTTTTCCAAGCACACTCAAATTGAGGGACCCTCAAGTTTACTACATTTCCTATACTTATCATAGAAAATGTGAGCTGCTCATCAAAATTTGAGGGTCCCTCAACATTGAGTGATCTTGGAAAAACCGGGCATTATACTCTTCCAATTACATTTAACTTTATCAAAACCTTCTTATTGTCTTCTAATCCCTACTCGCTTTCTTCATTCCACATTGTCATTCTCTTCAATCACCTCCTTCTCCTCCTTTTACTCTCCATCACCTAACAAATTCTTCAACCCTCCAAAACACATCCTCAACAAATACTCACTCACCCTCAACAAATACATGCTCTGAAAGTAAACACACCACGTCATCCTAGATAGGAGTTCTACCCCTCACTAGTTAGTGTAAAGTCTGTCCAAGCAAAGAAGACATTTTGGCAAGATTGTAGAATGACTCCAGCTCGGTAAATATTGGTACAAAAATTATAAATTTGGTCTCAAATTGTAGATCAGAATGTTTTCTACAATTTTTACACAAATTCATAATTTTTTAACAAATATTGACCGAGTTGAAGTAATTTCCCCATCTTGCCAGAATGTTTTCTTTGCTTGGACTGACTATAGGACTATGCTGTCTGTAGTCGACCTTGTTTACTTCAATCAAAAACACTCCTGCTGATGACTTTTACAAATGCGTTCACACATCACACCACTTACGAAGAAAATGAGAAAGAAAAATCGGAAGAGAGAGAGAAAGAAAGAGAGAAATAGAGAGAAGAAAGGGCAAAAGAGCACGTTAGAGTGAAGGGGAATGAATGTGATTGGGAGGAAACGAAAAAGAGTGTTCATGTGTGAGAGAGAGAAAGAGGCAGAGAGTGAGAGAGAGAAAGAGGCAGAGTGAGATAGAAAAAGAGAGAGAAAGTGAAAATTAATGAGTGAAAGAAAGACGGAGAGAAGGAAAGAGAGACTTGATGTGAAGTTTCCGTACTAAATGCATGCTTTGAGGGTGAAAGGAAAGAGCATCAACCAACTAAGGGCAGACAAATTCTTTTGAACATGAGTTGATTTTGCTCTGGAAGGGTGCTGGTTGTTGTAATCAATCTTGATGAAGCTCCAAATTGACAGATGCAAGTAACTGGAATGTTTCTTGATTTCTCGATTTGGGTTGAAATTTATTTATTTATTCATTCATTTATTCACAATAATGTACAAAAATACAATAATTTCACAAAAATATTAATGAATGGAGTGGCCTACAGGCTAACGTCCAACACTGTACTATTTCAATTTTTTTTTTTTTAACAAGCAGTCCAAATGTAGGCAATGTGTCTGTCTCATTTCACTAACACAAATTTTCATTCAAAAATTGATTCACTAGATTGGTTTTGAATTTAGTAGAGGCTTTGCAGTTTTGAATCAAAAAGTAGCCAAAAGCATTCAAAATAATCAAAATTCTTCGTAAATTTTGATTTGTAAATAAAAATCCCTTAAAATATTTTGCACTACAAATCAAGCTCACTCTTGATACGATCGTATGTTTTAAATTAAAAAATCGATTGGTATCAATTGCTATATATTATACATTTGAAGGACTTTTCTGTGGTTGATTATGTATCATCATGTTGATAAAAGACTTTTCAAAACAAATCAAGACTCTTCAATTGAAGGAATTTCTTCTTGGCTCGACAAGACTATAAGATACTGTGATTGGTTTTTAGATCTTAGATGTTAAAAGTAAATCAAACCGTGCAAAACTCGCTCAAGGATCTCAGAATACATGCTATACTGAATTACAAGGTTCGCCAAACCAAACTAGCGTCATTTTGCTGAATAGTGCAACGTCACTCCCCATTGGACGTTTGAAAAGGAGGGGGCTCACTTCATTCAATAAGATGGCTTGAAAGAAATATGACAGTAATACTAGGGGAGTAATAGCAATGTGTCCAACACATACGACATGCTATAAGCCGAGACATACATAAGACATAAGCCTATAGCAATATCAGAAGACATATAGTCTGTCCAAGCAAAGAAGACCCTCTGACAACATGGGAGATTTACTCCAGTTCGGTGGATATTGGTTCAAAAATTATCAATTTGATCTCAAATTATAGGAAACATTCTGACCTACAATCCGAAACAAAAATTTATAATTTTTAAACCAATGTTGACCGAGGTGGAGTCATTTTTCCATCTTGCCAGAATGTCTTCTTTGCTTGGACATACTATACTTCTAGTCTGGGACCTTCAGTTGTGGTATTAGCTGCATTGTAACGTGAATAATATAGATACATAAGGATTGGCCCATCTTGATACTTGAATATAGGTATATATCTCTCGAGATATATCTATATCTCTCGACACATATTGAAGGCATATACCTAGGTATTATATCACAGGATTCCTCTAGTTTGAGGTTTACAGTTGTAGTATTAGCTACATTATAACACATATAGACACATTGGGTTCACAGTAATATAATGAAACTTAAATGCATATATCTCAATATTCTTGAAGGTAATATACATGGATATACATATATATTATAAAGGTGGGTCTACAGTAATATCATAGAACTTATATGTATATATCTCAATATTCTTGAAGGATATATACATAGGTATACATACAATGGTTGGGCCTACTAACAGTAATATCATGAAACTGTATATCTCTCAACACATATTGGAGGACTTCTACATAGGTCATAGGTATAACGAGAAGGGAGAAGGGACTTATAAGAAAAGTGAAGAAATGTCATCAATAAATCAGTCACAATGTATGTAAGGGATGTTACATAAGGCCCTTGGGATGAATTGCTCCTAGGCCTTCTTCAAATGGGTCCAACGTCATATTGGGACAATGAAGCTGAGAGTCGACAGCTGGTGTCGACATACAGGAGACGACATTCGAGAGTCGACTCATAAATCTAGATGGTAATCTCGACACATAAGTGTCGATGTGAATCTCTCTAATAATAAAAGTGTCAACATAAGGTGTCGAGGTCCTCTGTTTGAATTGGAAAAAATGTATGAAATTGACGCAGTATATAGAGTAGATAAAGTTCTACTTTTCAAGAATTATGTTTGATACAAATTACAGTGACTGACTACAGACTCTTGGATAGTCACTGTAGTAAAAGAGCTGCATTCAACTGCTTTTAAATAGAATTTTGGATTGTTCATAAGTTCAATAGTATGCTGCTTATTGATATGCGCATCAAACTGTCCGGATGATTTCATCATTACTATACATTTCAAACACGGTGAATTCACAATAATAGTTGAACAGTTGAACTCGTCATTCGACCATATTCCATCATCAAATTATACACGTATTAGTCATACACTTTGATTTTCCAGGTCAACTAAACAAGCCTTTGAATCAAAATGCAAGTCAAATCTTCCAATCAACCTGAACTAACACTTGAAACAGCCAATTACAGCTCTATCATCCAATCCCACTAATCCAACAATTGACCCACCAAAAATTACGATTCAAATTACTAATCAGCAATCAGCTAATGAATGCAGGCAATCACATATTGCAGCTGATATAGTCTTTTCAAGCAGAGTAGACATTTTGTAAAGATGAGAAAATTACTCCAGCCTGATTAATATTCGTTCAAAAATGATAAATTTCGCTTTAAATTGTAGATCAGAATGTTTTCTACAATTTTTACCCAAATTCATAATTTTTGAACAAATATTGACCGAGCTAGAGTAATTTCCCCATCTTGCCAGGATGTCTTCTTTGCTTGGACAGACTGTAACGGTTTGTTAACGCCTACTTAATCAGGCGATTAGTGGGACAAATTAATAGTGGCTTAATTAAAGATGTGAGAATGGTAGCGAATTTCTGCATTAGGTAGAATGAATAAATGAATATCGCTTTGGATTAACTGTTCCTGTAACTGTGAAAATTTGTAACAACAAATCGTTATTGTTAAAGACTACTCGTTACTTTAAATTGTGTTACTTGATTTTTTGCTAACTACTAGTTAGTCATGGGCCAGGAATTATTGAGAGAAGTATTGTGAAAAAGCGTAACCTTGATTTCTCATGAATTAGCCTACTATCATAGACTTAGTTCATACGTCTAACATAATTATCTACTATAGACCTATTAACTATATTGGTCTACTTCTACTATATCTACGCTGCTAATCATTAGAATTCGGGAGAGATATAGTAAAGGCTCAGCCTAGTTCTTTCTTAGATCATAATATATTTACCGTGATTGTTAAGAAAATATACATAAACTGTTATTCTATGACTCACTTCAATAGGAGTTTGATTACCTCATTTGAAATGGATGGGAAATCGTTGAAGACTCACCTGAAAAAAATAAAGTTGTTATTAATGAAATATTCTGGTCAATTGTAGAATTTAGGAATGATTATAAAAAATGAAGTCTACACACTCTACTCACTTCATGTGTTCAATATATTTGAGATAACACATAGGTGTTATTTATGAGGTAACATGAAATATAATAATGATAGTTCAATGTTTCTGTAGTATTGAATTTTTGTTATAATGTTATATGAGATAACATGAAATATAATAATGATAGTTCAATGTATCGGTAGTATTGAATTTGTGTTATGAAAATTACTTGGGACATTACCAGAGAATATCCACTCAATTTATTACAATATTGGATGAATCAATAAATAATCAAAGTACCCTTAGAATAAGTTTATTTCTCCTCACAACTAGCTTTGAACTCTAGTAATTTTCAATTGATTGTGAGGAAAAATTAACTTATTTTATTCATTTATTTCATTTAAAAAAACAATAAAAAGGAAAGGAAAATTCATTTAGAGAGTACTTTAATAATTATTTATTGATTTGAAATACTTTGGAAACCCCAATAACAAAGTGAACTTTAGGAATATTGTATCATACAATTATTTTTGTTAATGTTGTATTTATAAGGAGATAAAATAAATTTGAACTCACAATACTGCTTCACACTACAGTTAGATTCAGTCTATTACCTATTCATGATATTATTAAGTTCATGATTTGCAAAATCATACATTTACTTATTAATTTAAACTATTCTTGCAAGTTAATTAAACGTGCAAATGCACTGTTCAAATCAACAAAACGTGTTACTTCGATTCCCATTCAGTGCAAGAATAAAAATTCTCGACAAAATACCCTTGATAAAAACAGCTTACATAAATTATAATACTAACACACTAGACATCTATACTATGTTCATCTCCCGTTCAGTAACGTAAAATAATTCATCCACAGAATAGAATTTGATGAGAATTCGATCGTACAGTCTTTTGCAAAGTAAGGAATGTAGAACAAGATTATGACGTTGACGTTAACACAATATTGGTTGTGCAGTAAATATAAGAACAGACTGTTGCAGATTTTAAAGCTCGTATATAGTCTGTCCAAGCAAGGAAGACATTCTGGCAAGATGGGAAAAAGACTCCTGATCGGTCAATATCGGTTCAAAAATTGTGAATGTGGTCTCACGTTGTAGACCAGAATGTTTCCTACAATTTCAAACCAAATATTTCGTTTTGAACAAATACTGTCGGAGCTAGTGTAATTTTCCCAACTTTCCAGGATGTCTTCTTCCCTTGAACATAATATATACCAGGATCCATCGTTCCCAGTACCGGTGAAAGAGGGGGTTTCCAGTAGTGAGGAGTTGAAAAGGACGAGAAGGGAAGTAGAAGCGGTTTGGAATATTATGGCAACAATATGGAAGAAGAGTTTGGGAGAAAATCGGTATGCAATATTTTATGGCTGCGAGCACTGACTTAATGGTCCCGGATTTCTTGGTTATATATATTTTATATATCCTTGATATTTACATGAATATATTCACAAATCCAACCGAACATGTATAGTCCATAACTTTATAAACTGTAAAGCTACCAGTGGATGAAGAGAACCGGTGATAAATTTATTAATTTATTTCGATGGAATGGAATAATTTTATTTAATTTATCGATTATTTCGATTTTTTAAATACAATAAAAGGAAAGAAAAAAGAGGCGTTGGCCCAAACCTTCTTCTATTCCGATTTTATTTATTTATTTATTAGATACATCACAATTAAACTGATAGGTGAAAACACAGACATGAGTGTCCAAATCGTCTTCGCTCCTAATTTAGAAGAAGATAATAGAAAAGGTTATGTTAAAACTCACTATTTAGAAATCACAAATTTTCACTCCCGAATATAAAAAAAAAACTATGAATTATCAATTTAGAATTTCGAACTGTTAATATTTCAGTAAAAAAGCACCAAAAATATATATATTAAACATATATTATTCGAAAATATCAAATTTCACTTGAAATTTCTAAGCCAAGAATTCTTAGAATTCATTTTGGTTAAAATGTCCAAGAATCCATCCACAAAAATAATAAAAAATATAGAATAGGTACGTATTATCAAATAAATGAGATAAAATCTATAAACAAAAATATTTAGAAAAATACAAGGGAGCGTACGAATTTTCAAATGATTGAGATCCAATCCATAACCAGATAGAGTCTGTTCAAGCAAAGGAGACATTCTGACAAGATGACAAAATGACAGCAGCTCGGTAAATATTGGTTTAAATATTGGTATAAATTTGGTTTTGAATTGTAGGTGACAATCTGATCTACGATCTGAAACAAAATTTACCAATATTGACCGAGCTGGAGTCATATTCACATTCTGCCAAAATGTATTTTTTGCTTGGACAGACTAGCCAATCATATGGAATATTGGCTAGGAATAATTGGATGTATAATATATGATTATCAGTACTATCTGGATAGACTACAATAATTATACTACAATACATGATGATAATAATTCATTTTTCAAACTCCCCAACCCCATACCTATAGGTGCGGTATTACATATACCTTCAAATATTGATCTACATACATTTAAAGTGCATCACGTTACATGAACTCTCCCGAATATATCTACATAGTGATCCACATCACATACAGAGTGTTCCATAAGAACCGTTCCAATCTCCACGGCTCATCTGTTCCCTTAAGCCAGACCGGTGATAAAAGATGGGCTACAGGCTGTCCAAGCAAAGAAGACATTCTGGCAAGATGGTGAAATGACTCCAGCTCGATCAATATTGGTTCAAAAAATATTAAATTGGTCTCAAATTGTAGAAAAGAATGTTTCCTACAATTTATAATTTTGAAACCAATATTGACCGAGTTGGAGTAATTTTCCCATCTAGCCGCAATGTCTTCTTTGCTTAGACAGACTATAAAAGATGGGCTACTGACTGAACTAGCATAGACGATAGTAGGATAGAGTGGCTTGGAGCGACGTTGACTAGGGAGATATATGGAGAGGCTCAGCAGCGTAGATTGGATAGTAATATGGAGAGGCTCACCGGGGATTGATTGTATAAAGAAGCGATATCATATAAAGAATAGAGATTTTATCCTTGTATAGACACTGACAAGTTTGTCTATTGAACTAGAGTATCTTCCTAGTCTGTGGAATAGGTATAGAGAGGCTTATAGAACGCAGATATATAGCCTATATGTATAATAGGAAGAACATACAGTATGTATACTAGGAAGAGAGCATACGATAGAAACGCTCCAAGGCGTAGACAAGATAGGTAGTATAGTAGTTGGAGAAGCTTACAGTTTTTGGATTGCTACTCTAACAAGAAAAACTTTATCAGTGTAGTTTATCTGTATAGTATTTTCCCTCCAACAATACTCATTCGTAGTAGGTTTACTATTGGAATCGGTCATAATATCAGGTTCCTTGTTCAATACCTTGTTACTTATTTCTTGTCTGATATTTTACATTGATTCAATCCTTCATTTTTCCTTTTTATCTTAATAATCCTTAGTTTTCTCATATTTCGATCATTTGAACTAATTTTTCTCTGAAAAACACAACTTCTCTACAGAAAATCCATCACACATTCTTTCCACATTCTCCCTTTCTTATATGTAACATGATTATTCATTCAATGCAAGTATGTGATACAAAAGTAGTTATTGTGTATTATTGATATAAGAGAGTTGTGCCCGGTTTTTCCAAGCACACTCAAATTTGAGGGACCGTCAAGTTTGCTACACTTTACTACATTTCCTATACTTAACATAGAAAATGTCAGCTGTTCATCAAAATTTGAGGGTCCCTCAACTTTGAGTGTGCTTGGGAAAACCCGGCATTATTCTTCTAATCTATGTGTGTTTCATATACAGTACAATCCTACAATCAACTGTAATGTCTTGTATTGAGTGGGTGGATGCTTCTAATTTTGCTTAAAATTTCAAAGTGAATAGAATTCAAAACGTTGTAAGTTATTGAATTATTTATTTGATGATTTTCTCGGAACTTTTGTGTAATCTATTTCTGAATTTCAAATAGTTTGTCTTTTCATTCGG
This sequence comes from Sogatella furcifera, assembly GCA_017141385.1. NCBI lineage: Eukaryota > Metazoa > Arthropoda > Insecta > Hemiptera > Delphacidae > Sogatella > Sogatella furcifera. Next base: position 8,960,126 of record CM029557.1, read on the forward strand.
TGGTGAAAATAAGTTTGAAGTTTCACTACATGACATAACATGACATTTGGACTTTTATCATAAATCAGTTGAGGAGCAGTTTCGGGCATTATATCTGTTGTACTCATTTTTGTATTTTTTTGATCGAATGAATGAATAAATGATTGAATAAATAATATTACAGGGTCTACTTTTTCTCTCTAAATTCACCTCCAAATCCCAACAAACCTCTCTCGTTCTCTATCACACATAATTGTATTCCACTCACTCTAAATCACTTATACAGTATACACACAATTGCTATCTATAACTTTATTCATGTTTTTATCTTTACTTCATCCAGCTTCACACCTATATAGTCACACTATCAGTCTCACGCTCTCTCTCCTTCTTTCTCTCTGTTTCTCTCTTTCCCCTCCCACCCTTTACCTCACTCTCTTTCCCTCTCTCTCTCTTCCTATCACTTACTCTCTCGTATTCCCCATTCCATCCACCATTCTCCGATATTTACGGCCCTCGTACGCTAAGCCTTTCATTTGTTTAGTATGCACACTGGTGCATCGCGAATTGCATTCTGTTCAATAGACGAAGTCTGTTGCTGCGTTTAGTTCTACAGTTTACGATGCACAGCGTTTTGTATTGAAGCTTTGGTTTAGTCATTTTCCCCCACATACAATAGAACAAATAGCTTTCGTTTATACTGGTTTGATTCCTTCATCGAGTAGCATCAGCTTCCCTCATGACTCTGTTCATTCTCATCTAAATTGTTACTCCTCTCACATTTTCTTCATTTTCCTCTAAAAACATCATATTCTACCATCAATTTTATCTCCTTTCTCTTAATTGATAAATTTCAATACATTTCAAATTTTGTCTGCTACTTAGATCTCTTTGTCTAGTCTCTTTTCATTTTTATCTGGAACGTTCCTTTCAAAATTCATCTTGTTTATGAGGGTGAAGCCCACATGAGCTCTTAGGCTTGTGCGTGGGTAATGAAATGGATGATAGATGACGACTACTTTTTTTTATGTAGTCGGGACCGACGGCTTATCGTCTCCTCCGAAAGACGGGGTGGCCGTATTTATGTGATTGTGCTGTGGCCAAAAATTGTTTCCCCGCTTGGGACTTGAACCAGGGTCCACCTGGTTATCAGACCGGCGCTTTACCACTCCTCCAACGAGCCACCCAATCCCTCCAATTCCTCCAATTCCTTGTTATCTCCTCCAATTCCTTATTTCTCCTCTATCTCGTTATTTCACTTCCATCTCTTCTTGTTCCATCTATTCTCTCTTGTTCTTCTTCTTACATTACTGGTTTTTCCTTTCAATTCCTTTCAAATATTGTTATTATCCTTTCATTTCCCCTAGTTCTTTTTATTCTCTATCTTTATCTCTTCCATTATTTCCTCTCTTGTTCTGCTTTTTGATTAGCATTCCCCAAATTTTTCTTTATTTCTTATCAATGCTCTAAATCACCTTTCCATATTCTACCAGTGTTCTTATCCATTATTTCCCATCATCTCTCCCATTATCTTAATCTTCATGAAGAAATTATTCCTTCCTATTTCACTTTATTCCTGTCAATACTTAAGACAGAGAAACGGGAATTAGATGAAATTATTCACCCAATCAATATAGATTACAGAATATATAGGTTTGAGTGAAAGATCATGATAATTCATAATTAAATTAATGAAAAAATTTCCCTCTATTGTACAAGCCCATTAGGTAGCCTCAGCCTCATTGTAGACTGGCACATATAATTATGAGATGTATTATGCAAAACTGTAGTGGATTCGTGCTGTATTCATTTCATTTTTATTCATTCATTTATTTGACAAAATACATTACTTAATGGATAGAACACAGACAATAATTGTCAAAATCGTCTTATTTCCAGATTTTGTTAAATACTCCAAATTAAGGTTATTTTCATTATATTTACTCAAAAAAATGTTACAAAAAATGGTCCTGCTGAACCTGTATTTACAAGAAACGACAGAGTTCAAAATTATTAGTGAGGAAGTGAGAAATAATATAGAACAAAAGGGAATATTAGAGACTGAGAGAGTGAATCAAGTGGCCTTCACCTAGTACAGATTCAGACACTAGTTCCATATACTACTTAGATGATACATGGATATATACACCACAGAATGTGAAGAGAGTAGATACTGAGTCAGACAAGGACATTTTCAATCGCGAAAATGGTGTTTGTGCATTTGAAACGTAACAAGCACCCACATCCCACACTATAGGCGCACGTCACTGTTAAGCGAAAAGTCATTAGGCAATGGTTTTGAGTCTTTGTATGTGAAAGTGATGTGAGGGAGGGTGATGAAAGCTGGATTAAGATAGAGGATGATGGAAGGGGATGTTTGAGAGATGGAGGAGTAATATAAGGAGAGATGATAGAAAGAGATAATAGAGAGAGAGTGTGTGTGAGAGAGAGACAGAGAGAGAGAGAGAGAGAGACAGAGAGAGAGACAGAGAGAGAGACAGAATAGAAGAGAAAGAAGGTTCTCGAAGAATAAAAATGTGTCAATGGGTTTGAGACGTAGTGGAACAGAAAATGATCAATATGTGTCAAGGGACAGGAATGAAACAAATATAATGTACTGCACGTAGTTACTGTAGTACTGTGTTATACTGTAGTTGAACGCTGAGATGGCACCCCGTCATAACATTGTGTATTGTGAAGGCGTGTCTTCTCAGCTTGCACGAACTGTAATATCAGATATTAGAACTCATTCAAATAGAGACATTATGCTTCAAGTACAGTAAATATTTTTGTGCCTTCAAATATTTTTGTGTCGTATCAATAATAAGCAGAACTTACCAATTTTTCGATTTCTGCAATTGTTTATATATCATCATGATCGAATGTATCCAATCTACTATTCATTCACTCCTTCCCCCATTTATTAATTCTATTCAGATTGAAAGTAAATTGAACCATGTGTCATTTCAAATAAATTGAGTTTCTATTTAAACTTTAGTAATAGAAATGCTCACGACACAGAACAAGTATGAATAAGAAAAAAGAAACATGGGAGAAAACTACAAGAAAAATAAAACGTGTGAGAGTTTACATCACCGGTGTGAATATGAGAAATAATAATATGAGTGATAGTGATTGAGAACGGGAAAGTGACAAAAGAGAGAGAGTTTGTGTGTTTGAGAGAGTGAGAGAAAGAGAAGAGAAACGTAGAAAATGGCGACGAAGCTTTAAAGCTCGTCAGCGAAGCGGTGAGCTGAACAGTGCAAGAAGGAAAGGCATTAAAGTGCAATCTGGTGGTGGATATTTGAAACACTTGTGATAAATTAACGTGCTGCCTCGTTTGTTAGCGTCCTTGAATGGCAGAGAGAGTGAGAGAGAGAGAGAATGTGTAAGAGAGATAAAAAGAGAGGAGAGAGAAGGGAGAGAATAAGGAAAGGAAATGCGTGGAAGTGAGAGGGATAATAAAGGATGTGATGAGGGAAAGAGAGCGAGAAGGTAGAAATGAAGGAGGAAAGGAAGGGAAAATGACGTATGAGATGAGGAAGAGGAAGAAGGATGAAGAACGGAAAGTACCTAGAGAAGGGAAAGAGAGGGAAAATTAGGATAAAGTGAGGGAAAGGAAGGGAACTCTCTGCTAAGCCGACCATCCTACCTCGCTTTACTCCACTCTGAAGCGCTGACGTCAGATACATCTCTTCAGTCTCTGCTAATTTCTTCCTTTCACTATTTGAGATCCAATAGAAATTATAATCAGAGCTTTATCTATCTAAGTTTAGAAGTGTTCACGTAAGCTCTGTTCAGACGATGTAGCTAGTATTACACTATTTTTGGAACATTCAATTCAAGTTGAAGAATTATAAGAACAAGAGAAAGTTCATTCATTCATTTTACAGAAACAAATAAACTTATTGGTTAAAAACTCAGAATATTGTCCAAAACGTCTTTATAACAAATTTTGATTAATAAGTTCGAAACTAGGTTATATTTTTTCGCAGCACTTCAATCAAGAATTTATAGGCCAGGAGAAATACCGTATTATGAAGATTTTGAATTTAGAGCAATAGGATATTCCAAATGGAGCTAATGATCAAATTATTCACACAATTTCTTATAAAATATGCAAAACTTGAAAATTTTGAGCTACAATGGAAACACGTGTAACACTGAAGTTGCTAAAGTTGAATCACATCTTGAAATAGAATATTGAAGTTCAGTTTGAGAGAGCCGATAGTTATTTTCCCCCAATTGTCAGATGAGATATAACCTTACTTTGAATAATATGCTTATAAATTGTCTGGTCAACAAAAGACGTTTAAAAATTATAAATTTAGTCTCAAATAGTAGGGAACATTCTGCTCTACAAGTAATTTTGAACCAATATCGACTCACCTAAAGTCATTTTTCCATCGATCGAGCTGAAATAATTTCTCCATCCTTCCAGAATGACTTCTTTGCTCGACCAGACTGTAATTTTTGATTCTTGCAACGACCTACATCCTGTTGTTACATTTTTCAACGCTGTATCACTACTGCGTTTCACTAAATGTAGAAAATCTGGTGTGTGAAGAGGGCTAAGCCATAAGCAATTAGTCATAATTCTAGTAATTAATTATCCTACGGAACTGGGGGAGAGAAAGACAGAGAGAGTAAGTCTATTAGGCTGAGGCTGGATTCGGATACGCATAGTAGTGTTACAGAGAAAATAATAATCTAGTATGAATGGATGTTCTCACTCGCGTTTTTAAAGTTTTTATCGGAGCAACATTATATCATAAACAGTATGACGTCTATACCATTCATACAACGTATTACTGTGGATGGTGTGTATGTTCTATAGAGTCTTGAGAGATGAGACACAGAACAGTATACGTGGATTCTTGATACGCATATTAGTGTTACAGAGCCCAAAATTGATACGCAATCGTATGGAAGTAAAGTATGACCGAAAGATGTTCTCTACTCACATTGCGTTTTTACAAATTTCTATCAAGTTTCTACTATCATATCTATGAGTAGGTTCGAACTCCCATTGACATTCTCCTATACCATGAGGTACCATGATATTCCTATACCATGAGGGATAACCAATAGATGTTCAGCACCACATTGACATACAATGTAGCATTACAATGTTGTCCCCCCCCCCACTCCCCCCATAAGGGGAGCGAGTTTGATGGATGACATATGTAAATGCCAATCAGTCGCAATGCGCTCTCCCCATTGGTTGGAATGTCACGGGCAAAACGTAACCGACTAATGATTTAATTATTATTGTCCGAAGAGAGAACAACCATAATTGAGCGGCAATTAGGTGTGAGCGGGTGCGTGTGTGCGTGGGTGCGTGAGAAATATTGATGGCGCCCTGACATTTCCCGCGCCCGTCATGTCAGCTGATGTTTGAATTATGCCAGCTAATGTTTTAGATTCACACTGTTTCAATCATTCAGGCGTCATTAACAATGTAGTGAACAAATGAGGGTGATCATGAAAGTTGTCCATGTATGGAAGGGATTGATTGTCATTTCTTCATTTATTCTATTCATTGTTGGTTTATTTATTAATACATTGGGGAGAAAACTGAAATCAACATTGATACCCTATCAATTTAAAAATATTACTACGTTATTGATTTATTTCATTCCTCAGTACCTATGTTAATGATATAGTTGGGAAAAACCACATTTTTATCATTTTATATATACGTTATTTATAATTTTTCATTTTATATATTTTATTCATCTCATTTATTATTACTTCATTTTCTACTTTAGCCATTTATTATTATTTTTCCTCACTCCAGTATTGTTCTTTTAGTGTAAATTAAGTTTTTTTTATCTTGTTTAAATTAGATCAAGGTAATTAGAATAGAAGGTATGAGCCATCAGTATCGTAGCCGGGAGGAAACAGTGAATTTTGACGTCATTGGCACCACAGCTGTTTAGCGAACCTAGGAATTAGGAACATCGTCTGCTCCTTGTGCGTTCCAATCAGAGTAATTAGGTTAGAATCATTTCTGACGTCACGGAAAATATGCACTCTGATTTGAACAGGCTATTATGTTATCATTTTGTGCGAACATGTGGTTTTTATTAGTACAGAATATTTTCCCAATTGCATTCAAACTGTAGGTTATATAATTGTCTTTTAAGCAAAATGAACTCTTGTTATTATATGTTGATTTCAAGAAAATGAGTTCATCAATTTGATTAAATTTGCCCAATGGGAAAATATTGCCCAATATAAATAGGGCCGTATAGCTATTGACAAAAAGTTTTTCAAATAGGCATAGAAAAATCTATTTACAACATCAGCGTTTGGAACCAAGTTGGAACGCACAAGGAGCAGACGAAGTTCCTAATTTATAGGTTCGCTAAACAGCTGTGGTGCCAATGACGTCAAAATTCACTGTTTCCTCCCGGCTACGATGCTGATGGCTCATACCTTCTAGTCTAATTACCTTGCATTAGATCAACTAAATGAGTACAGTACCTATATAGAATAAAGACTCCCACCAGCAAGCAAGTTTTACTTTTGCTGGCTGTGCCATGGCAATTATTGAGTTGTGAAAATTTGTATTCCTATTCTTATATAAACAATTTACTATGCTAAGGAATTTTTGCACAACAAAATTGTACTTTGTTTTTTATGGCAATAAATTTGATTTGATTTGATTATTTCAACGATGAAATTATTATTCAAGGTGTTAGTTCATTATTGATTGTACCGTGTATGAATTAATGTATGATACTGACGTATGATTGTACCGCGTATGGTACCATCTAATGTTACTAGAGTCTGTCCAAGCAAAGAAGACCCTCTAGCAAGATGGGAAAATAACTCCAGCTTGGTCAATCGTTGTTCAAGAACTATAAATGTGCTCTTAATTGTAGATCATATTGTTTCCTACAATTTGAGATCAAGTTGATAGTTTTTGAACTAATATTGACCGAGCTTGAGTCATTCTCCCAACATGCCAGAGGGTCTTCTTTGCTTGGACAGACTATACAACAACGTTATCTTTTTTCGCATCTGAATGTTTCCAAGTAACCCAGAAAAACAGCCAACTAATCTCACCAAATGAGCCTGGTTGAACACTGATCTTCGTAAAATGACAAAAATAAATAAATCTTCATGAATGATTTTATTGAACTCAAAAATAAAAATATTCTTAATCCATTTCAAGTATTGCAATCTATTAATTCTACTCATCAATCTAATAATGCAGTTCTCAATTGTACAAAATTTTCATCTTATTATCAAGTCTGTGATAACTTTTTCAGAATACACCCGCAATCTAACTTGGGCATGTTGAGAAGAGACGCCATCAAAATACACATCACATTGTATCTACGTCTCTTCTCAACGTCCACGAGTTCTACCCACGTTTTCAACTCATTCACTAATCTTACCACTTTTTCCTCCTGAACTGTTAATCACAAAAATAAGCTCCCAATGCTCAACGAATGACTACCAGTCGTTCCAGCTAATACTTCGGCTGGGGATCCATTTTTCCACATTTTTTAATTAACAAAGAGGTCACCGAAAAAACGTTTCGCCAATTTTTTTCAGCTGTGCTAATGCATAATCGCATTTTAATTGGGACCGCGTCGATCTACCAATTAACGGCGAAAAATAGAGACTTTCCAGGTCGGTGTGGCTAATTACGTGTGCGTTTGATTCATGGTAGAAAAAAATGGACGGAAGATAGCGAAAAAATGAGAGAGCGAGAGAGGGTGAAAGAGAGAGTGAGAGAGAGCGAGTGAGAGAGAGAAAGAGAGTGAGAGAGAGTGTGTGTGTGTGTGTGTGTGTGTGGGAGTGACGGGGGGGGGGAGAGAAGGGATAAACATGACTGATTGGTGAAGATAATGGAGGAATACAGTGATCGGAAAGTCACGGTACTCAATGATTAAACCCTTGTAAAAGTGAGAGAAAAAGGTTTATAGTATGATTTGTACACAGATTTTGATTGTTTACAGTGTAGGAAGTGCCTCCAATAATAGATCAAATCATTGAACGATAGTGAGCCCGGCAAAAATAATTGATTTCAAAATATACTTTCAGCAAAAACAACGATTGTAATCCATACATTCATAGTAGTAGTTCTTCTCAAGAATTTTATTATTCAAATAAATTCATTTAATCCTATTCTTTTATATATCCTCTCGTTCTTCTATTCATCAATTCTCCCATCTATTATTCATCTATTCTCTTATTCTCTATTATTTATCTATTCTCTTGTTCTTCTATTTATCTATTTCTCTTGTTCTGTTCTTCTCATACTTCTACTTATGACTCATATTCTTATGATTGTAATTCATACATTCATAGAATGTAGTTCTTCTCAAGAATTTCATTATTTAAATAAATTCATTTAATCCTATTCTTTTATATATCCTCTTGTTCTTCTATTCATCAATTCTCTCATCTATTATTCATCTACTGTTTCATCTATTCTCTTATTCTTCTATTATTTATCTATTCTCTTGTTCTTCTATTTATCTATTCCTCTTCTTCTGTTTTTCTCATACTTCTTCTACTCCTTCACCTATCATCTTCACCTGTCCTATTTTTCCTTTATTGTGTTTTTTCCTCGTATTTCCGATTTCTCTTCTCTAGTCTTCTTTTTTTCCTTCTCTCCTTCTTTTCCCAGGACTTCTAAAAATCCAGATTTTTCCCACTTCCCACATTCTTACTCGTTCTCCCCTTCTTCTTTCTAGTTTCTTCAATCGTTGTGCTGTCAGGTTTTTACCAGGGGCTGTCTCATTTCCGGACGATTTCTCGTTATTTGATCGCTTCCCTTTCATACATCACTGGCGGCTCGTGCCCACGAAACAGGTGAAGTGCTGTACAGTAAAAGATACGAGCACTTCACCTGTTTCGTGGGCACGAGCCGCCAGTGTCATACATCACAGAATGAATGTGACGATAGCAACAGGAAACGCCTGTTACAGGTATTGACAAATCACGTGACCGAAAAGTGCCTATGACAAGAAAACTGCGTTTTGAAAGAAATATTTATCCTCAGTTTATTCTAGCAAAGATTCAACTCTTGAAAGCTACCTCTACTGGAAGCTATTGATCGAAAATATATCAATTTAATGTGAAACTTTGAAGACATGGAACATCACAAATTAGTATTTACTTTGTTGTTATTAACAAATGAATTATAAAAACTTGGAATTTTAAAACTGTTATTATATATTGAGTGTTGCGGTTGATCGTTATCGTAACCTAAATATTCCTCGAATAGCTTCAGCTGGAATGGTACTATAATCATTTCCGAATAATCTAATCATACTACACAATGAAATACGATCTTAGTTATGAGTATGTGCGCATAAGACTCAACTTTAAAAATCGAATAAAATAAGCATACTGATTTTAGTATTCATAAATTAGTTAGCAGAGCACGCAAACTTATCTAACTTCCAGATAACCTGAAAAATTGATATTGAAATTTTGTACAAAGATTTCGATTACACTGCGTATTATTTTTACGTCCTTTTGTTAATAGATTCAAACTTATCAACAAAGCTAAATTTATGTCGAACATTACCCAGTTTCATGCGTTTGTTGCTGTGACACTCACGGATATTATGTAGGCTAACATTTTTGTCACCACATTACCCTAATGTATCATGATTAAAAGGGCATTGCTTAAAAAAATATCTTTTTTTTTGGCGCAAAACACGGATAACCTGCTTGTGTGAAAAAATTAACTATAAGCACTACTTTCAGGAACTACTTCAGTTGAAGCTAGTAATTTAGAAACCACAAATCTCATCAAACTTGTACTAGAAATTTAGTTTTATTTGAAACATTTCAACAGTTATTCAACCTAGTTTCACGTCAAACTCTTAATTCGACTTGGGACTAGAGTTAGAAATATAATCGCACGAACATTTCTAACTATCACATAAACTACTACTGTACCCCTACAAACTTTAAAACTGTATTTTATAGACCTCTAATACAAGGTTCAATACCAACTGTATAACGTTTCAAACTCAAATGAGGAAATCTATCGCAGTACAATATTCAAACTTATCAACCTATTTCATGAGCAATTTCTCCACTAAATTAACTACCACCCCCATAAAAATATTGACTATAGTTTAGCCAAGCAAAGAAGAGCCTCTGGCAAGATGGGAAAATGACTCCAGGTTGGTCAATATTGGTTCAAAAATTATTGATTTGGTCTCAAATTGTAGATCAGAATGTTTCCTGCAACTGAGACTCAATCAATAATTCTTGAACCAATATTGAACGAGCTGGAGTCATTTTCTCATCTTGTCAGAGGCTCTTCTTTGCTTGGCCAGACTACCAGTTTCCACAGACTCGAATTAAATTCAGATAGAACGGCCAGAAAATAAAGCCTGCTACAAAATAAAGCCAGACTCCTATAATATTTGCGTGCCAGCCAACAAATGGTGCATGAAATTTATGGGAAATTATTTATGGAACCTGAAATTAATGGAACCAAAGCTCGAAAAGCAATTGGCAGTTGTAATAAAGTAATGAATTTACAACAATAAAATGGATTTGTAGCAGTTTATTATTATGTTAAATTTATGAGTATTTGAAGGTTTCATGACTTTTTCAAATATGATTTCAAGGATCAAACAATCTATCGATTTAAGGATTCTGATTTAATACGTTTATCAATTGCTGGAAATTTATTATCGTTGTGGGGCATGAATATCGAAGGTGTGATGAATTGAAAATGAATCATACTCCAATAACAAATTTTCTGTTTTCTTCTTCTACTCGGATTATATGAGAGTTTACCTCCATCTGTTAAATAATAATTATAACAGTTAATTTGTGAATTTTTAATTCATCTTTTGAAAAGACTAAAACTGTGATCTAATTGATCTCAGATCTGTCTCAATAATGAGAAAAAATGTGATAAATTAAATATTTCCCGACCAATATTAGTGAAGAGTTCGTAAATGAAGCTTCAAGTGAACAATAATTATTATGGGAAAAATAGTACAGTATGGTATAGTCTGACCAAGCAAAGAAGAGCCTCTTGCATGATGTGAAAATGACATAAGCTTGGTCAATATTGATTTAAAAAATATCAATTTGATCTCAAATTGTAGGGAACGATTTGATCTACTATTAAGACCACATTTATAATTCTTCAAAGAATATTGACCAAGCTGGAGTCATTTTTCCATCTTGCCAGAGGCTCTTCTTTGTTTGGTCGGACTATAGAAAAGAGATGAAGGGGATATCATGGAATTAAATAGATATGAGGAAACTGAATGCATGTAAAATCAGGAAAAATTAATCATCATCACATAATATATTAACTAATAAGAAACTTCTATGGAAACCAAATACAGCAGTTTTCCTGCTTTAGGAAATACATGAACTAACGTACTTTTCACTTCACCATTAGAATTTCTCTCGATTTTTCCCCCATTCCCAATATTTCTTTCCTTTGCTAAATCATATTCACGAACCACACCTTCAACTCGCTGTTCGGGATAATTTTATTCCTCTAGGACTCCTCGAACCTCAGCGGCTCTCACCTACTTTTCCTTTATCTATTCACCTTCTTTCTCATCTTCTTCTTCGTCTTCCTCTTCTTATTCTTCTTTTCCTTTTCCTCTTTTTTTCTTCTTCTTCATTCTCTCTCATACTCTTTCCTCTTCATCTCTTCTCTTTCCTCTTCTTTCCCTTCTTCTTTTTATTCTACTTCTCCTCCTCCTCCTTCTCCCTCTTCTGCCTCAGTCTTCTCTACTTCTTCTTCTTCAATTTTTCTCCTATACTCTTTTTCTCTTCCTCTCCTCTCTTCTTCTTCTTCTTCTTCTTCTTCTTCTTCTTCTCCTCCTTCCTATTTTACTTCTACTTCTCTTCCTCCTTCTCCCTTTTTTGCTTCAGTCTTCTTCTCCTTATTCTTCTCTACTCCTTCTTCTTCTCTACTCTTCTTCTTTTTCTTCTTCTTCTTTTTCTTCTTCTCCTTCTTCTTCTCTTCATATTCTTCTTCTTCTTCTACTCCTTACTCTTCTTCTCTCTCTTCTTCTTCTTCTTCTTCTTCTTATTCTGCTTTTTCTCTCCCCAGAATACATTTTCTCCCTCTAGAGGCCCTTACCTAAAATACATTTTTCATACATACAAACGACTGCTGAAGATTCCCGATAAACATTTTCTAAGGTCGATTCGCACAATAGATGGCTATTTTCCATACTTTCCACTTCAATGTGAGGAGAAAAAAGCGGTGAAATAGGAATTTGGAAGAATTTAGTGGGTGGCAGAACGAAGGTCAAAAAAGGGGAATTTTTGAAAGGTTGCGGGAGTGAAAAAATGAAGATGATTCACACAATAGATACCACATTTCCACTCTTCATATTTCAATCCAAGTTGATATGAGTTAAAAGAGGAGTAATCAATAGATAATTTTGATAGAAGATCAAGGGAAATGAATAAAAATTTATTTAGAGAGTAAATATGTAGACAGTATTCTATGCTTACATACATTGATAGTTTTGATTGACGTCAATAGCATATTTCTCTCACAAATAGATTCTCATAGCCTGAGAAGACACTCCATCTCTATGTAACGTGAAGTGGCTTGACGTGTCATCTCAGCTTTCTCGAACGAAGGCGGCATCCGCCATTCTGTGGTGAAATAATATCGCCAAATTTAAATTCGTAATAACAATAAATGTGCAGACAAACATACGGTGTCGTGGAAAATTATCGACAAAGCAATCATGTTGGGCGAATAACAACTGTTTATTTTTTCATTCATTCATTTCAATAAAACAATAGTGAACTTAGGCCTATTGGTTAAGAACACAGACTATTGTCCAAAACTTCTTTTTACCAAATTTTGATAGATAAGTTCGAAACTAGGTTATATTTTTTCACAGCACTTCAATCAAGGATTTATAGTCCAGGAGAAATACCGTATTATGCGAATTTTGAATAATAATTCTGTTATAAGATTTAATAGAACCCTAAACTTCTTTTAATAATTCAGTTGACAAAGGTAAACAAACTTAATCTTGAGTGGTTTTAAGTCTTAAATCACAGACAGGCATTATTGTATCCATGTTTGAGGTTCATCAATCAGCTTCCAATTTGAAAACTGAATATGATTGCTTCAGTGTGAATGGGGAATGGGGCATTTCAAAACATTGTTTACCTTAGTTACTGAGTTTTTGAACGAGCTTTCTTTACCCAGTATAAGGAGACTGCAAACAAAAATTTCTAAAATCGAGAAAAACGAGAGAAAATTAGTGGAAACCTGCTACAAAACTTTCCACAAACGATAGTAGCCGTCTATAAACTCAGGAAAGGGTTGAGTTGTGCCAGTAGAAAAGGTTATCAAAATTACAACACTCTATTAAAGCAGTAAATAATAAGTTGAGGTGGTTATGATGTCCGCTTGTTTTCCACCGACTACAGTCTGTCCAAGCAAAGAAGGCATTCCGACAAGATGGGAAAATTTCACCAGCTCGGTCAATATTGTATTCAAAATTCTGAATTCCATTTCAAATTATAGATCATGATGTGACCTACAATTTGAGACTATATTTATAATTGTTGAATCAATATTGACCGATCTAGAGTTATTTTCTCATCCTGCCAGAATGTCTTCTTAGCTTGGACAGACCGTACTACTACACTGTGAAAACTTGTAATCCTCATTTTTTGCGCCGTGGAAGGCTAATTATCATCAAGAATTTATACACGGCGAGCAATTAATAACATGGAGTATTAAGATAAGAAAAGCCCGTTATGCTGGCCTACATTTCCAACACTCAGGGAAAAGCCTTCTTGTTCCACAACACTTCTCTCCTACTCAGTAATTCTCTTCACATCATATTTTCACCTCTTCTTCTAGTTCCTCTTCTTCTCGTTCTTTTCTATTTTCTTCTTCATCTTCTCCTACGCCTCTTCCTGCTCCTTCCTCCTATCACATTTTAGTAGGCTATTCTTCTTCTTCTTCATCTCTATCTCGTAATCTACTGAAACACCTTCTTATTTTTCTTCTTCTTCTTCTTCTTCTTCTTCTTCTTCTTCTTCTCTTTTTTCTTCTCCTTTTTCTTCTTCTTTTATATCTCTGTCACGTAATCTACTGAAACACCTTCTTTTTCTTCTTCGTTATCTTCTTGTTCTTTTCTCCTTTTCTTCTTTATTTCTCCTACTCTTCCCTCCTTTTACATTTCAGTATTCTTCTTCTTTAATTCTCTCTCGTGAAATAGTAAAAATCATCTGTGATTTTTCTAAAAATTGCAATATTTGAAACTAAATGTTACAATAGGCGGCAGCCTTGTAACAATTGAAAATAAAATATCTATCTATCGTAATCTAACACCTCTATCTCCACTACGCCTTCTTATTATTTAAGTCGAGATTCTTTTTCTTCGATACATTTCGATCATTATGCTCACCATCTGGTTATTCTATTCTCCTCTTACTACTCAATCTTGCTTTTTATTATAACATTATTGAAGAATCTTGCGTCAATTATTACAGTTGTTGATTTCGGTATAACATCATCTAGAAATCTAGCAAGCACTTAATATGCAATTTACTTGCTTCCTTGATAGACAATGAAACTTGAAAAAGGAAACAAGGAACAAGGAAACTTGATAATGGTTCTTAATAATAATTTCTATCAATGAGTATCAAATTTTGATTGGTATTTCAAATATGAAAAATTAGATATTTTGAATAAAGGAGAGCCATGGAATGGATGAAGATCATTGTATTCGAGCTCATATAATGGGATACATGAGCTCAAATTATACTCCATTGTAAACATTAAAGTACAAAAAACATATCAACCAATAAACATCGCCAAATTAGACCCGGAAAACTTTAACTGGAAAAAGAATCATCCCCACGTTGAAAACAGCCATATTCCCTCAGTCAGAGCCCCTCCGGCTCGCCAAATGATAAGTGGCGAATAATAATTTATTCGTCGAATGTTGTTACGAGGCAGAAATGCAGATTTATTCCGTACACGAGCAGAGCCTAACGCAACTTCCGTTACTAGCCCCCCCCCTGAAACCACTCTTTAAACCCCCCCCCCCACCTCACCACAGTCATCTTTCCCTCTTCTTCACTTCTTCATTTTCCTAAAAATCCTACTGAAACCCTCAAAATCCTCCCAATTCCTACCCCTCACCGCCCAAAACGAAGAACCAAATCCTGCTCGAAAAAGAGAAACAGCAGTCAATCAATCTAGATAAGGGGCACGGACTTGTAACCCCCCCCCCCAAATTACTCATCCTTCCCACTCTTTCAGCTTCTCTCCTTTTCTTCTTGTTCTTTCCCTTTCCTATTTCTTGCTCACAAATTTATTTCTCTACCATCTCTTCCTCACACTCTCCACTATTCCATTCTCTCCATTTCCTCTTCCTTTTCTCCAACTTTCCTCATTCTTCCTCTCCTTCTCTTTTTTTTGTCCCATCACTTTCTCTTCGTCTACCTCTTCCATCTCTTCCTCTCCTTATCCTCATCCTTCATTCATTCTTTCTCTCATCCTCCTCATTGTGTTAATGTACCATTCCTCTTTCTCACTCAACATCTTCAATTCATCTCTCTCCCATTCCCCTTTCTTTCCACAATCTTCCCTCTTTCTCCCTCTCTTTTTTCTCTTCCTTCTTTCAAACTCTTCCTTTCTTCTTCGTTTTTCTCCTATTCCTCTTCCTTCCTCTATCTTTCCATTTTTCTTTCTGTCCCTTTCCTCTCTCTCCCTCTTCATTTTCTCTTCGTTTTTCTCTCATACCTCATTCTCTCTCTACCTCTTCATTTTCCTTCTTCTCTTTCTTCCTTTCCCTTTTCTCCTCCTTTCTATAACTTTGCTCTCTCACACTCTATCTCACTTGAACAAACTGTGTAATTGATCTCATTTTTAATGTCATGACATAAGATTGAAGCCGATATTATTCATAATTCATAATCTACAAATCTACATGATTACGTAATCCAAATCTACGTGAAAAAAATCTGAATCTGAATCTTTTCTCCTTTGTCCCTCTCTTACACTATTTATTAATCTCCCTCCCTTTCTCTCAATCATTCCCTCTTTCTCATCCTCTATCTCTCTCTCTGAATCTGAATATCTCTCTATCACTCACTCTCTCTCTCCCGCTCTTCGTATTCCTTTCTACACTTGTTACGAAACTGATAACAAGGGGAAACAAAGGAGGATTCACTCTGCATAAGTAGATACAAATTTCTTACTGATAAGCGAATTTCCATTCTTCCTGCACGAAATCAACGCAGAAAAAATACCTGGCACGCGAGTGGATTGCAACTGTGTATAATTTGGTTACTTTATCTTTGTGGATGTTCCTTAACGGTATTATCCTAGTGATTCCAGTGTACATAATAATATATCAAGTGTATTACTCTATCCTCCTCATTAAAATCAATAACCTTCCAATTTCAAAATTCCTTGTGATATTTTTCCTGAGCGAAAATTTTGTTAAGTGAGTATTGATAAAGAACATATCCTGAATTTGAAAATTTCAATCGGAATAGAAGAAGTATTGGGCTAACGCCTGTTCTTTCTTCCCTTTTATTGTATTTTTTCAATTGAAATAGATGAATGAATAGCCTAAATAATAGACTTGTAATTAGAAACAAGCGAATTATTCAGCAATATTGATAAGCAGCATTATCGACAAGATGTTCTTCCACCCGATTTCAGATGATCCAGATATTCCACCAATTCAATAAAATGCGTATGTTGCTTGTACTTTCTTGCCTGATGCGTATTGCCTTGTTGCTTATTGTTAGATATTTTGAGACGTTGCTCTTATTGGCAGAATAACTATGGTTTATTTGACCAAACTGACCAGCAATCAAGAATTTAACGTCATTCAATAGTCACACTGTGGTTATTCATCCAGTCTCTGTGTATTTATACATCAAGCAGTAAGGTCTCAGCTCAATATCCTACTAGAATAATTATATTGATCATTATTTGAATATGAATAATTATTAGAATGATTATTAGAATAATTATCATTCTAGCTTGTTAAAATAGTAATAAATATCCAATTATTAGATAAAAATAATAATATGATTGCTTACCGAGATACAAAACTTGAAACTTCCAATCATACAACGATAATTTTTGACACCATCACTCACCTGAAAAAAGAAAGAAATTCACTATAAATAAATGGATTATCTTGTTTGAT
The DNA here is from genome assembly GCA_017141385.1 of Sogatella furcifera. NCBI lineage: Eukaryota > Metazoa > Arthropoda > Insecta > Hemiptera > Delphacidae > Sogatella > Sogatella furcifera. The sequence continues at coordinate 8,977,282 of CM029557.1, forward strand.
GAGTAATAAGAAATTCTAATTGTATGGAACAGGCTTTGTTTCGAAATTGTTCTCGTTCACTATAACAGCTTTTGACTGAAATTTCATAACACGTTTTAGCAGATCACGGCGGAACACGGGAAAATTAATTACATTCGAATAAGTCACCAGTAATAGATCATCAATACTAACTACAGTATTGTATACTAAAATTATAGACACATTACAGTGCTCCTGATGAAATCTTATTTGAAGGCGGTACCAAAATCCAACGTTAAAAACTTCCAAAATTAAGCAACTCGCCCAAACCAAACCGCCTTATCAGTTGCTCAAATCTCCCTTAAAACCACCGATAAATAACTTTGCGGATTGGTTACGTGAAAGATCAGCGATGCATAATGTAGCGGCATTGGCACAGGCCACCACTATTTATCGCCTATAGCCCCATTAAACATCTTTTGAATATTATCTGGGGTGCTTTTTAATGTCCTAATATTTTCCGCTTAATGTGACTTTTATTACGCAGTTGCTACCCTCCCTCCCTCACCCACTCTCTCTATCTATCTTTATATTTCTCTCTCTCTCTCCAACACATCCTTAATTTCTCCCTTCCACCCACATTCTTAAGGGGAAAAGAATGATTCTGAGGTGGTGCGAGGGGTAGTAGTTGAAAAGTTGGAGGAAAAGCGAAGTTAATTATTTCTTGTTGGCCCGGAAAATCAATGAGAAGCTTTCCCAGCAGTTTTCGCACTCGGCAAGTTAACAGCTATCTGTCTGATTTGTTAGCTGTGGTGCTTTACTCGGCGAGAAATCGACGTGCGTAAATTTTTAAGATACACGGCAAGGGAGTGAACTAAATAAATGCGAGTGTTGGCCTTCTAACGTTGAACGATAATAATAATTAATATTATTAGAATTATTTGATTCAATTCAACATTGAGAAATTCTCCTCATTTGGATTTGATGTGAAAATTAGTAAAAATATGTGTTTAATGTGACATACCGTACTCATTTTTCATGTCTGTTTAGATTATATAGGGGAAAGTTTTGGGCTCTACCTCTTATACTATCCCATTTGTAATTACTTGATACAGATAATGATCATGATTATCCACTTTTATTGTTATTGAAAGATTATGATCTTCACAAAGTTCCACTATGATTTAAGACACTGGCGGCTCATACCCACGAAATAGGTGAAGTGCCCGTACCTTTTACTCTACAGCACTTCACCTGTTTTGTGGGCACAAACCAGGTGATTCAAGACCATTTAATTCGATCATTTTTACATAGGATTTTCTTGTGTATCTGATTGGATGTATCAAATTACAAAATTTTGAAACTGTACAACCCTGAATGACTTGGTACACGTAGCTCGATGAAAATTAGTTTTGGACTCCAGTAGCCTATATGGTGAAGTAGTTTAATTATGCTGATTTCAAATCACTTTAATTCAAGGTGCTTCGTTTCTGTCTATTAAAGACTTTGTAATTCATGGGAAGTTGATACAGTATGGCGACTTGATAAAGGGGTTTCCCTTGAAATCCTAATCTTTACATTATGGGTTGCTGGTTAAACTTGAAGGACAATTATTAAATAGAAAGTCTCATCAAATCCATATCCATCTTTAAAATGAATGTTCAAAAAAAATCTTCAATCCAACAGAATTCATGATTTTCAACAATGTTCAAAAATTTTCAATCCAACAGAATTCATAATTCTTAATTATCATTTTACTTCCAAACATTTATATTGAAAACAGTTTCTAGTCTCAAATCAAAACAGTATTCACATTTTTCAATAATTTCTATCGCAATTCCTCATCAATCTTGAAGAAATCCACTATTCCCACTCCCAGTCTTTTTCGAGAATAATCACATAAAATTAGCATTTTGCAACAATTACTGTAAAATGTTGGCATTAATAAAGCCTGTTAATGAGCGTAATGCAAATTACAATCACGTCTTGAAACAAAATCAACTCTTGAGGAATCTGCTTGCTCTCTGTCTTAGTTCTTCTTCTTCTTCTTCTTCTTCGTCTTCTTTTCCTTCACCCCTCATCCTTCGTCAGCCATTAGTAGTGCAGCACTTGATTGCAACAGTAAATGAGTGAGAGGGGGAAGATTTTGATGATGGAGGGGGGAAAGGGGGATGATCGCAGAACTTGTAATATAAATTAAAGAATAGCTCTCCAAAAAGCAATTGTCGGGATATAACGACTGTGCTGTGCTCTTCACCCACAGTCACCTCTCTACTTCATTCTCTTACCCCTTTCTCATTCTCTGGTCTGTTCTTCTCTGCCTCACTCTTCGAGCTACTTATTCTTTATTTTTGTCTTCCGCATCCTTTTCAATTTCCAGCATCTCCTCTCATACCTTTTACATTTTCATCCCCATGTTTTTCTTTATAGAATAATCAATAATTCACACACATTTGAAAAAAATCGCTTCTTCAAATTCTCATTACTTTTTTCTTCTCAAATTCACCTTCTTTGCCCTTGTGTATTGATCCCTATTTCTATCTAATATCTTAGTATTCACATCTTGGTTGAGTGTTAATAGGAAGAATGTTCTTGGACAATGGATAACCCTCTTCAAGAATTAACTTTCATAGGTCTTCATGTAGTTACAGAACCAGTTATATTGTTGATAGCACATAAAATTCCCACATTTGAATCATTTCACAGGTTATTTATTCATCAGCATATATCTTTCAGTAGTGGGGAGACCCAAGGGTTGTTCCACTTTGTCAGCATATAACCTAATTTTAACTAGATTGAAAACCATGGTCATAGTTCTTTCAGTCACTTAAAATAACAGAATTTTGAATTCAAAACATAATATCAACTAATAAAACCTGATTTCACAAGTTTCCATAGTCTATAATATAGTTAGTTTATTAAATCTAAAGATGTAATATTACATTTACATCTTATCTCGATATTACATCTGTCGATCAACTAATCATTCTCGTTCTTGATTTGTAGAGGATTGTAAACGTGAATAGAAAATTCAAGTCAAAATATCTATCTACATAAGTAAAGTGAATGGAACTGAATCTTCAAAATCAGAATATTTTCTCTCTCGTTTTAAAAATTTTTGTTTTAAAATTACTACTTTAAAAGAACTATAATCCACATGATTTTCCATGTTTTCATTTGTGAAAAATGAGGTTATAATATTGCAAAGTGAAACAACCATTTGGGTCTCCCCACTAATGAAAGCATACGCTAAATTAATAAATAGATAATTTTATCATTTCAGTTTCTAACTATACCAAATACCAATCCAAAACAGTCAACAATCACTTTTTCTCACAAAAAATATTCTCATCTTTCTTATTTTTCCCATCTCCCACAATTCTTCCAATCTTCTTTCCGCTCCCTTCTCCTCCTCCTCATCCTCTTGTTCCTTCTCCACCTTCTCCTCCTCCTCCTCCTCCTCCTCCTCCTCATCATCCACCCCTCAATCAATCTTCTCTGCTCCCTGCCTGCAAGACAGCGGCGAGATTAATCTTTTTAATTTCTTCAATTAATGAACAATTCCAAAATTGCAATGCACAATAAATTTTTCACCGCCGTTCTTTTTTTGGGTAGGATTTTTCCTCTCGGTCGACAATTATAAGGGGTGGAAAAAAGAAAATTATGTTGAGCGATAAAAGACGGTCTGGCCTGGCCAAATGACAATGAGAAGTAATGATGGGGAAGAATGAGTAGTATATTCTGTCCAAGCAAAGAAGACATTATGGCAAGATCGGAAAATAACTCCAGCTCAATCAATATCGTTTCAAAAGTTATGAATTTGGTCTCTAAGTGTACATCAAAATTTTACCATCAATTTCAGACCAAATTTACAATTTTTGAATCAATATCGACCGAGCTAGAGTCATTTTCCCATCTTGCCAGCCAGAATGTCTTCTCCGCTTGGACAGACTTCTAAGTGGGGGGGGGGGGGAGATTTGGTTCAGAAGAGGGGAAGAAAAAGGTGTCCTTTATCTGCAAAGTGTCATGCTGGAGGGGGAAGGAGGGTGTGGGGGGCTTTCACATGGCATTAATTAATGGACGTTATTAGTAGAGAGCAGAGAGGCTTAATGGTGACTGGATCTTTGGGGTGACCCCTGCTATTGCCGCTGCTATGCTATGCGCTCAATTGAAGAATACCGCGGGTGATGGACGAGACACACGAAAAAGAGGTTGAGAGAGAAAAAGTATTAGTAGTAGAGTGAGAAAGAGGAGAAGAAGGAAGAGAAGAAGTAGTAGGAGGAGGAATAAAATTGGGTTGACGAGGAGCTAATGATGAGGAAGTGCATGATAGAGGAACTTGATAGAGGAGTAAAAGATTGAGAAGAGAAAGAGGTGAAGAACAGACAAAAGATAAGGATGTGGTGAGGAAAAAGAGAAGTAGAGGGAGAAGAAAGAGGATGGGGAGTAGGTATAGATAAGTACGCAAATATCAGGAACCGGAAAATCTGGAAATGAAAGAATCAAAGGAGGATGGTGAAGAGTTGACTTGTTCTTCAAGGAGTGGATGACCTTGAGGTGCTCCAGAACTGACCTTTAAGTACTACTCACAAGGGTTAAAAAATGGAGAAAATGGTGGATAGCTAAAATAATTAATGTAAAAGAAGAGATTGGAATGAGCAGATTTGGATTTTAATGAAACAGAATGAGAAGAATGGAAGAAAGAGAATGAATAAATATGATAGAACAGAGAGGAAAAAAGGGTAGAAAGTGAAGGTCGTCCCTTTTCCAGTCAGCTCCATTTTCACAAGAGCAGACGTTCGGAAAATTTATCCCCCACCCAAAAACCCGACAGGCAAAATACCGACAACGCAATATTTAGCATCGATTGCTGTATGGGGGCCGGGGAATATTGGGTTGGGGGATGATTTCAAGGGGATGAATCGAGGAAAACCGGGCAGTTCCAGGGGTCACACAGAGGTAGGAGATTATAAAGAAGGGTATAGATCACAGTGCATCTGGATAGCATTCACCCGGGTCCCGCAGAAGAACTCCCTCCCCAAACATCAAACATTCCAATAGATATGGGGCATCTGGGTTATTTATCACGGGAGGTGGTTTTTTGCCTTACAGGTTTTTGAACTACCGTAACAAAGTTTTTGAGTAGTTCATAATACTGAACTGGAATACGGTCATACTTCTCTTCCAGCGATAGCTGATTTTAAGATAGGCGGTTTTGTAATTCTCTGTTCAATGAATAACCTACTTACAGCTGATGTCAAGCGTCTCATGTTTCTTACGATTTTAAATACATCGTCTTGGAATACCTGAATGAACCCTTCAATTGACAAAACCAACTTTCTGTTACAAAAATAACAATCGCGGAGAATAGTCAATTTTTTACCTAGTCTACAGTTAAAAAATGGTGAGGGTTCCATTGAAGTACCTAACAAAGCACGAAAACACAAATTTAAAAAAACAATCCATCATTCAAGTTTTCCTCATATTTTCCATGAAATATGATATGAAACTGAAAATTAAACTTTAAACTTAGGGTTATTTGAAATAATTGATAAATTAAATGGAAAATCAAATACCCTTTTTAAAAAACTTTAGAAGTATTATTCTACAGACATGTTCCGGGACTCAGCCCATTACCAATATTATTGAGTCCCGAAACATGTCTGTAAAATAATAATTCTAAAGTTTTTTAAAAAGGGTATTTGATTTTTCATTTGATTTATCGATCATGAAACTCTACATATATAATTCCTCTGTGTTTTCTGTACTGGGTTGTGATAAGAATTAGCAGAAAAATATGAAAATAGGCAGTTATGTATAAAGATAGTTATGATTTGTAGCAAATAAAATGGGAGAACACGTACAAGGAACGCTAAATTTGAACCAGCTAGTTTAAAAATTATTTCAACGCTTTGAAATGGACCGACTTCCCTACTCTACATAGTTGCCACTTTCAAGGAAGCTATGCTGCACCAAACTCAATGAAGACTTGATTGTGAATAAATTCGTTAACACTAAACAACTTAATCAATTATTATTCAACTTATTACTCGCAAACATTCCTTCATCATGTAAATCAGCGTATTTTACGTAAATCATGCCTATATCAAATTCAAATCCCCTGAGAAATATCTCAGTTCCCATCAAAAGCAGTGGACTTTGTCCGCTAAAATCCCCCTCAAAGTGGATATCAATCAGCTTAAGGGCGTGAAACAAGCTTTGGAGCCCTTATTGTCAGTCGGCTTGCACCCACCACTACTGCAATGCACCAACTGAATCCACATTATGCATTCTATACCTATAGATAACCAAACATTTCCATTGATATCCCACACTCTATAATGCAGTCTATACCTATAGATACCCAAACATTTTCATTGATATCGCACGTATAATGCAGTCTATACCTATAGATAACCAAACATTTGTGTTGATAGCACATCCTATATCTGTATAAACATCAATGCACCATTTGAAACCTAGTGATGAAATGTATACCTATAGTTACCCAAACGTTTGTATCGGTAGCTGATACATTATATCTGTATATTCTACAAACTGGATGAACGATTTGTAAATATAGATACGAAAACATTCATAAATCAGGGAGTGTTTACACTATCGTTTAAATGTATTATTATCCACATATTACGAACCCCATACAATATCTAATGGTGCAAAAACACCTCTATAAAAAAATTTTTTATAACAAACAATAATTCAATTCAGCACGTATTGTCCTGAAAAATCTGAGATACAGTTGACCCTTTGTTTTTCCATGTCACCTTATATTCCAATGTCAGTGGTTATGTCCAGCAACTCAAATAAAAAATATAAGAATTGTCACATGCAATTTGTCCTCCAAAAATGATCTCTTCTTTGACAAGATAAGAAAATAACAAGATTCTACATTTTTCTTTCTCTCTTCTACTTGTCCTATTCACTTTCTTTACTTTTCCCTTTCTCCACCCTTCTTCTACTTGTTGTTCTTCTTCTTCTTTTTCTAGTCTTTTCCTCCACTTCCACCTTCCACTTGTTATTCTTCATCTTTTCTCCACATTCTAATCATTGTTATTGTTGTTCTTCTTCTTCATCATCCTCCACCTCCTCCTCTTTTTCTTCTTCCACCTTCTTCTTCTTCTTCTCCTCCTCCTCCTCCTTCTACTTTTTATGTATATTATTTTCCTTTCTACTTATTTTTCTGTTTCTTCTACTTCACCTTTCTGAAGAGAGGTAGTAGTTGGCTCATTTTCTCTTTCTCTTCTTACTCTACTCCTTCTATTCCTTCTTCCTTATCTCTCTCTCTCTGCTTCTCTTGTTCTACTTCATCTCTCATCCTCCTTCTCTTGCTTATTCTCCTTATTTATCACAATCTTCTTCTGTTACTTTATTCCCTTTCTCTTTTCATTCTTTATTTTCCTCGCCACTGGTATGATCCGTTCTTACTTATCCTTTCCGCAATCTTTATGTTTAGCAGTTCCTTTTCTGAGATTATTCTATAATATCTCAAGAAATCCCTCTTCCTGATCTGACTTCTTCACTTCCCTTATGTCTTCTTCGATTCAATCTTTCCCCTTTATTTTCTTTTGACCCTTTTTCGTCTTGATTCGTAGTGACGTATTTCCTCTTCACTGGATAGGACGTTTGACCCCACGCCATTAAAGTAATTAAAAAGTTATTTCCGGCACGATCCTAATTCGATAGAATGGCAAAGCCATTTCCGCGATTAAGAGAGAATCGCTGAGTAAACGGTTTACAACCTTGGGAGAAGCATTCTTGTTCTATTCATTGGATTGGTTGTTGGTGGATACAACAGAATAAAATAAAGAAGAGAGAAGAAGAAGATGAAGGATGATGGAGAGGAAGGAGATGGAGGATCCATTTGAAGGAAAAAAGAAAAAGAAGAACAAGGGAAGAAAAGAAGAAGAAGAAAAATAGGAAGAAGAAAAAAGAAGAAGAGGAATAAGAAGAGTAGGAAGAAGAAGAAGAAAAATAGAAGAAGAAGAAGAAGAAGAAGAAGAAGAAGAAGAAGAAGAAGAAGAAGAAGGAAAAAGAAGAGTAGGAAGAAGAAAGTGAAAAGAGTATGTAAGTAGTATAAGAGGAGGAAGAAAAAGAAGAAGAAAATGGATGAATATTGAAGAAGATGAAAAAAAATAAGAGAAAGAAGGGCTGAAAAAAAAGAAGTAGGGTTGAAAGGAGGGGGATATAAGAATGTCATTAAGATGATAAGGATGAGAAGTTGGATTAGATTTGATTTTTCCACTCTATTCATATACGTATATTGTAAAACACATTCACGAAATACTATGGGACTTCCTGCTTCATCAAACACTCTCCTTCTCCTTTTCCTATTGCATTCTCTTCTCAATCTTCCACTTTCTTTCTGATCCATTCTCTCATTCTCTCACCTATGATTTAATATTCCCTCTCTCTCTCTCATCTCTTCTCTTACTCAGTGTATTCAGTAGTTGTATGAATGAGGGTAGCTTGAGTAAACAATTTGGCTTATGTGTATACTTTGACAAATCCAATAATGGAATTAAGAAACAGAATAGTAGAAAAGCAAAAGAGAAAAAAGTAGAAAATTTATTTCAATGGAACATTTTTCACTATTTGGAGTAACTAATCAGACATAAAAATGTTTTGTTTATTTCAGAATCATTTTATGTTTTATTGGAATTCTTCTTGTAAGTGATAGTGCATACTCTGTAGAACAAATTTTATTAATGAATCAGGCTGAGAATATTTCTTATCTTCCAAAAACATTCTGTATAATTATGCTTTCATCAACTACTATAATAGTGATAGTAGTATCCATTCAAGTACAAAATATCTTCACTGTATACTTTATCCTATTGGAAAGAATGGGGTGAAAGTAGGCTATATTGATTCATTTAACCAGCTAAACAAACTATTTATCCCAATAATCTGTTCTAACATATTGTTCATTCCCACACACTTCTCCCAATGTGCAAACTGAACCTAAATACATCTGCAACAAAAAATTTACTTCAATGAATTCAACACAAATAGCTTTTCCAATCCTGACATTTTCCACACATGTCAACCGGGAGGAAAAACAGATTTGGCAACACATCATTTGAGTGAGAGGTGTCTGAAAATTTCCCATTCAGGACTCTGCTTGCTTTTCTCCGCTAAACTAGATTCCATCAAGCTCTGGTGAGAAAATGAAGCCAGCCTGTCAGTGACAGCTGGGAAGCTGTTGCTGTAGAACTACCCGTCAAAAACTCCCATTTCATCTAATTTTGGTGTCAGGTGTGGGATGGGCTTCACTTTGTCCCATTTTGATGAGATTTTACAGCCGCTTTCAAATTTGGTGTCAAATGTAGGATGGAGAGGGCCCTCACCTCATCAAATTTTTGTGTCAAATGTATGGATCAGGATCAATTTTCACCCCCCTAGAACTCAATGTGAAAACCTCATTCTCCTTCAAATCTCCCCATGGTTGCTTTTTGTTCAATTTAAGTATTCAGTTTCCTCTCAATTTACATAATATGTTTCAATATTTTCCTTTCTAATTCATGTACTTGTATATCATATTATTGTTCCTATAACCAACGTATATTGTCTATAACATTCTATTTAATTCCACAATCCCAATTAATCACTCTGGATTCATCCTTCATCCAATGAATATTATCTGTTCCAATAATTATTTTTTGTTCATTGAAGCTAGAAATGAACAATATTTGTATTTCAAGTCTCTAGGTAATTTCAGCTATCATTTTCCTTCCCAATAATCACTCATCACGATCCTGTACTAATGATAATCACAGTAACCTTTTTAAATTAGTTGTAAACAGAAATCATTGATAGTGTAGCCCTAAGAAGAATGGAATATTCACACAATTACAATAATTTACCAAAATACATCCCATCCTCTCAACCTTGCTCTTTAAAGCCATACATTCATTTTTCTCTACCCCCTCTTTTCCATCCTCAACCACCTCATTTTTTGTTCATCACTCATTTTTGTTCCATTTCACTCCTGTGACATGTCACAGCCTGTGTCACACCAACTCACCCCCTCCCCTCATCCCAGATAGTCACAGGGGAGCATTTTTGACAAGCACATCATCCTGTCACCCGAAAGTGATAATTGAAGCCCACTGGCCTCAGCTGAAAAATTATCAGAAGTAACATCAACAGTAGCAGCAACAGTCCAAGCAAAGAAGACATTCTGCCAAAATGGTAGAAAAACTCCAGCTCGGTCAATATCAGTTCAAAAATTATAAATTGGGTCTCAAATTGTAGATTAGAGTTTTTTCTACAATTTGAGACCAAGTTTATAATTTTTGAACCAATATTGACCGAACTGGAGTCATTTTCCCCATCTTGCCAGTATACCTTCTTGGCTTGGACAGACTATAACAGCAAAACCATGAAAAGCAACAAAAACAGTAGATATAGCAAAAGCATGAGCAACATTAGCGGCATTTCAGGTACAGTCCGTACAAGCTGAGAAGACACGCGTTACAATTCACTTCACATTGTAACGGAGTGTCTTCTCAGCTTGCGCCAACTACTGATGCTCGTTTAATTTGATTCGGTCAGAGCGGCGACTTGCTGTCACTCACTGACAAGAACACCCAGGTCGACTCCCACATGATTGAACTCTACTCCGATTTTCAGTCACATTTTCGGATGACCGAACATGATTTTCAAACATTTTCTGTGACCTTTTGTGAATATGATGTATTTTCACTGAAAAGTGTTTGATTTTCACTGGAAATTTTCTGGTTTTGAACCACTACCAATTATTATTGAAGGAAGCTGATGATGAAATTGAGACGCTAAAATTTATTTGATGAGAAATTAATATTATTAATCTTTCGTGAAATGTTCGACTGATAGTGATCAGCTGATGAATTCCACTAAAGGTGTCTGTCCACGTAAATTGATCATTTTAATTCATAAGATACTCGAGATAAATGAATAATAGTACATCATGGAATCGGAATAGGCCACTTCAATCGAATGTATCAAGGTTCCAATGCAGGTTATCTGTTGATTAGGCTATTATAGCATTTTCTTTTGGCATATTGAATTGTAACTATCGTACTGAATATCAAATGTATAGTTATTTTTCATATCTATATCGTACGCTATTCAGGCATAGCCGAATGACAACTCCAATTGACAACATCAGCTACTAGAGTGCACAAGGAGAAGGAGCATATGAAATCGTCTAAAATTTCAGCCTCAGCTTCACATACAAAATTTGTTAGGCAATTCTTAAGATTCATAAAATGTGAAAAGGTCGTCCTTTCTGAACACTATTTAACATGAGTGAATCATAGTGGTAAAAGAACTCTTAACACACTCTTTCAGAGGTGACTTTTTCAGCAAGGTATGTAGCAAGTTTTAAACGAACTTGGATCTTTTCGTCCGAGTGAAATGGAAAGAAAGCAAGTGGAAAAGGAGGAGCTCGGTGGAAAGAGGGATGGCTCCAAAGTTGTATATGGGGCGACTTAATTTTACGCAATCCTGCTTTTTAGAATGCAATTGCCAGATTACGTTGAGAAGGGACTTTGGCTCGGTCATTCCACTAAATTCTTCTTTCCTCCCCTCCTTTTCTTCTTCCTGTCCATCTCCTTCTTCTCTCACTTCTGTCTTCCACCTTATTCTTTCTTTCTTTTCAACTTTTCTCATTTATATCATCATCATCCGTCTTCTAATATTCTACATCACTATAAATTCTCTTTTCCATTCTCTCGAGTCCTCAATGTCTGGAAAGCTCAATATATTGTAAAAGAACTTTTTCTATAAACGCGTGTTATCAAGGAGGAGTAGTCAATCTTAATTGTATATAAAAAACTGGAGTTCCAATTTCAGCTCGTGGGTGTTACAGTAATTACTGAAAAAGTTCAACTCTGAGAAACTCAACATTATATACAGGAGAAGAATTTAAATTAGGAATAACTTGAAACAGTACAAATAGCTGGAATTCTCGTATACTAGACCATGCATTGAAATTATTTTACATTTAATTATTATCCGCGCTTATTTTTGTAACATAAATTATTTACGGTAGTCTTGGGTTATCCATTTTAATTTTTCTCATTTTCATTTTCAAGTCTCCTTTATACATATTTCTCTACTACTTTACACATTCTTTCTCTTTCCAACTCTTCGTTTTCATCTATTCTCTACCATAGTCTCTCACCTTCTCTCTTTCAAGCTCTTGATCTCAATCTCTAATAATTTGTTTTCCTAGTCTTCTCTTTTCCAATCTCTCAAAATTCATTCAGTTATTTATTTAAGATAGCACAATAACACTTAATGAAAACACAGGCTTATGTCCAAACGTTTTCTACTCTAATTTTGATTAAAATATTACAAGTAGATATTATGTTCAAGTTCAATTATTTATGGTAAACTTTTCACCTCCGAATAAAGAAAACGATGAATAGCATCAAAGTTTACTTGTAATTTCCAAGTTGAAAATACATGAGAAATTAGAGTTTAATTATTCCAGGATAAAATATTATAATTATTTGTTTCCTATCATTTTCCCTCATATTCATCCATTTCTTCCCCCTAAATTCCACCAGTTCATTCAGTTATCACCCTCATCTCACTATTTTCTCTCTCTCTTGCAACGTTAGATCTGCAATGTAAATTGTTTATAAATGTGCCCACGCTTTGCCACGTTTAAATACCCTTCCCCTCAACAAACCCACCCCCCCCCCCATCACAACTCCAACACCGTTGAAGGTCTTTCTGAGAATTTATTTGTTTATTTAAACGCACAGCATGTACGCAAGTGCTACTGTTTCCCATTATTCGAAATACTGTTGCTGTTACTACCAACCTAACGACTGGAAAATTCCCACTATCAACGTTTTCCTTGTTATTGTGACGTTGTTTCCCTTATATACAATAATTATTCATTAAGAGGTAACTTTGCTCCAAATACCTATAATTCATGAAGGTTTATATTCTCTGTTATATAGACTAAACAGAATACATTCTCTGTATCTCCAGTCGAATAAATTTCTTCTTACTGCCAATCTAACAAATAAATATTCCCCTAATAATGTCAACACTTTCACAGTACTTCTGACATCCTCCTCTCGACTCTTTAACAATATTGTTGAGTCCTGGTTCATTAAAAAAAGTGGAACTTGAAGGAATTGATACTCGAAGTAAGAGTGATTAACAATCAGATTCATGGTTCATTTTGTCTCAGATCTACAATTATTATAGTTATCATTATTATAGTTATGCAATCAAACTTCTAAAGGAAAGCCTTTGTAGGTTATAGGCCTATTGTCTCTGTTACAGGAACAAAAACTAAATATTCTCACTATCAACACTCTTATGTTTCATCATTGTATCATGCGATGATGTCATCCAATACCTCACAACATGGGGGCAATACCACTTCAACTGAATAATAATTAACTTTGCTCACCCTTTGAAACTTTGGTAGGACATATTTTCCTAGAAATACAAAGGATTCCAGGACTCTTTCCTGTTCCTGGAAATGTTTTGTTTCAATTTTCCTCAACTGTTTACGAAAACAAGATGAATTTTCCAGGAAACCATACTCATCTCATTTAAGGAGAAATAAATCTACATTGAATTTGCAATTAAATGGAAATTTCGGAATAAAATATTCTATTTAGAAATAATTTGAATCATAATTGCAAATTTAGAGTTGTGAATAATTTCATTACAGATACTTGAGTGAATAAGATTCTTCATAGATTGCAATTACCCTTTGTATGTAATAGATTGGACGAATAAGAGAGGTTTCATGTATTCAGAGTCAATCAAATAACGAAATTTATGAGTCCATTCTGTGTACTTGATGAAAAGAAACTCCAGAGTTTTGTATTGAAGCTTCAATATAATTTTATATAGAGGAAAAAACATTTAATAAGAAGGGTTTCTTGCATTCGAAGATTCGAAGCAGGATAGTTCTAGAAAACGATTGACTAACAATCTTCCATTCTACAAAAAGAACAATTTTTCTCAAATACTCTTCAAATATCACAAAACCTAATGATTGCATGCATGAACACATATAGAACAGGACTTATCACGTTTTAATGGAAAACGACTCCTAATTAAGAATAACCTAACTGTATTCAAAATACAGCTCTGGTACTAAAATCGAGGATATCCAATTGAAAATGATCAATAATTATAATCTTATCGTACAATTTGTTGGTCTATGGTACTAGAAACCAAAGTTTGAATATTTTGAACTATCAACTGCATTCAAAATAGACCTTGAAATAGACACTAGAACTATAAAAGTTCAAGAGAAAATAATCAAAACCAAAACATATCCCCACAATAGTGGAGCTATAGGATACACGTGCCTCGATTCCGTATTATTAGTATAGTGGGCGGTGGAAGTTCCTTCTGTTCAAGTTAAATTTAGTAACACTAATTCCATACTATTCTAGTCTTTGCTTTCTCCATTATATTTTACTGTCCTATTCCATTCTCTACTGCTTCTCATCATCATCATCATCTTAATCCCTATTACTTATCCTTATTCCTCTTCTTCTTTTTCAACGATGAAAGGCACTTGATAGATGCATCTCCATCGAAACTAATGATTTTCAACAAGAGCTCAAAGATCAAAATAAAACTAATGATTCTCAAGGAGAACTTTGTGATTGTAGTGAACGCAATTGATTAAAGTTGAAAGATACGAACTATTTTTCATGTATGTGCTCTGATGAAACATTAGAATAATCGAAGAGAGACCTTGGATAATGGATGACTATTCATTTTAGAAGACAGAAAATCTTCAGAGCAAGAATCAAAATATTGGTATATTGAGGATTGTGATCTCATAGATTCATAATCATGATATTCACATTGAAAGTAATGAAATTCCAATGCATCATACTACTTTCATTCTGGATTTGAATCTATGATTATGTTTTTGAATTCTAGTCAAAAATTTTTGTACTGAATAGCCTATAGTCTATACACTACACATACAAGAGTCACCATGACACTCTCACTCCATAGATCAATGAAATTATATTAATTTTAAAGTTATAGAATTTCACCTATGAAATAGCAAACTCACCATGACTTTCGAGTTATAAGTTTGAGATATTGATCCTTACCTGAAACAAATGGGAAAGGAACTTATCAATGAATCCATCTATAAATGAAAATCAAAAGGAATATATAATCTTCACTTTTTGTTGATGTTTATACTAATTACTAATAAATCATCTCAGGTTGAACTCTTCCATGGCAGTAGGCTACTTAATATCAGACAAAAGTCTGAATTTTTCTTGAAGCCACTGGCGTATAACATTGTGACATGGCTTGACTGAACTGACTGGTAAACAACCCATAAGCTAGTCTATATAGAACAATTCACCATTTTGCGATTGCTGAGCCGGAGAAAAAAAAGAACAAGAATGGGAAGAGGATAGGGAGAAGGAGTGAGAAGGAGAAAAGAAGATAGTTGAAGAGATATCTCAACAGTAGAGAGAGAAGAAGGAGCAGTTTAGGAATAGATATTGGAAAAGAGTGGGAAGATGATGATTGGGAGGGGGAGGAGAAGAAGAAGAAGAAGAAGAAGAGAAAAATAAGTAGAGATGGGGGAGGAAAAGTACAAGAAGGAAATGATAACGAAAAATAAGTGAAAGCAACTAAAAAAAAACAATGGAAAACGAACATTTTTAATCTGTACAAAGATACGGACACTTCACCTGTTTCGTGGGTACGAGCCGCCAGTGCTGTACATAGTAGTTTACACTGCACATTGTACAACCTCACGACCAAGTTACTACCTAAACTACGAAAATACACTCGTCAAGTAGCCTAGTCAATTCTGTGTGCCGTTTATTCCTCTAAGTCTATTCTTGGTTTGGAGGAAGGTCGTTCACGGTTTTCTATTTTTAACGTGGAAAACGTGTCTCTGTCTCAGGCCGGGGAAACTTCGCCGGGGAAAACTCGATTAGTTTTTAATCGGACCGTGTTGTTCGTTTCTATAGTCAGTTCAAGCAGAGAAGACATACTGGAAAAATGAAAAAATGACTCCAGCACAGTCAATATAGATTCAAAAATTATAAAATTAGTCTCAAATTATGAATCAGAATGTTTTCTACAATTCGAGACCAAATTATTAATTATTGAACCAACATTGACCGAGCTAAAGTCACTTTCCCATCTTACCAGAATGTCTTCTTTACTTGGGCATACCATACCTCTAGCTGCCTCGAAATAAATTAGTCCACCACTGTCGTACTTTCCTACTGCATTGTTCATTATCAAGAGGGACAATCTGGGCCATGTTCCATAGAATTTCAGACGTCTTGTAAGACAGGAGAAAAGTGGACAAACACTAGACATGAATAGAACGACCTAGCAATCAAAAATCTGTGGATAGTTTCTTGAAGATTAGTGCCCGGTTTTTCCAAGCACACTCAAATTTGAGGGACCCTCAAGTTTACTACATTTCCTATACTTATCATAGAAAATGTTAGCTGCTCATCAAAATTTGAGGGTCCTTCAACATTGAGTGTGCTTGGAAAAACCCGGCATAGAAGTCATAAGTCAAGATGGTTCATCTCGATCTTGGCCAAGAAGGAGTACTCACTACTCAGTGCTTTGTAGGCCTATAGGTTCAAACTACTATAGTGGGAGACAAAATGTATTGATGTTGCTTTGATGTTGATGTACAATGTACAGCCTCCGACAGCTTGGAGATGATGTTCTCACTTTGATGTCTATTGTCTAATCCATAAAGGATAATCTTCGCTTTGGCATGTGAATGGCCGTATGCTCTGACAGTCTTGTTGACCCAATACTACTCCTTTATTACTCAATTTCAGTCTCTTTTGACCTAAATTGCCTATACCTATTCAGTTGTCTATATTCCAATTTATTTCTCTATTGGTAACTCTTGTTTTCATTCTCTCTTATTTTTCATAATTTCACACATCAATTCTTTCATGATTGATCATTTAGTGGAATTATGATGAAGAATGAGAAGATGAGTTCATTCTTCAGCTATCCTTTGTTTGATAAAATTTCTAATGAGTTTTTGAAAAATGATCAAAATAGAAATACAAAAAATTAGAGGTTGAATGAGTTATTATCAGAGAAAATGGATATCAAATTGTGTTATGGAAAAATAAGACATTCAAGAAGAGAATTACTGAAGATAGTCACTGTTGATAAAGCAAGCTAACTTTGTCCAATCTTTTCAATAGCCAAACACAAACCAACAATATTATACATAGGCTGAAAGTAAATATAGTGTACAAGAAATAACCAAGAATTAAGAACATGAGAAATTCCACCACTACCTCCAATAATAACCTAGCACAAGTCACCATTATTCAGCTCCAACACCCCAACACTATTTCTAATCAGCTATCATAATTGATTTCGGCAATACAGGGAGCGGGCAAACCATAACTGATTGGAAAAGGGGGCCCGATAGAAGCACCTTCCACCCTACGACATATTTGGCAATTTTCTGAAAGGTGGAATAGAAAGTTGTGGGGTGGTAGGAGGCAGCAGCATTATGGGTGCACAAGATTTGTGGAGGGTGGCAGAAGATATAGTGGATTGATGAAATCTGTGCATGCGCATGCGTGTGAGGGTGTTTCATAATGTAGTGTAGCACAAAAGTGTCACAACCCTGTGTGACGGAATCGGATTTAGGATTTTCTCCATGAATCAGCTGTGCCCTCCCAACTGTTCATTGACCTAGCATGTGCATTTGATTATTGGATGCTCTCATCTGTTAAGATTGCCACAGCCATCTAGATCTGGAATCACTTTCGCCACTCCCGTACATCAGCATAATATCCGTTATCATTGCCCCAGCTTTCACACACCCCCAATAAGTACACTTTAATCCCGTACAAACTGAGGAGTTCCACAGGGCTCTAATTTCGTCTCACTGCTGTTCACAATAAAAACAAGATCGGATTGATTCATCCTATCCCCTACCTCCTACACACGCCCGCTGACTTTTCATCATCAATCCTACATTTAATCCATCATACTGTTTCTGTTTTTTGACTACTTTCAATCTGTTTTTTCCATCACCGAAAATCCGATTAAAGTAAAAGTGCTACTTTTGTGCAGATTGGCACAAATGTTATTTTTTTGCTTCACATCTAGTGTGTGATTGTAGTGACTTGGGGTCAGGAGTTTTGAGGGGGGCCTTGTAGTGACTTGGTATCAAGACTAATCTTTTCAGGGGTGTTGTGCAATTGGAGTCAATTTCGTATGGTTATCCGATGAGCAGCGGGCCGAGTTCTTAAGCCGATGACATTGAGCAGATCATGAGTGATGACGACATGAGAGAGAATCAGCATATTGTTTTAGGCTTCTTTCTCACGCTTAATTCAGCTAATACTATTTGAGATATATTTGTCATAGATTGCTCCCTCACATTTACAGGAATCAGTTTCAAAAAGTGAGATATAGAATTACTCTGAAAATTATTATGCGTAAGATCATCAATTTAAAAAACCACAACCCAAATTTGAAGTAATGATAGAACTGATACTGAATTATATATAAACTCAAAGAATATTCAACATTTGAGAACTAATCCTTAGCAAAAATTCAACAGCATAATAGACCAACAGTAATTACTCAATGTCTTTTTAAACCTACACACGTTCACACCTTTTTATAGTTTGGTCAAGCAAAGAATACATTCTGGCAAGATGGGAGAATGACTCCAGCTCGGTCAATATTGCTCCAAGAATCAAACATTTTGTATCAAATTAAAGAGCAGAAACTTTTCTAGATTTGTGATCAAATTTATAATTTTTTAACCAATATTGACTTAGCTAGTTGTTATTTCGGCATCTTGCCAAAATATCTTCTTTGATTGGACCAACTATACACGTCACGACCAATTCACACTTCCACGATTCCGAATGAAAAATGCATCCCACAAAGCGCCCTCTCATTACACGTTAGCCAGATACTCACTGACCCTCCAAAAAGCCTTTTTGATACAGCTATTGATTTCCACAGCAGCGTCCCACATGTAGGCTATAGTCTGTTCAAGCAAAGGAGACATTCTGATAAGAAGGGAAAATGACTACAGCTCGATTAATATTGGTTCAAAGATTATAAATTTGGTCTCAAAATGTAGAGCAGAACTCCTCCTAAAATTGAGAACAAATTTATAATTTCTGAATCAATATTAATCGAGGTGTAGACATTTTCCCTACTTGGCGAAATGTCTTCCATGCTTGAACAGACCATCCAGCCCACATGCATTTCGAAACAAGCCATCATATCTCTGCGATGTGGATTGCAAACCATCATATTTTCGCATTTACAAACTCACTCTCATTTCTCTATGTGATGTAACTAGTGAAACATCGTATTTCCGAACACCTTCGATTATTATTGTCGAAGTTTTCATAGCAAATTGACAACATCCAATGTTGTCGTTGCATTGTTATCATTGCGGCCAACAAATTTATGCAGACTCGACACAAATTTCAAATCCATATCGATGCGATGGAATTGATACGCGATACATTCTCTCTCTTTGTTCAATTATTAATATGATTACCACTCATTCTATCACTCTTTCTCTTCTCTTCAATTGATATGATTACCTTTCCTGACCTCTTTTATTATTTTATATACATTTTTTCCATTTATTCTCACTTTATTGTCTCTCCACCCTTCTCCCAAACATTATAATGCCTCTCCTTCCCTGCACTGGCGGCTCGTACCCACGAAACAGGTGAAGTGCCCGTATCTTCTATTGTACAGCACTTCACCTATTTCGTGGGCACGAGCCGCCAGTGACTTGAAGGTTCATTTTCTGTTTCATGAGGGCGCATTTAATCACCCAATATTTAATATTGAATGCAATATCAATTAAAAGGTCCCAAATATCAGTTTCATAGTTATTTACGGTTGAGAGCAATAACGAGAACTATTGTATTGATATTCAACCTCTATTTTATGTATAGCCTGCTTCTATTTGCAATACTCGTCATTGAGCTATACAGTCTAACTTATAAAGTAGTACAGCCTTATAATAAATTTGCAATGGAATGCATAAATCTATGCTAATGAACAATGAATTGGGATATTGACCTATATGCATTCTATGTTTGTTCTGCAACAAATGTATTAATATTGATGGATTTATAGGAAGCTGCTGATGAATATATAGTTTGAAATGCGAATGTATACAGTATCAACTACAGATACGATTATTAGCATTCTCAAGGGGCAGTATTCTCAAGCGAAAGGTAAAGCTGCGCTGCTCTAGCCATCACAACTCTATTCACTATCAACTATTTATCACAAATTTCCGCATTTTTATTATGATTATTGATACCATAAAATAATGTAAAATGAATCAATAAATAATCAAAATACTTTTTTTAGTAATTTCCAGATTGATTTCACTTCTCTCAAAATATGAAAGATTCTTGAAATGAAATTAATAGATTCTATTAAAATGTAGTTAAGTAGTGTCAGGCAGTCGAACACCTGTAGCCAATCACAATCCTTTTCTTGTCCTGATCTTAAACAACAAGGGCTGAAATTGGCTACAGATGTTCGACTGGCTGTCACTACTTACCCCGTGTCAAGTAGGCCTAAGAAATCATAAAGAAGGAGAGTAAGAGAGGAGAAATAACAAAAGTATCCTACAAGCTAAGACTCTTTGGTGAGAAGGACTTAGATGGACTTATAAACACAAAGTCCTTTTGGTTATCACTATACTGTAGTAAGCTAAGAACAAACTCCCATCACTTAAATACCTCCTTCTTCAATATAAATTCAGTTCATAACTTCTTCTCCTTCTTTTCCTCATTCCTTGCACTTTTTATCTAAGTTTAGTTTTTTGTCTCTTTCGTTTAAGTCTAACTATTAGTCTCTTTTCTAATTATCCTACCTCATTTCTTCTCCTCATTCTACCATATCACATCCAACTATACTCTTTCTCTCCCTCTTGTTATTGTTCTGATTCATTATCTTCTTTATTTTTATTCTGCTATTCCTACTCTTCCTTCTCAATCTTTCAATTCTCATTCTTCTTCCTCCTCGATCTTCTTATTCTCATTCTTCTTAATTTCCACTATCCAAATCCCACTCAATTTTTTTTCATCACTAAGACTTGTGCATCATTTTCCTACATTATTTTTTCTTATTTTATTCTACTACTCCATTCCACTTTTTCTTCCATTCTCTCTTTTTATTGTTTTCCTTCATCTTCTTCCTTTATTCATCCTGCTAATCTTCCTTATCCTTCTCAATATCTTTATTATTATTATTCTTCCTTTCCACTTCATCTTCCTTAATCTCACTTCATCTTCATTCACTACTTCTCCTTCATCATCTTCTTTCTTTTTTTATTCTGCTACTCCACCTCTTCCTTTTCAATCTCTTATTCTCATCCTTCTTCCTCTCCACTATCCTAATCCAACTTTATCCTCTTCCACTACTTTCTCTTTCTCCATCACTACTCTTTCATTACTTTCTTTTTTTCTTATTCTGCTACCCCTCCACTTCCTTCTTAATCTTCTCCTCCTTATTTCTCATTCTTTCCACTATCCTCATCTCACTTCATCTTCTTCCACCACTTCTCTATCTCTCTCTGTGTCGTTTGTATGCTGAGACTCTTCCCCTTCCAAACTGGACGTGAATAGATTTCCCTTGTCAACAATTAGTCTTAAGAGAAAAAGAAGGAAGCTGAAGGAGAAATGCAAATCACAGAAGCTTGCTGCATTGTCAGGTATTACTCTTCCCATTTTTCATTCCCCTATTCCTGTCTTTCGTCTAATTCTTCTTCTCCTTCTTCTTCTCATCTTCCTCTTCTCATTATTCTTTCTACGCAATCCAGCTCTGTGTTCTTTATTGCTCCCCATCATTATCAACGAGCACGTTCCTTACTCCTGCTGTTGGCGACATTAGTCTTATTCAATCTAATTCTTTATTATTGTATTTGAAGTTGAATCGATACACAAATCATCGATTAAAAGAAAAGTGAATAGTTGAAGAAAACACAATATTTTTCTTTGTAAACCTGAAAGATCGAGTTAAATTCAATATTTTATGTGGTAAACTTAATAACCTGTTCCAATTACATCTATCAATGTTTTCAGGAACATAGCTCTCCCACAAAATAATGAAAAACGTAATCCAGAAAATATTAAGTTAATAATGAATAATAATTCTAGATTAAGTAGACCTTAAATATCGAATTCAATCTAAACACTCGATGAACGAAGTTCATCGATTAAATCAATTTTTTTATTAACGGTAAAATGCTTCTTTTAGCTTATTAGTTTAGAACTTATTTTTATTACTTTACTTGGGTTATTTTATTTATATTAAAAACTTTTTTCATGTGTTTCTTCCTATTACATTTATATTACAGAAAGTTTACTTATTAAATCTATTTAGTGAACAAGAACTCTCAGAACCAAATTTATTAGAAAAAGGGAAAGGAATTGAGAAAAATTAGGAAATGTTGAGAGGAAGAACAGAATAATCTGCAAAATTATGAAAGCCTTGATAAAGAAATTCGATAGCAGTATAGTGCTGTAAGATGTTCCTTCCTCTTAATGGGCAATTCAACTAGAAGAGCTTTAGAACAGATCAATTTCTAGGGAATTGGGAAAGAACAAGAAGGGGGGAAAGAGAAGAAAGGGATGATCGAGAGATAAGAAAACTAAGGGAATGTGGAAAGAGAAATGGAGATGAATGGAGGAAGAATGTGAAGTGGCGAGATAAAAGAGATAGAAAGGCGGAGAAGAAATATAGTAAGGAAAATATAAGAAATATAAAATAGTGAGAAAATAGATAAGAAGAATGAGAATAGGTGAAGAGGAGGGAGAAGGAGATGAACGTATGGAGAATGGAGAGGAGTGGAAAAAAGGTGAAAGTACAAAAAATATATGAAAAAGAGAAGAAAATTGACGTGGAGAGGATGAAAAGGGATAGGAGAGATAAGGAAACAGAAATTATGTGGTAGCAGAATGGAGGTAGGATGGAGAGAAGTTATAAAGAAGTTAGTTACAGGGCCGTCGCGTGGGCGAGGCGACCGAGGCGGTCGCCTTGGGCGCCGCGGCCTGGGGGGCGCCTCGGGATTGTAATTTTTTCCCCATTTTCAGATTTGAACAACTTGTAATAGTGAACGTAGAATAAATAAATAATTGACAAGAAAGCAATCGTCGCCTCAACTTCCTGTCTCACCTACAGGTGTTGAATAATTATTGTTTTGTACAATTTCTGAAGTCTCGTTCTGTGATTAATTATATAAAAACCTTTTCTATTTGAAGAAACTACCTCCATCTATTACAAATAAAATAATATCCAGTTATACCCTTAATTACTGTTTAAATATTGTGCATATTTTCCCAATTATTTCAATAACCGTTGAAGTTACAAACTTCTATTGAATTCCGCAGCTAATTCTACATAGGATTTGATAATCGTAGAACCCAAATAAAGCCTCTAAAAAATTAGAAAAATTTATATTTTTTGAAAAATGTCAATTTCCCGCCATTGTTATTTCGATAACAAAGCGTTTTTGGGGTGAGCCTCATGGAAATTTTTTCTCTAATTGGTGTAAGGAATCTGCCTGAGAAGTATCGCTCATTTCTCATGAAACATTCTGTATATTCAATAAATAAATCCAATTAAAAACATTAGATTTCAATTACAAAAAAATGATAAGGTTTTAACTCTAGATTGTCTAAAAACACGAGTTTTCAGTTAAATTTCTCCCCAGATCCCCCAGAAGGTTCCCCACATAATCCTCTTTAATCCCCCCCCCCCAATAATGTCCTGGATCCGCCACTGCTTATATTCGCACATGAACATAGTACCGGTACGTGAACTGTAGCAGACAGCGTGGTGGTGGACATTTAAACGTGGTGATAGCTTGGAGGGCGCCGCGGTTGTTCTTGCCTCGGGGCGCTATAATCCACGCGACGGCCCTGGTTAGTTATATAAAGAAGTTAGGAGAAAGGAGTTTTATGTGAAGGAGTTAGTTAGAGCTCCTTGATAAGAAAAAGGAGTTGGTAAGAGCTCCTTTAGAAGAAAAACGAGAAAAAGTGGGAAAATTAAACTAGATAAAATAATATAAGAAGGATGAAATGGGTGTAAAAAGATGAGGAGACCAAAAAGAGGTTAATATAGGAGATACGAAGAACGGGGAAGTAGAAAATAAGATGAAAGGAGGGAATGAAGAAATAGAGGAAGATGAAATCTCAATCTGAGTGAGTCGTACTCGTTAATAGGGGTGCCAGAAGCAGTGTTTTGTATTAAGGGCGGCAAAGTGAGTTTTCTTGTTCGAAGGTCCAAATAATCAGAAAGACAAGACAAGAGTAGGCTAGGGCTAGGGTGTGGCTGCACTGACTGATATCTGTAGATGGGCGCTCTAAATCAATAATGAGACAAAAAAGAACAAAACGCGTGAGAAGCAGGAGATGAAGAAGTTGTAGTAGTAGAAGAAAAAGGAGGAGGAGATGGAGGAGGAGGAGGAGGAGGAGGAGGAGGAGAACGAGGAGGAGTAGGAGGAGAGTAGAATGATGAGGAGTAGGAGAAGGAGGATGGGAAAAGAAAAGAAGAAGCAGAAGAAGAAGAAATAAAGCGATATGTAAGAGCCATCCAACAAGCATTATACATTAATAATATTGGATCCCCCATGTCCTTTCAACTATGTTATCCTTCCTCATACCAACAGAAAATATCAGTTAAGAGTGACAATACTATCCAATATCTTCAATCTTTTATTGTCTGTCCGAACGAAGAAGACATTCTGGCAAGATGACAAAATGACAAAGAAAATTATAAATATTGTTTTACATTGTAGAAAACATTCTAATCTACATTCTGAAACCAAATTTTTATTCCTAAATCAATATTGACCGAGCTGGAGTCACGTTTACATATTGCCAGAATGTCTTCTTCGCTTGGACAGACTTTAGAAAAGAAATGAAATCCATTCACATTCCAGAACATTTTTTCTGTAAGAAATAAGAAAGATTTCCTACAGATAGGAACAGATAATGGAAGAAGAAAATGGGGAAATATGATGGCATGAAAATTGGTCAAGAAGAAAGTAAAAAGAAAAAAAAACGTAGATATATTTTGTAGTGAGCATGATTCACAGCATTGAAGGAGAATGGTATGAAGAAGAAAAGGAGGGAAAGTGAGAGGAGGACAGAGGAAGAGGGAGAAGGACAGATGGAGGAGAACAAAAAGATGAGAGGTATAAATTGAATTATTATTGTAAAAGGTAAGCAATATCATATGACACGTTGAGGTATGACACTAAAAAGCAAGAAGCTGAACAAGATGAACAGTATAGTCACATCTAAAAAAGGTTCATTGGAAAAATCGCAGAAAAATCCGAAGTATTTAACATCGTTAGCATTCTTCAGCTTTCCGTCAAGTGGGGTCCAATTTTTCTACCATATTTTCCAGGGGGACAAAGCTTATTTTCCTCTGAGAAAACATTCAAGTGGTCAGATACCGATTGACATTCTCAACATGAAAATATGTGAGAAAACGTTTGGGAAATTCACATAATTTATGCATCGTACGGAAATGTTGTTCCTGTCCACCCACTTATAAGAATGGAATTCTCTTGCATAAAAGAGGAGGGAAAATACCTAAAAAGGTTGACAGAGATCTTTTTTTTACATATTTAGCTTCTCAAGCACTGGATATGGGGTGTTTTTCATTGGTTATAATATTGGATCCGATAAGATTCTTCTTTAATTTTCCTTCCTTAAAAAATACCAATGTTGACATACGAATGGACATCACACATTATGGTTTAAACATACTGATCTTAAGATTAAAATTAAGGAGTAAGACATGTAAGATTGAGTTCAAATGTATTCAGGTGTCTCAACTCCTAACTCCGTCTTCTATTGAAGAAGATTGATCAATTATCATATTGGAAGTAATTTTTGTATGAATTCTCAAGCGGTCAGTAGTAGACAATACATCAAAGTGATACACTCAAGGATTTGCATACTGTATATCACATGACACAATCGATTTGAAAAAAAAACTTGTATCATTATTAATACCTTTTTGTATCATTTTTCAATAAACGAACCCCTTTTTAGGAATTATCTGAATCAATTTTATCATCATCTTGTATTTCTTATTGGATGAACTCGCTGTATCTGTAAACAGCTCACAAATATAACTCATAACAGTAGGTGGAGCAGAAGACACACAAAGAATACTGACATATGATTTGTGTAATGAGATGAGAAACAAACATAATACTGACAAATTGAGTGTAATCAAAGCGAAAGAGGATGAGGAAGAGAGAGAAGGAAAAGGGAAAAGAGAGAGAGAGAGAGAAAGAGAGCAAGTGAGAAAAATAGCATAAACGAACATCCCACGATGACGGAACATGATCAAAGCACAAAATGTAGCGAACATGTAAACCGATATGCAGTGTTCAGACAACAGAAGCAATTACACATAACATCAGACTAAGATACGCAACAGAATTAGTGTAGTGGGTGTTGGAAGTGGTGAAGAGGGGGGGGGGGTGGAATTCTTGTCAGGAAGTCCGTAATCAAAGGCAGGAAGTCGGTGGAGCCGCTCTTTGCTGATAACAGTGTGACGCCCACCCTAGGATGCCCCCCTAGGCCATCAACAGCAGTTGATGGATCTTTGTGGAATAGAGGTTGTTGAATAATTATCAATTCTGGCAGTCGGCTTCTAATATTTTTTCTGTAAATGACATAATATTCTATTTATTCTTTTGATGTCATGAGTTTGAAAAATTTCAAGATTAAAATCATTCCAAACCCAATGTCTTGAAGGATTTAATAAATCATCTTTCATTTACGAAAATCATTGGAAAGTCAGAATCTTTCGAGGAGAGATGTGTTACGGTCGAGTAAAGAAGTCTGGTCTGGTCTAGTCTGGTCGAGTAAATAAGATAGGAAGAATGACTTCAGCACGGTCAATATTGGTCAAAAAATTATTCAAAACCTTCTGCTCTACAATTTGAGAACAGCCCCCATACATAATTTTTAAACAAGTATTGACCGAGTTCATTGACGGAGTCATTTTTCCATCTTGCCAGAATTTTCACTTTGATTGACCAGACTATTATAGCTCACTGTATTATTTAATAGGTTTTCTTAAAGTTATTAGAAATATCCATGACCAAACCTTAATAGAAATAATAACCTACATCTTAAACCTTCATCATCATCATCATTCATTATCACTCATTCATCCTTTGCTTAAAATACTTGGAAATCAAGTCGCAATTGTGAAGAAAGAATAAAGAATAGAGTATCAACTACCAGTGTAGTGTATTTATCACTTTCACCGATGATGAAGGTTTATGAAAGGTATATAAAAAAAAAGAATCTCAGAATTGAAGTTATAATTGAGCTTTTTTGAAATAAAGTATGGATTGAATGTATTTTGAGCTTTTGAAGTTATATATTGTTGATGTCTGTAACGTCCTTTTTCCTGAGTACTCTTTTCCAGGATTTTTCCACGTAAATTGATGATCGCACTCATTTATGATGTGAAAATGAGTTTTAAGAAATATATCTCGACAGAACCTTATTTTTGGTTTGTTTTTATAAATTCAAGAGAATGAATTTGGGCTTAAGAGCCTGTTGTAATTTTAAATGTAAAATGACCAAATAAATACAAATATACCGTATCTTATCCATGAATAAATATAAATTATCTTATCCGTGGATTACTTTTTTACTTTCACCAATCAATGTACTATTTTGTCCACCCTTCACCTAAGGTATTGCATGTATCCACCTCTACGTTAACAAGCAGAAATCCAACGGCAAATAGAGAGACCTTTAGCACAGAAGCCCCATATTCTACAAATAGAGAGACCTTTCAAAGCACAGTGAGACCGCACAGCCCAAAATGTAGAAAACCCAGAGAAGAATCTTTTTGGCTCAATTTGAGATCTCGCTGCTTGATTTTCAAGAAACGCCTCCTGAATAGCTGTCAACTACAGCCACATTTCTCTCTCTCTCTCTCTCTCATCTCTCTCATTCGCTCTTCTCTTCTCCATCACCCTCTCCTTTCTTTTCACACACAATTTCCATCTATCTCACTCTAGTCAAAACTCTCTCTTTCTGCCGCTAGATCTCTCTGTAGACTATAAATATAGAGCCGCTATTATTACCACCATCACTATCTGCTACAGCTCTTTAGTGTAAAAGCTCCATAGTATAGTGAGAATTAATAGTGTAAGATTAGAAATTGAGAAAAAGAGTATGAGAACACATTGGAAACAGAGAGAGGAGAGATAGAATAGAGAAAAAAGAAAAAAGGCGAAAAATATAGCTATAAGTATAGGGATGAGATTTGGGATGAGTACATATTTGTATAAATGTCGCACAAGTCTTATGTTTGTAATTTTGTTTATCAAGAAATAAAATTCATTAATTTATTTATTATTCAATTGGAAAGACCAGACATGGATGCAAGAAGAAAATTACGAGAAAAAGCGACGTAGAAAAATAAAATGAAAAAGTGTAAAATTGAAAATTAAAAAATTTCATCTATAAAAAGATTATGAAAACAAAATAGACAAGGACATTGAGGAAACTAGAGATAAAGAAATATGAGAGAAGTTTTCTCAAGTGCCAAGCACACATGAAAAGATTTTGTATAAAAAGACTTTAAATCGTCAGCGCATAGAAAGAATTGGAAGTAGAAGGGTAAGGGAGTAGAAGAGGAATGGAAGAAGAGGGAAGAGGAAATAGGAGAAACATGATGGAAAATTTGTTTTTCTATAGTGTTAAGCAGACATGAGGAAATGAAAAATGGTGAGAAGAGGAGTAAGAGAGAAAAGGAGAGGAAGGTAGTGGAAAGAGAAGAAGGAAATGGTGAGAAGGTAAGTGAACGAGGAGTAGAGGATATAAGAGAGGAAGAAATAAAAATTTGAATGAAGTAGGTGGGGAATAAGGAATGGATAGAAATGGAGAGAGAAGAAAGAGGGGAAGGAAAGAGAATAGAAATGGAGAAGTGAAAAAGGAAAGACTGAAAGCAATGGCAGAACGGAATGGAACAACGAAAATAAACGAGGATTAAAGGGTAGAAAAAAGAAGGGAGAAAGATTAAAGGAAAAAATCAGGTAAGAAAACGAGAGGAGAGAGAAGAAAAAGGAGAAGAAAAGGAAAGAAAAACGAAAAAGTAAAAAAAGGGAAGTCTGAAGGCAGTGGCAGCATATGTAGGCTCTATTTATCGTCTAGAAAAGTAACTTGGTAGCGCGTAAAAGGATTTATATAACCTATATCCTGAGCTTGATATCTCAATAAGTCAGCGTCGTGAAGTTGTAGCCTGCTTATGATTGGTTGGAGTACGTGAATATGAAAGCCATTAGAGGAAAATGCAGAGAGGAAGCTCTGAATAGAGCTGTAGTCGACAAGTTAGTGGATTTTCAGGTTTTTTATTACGTTAGAAATCTTCTATAATAGGGTTGAAGAAATGATTCTTATGATGTCGTCTCGAATGGATAATAATTGAATTCATCATTCAATTTCTTTGATCATAATAATTAATAATAACCGTTTTATTATGAGTTGTAAACTGTTCTGCCAGTCATTCAATAACGTGATTAAGGATATCATACCTTTGAATTTTGAAGAATGTCACGACTTTAGGAAAATACCTAGTAGTGGAGTTCTGATATTAAAATAAATAATGTACGTTTTATATGTATGTATGAGGTAACTGATGAAATACTGTATCAAAATAAAGTGATGTTATTGAAATACCAAATTTTCAAAATTTAATGCTATACTCACAACAGCCAAAAACGTATTCAGCTCCAATTTGATAATATAACTCACCTGTAAAAAAGGAAAGAAAATAATCAATATTTGATAATAAATAATAGATGAACTAATCTAAAATGATTCAGAAACATTTATGTTGAAAATTCAATAGAATACAATATCTATTGATGATGAATGATTATTTAAATTGAGAAATATCAAAATATAATATATTCTTGATTTTTTTTTTCAAAGTTCAAATTCCCTCTTCTTGTTGGGCGAATATTTCTACAATAATCAATACATGCAACTGTAAAAAGTGATGGAATTGTAAATAAATGTATTTTTCGTTTTCTCTTCAGGTGATGACGACTACTCAAATATTTATAAAAAGGTAAACCTTCAAAACATCTAAAAACTTTCGATTGATCGCAATTCACTCCCGTAGAGTGTCATTCAAGTCAAACTACATAGTACAATGTATTCCACGGTTAGAAATTGAACCCCAATTTGCCAGAATGTCTAATAAAATATCCGTGACACCGCGCAACAAGAGTACACAAAGTATTCTGTCCAAGCAAAGAAGACATTCTATCAAGATGGAAAAATCACTCCAGCTCAGTCAGTATTGATTCAAAAATTGTAAATATGGTCTCAGTATGTGGATTAGAACGTTTTCTTAAATTTTTGACCAAATTTATAATTTTTGAACGAATATTGATCGAGCTGGAGTCATTTTACCATCTTGCCAAAGTGTCTTCTTTGCTTGTACAGACTATAGTTTCCATTCTGAAGTTTTAGTTGGCAGGTTGAAAGTTTTTCCTGACTCTGATTGGTTGTTGAGAGTTGAGCTGGAAATTTATCGAAGTGCTTGCATAGACGCTTTTAAATAACGATATGCTCTACAATCACGCCATCATATCCTCCTGTACTTTTTAGAGCACTTGAAGAAGAAAGGCTTGAAAGAGAAAGATTGGGAGAAAGAAAGAAAAAGAGGAAACGCTGGAAAAAGAAAGAGAAATAGCCTTCTAAACGGAGAAGATAGATTTTTTAAAATTATTTTTATTAAATTGCCTCAAATTTTATTGACTGTGTTCTTAATCAAAATGAGAAATTACAGAGATAGAATAGGAACATTCATTTCCTATGAAGAAAAACCTTCAAAAATTTAACAATACAACTAGAAAAGATCAACAACAAATCCTTCTTCAAAAAACATTTATCAGATGCTGATGTTAGATGCTATTCTACTCATGATAAATCCAAAAACAATTCTGTTTGATTCTACACTCAACAACCAATCACGTTAAACTCCTGATTTCAGCCACTAAACAGATTCAAAAATATAATTTACCATAACCTATAGCAACCACTTTTTCACTTACTAAACAGGATTAATAAAAACAGGACATAACCATTCAAAAAGGAGTTGAAGTGAGAAAGTCAGCTGACACAACTAACATTTCATATAGAGTTTAAGTGAGACAAACAATAGAACGCATAAGAGCAACTATCATTTACCATTAAATCAGTGATAAACAGTGAAAAAAGAAAACAATTTGACACTACTTCACTAGAGTGAGATGGTAGTAAGAAAAACCCATGTAACAGTTTTAGCTAGAGTGAGATCGTAATATATGAGAAAAGAATGGAACAATTATACCTAGCTAGTGAGATGTTCTTAAGAGAAACCAATATTAAAATACGGAATAAGAGTGAGATGACAATAAGAGAAACCAATGGAACAATACTTAGCTGGAGTGAGGAGGTGATAAGAGAAACTAATGTAACAATACGGAACTAAAGTGAGATGGTAACAAGAGAAACCAATAGCGCAACTAGCATTTAAAGTGATAGCTTTTTCCCCAACACCAATAGTCAAGTCAACATGTTGGAATCATTGGCAGAAACATCGGAAAGCTTTTCGAAGAGGTGGCTATTGCACATGGAAACAATTAGCCACCCAATGTTAGTCTGTCCAAGCAAAGAAGACATTCTGGCAAGATGGAAAAATGATTACAGCTCGATCAATATTGATTCAAAAATTATAAATTTGTGCTCAAATTGTAGATAAGAATGTTTCCTACAATTTAAAACAAAATTTACATCTTTTAAAACAATTTCGACCGAGCTGGAGTCATTTTCCCATCTTGCCAGAATGTCTTCTTTGCCTGGACAGACTATACTGCCAATCGTACACGATACAAGTTTCAATCTAGATTAGGATTCCGAAATGGATTCGACTGCGCTCATTGGTGGAGTGTATTTGTTAACTACTCGAAAGGGAAAATAGAATGGAAATTGAGCCAATTGTTATAGCTTTTTCTCACCCACTACCACGAGTTTTTAGCACTTGATTTGATTACAAAACACGAGATTAACCTACTTTTCAACCTCTTTCGGTTATATTGATTCAATTTTCAGCCTGAGCCCACAACAACGTACTAAGTAGTTACCACACATCACATTGATGACTATGGTTAACATGCATAGAACGAATTATTCACTGTGTTATGGAAATATTGTAATAATTATTAAAAACTTGTTATTCTAGTTGGCAATCACTTTATTGTGATGATTTACCTATGATGTTCTGATAGTTATCAGTCGTTCCACGAGTGGATTTGACTTTCAAAATTCACTGAGATTATTTAAACCATGACTCAAATACCATCTAATTTGAACATTATTTAAAAAAAATTATATCTGGAAAAATTATACCTGTCATGAATCTCAACATTCATAATAATGATAACTACTTTTGCTCTTTTGTTTAGTATGGGAAATTCAGGTTTATATAATTTGTTCGATTCCCAAATTTTACTCCAGATCATTTCAAGTTTCATCAATTATTCCTATTGGTTCCCATGGAAAAAACCATGTCTATGAACTTATTTGTATGAATAAGTGATAAATTATGTAGATATTGGCCAATCAAGTCCTGTTTCAAATAATAATCACAGTTAAAAGGGTAAGTACCCTTTTCAATTATACTGTGGGTACTGTGATTATTATTTGAAATGAAGAAACAGTGATAAAAGTAGCTCTGAGATGAAGGAGATTAAGTTATATAAATATATAATATTATATGGTAGAGAAATTTATAAGAACAAAAACATGAAACATGGAGAGGAATAATCGGAGAGAGGAACAAAATAATGAAAAGGAGATAATAAAATAAGAATTGGGTAGAAGTAATAGAGAAGGAATAACAAGGAGATATGGGAATAACAAGAAAGAGAAGAAGAAATGGAAGCAGACGAACAAAAGGCATCAAGTACAGAGAGAAAAATTGTAAATTGGAGAAGAATGGAAGGCAGAAACAGAAGAATAAAAGGAAGATGATGGAGAAGAATTGGGTAGAAGGAATAACAAGGAGAAGAAGCAGTGGAACAGAAGGCATCAACTCATGCAATGTGGCGTGTAAAAAGAAAATTCTGCAACACTAGCCTGTATAGTGAAACGTGGCCGTATTAATTGTTTTCCAGTAAAAAGCATGACAGCTTACAACCTGGCCAAGAATTGCAACCCAGCCAATTCAGACTCGGATCTTAATCGAGAACGGCTCTTGCTGTGAGTTGAAGAGTTTTTGACCCCCCAGAGGTGTGATTTCCAAATTGCTGGTGATTTCGGAAAACGGACAGAGACAGAAAGTGGGTGAGAGAGTGGATAAGAGAGAGAAGGAAGGAAAGGAGAGAAGCAGATGGAATGGAAGAGAGAGAAAAAATAATAGAAGAGGGTGAGAAATGAATAGAAAAGTGGGAGAAGGGGATTGAAGAGGGGGAAAAGGAATGGAAGGTTGAGAAGAAAGGAATGGAAGGTTGAGAAAAAAGGAATGGAAAGAGGAAAAAGAAGGAATTGAAAAGGGGGGAAAAGGAATGGAAGGGGAAGAAAAAAGGGAGGGGAGAGAGAAAAGGAATAGAAGAGAAATAGGAAAGGAATTGAAGATGAGGGAAAGGAAATCGAAGAGAAAGAGAAAGAAGGATTTGGAGAAATGCTGTACAGAGAAAAAGGAATGGAGGAGAGAGTAAAAGGGAAAGAAGAGGGGAAAAAAGGAATAGAAGAGAGAAGAAAAATAATTGGAAAGGGAGGAAAAAGAAATGGAAAATAGAGGATAGAGGAATGAAAAAGGGAAAGGAGGAGAGAGAAAAGGAATGTAAGAAGGAGAGAAAGGAGAGAGAGGAGAATGTGAGAGTGAGGAAGATATAAAAAGAGATTGAAGAAGAAGAGCAAGTATGAGGGGTTTGAGGGGAAAATGAGTGAAGGAATGAAAGAGAGAAAAAAGTGGTGAGAGGGAGTGAGAAGAGGAGAGAAAGAGAAGAAGAGGAAGGAGAAAGAGGAGAGGGAGAGTAGAGGACGCAGAGCGAGAGAGGGAGAGAGAGAGAGAATATGTGGGAGGGGCAGTCAAAAAATGAGTGAAAGTAATGGAATGGTAGTAGGGTGGTTTATACAATCTCAATCTTTGCAGAACATGTTATTAGTATGGGTGTTGTCTGGCCTGGAGACCTATATATTATGTATAGTGTGTGGTCACGAGATTAGACTAATAATTGCCAATCATAAATACAGATATACTTCAATGTGATTCAAATTCCTCCAATTGAACAACAAATTGGATTTGATTGAATCCAATTAAAAAGCGAATTCCATTCGAATAACGATGTCTACTAGTGAAGAACTGTTTACTTGCACAAGACTCTAAAATTAAGATTAACATCTTTTGAAAACATTTCATTGTCTTATAACGTTTATATTATATTATTAATACTGTATCGAGTAATAGGAATATTAGAAACATTTCATCTTATCTTTCTCAAAAAATGCATGTGGAAATTTAATTCAACTTTAAAACAGAAGTAAATGAAAAGACAAGGATAACTACCACAATATCACCTTCACAACTATTCAGAGACAAAATAGAAGCTTATACCTTGCGGCTTGGAAAATAATGCAACATGTAATTTTTCTAGAGATAAAAACCAGGATAAAGACAAAAGATGAAGATGGACAGAAAAATTAAGACAAGAGAAAAAGAGAAATATGATATTCCACAAAAAATGTGAAAGAGACGAACATGTGAAGAGACACACTAGAATATTAAGATGAAGAAACGACACATCCCATATTGTGGCAGCTTGGAGAGTGTGACGTAATATTTCCGGATAAGGATTAGGATTTGAAGGAGAGAACAAGGAGATAAAGAAGAGGATGAGAGTGGAATGTGGAAATTGGAAGGGGGGAGGGGAAAGTAATGCACTAGGGGTATTAGTATGGTTATAAAGTAGGGGATAGGAAGATATTAATAAGGAGATAAAAAAGGGGATAGAGATACTAAGAGGATTGAAAGAATGGGGGAAAATAGTAACTGTTGAAGGGGATTGAGAATTGGGAAATAAAGAATAAAAAAATATAAGAAGGAATGAGTTCAACAACCTTGAATTGTTTCATAAACAACGTTTTTCAAGAATACCTATTATTATGGGGAGTTAACTATTATTATTTGAGAATGTCCAAAAAGAAGACAAATAATGTCCAAATTAAAAATAAAGAATGTCCAAATAATGAAGACATTATTTGAGAATGTCCAATGAACTTCTGAGTATAAAATGAACGAAAGGACAAGGAATCTCTAGTTCATACAGAAAAACTTATCTATATGAAGAAACTATAAAATTTTCAAGTAGAAGATATATTACAATTCAATATTTTCTATTCTAAATATCAATTTATTAATACTTGATATGAATCACAGTAACCTTTTGAAATTATTTTGTATTCGAGCAATAATTTGAAAAGGGTAATGTGATTCATATTTCAAATAGAAAACATTGATAAGTTGCCCTAAGAAGAAGGAAATATAATAATTTAATAACACGACATTTTCGCCAAAAGAAAGAGTGATAACTTCCAGTGACTGTGTCTTCTTTCAATAAATTTCAATTTGTTTCGGGAATAAGATTTTGAAAAAGAAGAATAAATGGAAATTTCTAGTGCGTCAAAAAATATGATTTGGTAAAAAAGTTAAACCCCGCATAATTCATTCTCCGATTAGGTTTATTTCATCTTCATTACTGTTACTGCAATATAAACAATGTTTTTGTGAAATAGAAAACAATTCTTCCAACAACCAACTTTTTTCAAACATTCCAAACAACTTTGGAATTCCAAGAATTACTCCATCATTTGAAACAGTTTCCAAGAAACTGTAACAATACACCTAAACAAAGGTGACCTACTTCCACTTTTCCTCAATTCCTTTCTCCTCCTTTTCCTCTTCCTCTTCCTGCTCCTCCTCTTCTTCCTCCTCCTCGTCCTCCTCTTTCCCTCATTCACCCCTCCTTTTCCCCTCCTTTACTCTTCGTCACCATCCTAATCTTCCCTTTTTCCCTTTCGAACCTTTTTGCATTCCGTGTATTTTACGCACAGCAGCTAACAAGAGTGTAACTTCAAGGATATTACATTATCAGGCGTTGTTTGAAGAAAATTGTGGGATAGAGTGGGCGAGGAATACGATCCTAGAGTAAAGACAACCTTACAGTGCAACAGGAGTTGTGAAAATAAAATCAGAAAGAAGAAGAAAAAGGAAAGATGAACCGAATGAAGGAGAAGAAGACGAAGAAGGAGAAGGAGAAGAAGAAGTAGGAGGAACGGGAGAAAAATAAGATCAAGACGAAGAAGAATAATAACATGAAGTTCAAAGTATTGAGAAGAATGAAAATAGCAAGAAATGATTTGATTTTAATGAAACATGTTTTATATCACTGAAATAAGGAGAGGGGGAGACTAAGAAGATGAGGAAGAGGAGGAAGAGAAGATAAGGAAAAGATTATCATCTTTATTAAAGTAGACTTTAAAATTCATAAGCTTAAATCTTGGATCACGGTGATGATATAGTCTGTCCAAGCAAAGAAGACCCTCTGACAAGATGGGAAAATTACTCCAGCTCGGTCAATATTGGTTCAAAAATTATCAATTCAATCTCGAATTGTAGGAAACAATTTCACTATTGAGACCTACTATTAAGACAACATTATGGTTTTGAGAAATATTGACCTTTTTCCCATCTTGCCAGAGGGTCTTCTTTGCTTAGACATACTATAACGTGGAATCACGGTGAAACTTGAATTAATTACTACACTATTGGATTCAATAAAGTAAATGTAGAGTACGTAAATTATTGAATTAAAAATATATGTATGTTAAAGTGTGATATTCAATATTCTTACTGTAATAACATGATTGTGATGTTGGTGGAGTACACAGGTGATGAAAGTTGTGATGTGTAATAGGAGGAGGAACAGGAGGTGAAGAAGATGAAGAAAATGTGAACAAGAACGATGCATGAGACAGAATAGGCAAAATAGATAAAGAACAGGAATGAAATAGAACTGGAATGCCAGTAATTAGGTATAGTCTGTCCAAGCAAAGAAGGCCCTCCTGGCAAGATGGGAAAATGATTCCAGCTCGGTCAATATTGGTTCGAAAATTATCAATTTGATCTCAAATTGTAGGAAACATTCAGATCTACAATTTGAGTTGCAAATTTTATTTCCAATTGAGACCAAATAAGAAATTTTTGAACCAATATTGACCATGCTGGAGTCATTTTTCCATCTTGCCAGAGGGTCTTCTTTGCTTGGATAGACTAAAGAAGTCGCCCAAGCTGAGAAGATACCCCTCCAAATTACACTCAACATCTACCGACGTGTCTTTGCAGCTTGCACGAACTATAGTGAACCAGGTAAAGCTGGAACTCGATCTCGAACTTGATCCAAGTCTTTTTCAGGGTGACTTGGAGGATTGTTGGGGGGACCAAACACCCCCTTTCTCCTTGAAAGTGAATAGGAGGGGGCCTTCTAAACACCCCCACTTTCCCAACAGGGTGTGATAATCGCCTTACCCAGTTGCACTGACAAACGGATCAGAGCGAAATTCAACGCCTTACCTTCTCACTCTCTCTTTTCCAACCTCTCTCTTTTTCGCTCTCTAATTATTCTCACTTACTCACTCACTCTCTCACACTTCCTCTCACATCCTCTCACTTACTCTTCCCTCTCCCCCTGTCATTCAGGTAGCTTTCTCGGCTTTCATTGCTAAATTTGAGAAGGAGCGCGCGCGTTTCACGAGTCGTTGTGTTGGTATCGCTGGATTTTGGCGCCTGATTATTAGTGTGTAGTTGATACGAAAAGAGAATAAAGGAAGAAGAAGAAACAACAATTATAGTATTCTGGGAGGAGAGGAATCGAAAATGGAAGTACATTTGTACTTATAGTCAGAATAGAAATTGAAACTAACGGTATTGGAAATAATGAAAAACTGAATAGAATATTATAGAAAGTATGATTGGAATCAAAATTGGACGCGAATAGAGGGAAAATTAAAGGAGAAAACAAGGAGAAAAAAGGATTAGAAATAATAATGATATGACAATGAAATCCAAACTTTTATCAGCAATTAAATTGTTGCATTTCAGTAGAGCCGTTGCAACAAAAACCCGATTCGCAATAAAAATATTTAGATTTTCGAGAAGAAATTATTGGAACTAGACATTAAACAACGAGTAACAAATATAGAGGACGAACAAAACAATAATTTGAGGATGAAAATAGGAATATAATGATAGTGAGAGGAAGAGGCAAAGGGAAGAACAAGAAAGAGAGTGAGAAATTGATTGTTCCATTAGCCTACATGCCAGGTTTTGGAGAAACTATATTCATAAAAAAATTACAATGTACAATTACAGAAGTATTGCAATGAGAATGAGAATAAACACATACTCTACTCTAAGTATACGTGGTTCAAGTGGAAGACGGGGCTCTTGTGCCTCAACTTCGCCCACAACACTTTATAAAATATATAAAGTGAAAAATAAAGACATCTATCAAAATAATATCTATACAAATATATATATATACTCGTATATAATAATATTATAATATAATATGTTATATATCTATCTATCTATACAAAATAATCAGAATCACAAGTAAATTGAAATAATTCGAGTAAATCAGATAACAGAGAGTGAGGGTGAGGTTCAAAAAAGGAGGAAAGAGAGACAGAGTGAAAAGAAAAGAAAGAGAGAGACAATCCCCTAATTGACCCACTAACAGGTGAGAAGCGAGAACGAACAATGCGTGCAGATCTGAGAGAAGGAAAAGGGATTAAATTCATAAGCACCACTCGAGGCAGAAGAGACGTCATTCACGACCTAATTCCTTCTTCCATGAGAGAGAGGCAAATGTGTTGTCAGACAATCGTATTCCACGAGAAGGATTAAACGTTTGCATCACTGCAATTCGATACAATAACAGACTATGGAGTTCCAGGGAATTTATTGTTGAAGAGAAATTGGGGCATGAACTCTGTTTGCAAATCTGTTGAATAAACTTTTGCAAAAAAAAGTGAAATAACAGTGAATAGGCATAAAAGTGATAAATATGATATTTGTTGTAAAAGTTGAAAGAGTTTGAATTTTGTTAAATGAAATTGGTTTAAATGAATGAAAAAGCACTTTATTTTCTATAGTATCATTTTCGAGTGGCCTATAACATGAACGAAATTCGCTCCTGCTAGGAATTATCAATTTCCATATCGATTCAGAAGTACATCCCTTTTTTCATGATCAACCATCTTGATGATTATTTGCTTGCTGTATGGTCTTTTCGGTCGGGAGAGGTTCTGGCGTGGTGGGGGGGGGAGGCGTCTCCGGCTCGGTCAGTGTTGGTTCTGTATGATAATTTATGTCTTTTGGGCCGGTATTGGCCGGGCTAGAGTCGTTTTCCCGTATTGCCGGTGTGTCTCCTTTACTTGGACTGACTGTACAGTGGAGAGAGTATGAAACTGGTAACCAGCTGGTAGGCCTAGGCCCTTCATGGGCTGGTGAGCCATTGAGATAGACAGATTCAGAAGTGGATTATATTTTATGAGACTTTTTGTTCATATTTCAAATAACTAGAAAAATGTAATTTAGGTAAGTTAAATGTAATTAAATTCATGGAAATTTGATATATTTGATTATGAAACGAGAGAAAGAATTGCAGTCAAGCTAGAAAAGAAAACAGAAATACAGAAAAGTAGAATCAATCAATTACTAATTAGCACGGATACAGAAGAGGAGATACAACACTGAATCATGAAAAAATGTATTTCCACTTGTAGAATTTCGATTGATGTGTTGGAACTTTATGATGAAATAAAACACTGAGTGATGATGTACATAGCACATACCACTCATCTATTTATTGCAATCCTGGATCGCAGTTTTTTATGATGTGTCCAAAGTTCAATTGCCTTTGATTCAATTGACCCTGGATTTCTAAAAAATCGTATAGGTTATGCGAAGTTTTATTCAATATGATCATCATTTCTGCCGTCAGCCCTACTCGAGAACACCTCCAATTCCAAACACAAATGAAGCTATTTGGTTTACAAATTGCTATTACAAAAATAGATTGAACCAAAAATCAGACAAACCAAAGAACAGACTGGTACAAAACCAGATCGTTTTCAAAATTTCAGAGTTGTCTTGATGCAACAAAAGAACCAAGAAAACCAGGCTGCTACAATTCACGCTAGTTGAGAAGACACGCCTTCACAATACACTTTACATTGTAACTGCGTATCTTCTGGAGCGAACTTGATACATGCCAGAGGCTGACAGATTGTTGACGGCGTTGCATGTGATACGCAGCGCCCTCGTGTTCCCATAATCTGTAATAACATCCTGTGTG
Source organism: Sogatella furcifera (assembly GCA_017141385.1). Lineage (NCBI taxonomy): Eukaryota > Metazoa > Arthropoda > Insecta > Hemiptera > Delphacidae > Sogatella > Sogatella furcifera. The sequence goes on from CM029557.1 coordinate 9,017,738, forward strand.
AAGGTGTGTGAGGATCATGCTCATTCAACCTTCAACCGGGTAAACGCCCCCGCCGACAGATGGAAAGCATCCAATCACAGCACAATAGAGTCATTAGCAACACGTGGAAAGCATACAACAAATAGATGAATCAGACTCAGCACTGGAGAGAATGAGAGTATCTACAAATAATAGAAGTCTCACCTAAGAGGCTATACTGAAGAAGAAGATGTTCTCTATTCAAATTATGAATCACAGTCCCTTTTTGAAATAATTTTTATTTTAGCATTACATGTTTCAGCTCATAAGAGTCAATTCCAAATGGCATTTGGAAATGACTCTCATGAGCTGAAACATGTAATGGTGGAATAAAAATTATTTCAAAAGGGTACTGTGATTCATATTTTAAATAGAAATCATTGATATGTAGCCCTTGGAAAAAGAAAAATTGTAAAAGAAATATATACTGTAGAAACTGAATAATCAGTTCATAGTCTCAGTAAAAGGTTGGTAAAGGAAGATTGGGAGGAACCAGAGAAATAATAAAAGGAAACAGATAATAGATTTGGACCAAGAGTATGTGAATTTGATATTCTTGACCAAGCAAATTGAAAGAAATTAAAATAGAATGAGAATCTAATGTAAGAAGAATGTGAGAAGAAACTTGATTACGATTCATTTGGGTTCCCGAACAAAAGGCCGGTTACTCGAAAGCCTCAGTTACAATTCAATATTAATTCATTTCTTCAAAGATAAATTCAAATTAAAATGATATACATAATTTATCAAAATATATAAATCAACAATAATATATAACAAAGATGATATGAGGGATAAAAAAACAGGCTTCGACCTTGCTATTATTATCTCTTGACTTTTGATTAAAGTTTATATGAGTTATAAGAAGAGGCTTCCGCATTATATTTATACTATAATTATGTTTGCATCGGGTTTATCCCACAAATGAAGCCATACATGATAATGATTGGATTTCGATAAAATGTTTCTTATAAGTTACATCCAACTCACACACTTATAAAACCCTCTACAAAGGAATTCGATAACCGAAATATTAATAGAGCAACAGACGGTTGATACGAGTGCATCCCAGTACAATAAATAAATAAACTAAGACAGGAAACGAATCAGTATATAGTCTATCCAAGCGAAGAAGACATTCTGGCAAGAAGGGAAAATGACTCCAGCTCGGCCAATATTAGTTCAAAAATTATAAATGTGGTCTTAAATTGTAGATGAGAATGTTTCCTACAATTTGAAATTACATTTAAAAACTTTGAACCAATATTGACCGAGCTGGAGTCATTATTCCATCTCGCCAGATTGTCTTCTTCACTAAGTTAGACTATATCTTCTAAAATGCGAAAAAACTGGCACCCAACGGCCGTCCACAATGGAAAAAAGATTATTTTATGATGAATCCTCTCAATTCAACCGCTAGGCTACAAAAAATGGTCACTGCTCACCATATGGTAGATGTGGAGCTTTGGAACAGGTATAATATGGAACGGTGAAGAATAGATTATTAAGGAAAGAGAGAGCGGAAAAGAAAAAGGTAGGGAGAAGAGGGGGAAATGAAAAAAGATTGATGAAGAGTGAGGAGATGTGAAGAAGAGGAGAAGGGAAGCCTATAACTAGATTAGAATTCGTGAGCCTAATCAAACATTATCGTGTGGGTGTGAACATCATTTATTTTTTATAAATCTATTCCTGCTTACAGGTCGAGCACACGTTTAGGGTTTGGCTGCTATTGTAGTGCGTTTTCAATAGGATAACTTCATAGTGAAGGTTTGGTTTTTTTATACAAAGTATGATATTTTTCAAAGATTTTGATGCTAAATCATTGTAAAAATGCTGCACCACGCTTCGGAGAATGTGGGAGATTGATCTAGTTGTCAATATCGGATAATAGGTAAAGCAATCCGAGTTAATCCAAGGTAATCAAATTTTTTCAATATTCTCGTCAAAATTAGGAAAGGAAACGATTTGGACTTACGTCAGAGTGTCTGTGTTTCCTACTTTAAGTGTCATATTGTGATATCTCTTGGAAATAGGTGAATGAATATTCGTATGTTTCTTGACACAGGTTGAAGTTCGTGAAGCTGATTAATTCGATGAACTAATATTATTACATTAGTGATTGTGGGATTGTTATCCACCTGAGCTGCCAGTTTTGCATTGTTGTGAATTCATAAAATAACAAAAATGTTACCTACGAAATGAAGAGAAGTGAATTCATCTCTTCCGAAGATCACTTTCAAATAGAATACTAATATTGTAAAATATGTCATTCAACAGTATAAGGTTTAAAGTATTGAGATGGATTTACAAATGCTCTAGTTTAACAGTAAGATAACTATATTAGTAAAATCAGTAACTATATCAATTATTGATCTAATAGCTCATGCTTCCAGTGTACTAACAAATCATAGGCTACTAATAATACATAAATAATGTTCAAAAGAACCAAAAATCCAAAGATACAATCAGGAAAGTTATCTGCCAGGAACCCTTTTAAAAGTGGCAATTCCTCATGAAGTGTACTTATCATTGTTGATGCACTAGCAAATAATAATATTCGTGTAACCTGGCTGGCTCAGGTCTGATGTCAGATTTTCCAGGTCGCTTCTAATCAATTTCAGGGCCTCTGACATGACTTAGCGACTGTTTCTAGGCAGCTCGGGACCGACGGCTTAACGTGTCCATCCGAAACACGGGAAAGTGGCCTGAGAGAAATTTCTGGTCTGACCGGGGACTGAACCCGGGACCTTTGGATGCATTAGCAGAATTTATCAGATAAAATTTTCTTCTCACACACAAATGAAAATGTGATGCACATAATTTGGGGCTACTTACATTATAATAAACAGAATAATAAATCGCAGTAACCTTTAAAATCGTTATATTTTCAAACTTTCGACTATTAGTGTTAAAATAAGAAGATTTTTAAAGGCATTATGATTTATTATTCCATTTTATAATACATAATACATACAATAATCTATAAATAGAAATTTCATGAGAACTCTCTTCTTCCAGCAACAATACCAAAAAAATCCAAGAGTCTAGCCCAATATTTTCCAGTGTTGAACAAAACCAATCGAACCATTTGTTAGTTCTGGATACACAGTATTATTTGTACAATGTAAACTCTGATTCAACACGTTTCTAGTGTAATAATTCACTGTCACAGTATGTTATCTTATGGGACTTGCGCATACATGTCCGGCTACTAAACCCATACTTACGATAACACCAGCCTACCCTACTAAAGTCTGTCCAAGCAAAGAAGATATTCTGGTAAGATGGGGAAATGACTCCAGCTCGGTTAATATATTGGTTCAAATATTTTACATTTGGTTTTAAATTGTAGGAAAATCCCTAATCTAAAATTTGAGACAAAATTTACAATTTTTGAACAAGTATTGAACGAGCTGTAGACACTTTCCCATCTTACCAGAATGTCTTCTTTGCTTGTGGATGGCATCTCACACTATGTTTACATCTTGCCGCGCGTGTGTTGATAAACCCTGTATTTATCGTGTTCGAGCTTACATCTAGTCTAGACACGATCATACTTCTCTGAATTCAACTTTTTCCCCTTTCTTGTCTATCTAATCATTTGTTCCTTCATTTCTTTGTTCTCATTTTTCTGTTTTATATCTCCTTCTCCTTGTTCTGTTCTTTAGATTATTATTATACATCTTTGAAAACATATTTTTCTCATAATACTTCATTCGTTCTCCTCACTTATCTCCATATATTCATCATACTAGTTCTATTTTTTTCTATTTCATTTAGGCCATCTTATTCAATTTTTTTCAATGTTTAATGTTTCTATTACATCAAAATAATACTCTTATTTCACTCATTTTTATTCTTTTCCACCTTTCCTCGTCACCTACTTCCCCCCAATACAATTGAATGTTTATGAATTTATGAATAGATACATAATCAATCATTTCAATGCTTCTAATTTTGGGTTTTCTTCATTCCATGCTATTTTCTCATCTATTCTACAACTGAGCCTTCCACCCTCCTTTCAAAACTCCACAATTTAAATAAATAAATAAATAATAAATAAATTTATTTCCATCACAAACAACAAAGAATAACAGCAATTTTCAAAACACTGGAAATTAAATGAATGACCACTTTAGCAAGTTATTTCATCCGCTCTTCATCGAAAATTCTTTTTATTATTGTTTTTTTGATAACAATATAGTTCATCTTCAATTCAAATGACTATCGAATGTCCTCATCCAATTTAAATGTATGAATTCCTATAGAAATCAACCAGGAAATGAATAATTTATTTATTCATTCATCTTACAGATACTATTGAACTATTTATAATGTGTTAAATAATCAAGAGTATAAATTGTTATTGATTTCTCAATCCTGTATTGAATTTTTGAATTCTTTTAGAGATTTGTTTTGGACATTAGTCTGTGTTTTCAATCAATAAGTTTACTTTTTTCTGTAAAATGTTTAAAACATGAATACCGATGTTATATGAGTTCTGAATTCCTGTTTATCCTTTATAGAATTATAACTATTACAAACATGTAGTTTATCAAATTTGAGAGACACTAGGATTCTTGAAGAAAGAATAAGTCACAGAGTAAATAAGTATATGTAAGAGAAAATCAGGAGTAGGCGATGAATTGAAGGAATATCAATGATTTTGTGAGCATACAACAGTGTGAAAAAAGAAACACAGACGATATTCTTTTGTCGGGATAATGATACGGTTGTGGGAGTAGCATAAACCGTTTGCCAGCTGTCTACAGGAATACTAAATTATCATGGTCCCAAAGTGGGAGAGCAGAAGAGAGAGAAAGAGTGACAGTGGATGAGAGAGAAGAAGAGATAAAAGAGAAAATATTCTAGACCTAGAGCTAGACACATCAACAAAACAAAAACTTCTCAAGTTGCTCTAGTAAAATACATGGCCGGAGCCGCCGACTGAGGTGGTAGATTCTTTCGTCTTCAGGCGCCACACAGAAAGATACATCTGTATGACAGTAAAAACGAGCTGAAAAGTGAAAAAACCAGGGTAAAACAAGTAGGAGAAGAAGAATTTAAAGAAAAAGAGAACTGAGAAAAGAGGAAAAAGTGGAAAGGTTTTAACGAGGTTAAAACAAGGAGTAGGAGGAGGAGAAGATGAAGAAGAAGAAGAAGGAGAATAATTTGAAAAAGAAGAAGAGAAGTGGGGAGAAAGGAGGAAATGAGAGTAGAAGAGAGAAAAAGATGAAGAGATTATAAGAGGAAAAGAGAAGAAGAAGAAATAGATGGAGAGTAGGCTAATAATTATGAACAAAAAAATGATAATAATAGAGACAACGACATCAAAATGTGTATTCAAGAATAAGAGTTGAGATATGAATTTTGCGATAAAATCTAATAGAAGATGAAAAAGTAGAACAAAAGAGAAAAAAAGAACTAGAAAATGTAAAAATGAATTTAGAGGAAGAGTAAGTAACTAAAAGTGATATAATAATGCAGAAAAAGATTCAAGGAAGGGAAATACAATGTATAAAAATCAAAGAGAAACAGAAAAAAGCTGAAAGAAAAGAGAAAGTGGAAGAGAAATAGACAAAATTGGAGGAAAAAAGTATTCCAGATATATACTTTGGAACAAGAACAGAACATCAAAACATGGAGGAATGAAAACACAGCGAATAGAGTAAGGATGTTATAAGATATGAATTAGAAAGAAATTATTTACAAAATTCAAGAGAATATCAATACAGATAAGAATAGCTAAGAGAATATCAAAAATAAAGGATAAGAATGGAGAATACTGTCAATGAAGAATAAGATGGAGACAAAGAAGCCGTATAAGAAGGAAACACACCAGGAAGAAGTAGTGGAAATCGAAACGATACGGTGAAGCGGAAAATGAAGGGAGACACAGATTAAAGGATAAGCTTGAATATATCGATTGAAGGGTGTCGTCTTTTTATCAGCGTTTCGAGGGGGGGAAGGGGGAAAGGAATTGCGAAAAAAGTGCTCGGTGATCGTCACCTCGGGACAGAAGAGGGTGAAAAAAGAGAATAAGGAGAAGGAAAAGAAGTAGAAGGGAAGAGAGAAGAAGAACAAATCAATGAAAACGTTGAAATTCCGTTCATTCAAGGTGATTGGAGTAATCAAGAGAGAGACAAAAGAAAAGAAGCAGTAGAGGGAGAAGAATAGAAGGATAATGATGAGGGATAAGAAAAATAAGAATATGAAAAAAACACGAGAGGGAAAGAAGGAAGTGTTGAAAAATAAAAAGGAGAAGGAGAAGAAAGTGAAGGAAGAAGAATAGGCAGAAAAATATGAAAAAGTAGGAGAAGAAGAAGAAGAAGAAGAAGAAGAAGAAGAGGAAAAAGGGAAATGGGAAAAAATAGAAAAGAAGACGAAGAATAGAAGTATAATGATGAGTGATAAGAGGAAGAAGAGGACAAATAAGAGAACAAGGAAGGGGAACAAGAAAGTGATGAAAACCGAAGAAATGGGAGGATAGTGTGGAGGAAGAAGAATAAGCAGGAAAATGATGAAGAAGAAGTAGATGAAATAAGAAAAAGGAGAGAAGAAAGTGTAAAAAAGAATAAGATAAGGGGAGGAAGAAGGGAAAAATGGAATTTTTGAGCTATAGAAGGAAGTGAGGATAATCTGAAGGAAGACGAAGTTGAAGTAGAACAAGAAAAAGAAAATTGAGTAGGCCTATCAAAATAAAAGGAAAGAAAAAAGATAATATTTGCAGGAAAGAAAAGAAGAAAATTATGAAGGAGAGAAAGGAGGAGGAAAAGGAGATGGGGAGAAAGTGTGATAAGAGATGGGGGACAAAGTGGAACCGTTAAAATTCCGTTCGGGATTTGAGGTAATCGGAGAAATCGAGAGTAAGACTAAGACAGAGCATTTATTGATGAGCAAGCATTCCAAGACGTGACTGTGCTTCTGAATCTCAATTTTAAAAGGAAAAAAAGAGCTGCCTCTATAAATATCTCTGGCAAATCCTGGTTACATCTGTTATCAATTAGGATTTGAGAATATTTTATTCCTTGAAGGATCGACTGAAACCCTTCGAAAAAGTGCTGTGATGAGATGAGTTAGCCTCGAATTATTCTACACAACAGATGGTTTAGATTACAGATTACTCAGATTTCACATTACAGATTAGATTGACAGATTACTCTTCTCACATTGTACATACAATTTTTTGTCTCAATTTGATCATTTAAATCAGAACTAAAATTTAAAATTGTAGAAGAATACAATAATAATTATTGTTCACTATATAATCATAATCCTTTGGATTTGAACTTTAAAAAATACAATAATAAAAAAATACAATAGTAATTATTGTTTACTGTATAATTATAATCCGTTGTATTTGAACTAGTGGGTCTCAAAATAATACCCTACTCATTGGAAGTGTTCCAATCATTTATACCGTGGAAAATTCAATACAATGAAAATGCTTGAATTATTTCTGTTGAAGCTCACAATATTATCCATCAATTTTTCCTGTTTTATTTCTTTGTTTCATTATTCTTCCTCCTTAATAATCACTAATCAGCCCTTCACCATCACCCTTTCTCTAAAAAAAAAACTTTATTACAGCACATATTACTGAATGTTTATGTTTACACAATAAGTATGAGATTAATGTTAATTTTGATACTTGTTGAGGTGGGTTTCCACTATTACAAGCCGCGGGTACATGACGGGGAACAAGATGCAATAGAAACACACAGTTATATAAAGCAATGCAAATCAAAAATCCTCAGACAAGCGGGCGTTGCTCTATACAACAACTTGTTTATATGTGCCTGTGTAATTCTTGTATTAATGGAAACCTACCTTTATTTATTATTGTCTATTGCATATTTGCATTAGTGAAATATAGATTCAAAGGATCTTTTTTATGAATATTAAGTCCTATAATTATTATTATTATTTATGGTTACAATTGCGACTTATATAAAGTATTTTAAGCAAATGTGATAAGTGGTGATGATGTTGATATTTATATGATTGTAATTATTATAAGTCCTGTATAGTGTATCATATGTAATGCAATATTCTCCAACTAAATCAATTATTGTCTAACATCAACAAATGACCAACCTCCATAAAATATTTCCAAGCAACCATTTTCAATCTAGAGAGTAGTAGCAATAGAATCCAGCTGACTCCCGAGAAATGAAAAACAATGATGGGGCACATTTGATAGAAGGGTGCAGCAGCAGTGCTGGATGATCTATAATATTTCATAAAGTTCCACCCTGTCAGGTGGCGAGGGGCTCTACACCTACGATGGAATGGACTTGGCCTTAATGGCTAGATATTTATATAATTTACTGCCCCGAGGGAACGAAGTGAGAAATAATAAAAGAAGAAGACTGAGGAGGAGAAGAAAAAGAAATCAAGAAGTGGAAGAAGAGAAAAGAAGAGTAGGAGGAGAAGGATAAGGATATGGATGAGGATAAGCATAAGGATGAGGAGGAGGAGAAGGAGGAGGAGGAGGAGGAGAAGAAAAAGAAGAAGAAGAAGAAAAAGAAGAAGAAAAAGAAGAAGGAGGAGAAGAAGAAGAAGGAGTAGGATGAGAAAAAGAAGAAGGAGAAGAAGAAGGAGTAGGAGAAGGAGAATAGAATAAGAATAAGAAGAAGGATAAGGAAGAGGAGGAGGAGGAGGAGGAGGAGGAGGAGGAAGAGGAGGAGGAGGAGGAGGAGGAGGAGGAGGAGGAGAAGGAGGAGAAGGGGGACGAGGAAGGAGAAAATGGAAAAGAAGTGAAGGTGGAGGAAAAAGAAGAAAAGGAAAAGATATGGAGGGAAGGAAAACGAAAAATGAAAATGAAAAAGGAAAATGGAGTTGATTTGGTCTCAGAAAGAGGCAGGAGAGAAACGGATTTAAGAAAAGGAATGTAGCCTATTGATAGAGAAGGTGTAGGAGCTGGAGCGAAGAGAAAGATTGGAAACGTGGTTTAGAAGATGAGAAACAAATGGAAATGAAAATAAGTAAGAAATAAAAGTAGAAGATGAAAGAATGAGGGAAAGGGGAGGAGAAGACGGACAAGAGACACTCGATCGAGAAGAAAGAAATGGGAGGGGAAAAGGAGAAAATGAAAAATGAAGGTGAAGGGAAGAAGAAAACAAGGAGGAAGCCGGGAAAAACTAAGAGGGATAAATTGAGGAAATTAATTAGGGATAAGAAAAGTAGGAGATGAACAATAGGAAAGAAATGTAGTGAACGGGAGGAATGAAGAAGGCGGTAGAACAGAGGTTACGAATGGAGATGGATGAAGAAGAAGTGAGAAAATAAAATAAAGTAGAACAAAAATCTCCTTAGACCTGGATGGGTGGTGGACCAAAGCTTTTGACCGGATGAAAGTAAATGTGAGGGGAAAATGAGTAATGCCCGAGTGGACCTACGAAGGTAGGGGGTAAGGAGGAACCGAATGAGGGGGAAAAGAGAAAAGTACGAAAGTGCAAAGAAATTCGCCGGAGCGTCATCCGTGAGAAATGGGTAAATAGTTTAGTTCGTCTTGATTGATAGAGGGGGTGAGATGAGCACTTGGCGAAAAATGAGAGAATGACAGCGCAAAAGACAGAGAAAGGATGATGGAAAGGAGAAGAATAGAGTGAGGAGGAAGGGCAAAGTCGTCAAAGAATAGATTGTAACGATTTGTTTGATTTGGGGTGGCAATTGGTCTTCCATTTCTCATATTGATAGGTTTTCATAAGGTCTGGGTCAATTTTGTAGAGATTTGATGAAGTGATGGAAGGTGGTATCAGACTTTGTATAGTCTGTTCAAGCAAAGAAGACCCTCTGGCAAGATGGGAAAGTGTCTCCAGTTTGGTCAATATTCGATCAAGAATTATAAATGTGGTCTTAATAGTAGATTAGATTGATACCTACAACTTGATATCAGATTGATAATTTTTGTACCAATATTTACCGAGCTGGAGTCATTTTCCTATCTTGCCAGAGCAGGGTCTTCTTCGCTTGGACAGAGTATAGTAGTATCAAATTATCTAGATTGCATTTGATCGATCAAAATGTGTACTTTGAATAGGCGTTTGTTTATCAATTTATCCATTTGACAGAATAGACAATCGTTAACAGGCTTGAGCATATTGAAACTAATTTTTTGCCACACTGGTATGAAATGGACTGTTTTACATGCTTTATACGGAGGCCGAAAACGCTTGTTTTCAGGCGAGGTCACCAGCAACTCGCCGGGAAAATGCGTTTTTGGCCCTAGGGCGGTAAAATAACCTTGAATGTCAGCTGACTGAAGGTCGTTGTCGATTTAAGGGTTAGTTGATCAATAGGTAGCATTCCGGTTTGATTGCATTAAATGTCAGCTGTTTTGGGAGTCAATGTCGACTTATTGGTATTTCGATGTAAAGGTAGTCTTTCATCTGTTATTTTGATTCTCAAGATCCCTTGTCAAGAGAACTAAACGTTGAAAGTTTTCAAATTAATCAGTAGTTGAATAATAAAGGAAAACTGCTTCAATAATTAATACTTCAACTTTGATAAGATTAAAAATGTTTGTATTGATTAACTGTTGAATAATGATGAACGTGAAATCCATGTTTGAACAAAATTATTGTTGTCAGACTCTGTGTTACTTCGTCTAGCAGGTAAGCCAGCGCCATCTAGCGGCTGATAATGCAACTAGACAAAGCTTCTCTGTTAGCCAATATCTGTCGAAAATCAACAACTTTGAATTGATATTGTACAATTTAGGATGATCGTACAAAAATCATCTTGGGCTTAAACGTTTCTGAACTAAGAAAATCGAACTGATAGTTATAAAGTAATATTCAGTCACTAAATCAATAAACTTCTGACGCGAAGTTCCAATAGCAAGCAGATGGCACCTACTCCAAATTCAGCATAGGGAAAGATAGCATAATAAGGCTACTGGTCTAGCTGTTCTTGGAACTGATTAACTGATAATTTATTTTGTTTTGTTTTCATTGATGTTGTGTGCCGAAAAATAAAGTTCGACACCACGGGTCGAAAATGTAATATTCCGTCTCTCAATCTTTTCTAGTCCTCGACCTACGGCCTCGGAAAACCGATTTCCAGCCGGTAAACGCACTTTTTCGGTCCTAGGTACGAAATATACTATTCTATATTATTTTCTAAGGCGTTGGTAGAGTTTCCAATAAGATTTGCGGGTGAGCCAGCTGATAAGAGTAAGACTACCTTGTTCTCTATCTTATATAAGGAATTGAGGAGCAGCATATTCAATTTTAATTTTTCATGATTATTGGTACTATTAGAATTCTTTAATAATTCTAAGTGTTTGATTTGTACGGAATTTGACGTTGTTGTAACATTTTGCTATGTTGTTAACAATAAATTATTTTGAATTTGAATTTGAAGGGCAAGTGTTGATGGGAAAGATATACTTATCAACTGTACTTCCTACGTATTCCACAACATAGATCAACACTCAACAATGCTAGCATATAAACTACTGTCACAATTTAAATTATGTAGAAGAATTTCCATCCCCTAAAATTTCATTCTTGTTTCAAATTCCATCACCTGTACTCCAATATCCAACAAAAGCATTGTTTCCTACGGTGTCAGCAAATTGAATTCGAAAATAAAAGTGAGATGAATAAATGCGAACAAAACTGTGATTACTAACAAAGGTGTGAGCTTTGAAAGAGCGAGTTGAAAGCAGAGGTTATTCACTTGACAACTGAAAGAGATACGATTGATATTTTTTTTTCATTCTCGAGTGGCAAAAGACCTGGAATTCGGTTTCTCTGCTCTGTCACATTGGAAATAATTGAAGTATCTTGTTGAATCATCTGAAAATGTTGTCAAAGTTCTCACTGATTTTTCCTCTTCCAGCATTGCTTATTCTTCATCTTCTCCATACTCCTGTTCTTCTTTTCTATTTGCTTTTCTTATAAATCAAAATGATTTCTAAAAACTCCGCTACTGCTTCTTCTTGTTCTTTTTCTTTCTTCTCAGTCGTCGTCTTCTTCTTCCTTTGTATTTTTTCTCACATTATAATAGATCATCCAAGGATAATATATTATAGGTTTGTCATTTGTAACTCAACTCTCGATTTAGGATTATAGAATAAAAATATCTGGAGTAAGTTGTATTGCTCCAAAATATTTTTTATTCCATTCCACTTTTTAGCCAAATTAGAGCGTTTTTTAGTTGACAAGAGTAGTGATAACAATTATCTCCCAGATCTGTATCACCAGTGATAATTCTTCAATAGATTAGAATTTCAAGCGAAATTCTATTTATACTTTATTCGAAGCACAAAATTTTCAGCTCGTTGGAGTGATTCTCAAAAATCACTAATATACAAAAGCATATCCATGTACAAAATGTCAAAAATCTGAACTCAAAGAGGATGGTAAATTATGTCCTCTGCTACGAATCTCTCACACAATACAGTATTAAGAAAATTATAGAAATAGTAAAAATAATCACCAATATTAACAATAGTAAATAATAAGCCAAATAACAAACAATAGTACAAAAATAACCAACTCTTCCACGACTAACAGTCTCCAGATCCAAGTATTGATTCACACAAATCCACCGAACTTATCCAATTAAAACCAGAAATACAACTGAAAAAGAATTTTCAAGAGTTATTTCTAACCGGGCACACACCCATCATTGAACTCTGAACTGCTTTTCAACCTCTCGACACCCTAAAAAATCAGTGAATACGACCCCTGATCCAAAACCCACAATCATACTTGTTCAAATCATTTCTTCATTTTTTCTCCATAGTCTGTCCAAGCAAAGAAGACATTCTGACAATATGGGAAAATGACTTCAGCTCGGTCAATATTGGTTCAAAAATCATGAATTTGGTCCTAAATTGTTGGTCGGAATGTTCCCTACAATTTAAGAACGAATTTCTAATTTTAGAACCAATATTGATCGAGCTGAAGGCATTTCACCATACTGCCAGAATGTCTTCTTTGCTTGAACAGACTATAACAGCAATGTACCACTCCCACCCTCATTAGGGTGTAGAATAAAAAAGATAAAAAACTAACTAGGGTGGACTGACCTTTGTGTAGGGATTCGAAAAAATCTTGAACCCAAAAGTCACCCCTTGTGTAATTTCTATTGAATTCTCTGTAACAATGGGTTCCCGGAGTTGAGAATAGGACCTCTAACTACGATTTTCGACCCGATAAGAAGATATTTATGGGAGTTTGTATTAGGGATTCATAATTTTAAAATATTCCAACAATGAACTGACTGTCACACTGGTTTGTAAACATTTGTAAATGAGGAGCTACAAACTGAATTCAATTAGGTGCATGACAAGTTTCAAAATAGTAAAAGTGAAAAAAACCTGTGTAGGAGAAATAGTTTTGAATGGGGAACTTGAGAGATTAATGTTTGTTTATGCATGTTGGTATAAGTCAATAGCTGAGAACAGATACAGTCGGAGAATAAATAATAATAAGAATCAGATCTCAATAAGTGATAATTCAGTTCTATTGTCTCAGGATACAGATGAGCTTGACAGTCGTAAGTGATGTATTGAATATGAAATCATGGAATAGTAATAAAATAAAACAAAATAAAGGTTTAGAAGTTATTCTGAGTACATATACTGTACCAAATACATACCAAGTACATATATGAGTACAAATAGCATAGTTGATGAGAATAGTTCAAATAGTTACTATTACTCGTATGAGTACTAAATATCAGTGAGACAGAGACACATATAGCGTTAACGGCAATCATTGAGAAAGTTGAGACAATTGGAAAAAAAATAGTTCAACTAACTATGATTATGGCTATGGTGGGGAGACCCTTACGGGTAGTTTTACCTCGCTAATGTGTACTTGGCCGAATACCGCCGGTCACCCATCCAAGAGCAGTCCACAGTGTTCGTGACTTAACATCATGTTCACCGATAGATCACCCTCACCGAGCCACCAATACCCAGTACAATAGAATAAAATAGGACAAAACAGTAAAATAGTTTAGATGAACTGAAGATCGGAGTACATCACTTTGAGATCCTTAATTTCACGTTATATTGTAGCACTATACCGTACTTGAAATCCCAACATATTTTGCGAAGGGAGTGCTACAGTTCCGACTAACTGGTCACGCTTGAAAAGTCACAGATGTCTAAACAGCTTTCATTATTTTTTGCAGCCGAATTAAAAAAAAATGATTATAAAATGATGAGCAAGAAGCGGAAGTAGAAACCTAATAAGAGAGAAGCATAGAAGGACGAAGAGACTTGGAAAGATGTGACATAGGAGAAAAGAAATAATATGGAGAATAAGAAGATGAATATGGAGAAGAAGGAGACATACGAAGAAGAAGATACAAGGGAAAAGATAGGAAGGAAGAGGATGAGAGGAAGGTTTAGAATAAGGAGCTGAGAAAATAGAAGGTGTTGGTACTAAAGGAAATTTTAAAGAAATGATGAGAAGAGAAATGAGAAATGCAATACGACGTTTTGATTAGACAGATAAAGCTTAGAGGAAAAGGGAATAAAACATAAAAGAGAAGGGAAATGAAATAAGAAACAGAACATGAAGAATGAGAACATGCGATGGAAGTATTGAAGTGGTAGAAAACAAAAAAGGATGAGTGAATGATAAGTGGAGGAAGTGAGAGAGATTGAAGAAGAAGGGAGAGAAGGACAACAAGGAAAAAAGAAGTAAGAATGGAAGAATAAGATAAGAGAGAAAAAAAGAAAGAGAAGAAGAAGAAGAAGAAGGAGGAAGGAGGAAGAGAAGAAGAAGAAGAAAAGAAGAGAAGAAGAAGAAAGGAGGAAGAAGAAGAAGAAGAAGAAGAAGAAAATAAGAAAGGAAGAAGAGAAGAAGAAGGAGGAGGAAGAGGAGGAAAAGAAGAAGAAGAAAAATAAGAAGGAAGAAGAAGAAGAAGAAGAGAAGAAGAAGAAAGAAGGAGAAGGAAGAAGAAGAAGAAGAAGAAGAAGAAGAAATAAAGAAGGAAAAGAAAATAATAAAAAGGCGTGAGAGGAAGCTGAGAGCGGCGGCTCTCTCTGATCATTATTATCTTTTCGATCTCATTTCTCTTCTCTTTATTTGGCCGATCTCTCTCTATTATTCTTCCCCTCCACTTCCCTCTTCCCATTTCTCCGCCATCATTCCAGTTCCGGCAGAGGACCCTCTTCTTTTTGAAACACTTCTATCTCAACCGCCTACTCACTTCCCTTGCACCGAAATTCGTTTAATATTTCCTTTTCCCCTCCCTTCGCCTCAATTTCGGTTACAATCCATCCCGTTTTTATCTCTTTCCAACTCCCTAAATTTATTGCTACTAATGAGTTCTCGACTGTTGTAATTTTTTACAGTATTTCTTTCATACCACACTTCTATATTCCACTAAAAAAGTTCATTCATATTTTCCATTCGCAATTTGATTTATTCCATTTAATTATGAGATATGTAATGTGAGATTATTTGAAAATTTAATTGATATTCATAATAAAATTTGTTGATTGAATGTTTATGAAGTGAAATTTTCCATAATGGAAGAACTAAGATATGGCCACAAATCCACTTTATTTCTAATACAATTAAAAATTAGATATCATACAAAAACATGTTTTCAGTTACATAGCTGCCTTTTGTAGCTTCTATTGAAGAAAGCTATGGTAGTACACACATGATATAATTATTTATAATTTCAATTGTATGAGGAATAAAGTGGATTGTCACAACATCTTAGTTTTTTCATAATTGATATTTGACTAACTTTGAATGATTTTCCATTGTACATAATTCGACCAAGTACTTAAATTCCTTCTCCAAAGTCCATTTAGTCCATATCACTATATTATTACTGAAAAATGATTAACCAATTGAAAATGAACAATTTTGTATACAGGGGATTCACTTTAATTGGCCCATACGAATACATGCTGCTTCAAATACAACCCCACACTCAAACATTCATGAATAGTTGAACTCTAAACATTAATTCCCACCCGAATAATTCCCTCTACAAAGCTCACGATATATTATTCCGGAAAGAGAAATTTTGAACAATTACTGAAACTGTTTTATAACTAGTATCCAGCCTACATAATACAAGCACTTACAAAGAGAAATACCTCGAACACACTCATGAATAGTTCAACTCAGAACAATAATTTTAACTTGACCAAGAATGATTTTCCAACTTTCTTGGAGATAAAACTATTCAAAGATGTTACATAATAAAGTGTGGAGCCCAGACCGACGCGATAATTCGATGAAATTTCAACAACTCATGATTATCCTAAATGCTCGACAATTTGACGATTACAAAATGGCTAAATCATCCTATTGCTTGGGGCAAGGAACGTGGAGGAATGAACTATGAATCAAAATAAAAAGAGAGGAAGAATTACCAGCGAGAAAAAGGAAGAGAGAAAAAAGATAACGATGGAAGGAGAAGAGAAAACAAAGACGAGACGATCAAAGAAGGAGAAGGAATAATGGGTAGACAATCAGAGGAAGAGAAGGAGGAGCTGATGGAGAAGGAGGAGGGGTAGGAAAAGAAGGAAAAGGATGAGAAGAAGGAGGAAGAGAAAAAAGAAGAGGACTAGAAGAGGAAGAAGGAGGAAAAGGAAAAGGAGTAGGAGAATGAGAAGAAAATGAAGAAGGAGATGAGGGAGAAAAAGGAGAAAGAGAAGAGGGAGAAGAGGAAGGTAAGGGAGAAGAGAAGAAGGAGGAGGAGGAGGAGAAGGAGTAGAAGAAGGAGGAGGAGAAAGGAGGAGAAGGAGTAGAAGAAGGAGGAGGAGAAGGAGAAGTAGGAGAAAAAGGAGGAGAAGGAGTAGAAAGGAGGAGGACAAGGAGAAGGACAAGGAGAAGGAGAAGGAAAATGAAGAGAAGAGGAGGAGGAGGAGGAAGAGAAAGAAGAAGAAGAAGAAGAAGAAGAAGAAGAAGAAGAAGAAGAAGGAGAAAAAGGAGAAGGAAGCGAGATGATACGATAAGGAGAGTAGTATAAAAAAAGAGCAGATTATAGACAGAGTAGATAAAAAAGGAAAGTAGATTTGAGGAGAATTGAAGGAAGAGAAAAAGAAACCCCATATGATGGAGAAGAGGACAAGAATAATAACTAGTAGTTAGAGCGGCTTACTGAGTTGGATAAGTAATTTTTTAGACTTCACAACATCTGCATTTGAAATGAATGCTGTCTCCCACAATCACCCACAGGCGAGAGAAGCATTTCGAGAAAAAACACTGCACTGGACAAAACGATAGACAAAAACCATTCTAGGCATTGACTTAATGGTTGTCTATTGAGCCTACATATGTGTGAGAAAGAATAAGAAGAAGAGAATGAAGGAGGGGGAGGAGGATGAGGAGGATGAAGAAGAGGAGGAGGAGAAGGTGGATAAATGCGAGGAACATGAAGAAACATTTATGAATTTTGGTATTTGATTTGGAGAAAGAATAGGAAACGAAAATCAATATCGAAAATCAATATCAAAATCAGAACTGGATATTTTTATTATTCTTATGGCCACAAAAAAGGTAATTCAGAGTATATTCTGAGATGATGATGATGGTTGATAATTGAAATGAAAAAATCAAATACACTTTTTTAAACTGTATTATTCCAGTCACATTAAAAATGGGCCTAGGGCCGAAACATGTCAGTAAATTATACTTTTAAAGTTTAAAAACTAAAAGTATTTGTTTTTTTCTACATTTTATCGATCAATTATTTTAAATAGCCCTAAGTTCGAAGTTTAATTGATGATGATGGATATAGATTACTTGTGAGTCTTTTTATTTTTAAAATTTCAAGTGAAATTCAATATTTTAAATAATTTTAATAGTATTCTTGGTTATTTTTGACTCTTGAGCGAAATTCTCAATTATAAAGAATCAATGTTTTAGTTTTCTACATTCAGAGGTTGGAATTTGTGTATAATTGGTTTTCAAGTGTGAACAAAACCTTCATTTTTAATATAAAATTATTTTAATTGGGAAGGAAACTCGTTTTGGACTTTATGTGTTACAATCCTATTGTAAATGAATTTCGTAAATATGAATAAATGGTATCCCTATAATGAGTGGAATGATAATTGATACTAAATTTATTGTAAAGAGGACAAATTGATATAGGAAAAAGATAGAAGAAGAAGAGGGAATAAAAGGAGGCTTTAGAGAGAAGGGGCAATAAGAGAAGAAAGAAAGTTTGGGAAGAAGGAGGGTGAGAGGTAGAAGCAGAAGAAGGAAGGGAAGAAGAAAAACAAGAGATAAAAGATGGAGATAAGAAAGGGAAAGAAAATATTTGAAAAAAAAACTGTGAAGAGTAAGAGAATGAAGAGGACACGAGAAGGAGATAAAAAGAAGAAAAAAGAAAGAGAGAGAAAAAGAAGAGGAAACGAAGACAAAGAATGCCACTAATGTAAGCAGACAGCTGTCCGCACTTGCAGTGTGGTGATTATTAATTATTCCAAAAATTGACCGCTGTCAAAAAAGACCACCGTTTAAAAACTAGACACCACCAGCCTGCCTAGACGTAGTTTTTAAAACGCGGTCTAATTTGCTGCCACCCAGTCACTACTAGTGTTGCTAGTGGTAACTAACAAACTATTCATATTGCTGTAGTCTGTCCAAACAAAGAAGACATTCTGGCAAGATAGGAAAATGACTCCAGCTCGGTAAATATCCATCCAAAAATTATAAATTCAGTCTCTAATTGTAGGAAACATTTTCATCTACAATTTGAGACTGAATTTATAATTTTTGAACCAATATTGACCGAGCTAGAGTCATTTATCAATCTTGCAAGAATGTCTTCTCTGCTTGGATAGACGCTACACCACTCTTTCATCAGTATAATGCGCTAATTATGGGTTCATTCCTCAAAAATAATAGGACCGAATTCTCTTATCGCTTTAGGCTAGACGCCTTTCAAAATATCCAACACGATAGATATAGCCTACTTTATAAGTTGGAGATATACACATTTCACATACTATAGCGATGTATCTATTCAAGATATTGAAGATTCACTATCTATATCTTCAGATACTAGATACTAGAGTCGACATACTAGCTGACATGAAAGACAAACCGATATTGATACAATCATACTATATTAATAATAATTGATACACATAGTAAAAACTGATAGTAATCAAAGTGATGATTGATAGTTAATAGTAAAAACAATAAATTGGTCTTATATAGTTTTTGTAAACTTTGAACACAAAGAGCAGTGTGATCGAGAACATATTTTTTACACTACACCATTAAAAATTAGAAGCATGGGTTAATCTTATCATATAAATCTAAAAGCTGGTGTATATAATAACACTTTTAATACCTTATCTGTTATATCCTTTTGATGAATCTACAATTTAATTGAAATAAACGGCTTGTGAACAAGTAAAGCTGGAATGGAACATATTGGGAAGCAAGAATAGTACTCTATACACATTGGGAGAATGGAGCGTGGTAACAGTAGCCTATTTAACTTTTTATCACGGTTATCTAAAAATTGATAAAACATACCACCTGCTTCCTAATCATTATTGATACTTTAATTAAAATTATCTTCATTGTTATCAAATGAATCAGCTACTACACCTGTTAACAAGTTGTCGTTTCTTTTATAACACAGATAATTAATAACTCGATACGATACCTAATGAACCAGTTTCTTAATCGAGATTATTTAATAAAATTGTTGTCATGATTATATTCAATTACTGTACATTCAAACACAAAACATGTATAGAATTCCTTACATGCAATTTTACCAAGAAAGAAAGTAATAATTATCAATTTATTTCATCAAACAAGAAGCACACCTGAATATTCATTAACTGAAACTTAATAAATCAATTGTATATTCTAGCAATTACTAGTATGGGCCCCTACAAAAGAATTAAACTTATGTTTGTCCTTACAGTATGTAATTGAATACTATTATAATTATCTTCTAGACCACGGATATAGTCTGTCCAAGCAAAGAAGACATTCTGGCAAGATGGGAAAATTACTCCAGCTCGGTCAATATTGATTCAAAAACATAAATTTGGTCTCAAATTGTTCTGCTCAAACACATTCTGCTCTATAGATTAAGATCAAGTCTATAATTTTTGATCCAATATTGACAGAGCTGGAGTAATTTTCCCATCTTGCCAGAATGTCTTCTCTGCATGGACAGCCTACACCAATACATGATATGATGAATCGATCTGTTATCAATTTTTCCTTCAACATGGCTACTGTTCAAATCATGAGGGGCAATTGGAGAAATAATACTCTAAAAAACATACATATAATAGATCATGTTGTCAGTATTGTAGATTATTGTTAACGGGGCGGGTAGGTGATAAATCATAGATAGAATCTAGTCAAAAAAATGGGAGTGTATTGAAAGAAACCAGTAGTGAGTAGTGTTGTAGATAAAGGAAAAATTATAAGAGTTCAAGTTTGAAAAAAAGATGAGAATGAACTGGTAGTGCCGATAGGAAAAAAGTATTGGAGTTCTAGTTTCAAAAAAGATAAAAATAAACTAGAAGAGTCATTTTAATTTCAAATACCGTAGTATACTGAGCCTTCGGTATTGTAGTTTATAAAATAGTAATTATAACATGAATGAAAAAGGATGATCTAATATTAATCCTCTATAAAATTCAAAATTTGTTCAGTTTTCCTTGTGAGTGAAAATTTGTTGAAGTCAAATGAAATGAACTAAAGTGGCATAACCTAAATACAGTATTTGGACTTATTATAAAGAATTAGCGGAGGGACAGTTTTGGGAGTAATCCTATTGAGTATTGAACCTTCCATTAAGTTATAATATGTTGTAACTTAAGAATAAATAAATTTTTCTAATGTTCTGGTTCTCTTAAACATTTTATTAATATCATTGTTAATTTGTGTAATTCCTTGATATTAAATAATGAAATCAAAGTGGTTAGTTGTATTACTTTACCCATGATTAATCTGAATGTTTTATATCTTTGAATTTCAATTATTGATCAGAATTTGTGGTGGAACGTATACGTATTTTATCTTAGATTTGATCGGAATCAAATTAGATTCCAGATTGATTTCTAATCATACGTCAATTATCTCAACCTATTACATCATTATTATTATTGGTATTGTAAGTAATAATCACTATTAAAATTCAAGGTTACTACATGAATTGATCAATTAAATTATTTGATTAGTGTTTCAAAATACCTTTCAAAAATCTCAATGGAGGAATCTGCTTTCAGTAGAAATAAACAGAAATCTAATCCTCATGTTTCAAGGATGCTTACCTGAAACAAAAAAAGACATAACATTAATCTCAATATAAAGTTGTTTCATCTTTGAAAATAATCATACAATGCTTTCTTAGCTTGAGTATTATGGAAACATAATAATTATTATTTTATTCACTGATTTTTATAGCTATAGATAATGTTTAAATGGAAATTAGTGATCATAAATGAAACTTGTTGTAGAACTTGGGCTTCCAGGTTCAAATTTGGGCTATTTATTATTGTTATTATTATTATTATTATTATTATTAATAATTATTATTTTTTTGTTATTATTTTATTTTTTTGTTATATTTATTCATGAATAATGTAATAATGTTTCACGGATAAACCTGTTGTCTCCATTTTGTAATACATAAATAATTAATTTCCAATCATGGAAGAGTCCACAGCAAACATACACGAAAGTGAATGTACAACAATAACGTGAAGAAGCCACGTATTCGAAGAAGAATCCGCAGAATCGTAATCATTATATAATACTATTTGAATAATTGAGCTCTCATGTCCTTTAAAACCTACAGGCCTATTCAATTTACACATGTACTGAGAATAATATGAAGGTACTCTTTATATAGATAAGATGATTAATTAAATTCACAATAATTATTAATTAGAATCTCAAAATAATAATTATCCAGCAGTTGGTGTACTGCAATATCTAATAATTCTTCCATCTCAAATTCACAATATTCTACAACATTCTCCTCCCATCAATTGATAATTCAGTTTATTCTTGAAAATTCATCTCTAATTCACAATATTCCACAATTGATCTCATATCCCTTCCATCAATACATAATTCAGCTATTCTCATCAATTCCATTTTAATGATGAAAGCCAGACCCCACATCATTCAAACATCTCACGTGGATAAACATCATTGGAAGCCACAATTATTTATTCGGAATTCATTCTGATAAGCTCTTCCACCACGATCTGTGAAAAGGCCAATAAACCGATAAAATAAACCTATTCTGAGCAAATAAACCGATTGGTTCGATAAGCGCGTTTCTTGGAATGCTTTGTTACTTCGTGGAAAAGTAATTAAAATTATACAAGTTGGCAAGCACACGAGTTCAAACAGATCAGATAGAGAACCAATGACATAATAATTATCCAGTAAATACAGTTTCACCATGAAAAGTAGGTACTAAACAAGTTAAATTTCCAAATAAAGTGGTACAGTATTTTCCTGTTTAATTATGGAACAATTAATTATTAATTCAATTTATTACTACTGTTTGAACATTGCCACGTTTAATCAGTCGTATTTCAATATAATTACATCAGACAATGAATGAAATACAAATACATCTAGAGTCTGATCTGAATAGGTCAACCAATGTCCAATATCCATAGTTCCACAGTCAATTCACTTCCCAGAAGATACACAAGATAATACATGCACCAAATGAATAAATGAATTAAAGGCTCCGTATCATTATCAAAACGTTTGGTTTCAATAAGATGTACAATCATTGAACATTGTTGAATAGTAATTACAAAATCTTGTAATACAGGACCTTTGTGATTGCATCATCTGAAACATTAATAATTTTTGTTAATATTAATAATCTTATTGAATGATTTGACTTGAAAGTGGATTCAACCATGTAGGCTACAGGCTGCTCTATATCGCTTGACAAAAATGCATTTCGATGGCACGAATTTCTTTCAGTGCTCTCTCATCTTAGTATTTAGTATATTTTAAATAAGTATTAAGGTAATTCATCCACTAATTTTATTCATAGCTTTGTGATTAATTCAATACTTAGATTATTACATTATGGTAGTTCATTATTTGAATTTAGTTACTTGATTTAAAAATTTGTACTTTGCAAGATACCTATTGTATGACTTGGTTCTTTGTATTTTTCCTATGATAAAGTTATTTCATTATTCAATAATTCATTCAAAAGTAAATAAAAATTTTGTAGTGAAATCATTAACGGAGCGACAATTTATTGTGCTGATATTACAAATAAATAATAATATTCGTGTAACCTGGCTGGCTCAGGTCTGGTGTCAGTTTTCAGGTCGCTCCTGATCAATTTCAGGGCCTCTGACATGACTTAACGACTGTTTTTAGGCATAACGGCTTAACGTGTCCATCCGAAACACGGAAAAGTGGCCTGAGAAAAATTTCTGGTCTGACCTGGGTTTGATATTACAAATTATCAAAAGGGTTTGGAACTACTCTCTATATTCTTTTAATCAAATCCATAGTAAAAAAAAAGAATGAACAACATATTTATTCAATGTATTTCAGTATTATTCAAGGCGTTTCTTACATAGCTTCAGGTTCCGTGAATCCTGCAAAATCTCTTGAATAAGAAAAAATTGCCAAACAGAAACGGAGATTTCCGAGAGCCAAATCTATTCATTGAGTAACACATTTGCATCTCAACACATGTTTCATTATTTGTTACAAACAAAGCTTCTGTTTAGTTTCTTTATTCTTGTATTCTGTTCGTTTGTTAAATTACTGCTTTGATTCTGAACACCCGCTGTCTGTCACTCAATGCTCGTTCTACTTTTTTTTGACTGGATAATTTCTCTCTTTTGTGTAAACCCACTGAATCTTTACTGACTTGCTGGCATGCCGTAGCCTAAACATCACATGTGCAGTTTTTTGTTTTCATTTCTTCCTCGTCATTTTCTTCTTCTCAGTTTTTCTTACTTTCTTCTTCTTCTTCTTCTTCTTCTTCTCCTTCTTCATCCTCCTATCTCATCCTTATTTCTTCAGATTCATCATCTTTAGTACTTGATATAGCCAACTTATTTTCGCTTGAGGCTAATGTATTTGTTAAATCTCTAAAATAATTCGAATAAGAATATCCCATTTAAAAAATATTTTCATTTTTCACATTATGTTCCATCCACACTTCAAAATTCTTCTTTGTTCTTTCTATACAATTGCGACTTGGTATCCAAGTATTTTAAGCAAAGGATGAATGAGTGATGATGAATGATGATGATGATGAAGGTTTAAGATGTAGGTTATTGCGTCTATCCACAATGTCCTCTTTCACTTAATATTATAATTTCTCACTTCCAAAAATATTTTATCACAAACAATTATTAATTTCGATAAAAGTCCACTTTCAAGTTCCAGAAATGAACAAGATAAACCATAGGATTTCAATATTATGAATTCACTTGGAAATTTTTCAGCGAAATGGCTCTAGAACATGTTGTGAAAATATGAATATTCAAAAAAGGGTACTTTGAATTGAATTATTTTCAAGTTTTAACTTGTTTTACTTGTATTTGGTGTACTTGTACTTTGTGTAATTGTTTCTACCTCTTCTTCTTCTTCTTCTTCTTCTACTTCTTCGTCTTCTGCATCTTCTTCTTCTTCTACTTCTTCGTCTTCTGCATCTTCTTCTTCTTCCTCTTCTTCTTCTTCTTCTTCTTCTTCTTCTTCTTCTTCCATTTCTTTCCCTGCTTCCGTTCTACTACTCTTCAATCTTTCCCACTGTTCTGTTATGAGAAGCAGAATAGTTCTGTTGTTAACAAATGGGCAATTCTACAGGAACCCTGCAGCTAAGTTCTCTCGCCACTTTAGAACAGAATTTGAAGAGAAAGGAAGAAACAATCTCTAAAAACCAAGAAGATTGTTATTATCAAGAAAGACATCCCACATGTGTTTCTCACACCCTTCTCAAGTATTCTTCTTCCTCTTCGTCTTCATCCACTTTTTCTTCTTGTACTTCCTTCTCTTTTCCTTTTTTCAGCTTACTCAATCTAAGGATCTCGAACCAAACATAATCATACAGCCCTCTAGTCGATTGATGACTTGTGGAAGTTGTGAATTATTTTGAGAATGAATATGCTACTCCAATAATTTATAGCAAATATTATTTCAACAATATTTATTTCTGGTAAAAAAATCTTTTCATCATCATCATCATCATCATCATCATCATCATCATCATCATCATCATTATCATGAGCTACATGAGAAAAAATAATGGTGAAATCACATGGATTATCAGGAAATTGATGTATTGTATAGTTTCTACAGACTAGCCTGTATTATTGGTTCAAGAAATTAATTGAAAACTTCATATTTGAGCACTTGGGCTCTTGATCGAATAATCACTATACAGTAGATGAAAGATGGCGTCCTCTGTGACATAATGTTTTCATTTGACGTGGTATTTCAATACAATGTCATGTAATATAGAACTCAGGTCAAGAAGATATGAAAATAACTGAAGACAATCTTGAAATTGTGTCATCTAAATTATGAACGAATTTTACTTGAATTCAGTGAAATATGGATTTGGGATTTGAATATGAGATGAGCTATTTCAATTTGAACTATGAAAATCTTGAAAACACTATCCTACACAAAATTATATTATGCTGTCGATATTGTAGGTACTGCTAACTTTCGTTTACTGAGTTTAAAGTACTACTAAAGTGGTACTTCATTGCTACCACTGGTACTATAATAGAGCGCAGTCCGATGAGACTTGATGCAACGTTGCCAAATCAGCTGATTATGAACTAAAGAAAATTAATTCATGAAAAATTCTATGTTATGAGGTGGTACTCTGCTGTTCCAGTTTTCATCGAACTACTTCCATGAGCCAAGAGTTTTACTATACACTATAGTTGAGTATCACTCAGTACTAGTATTCATAAAAGACCTTGAAACTGAAAGAGTACAGCACAAAGCAGAAAGTGTTTCTTCTTTGTTAAGTTGTTAAGCCTGTCCTCTACAATGCATTCATCTTCTTCCAGTAGCATAGTACAGTAGAATACTGATTCCTTTTCTCCACCTTCTTATCTTCTTCTTCTTTTTCTTCTTTCTTGTTCTTCTCTTTCCTTTTCTTCTCTGTTCTCGAAGTGGGAGTCTCCCTATTAGGTAATCGCTGAACTATCAAATTTCCATTCCGCTTTTGAATCCTCCTTTCGGCGTCTTTGTCCACTTTACTGCTTCGCTGCACACCTATTCATCTCTAATTCTTGCATTCCACCCTCTTTCTTGATCTCATTCGCAGTCTGTCACTGTTACATCGCCACTCTTCTTTTTCACTCCCCCACACACGCTTATATAATCCTTCAACCTTCAATCTCCACTATTATATCCTCTTCTTCCTTGCCTCTTTGCTTGTTCGCTTTCTCCTCTTTTCTTATTCCTTTCCTCCTACTACTCTATTTTCTTCTTCTCATCTTTCTTTTTTCTTTATTCCTCCTCCTTTCTATTTTTCTGCTTCTTCTATTTCTTCGCATTTTATTCCACTCCTCCACATTACTGTAATCTCTAATTAAGCTTGGATCTATTCATCTTCTACCCCATCTTTATTTCCCCGCCTTATCTTCTTCTTCATGTTCACATGTTCCTCTTCATAACACAAATATTCTATTTTTCCTGCCTTTCTTGTGGATATAAGTGAGAGAAAGGCTTTTAGTTTATGATTCAAATTGAAAAATGAATCGATCAATTCAATAATTATTATTCCCCATTTCCTAATCTATTCCTTCTTTCAAGTTTCCTTATACTCTCACTTTTATTATTTTTCTACTTCTCATACTCCTATCATTCTCTTTTTTCTCCTTCTCAACGTTCATCTCTTCTTTGTTCATCTTAATATCTCCCAATTTCTTCTTTACTAATCCTTCTTCTTCCCTTTCTATACAATTTTCGTTTTCTTCTTCTTCTTCTTTCTCTTTTCATTTTCCCTCACCCTCTAAATAATCTTCAATTCCTCAACTTATGAAATTCATAAAATAATCAGTTCCACAATTATTGCAATCTATAAATTTAGCAAAGATTTTCTATTCAATATCTTGAATAAATAAATTTAGTCACTCCCTCTCCTTCCATCCACTCTCCACTCTCATTCTTTTCCCCCTCTCACTCCACTATTCTGTTCTCCCTCGCACCTAATCCGCTTTCCTACCTGCTCTACAAACATCAGTCCTTTATTCTTCTCTTTTCAACTTCTCAACAACTGCTGTCCTCCTTGGTTCACGCATCGCCAGGCAATGTCTGACACGTTGTCACTCCACCTTTAATACCTTTATCCCTACACTTATCTATGTATCAGCTTTGAAATGCTTTCGGCAAGAAATCTGATACTTCTCTCAACATTCTTCTTCTTTTTATCAACATTCTTATTTCTAATCTTTTCTACTTCTTTCATCCCATATTTTCACTTACCTACTATATCTTTCCGTTTATTGAATTTATCAAGAACGAACAATTGATATTTTCTATTTACTTATTTTATTTGGTACAAGTACACTACGATATTTAGGGTTGAAAATAGGCAGCTATCCAAATTTTCCCCAGCTGAAAAAGTTTATGGGCAGTTCGAATATTCAAATTTCTAATTTTGCAAAAGGTTTACACACAAACAATGAATCATTGAATAAAAATTATTGAAAATCACAGTACCCTTAGATTATTATTGTTTTAGCAGGACATAATTTGATTTTACTAGACACATTCTCAATTGAAAATGGATAGAAAAGACAACGTCGTATTAATTTTACTAATATTTACTATTTACTATTGGTAGCCCTGACGAACAGCATATGGATGATCAAATAATGAACCATAGGCCTACAAGCGACATTTAGGCCCTTTTTTTTGAGGGTGATGCCCACATGGGCTTTTGGGCCTGTGCGTGGGTAATGGGAAGGATGATGATGAGAGATGAATGGATCTACTGCTTTAGGTGGGTTCCGAACCACCGGGAAGCGATTTTTG
Source organism: Sogatella furcifera (assembly GCA_017141385.1). Taxonomy (NCBI): domain Eukaryota; kingdom Metazoa; phylum Arthropoda; class Insecta; order Hemiptera; family Delphacidae; genus Sogatella; species Sogatella furcifera. Next base: position 9,045,748 of record CM029557.1, read on the forward strand.
AGGCTCATAAATTGAATTCAGAGGAACCGGTCACCAGTACAACGGTGCTGGCAGAGGCACGTCGCTTATCTAATCTCACCGATTAGACGCTCTCTGCCACTGGGACAAACCGCTTCGGCATTTATGCTGCATTTAAGCGACATTCGCACATTTATGCTGGGACGCATGTGTGCACACGCACGCAAGCCAGCCAATCACAGCTCTTGTCTTGTCCTCAACAAGAGCTGTGATTGGCTGTTGGCTCCTGTGCTCTGCATACGCCTGGACTAAGGGTCCAAAACGAATCTTATTTCTCATTTTCATGACTATTTCGATGATTGACGGTGTTTAAGTTCCATTTTGCATACTCATTCAGCTCACTTGAATGAGAATGAATTTATCATTCTCTTTTTCATTATAATACCATATACAGATGAATCACAGGGAAAATATGAGATCATTTTCATAAAAAGTATTATTAAATGTATAGATGGTCTACTTCTCCCTTATCTTTCTCTTCTTTTGTAATATGGCATTTCCTCGACTTCTGCAGGTAGTGTTGATTTCCATAGCCAATAAAATTATTCATAAATTATTTAAATTTCTCATTTCATCCTCTTACCATTTTTACTTTCCTCTTCCTCCTCCTACTCCTCCTCATCTTCCTTGTTCTCCTCCTCCTACTCCTCATCATCTTTCTCCTCCTCCTCCTCCTCCCTCTTTCCTCTCCTCCTCACCATCATCCTCTGCTTCTCTTCAGTTCCCATATACCATCCTTTCTCTGTTCTCCCACCTTTTTCAACTTCATGCTTCCAGTTCGGCTACAATTCCTTTCATCTCATCTGAACCCTGTGCAAATAATACGTTGTTGACTTGTTGTGTAAGTAGTAAGCTGGCCAGGTGACCAGCTGCTTCATCCACCCATGTTTGTCTATCCTCTTCTTTTGTGTCACTTCTTCACGCCCCACTTCATCCATCGTATTTCTTTTTCCTTTCTCCTTTTTGTTTCTTCTTCATCTTCTAATTTTTCCTCTTTTCTTCTATTTTTTCTTCTCCGTCCTGTTCTCCTACTTAATTTTTTTTCTTATTTTTGTCTTCTTCTTCTTCTTCATGTTTTCCTTATCCTTTTTTCGCCTCCACCACTGAACAGGCCAAGTGATATACTAATCGTACCCCAAGAATGGACAATTTTATGTCCAAACTTCGCCTTTTCATTAAGATATTTTAATGCACAACAAGTTAGATTGCAAGCAAGAAGCATATTGTTTGGATAATTCTTCTATGATTTTTGTATTCATATGTAGCCTCTATCTTTGAAAAGATTATAGAATTATATAATAACCTGTAAAAATTGTAGTGTTAAATGTTGAAATTAGTGTGTAACTTGTAAAAATGATAGATTTAATTAACAACTCTTGTAACCAAGAAAGTAAGCATAACTATATGTTCCTATCTAAATGAATAAAGAAATCTAATCTTCTCTTTGGCCTCCACCCTCTTGTTTTCTTCCCCTTTCTTCCTTCCCTTCTTCTTCTTATTTCTCTTCTTCTTCTTCTTCTTCTTCTTCTTCTTTCTCTTCTTCTTCTTCTATTTTTATCAATTTATCTTAATCTTCTTCTTCCTTCTCCTCCTCCTTCTTCAAATGGATTCCGGCCTCTTCTCCATCTTCCTCATTTCTCATTTCTTTACTCTCTTTACCATTCCATTTCTCTCCCCACCTCTTCTTTGATCCTTTCTTCCATCAATTCTTCCACTGTTCCTCTCCAATTCTCGTTCTTTGTTAATCCCTCTCCCATTCTATTCAATTTCATCAATCTTCTCTAGTACGTGCCGACCGCTTGCTTTCAGTGACTTATCCCATCCAAAGCACCCTCTCATCTTTACACTACTATCTGTGTCGAATTTTCCATCCTCTTCTTTCTCTTTTACATCTTCTTTGTCAACATCTTCTATTCTGAACAGTAGTTTGTGGGATGTCATCCCTTCCTTCTAAAATTGCTTCACTTTCAAGCAAAAGACTCGTGTCTCCCGGAGTGTCCTTTGAGCAATTCTCTTTCTAAAAGATACAAAAGGTTATAGGAGTGTTGGACACTTCGAATCATGATCATGATACACCTCTCATCAGTTCTGTGTATAAATTTTATTCACAAAAATTCGAAATTTGAAATTACAGCAGATGCTCAAAATTGTTTCCTTTCATTGCTTTCATCAACACATTTCACTATGTTTCTAGACACTTTTTTTAGCTTTCCTCTCACCAGCTAACTAAGAAACGGGTTCTGTTACAAATTAAACACTCTGTTTCTGTATAATTGAGAATAGAAAGGAATTGATCTATCATTGGAATGTCTTGAGTCGTATTTATTTCACGATGATTATCTTTAAGATGAGATTTTTATCACGTGATGTATACTAATATGTCGTTGGCAATAAATGAAATTTTGATTTGATTTTTGATGAATTTTGTTGGAAGGAAATTGACGTGTGAATAAACTTTCTGAAAATGTGAATTTTACACCAACTACCTGTAATACAGGGCTTCTAAATTTTTATGAAACTGACCCCAAAAACCAAACTCATCGATTATACTGACGAATAACCTAGTTTACATGCATGAAATGATCCACGTGCTCATTCCAAGCACATTGTAAGCCTTCACAAAGTTATTCGACCCGATTTTTGCATAAAGCAGCAATTCTAGAGCATACCGGGCATGAAAAAAATAAATTCTCACCCTTCTATCAGCTAGCTACAACCATTTTTCAGACGGTAATCGTTCAAATTCCATGACCGACACCAATGCGCTATATCCTTGCGTGCAGTCTATGTGAATAGTAATGAATAGTGAATAGGAATGAATAGTCGCACGTGACATATGATAAGCGATATAAAATAGAGAAAGTTGAGCTCCTTTTGAATTGGACTGGACGTTTTTGTAACTACAATGATAGACAAGTATATGAACATGGAGTAAGTATACCATAGACTAATTATTTGTCTAGAACTATAATATTTCAACTATTTCTACGCTCCAACTTACTGTCCTCGCCTGCAATCTAGTGGTAGTGGATGTTCATAACATATAGATTTAATCAAAATACATTATTCAAATAATAGCAGAATACTTCTGTTTGGATCGTAGATGGTTATAATGATGGTATACGAAGAAATAATAGAAAATTCATTATTAATCTATAAAGGGTACAGTAACCTTATAAGATAGTAAGATATAATATACTTATATAGTCCCTGTAATAAGGGGATAGTAGGCTACGATACTGCAACATTTTTAGCACCATCATTTATCAGTTAGAAATCTTCTCTATTGATGAAAATTGAAAGGCATGATTTCAATGTAACAATGTACGTCAGTTCAGAAGTAGAGGAAGTGAAAAAGGAGAGGAATTTCCTACTTCTCGGGAAAAAGAAAATTGAGAAGAAGGAGCAGGAGAATCAGAATGATAAAATGAGAAGAATTTGAGATGAAATAAGAGCATGAGATGAAGAACTAGAGGAAAACAAGAATAATGTAGAGTAGAAGAAGGAGAAAGTAGGTGAAGAAGGTGAGAAATGAGGGAATATATAAAGAATAAGAGAAGAAAATTAATCAAAATTGAGAAAACTCTATTATGTCCCGGAAGGGATTCAGAAACCAAAGTTCATCCTGCTGCCCAAGGTAGGTGAATTATCTAAAATTGTAAACTTTCAAAAATGTATTTCCGAAGTCAATAACATTTCATAACATTTTGAGAATTGTAACACACAATTGTAACAACACACATTGTTTCTCCCTTATTCCTTGAAAGAATCTAATCAAATCAAAACCCGAGACATCCATAACCAAGGTGGTAATCACCCAGCATTTGGATTTTATAACAATATGTTAGTCTGGACCCACATGAGTGAGTGGGCGGGATTAACGTGAATTAGAGATAATGACGCAAGTAATTAACAATAAAGTGAGTAATGAGAGGTGGTGCTGGAAGGGGGGTGGGGGGATTTGAATGGTCGCGATTAACTAATTGCCGTAATCAGTTCCCGTTAACAAATGAGCAGAGGCTTATTCTGTTAGGAGGGGGGGGGGTTTAAGGACAAAAAGCATGGATTTGGAAAGGGATGGAGTATGAAGAGTGGACGAGAAAGAGAGAGATAGTCGAATAACGTAGGAGAAAAAGATAAAGAACGAGAAAGAAAGTAAGAGAGTTTGTGAGGGAAAAATTGAGGGAGAATGTGAGACAATTATAGAGAAATGAAGATTTTAGATATTTGAAGATATAATAGTGAAGAGAAACTTTTCTAAATCCTAAATCCTCATCACCATCATAATCATCTTTTTCTTTTTCTTGTTCTTTTTCTTCATATTGTATTCCATATTCTTGTTTTCCTTCTCCTAATTTTTTCTTGGTTTCCTTTTTCTTCTTGTTATTCTTTCTCTCTATCCTTCTTCTCCATTTTCTTTTGTTCACATCCACTTCTTATTGTTCTACTCCTTCTACTTTCTTCTTATCTTCTTTTTCTTCTTCCTCCTCCTCTTCTCCCCATCCTCCTCTTCTTCCTCCTCATCTTCTCATTTGTGGGTTAAGTGGAAGAGAGGGCTTGCATGCCTCAACTTCGCACGCAAACTCTAGTAAAATCTTTACAAACAGTAAAATGAGGTCATTTTATCTATCTATCTATCTTCATTTTCTCCCTCCACTCATCTCTCTTTTTAATTGTTTTGTTCCTCTTCTTCCCGTCTACTCCTCTTCCTTCTCTACTTTTCATTATTTGTACCCTCTTCCTTCCCCCTCCTATTCATCTTTATTTCATTCCTTTCCATTAAAAGTTAAGAGAAGTTATTGTTGAAACGATCAAATAAACCAGGAATTTAATATTCGAAGAGAAGGTATTGAAATGAACACCGGCAACACAAATAGCAATGAAACTGCTACATAGTTCCATTCATGGATATCTAGCGTGGCAACTCCTGTGCTTCTATACAATTATTAGAAAGGTAGAGAGGTTGAAAAAATTGCGATTGAGGTTGAAGAGCCATTTAGTGGCATGCAATTTTTTCCACACGAAAATTGAGCAATAAATTTCACCTTTCCAGTAGTGAATTTTCGATTCAATCTTGATTACCTACATACAGTAGGTGGTCATTCTACAAAGTAGCTGCATTTTTGCAAGATTTATCATTGCAAACTGAGGTTGTTTTTTGGAGGTGAATAATGGTTTCTTCCAATAATAGTTTGTGAAAATAGGTCTTACTTTTCCTTTTTTATTCTATTTTCCTTTCTCGCCACAATTTACATTACTTTATCTATTGTTCTCATTCTCATGTTGTTCTTGTTCTCCTTTTCTTCTTCTTCTCTTCTTTTTCTTAGTCTTCTACCTATTCGTTTTCTACGTTAAATCCAATTTTCTCTTCTACTTCCTCTCCTACTTCATATTCTTTTCCTCCACTTTCACACCCTCCCTCAGTACATCCTTGTCCTCACCGTCCTTTTCTTGCACCTCTTTTGCTCTTCTTTTTGCTCTCTCCTTTTTTCCTTCATCCTTTTATTCCTTCTTCTAGCAAGTAAAGAGAGCTTTACGAGCCCAGCTGATGACTATTTTAGACCACCCATGAGTATTTATAACAAGTGTTGTCGGACCAGACCTCTGCTGGAAGTGTATCTATAATCTCCGTATATAATCTGTATCTCTCCAACCTTTTTATTCTATACTTTCTGTACTCACACACTTACTCGCTCTCTCTCTCTCTCTCACTCTCTCACTATCACTCTACCTCTCTCTCTTTACAGCAGGTTATTATCATGGTTTCGTAAGTGCCCGAGTGTATTTTATCACTTTTATCTGTTTCATCAATCTTTATTCCCTTGTTCTATAATGCCAATGATGAGAAAATTGTTTAATAAAGTTGTATTGAAGAGTTTAATGATATCATTGATACAGATCTTCATTGGCTTCTGGCAAGTAACAACACCAAAAATTATTATTATTATTATTATTTAACAACACCGAAAATTATGTCTGGTATTTTACTGATTGTTACTGCCTGTTACCATGAAAAATATGAAAATACAAGTTAAGTAAGGTTATGTACTACTGTAAAAATTCAAAATTCAGAATTCAAAATAATTTATTGTTTACAACATAGCAAAATAATACAACGTCAAATTCCATACAAGTCAAAAACTTATTACAGAATTCTAATAATACCAATAATCATAAAGGATAAAATTCAAATATGTAGCTCCTAAACTCAATATTAATTCTGATGATTAACTATACAGGTCGGCAACACCGTATAGTAGTCACTTGTGATTCAAATAAATATACAGTCTGGAGTGTGGAGTCTGGAGTTTTTTTTTATAGTGGATCAATCAAGAGATTTTTCCATCTCTGCAAAGCTATTGAGAATTAGGTTAATTCATAGCTGTCAACTCATAATATGACAGGACATAATTATTATGTGAATTCAATACAGTCTACAATATCTATCCACAGAACTCACATATCAATAGACACAAAACTGAGCCTATTAAACCTATTATTTGATAATCCAACCCGATCCTATTCCCAAGTATAATATAAGAATGAATTCAGATTAGAAAAATATAAAGAGAAATATTCTATACACTTCTACATAATTTAATACTATCTTGACATTTTTCTAGTTCAAAACTCATCAAGCTTAAAGTCTCTCATTATTTTACTGATCACACCATTGAACTGAGCTAAAGCCAGCTCATCCCTCATTAAAACATACATAGAATCATCCATTTTAAGTGTATTTTCAGAGGAACTACTTTCTTATAACCAATAATCGTTCGTATTAGAATTATATCATCACTTATAAATTCATATCTGGCACTGGCGGATCGTGCCCACTAAACAGGTGAAGTGCTGTACAGTAAAAGATACGAGCACATCACCTACTTCGTGGGCACGAGCCGCCAGTGATATCTGGAGACAGTTCTTTCTTCTTACCAATAATCGTTCTTTCTAGCACTATACCAGCTCACCCATGATACGATCCCCTTTCTTTCCACAGTCTATCCAAACAAAAGGCCAATGAAGCTATTCACAATAGTAGCCACCCTAATTAGCAATCACCACCTACAAGTGTCTCTCTTTCCCAGGTAAAAACCGATCCTAGCGGACAATTCTTGTACTAATAACGATAAGGACACACGGTTGCCCTTCAAGGGCAAACAAGCTAATGCCTTTAAGATGCCCTTATAAGGTGCAAAACAGGAGGGAAACCCTTCTGATGAGAGTACCTTCGAACATTCAGTTTCATGTTTATGGAGGTTTTGTGCGGTAGCCGACCCTAATTTGTAATTTTCTTGCAGACCTTTTGCGACCTAATGAAACCTATCGGCTTGTAATAATACTCTGTAACATGGGTAGTCAGCTAAGAAGGTTGATTATAATGAATAATTCATTGATACTCTACAACTAAAGTTTGTTTGCTCATGGAATTAGAGCAAGGTTGAAATATTCTCTCAAATTGGTTTGTTATGTGGGGGATTAATTTTTTAAATTATCATATTTATTGAGGTAATATTCTAGAGTTCTTTATCGATATAGATTGATGAAGTGCAAAGATAGTATCAAATCTATAGATGTTGGAATAACATTATACCAATGGATGGATTTTTTCACGAAATAGGTTGATTTTTATGCATACTCTGAGCCTGATAGAGAGTACTTCTTTCTCACCTTTGATGGAAAGCTAATCTTGTCTAGAATCAGAAGACAAAAACCGAGACATATTAGTGTCAACACATGGTTTTCAATCCAATAATCATTATAAATAATTTGAAATTTGAAATTGAAGGCTTGAATAATGAAATTAAGTAACTGAATACACAAAAAAGATGGCGAAATATACAGAACAACTACTTTAGGTACACGATTAAAATATCTAGAAAAAGTAACAAAAGACTCCCAAAGCAATAATCAAATTCTTTGTAAGTGACATTATACTATGAAAATTCTCAAATACTGTGACTACTCAAGCACTTATATATCCTGGCAAGATGGAAACATTACTCCAGCTCGGTCAATATTAGTTCAAAAATTAAAAATCTGATTTCAAATTGTAAAAAGCAGTATGCCCTCACTGGCAGCTCGTGCCCACGAAACAGGTGAAGGGCTGTACAGTCAAAGATACGGGCACTTCACCTGTTTTGTGGGTACGAGCCGCCAGTGTCTGCTCTACAATTTGAGTCCAAGCTTATAAATTTAAAACCAATATCGCGTGAATGTCTTCCTAGCTCGACCACAATTTACTACTAAATACTTTATAAGTGAATAATCATACCTACTAGAAAAATACTTGAATACTTTGACTACTCGAACATTTGCAGCCTATGTATCTCAAATACTTCAAGTATTACGACCATTATTATTTTGAATCGAACGCATTTTTGACGTCACATGCCTACCACTCTGTATAGCGTACAGATCGATTGCATCTTTGGCTTAGCGAGCGATCGGAATGAAGCCACGCCATTGGTCGAATGATGTCGAGTATGGAAAGCGATGTTTGCTTTGCTGAGGCCGCCATTCAAACAAAATGAAGTACTCGGCTGCCGAGAAGAATCCATCTAATTCGGTTAAATGTACTACTCTGTTTACTCAGCACCACATTCACAACGCTGTGACGCGGGTGGTAGATTGAAGAGAAAGTAATGGAATGGAGATAGGGTGAGAAAGAGCTAGAAAAAGAGGAAGTTAGTAAGAGAGAGATAGATAGATAGATAAAATGACTTTATTTTACACTTTGTAAAAATTTACAAGAGTTTAGGGCGAAGTTGAGGCATGCAAGCCCCCTCTTCCACTTAACCCATGAGAGAGAGAGAGAGAGAGAGAGAGAGATAAAGAGATAAAGAGAAATAAAGAAATAAAGAGAGTGAGTGAGAGAGAGAGAGTAATAAGGAGTGATTGACCCTCTCTAGGGAGGTAGTAGGTGAGAAATAGAAAAGGAAAAAAGAGAATTTAAGAAGAGAGAGTTTAAGAAGAGTGTGGGTGAGAGGTGGAAAAACAAAAGAGAGGGAGAGTGGTAGAAAAGGAAATGAGATGGTGGAAATGAGGAACGCAAAATGCAGGAACAGAGATATGTAGATTAACAATAATATTAAAATTATCAACAATTCCAGATATCAAGAATACAGACAGAAAGAGAGTGTGAGTGTGAAAAACAGGGAATGTTGGATGAAGAATGATGAAGAAGACGAAGAAGGAGAAGAAGAAGAAGAAGAAGAAGAAGAAGAAGAAGAAGAAGAAGAAGAAGAAGAAGAAGAAGAAGAAGAAGGAAGAAGGTTCATTGAAATTAGCATTTAGTTTTTTTGGATTTTCTAATAAATTAGGCCTATACTGAATACTTTTGAGAGTTGTAAAAATAAAATTGAGAAGCATATGGAGACGATCTGTTGAATCATATAGATTCAACTTATGACGATAAATGAGAAACACGGAAGAATAATGTAAATTGATATGGAAAATACAGCAGAGAAGAAGTAGGAAAGAGGAAGAACTGATAATGATTAAGCTCTGTTATTTATTTCATTAAAATAAAACAGATTATTTGAATTAGAGAAGAAATGAAAAATGGAAGGAAAAAATAATACGCCTTGAAGTGATCAGAATAGAACGTGGAAAAGAGAGGAGATGAAGACTAGAGAGAAACTCAGAGATAACAGTAATGCCTGACAATACGCCCCTGCTTTAATTAATGAAATGAGATAGACGACATTGACTTTCAAATCCAGCATGATTGCAAAGCTGGAGGGCTGAAACTGTATATCTGTTATCTCCTCATCCACTACAGTATATTTATAGCCTGTCCAAGCAAAGAAGACATTCTGGTATGATGGGAATGTGACTCCAGCTCGGTCAAAAGTGGTTCAAAAGTTCTGAATCAGGTCTCAAATTGTAGATAAGAATATTTTCTACAATTTGGGACCAACTTCATAATAATTTTTGTACCAATATTGACCGTCCTGGAATCATTTTCCCATGTTACCAGGATGTCTTCTTTACTTGGACAGACTATATCCCTATTGTATTTCTGCTGAAACAGCTCCATGCATTTTGATACATGCATGCATATGCTTCAATCTGCATCAGAATACCTAGTTGATTGACTGATTCAAATAACTGGATCCACGATATCTTCTCCAGTAAGTTGATTCATTGATAGAAAAATTCCCTGTGATAATGAACAAGATTGCTTTCCCTCGACATTACTTTATTTACATATTCAATCTTAGATATGAGATACACAGTCAATGATAGATTCCAATTTTATGATGAGAAACACTTATTAAACTCACTCATTTCTAATGTTAAAAAAAAACTTATTTCAAAGGGTACTTTGAATAATTATTATAGATTCACATAATCGATAGATAGAATGAAATAAATCCAACACCCTTTTTTAAACTTAAAATTATTATTTCTTACACAGACAATTTTCAAGCTTCAGTCCATTTTCCTTTGGCTAAAGCTTGAAACATGTCTGTGTAAATATAATACTTTTTAAGTTTGAATAAAAAGGGTATTCGATTTATTCCATTAAATTTCATCTATCAATCATTTTAAATAGCTCTAAGTTTCAAGTTAAATTTTGATTCACATAATTATGGCATATACGAATACGAATATGTATTATACATTAGTAGCCCTAATAACAAAGTGGACTGTATAATACTGTATTGTATGATCAGATTATACATTCACAGTACAACAAACCAAACTGCAACATATGATTGAGGAGGGTTACAGATTGGTAAAGGTTTATTACATTGGGAATGAAGGCTTGGAAGTCAGTCCAAAACTGCTGACATTGCAGATTTGTGTCACTGGTGCATTGTACACTCATTTCCTCCCTCCTCACACCACCACCGATCAATTAAGCCACAGCGGAACGGCCACAAAACACAGACGAATGACCTGGTTTCTACACCCGGTTACAATCTGTAACTCCCCAAATCTATCTCTTTTATCCCTAATTTTGAACCAAAAAGGTGAGGAGAGATGAAAAAGGGTAAAGCGTTCTTTAGGATGTAGATCCATAAGCGGCTGTAATGGATTCTAATTAGTGCGTGGCTTCATTTGCTAAAAAACAAAAAAGTTTTCAAAATTATTCAATTTTTCATTTGGTGGTTTTTATTGGATTCATAATGTCAATCAAACTGAATTCAAAATTGTTTGGCTTTTATTTGTAAGTGAGAATCAATGATTGAATGAAATTGTATTCTTTTAGGCCTTTTGTGTGAATAAATTGGAAGTGGAATACCTTTGGGAGAAGCCTTTTGTACTCTTCATTGTAAATTATTATTGAGAAAATTTCAATAATTATGATTGTGATGGTGACCCTGTAGCCTGTTTCATGAAGTTTTGTATTACATAATATTGTTTTATTACTTCAAGATAATTATGACAATTATCTTTTGAATTCATCCCTCACACCTTCGTCCAGAAGTGGGTAAAGACTCTCAATGTTTTCCTGTAGCCTTTTCCATAAAGTTTCAGATTTCGCACGGGTTATCAATTCATTTATCCGTGTAGAATGATATACTAGAACAGATCAATGATGATAGAACCATGAAGAAATGCGGAGAAGACATACCTTTACAATTTTCCTCCCCAATCTCTACTCGAAATGTACTACTAAAATACTTCAAATATACTACTGTACTTCAAAATGAGGTTATGTCCTCTCAACACTTCGTCGCCTTTCTTTGTTTTCACAAAAATCATGATGCAGAAGTATCAATCTATCAACAATGAAAGTAGCGAACGAGATATTTCAGCAACTATAAAAATTTGATGAAAATGTGGAAAAATCCTTGGCAAGTATTATCACCGCTAACTTTACACTAGCCGCAGCAGTCCATGAATTTTCTTTTATTTACACAGTTTTTCAAACAGTTTTTCCTGAGTTTTCATCTCGTTGAATATGCAACATTGGTTGAGTTTGGGATGAGGAGACTACCACAGTTTTCTCAATTAGTCAACACTTTATCCTCCAGCCTTTTTCCCCTTCTCCTGTTTCTCTTCTTCTTATTCTTATTATTCTTCTTTTTTCCCTTCATCCTTTTCTTCCCCCTCTCCCTCTTCTCCACTCCTTTCTTATCACCCTTCCTTCTTACATTCGTCCCCTCTTACCCCGGGAAAGACCAGTAACAACAACGCATTAGCAGTGCACAAGAAAGAAATTACCGAGCTGTAAAAATAACTTTGCCGTACTCACTCTCCAATCACCCTCTGTACATTTTCTTCTCTTACACCCTTCATACACTCTTTCGTCATCTTAATTTCTCTTCTTCAATGAAGACAAGATCTTCAATGAAGTCTCTTATCGACCAAGCGATTTGATAAAAAAATTTTATCTTCTTGCAACTTATACATAGTTTCTCTATTTTTTATTATGAATCTCCTTTGTTCTTATATATTTTTAACATAGTTATGATTTCACCAAAAATCCGAAGGTTCCATCATTTTAGAATTTCACTAGAACACTTCCTATGTAAGTGCTCCCAAATCTTTCCTGTTGCAACATCTACAACAGATTATCTAAATTAGTTAGACCTTCATTGTCTTGAATCCTTTTTTTTCCTTACAGTTTCTCCTCTAGTTGATAATACTAGTACTAATACTAATACTCACCTATTTTCCTCACATACCTCTGATTCATTCTTCCATCAATAGTTATCTGTTGCTTATCTTCAATCTTCTTGTATATGGATATCTTTTCCATCATCTTTCTCTCAGAATTTACTTATATTTTAAACTTTAACTCCTCATTAGTAGTTACTTAACTCCTTTTCTGTAATTTCACAATTTGTTCATTATCATTAATTATAGAATTTCAACTCATGTTTATCTTCTCTATCACCTCTTTCATAATTTACCTCCTACTCATTCCAACTCTATTTTCGTTTCTCTTCAATCCTCCTTCTCTTCATAAAACACTCTCATTCATTTTCTCTTCCCAGCATCATCTTTCTCCTCCTTCTCCTCCTCCTCCTCCTCCACCTCCTACCACTTCTCTCCAATCATCTACCACTACTCCTCCTCTTCCACCTCCTCCCTCCCCTACCACTCATCCCAAACATCTCCCTCAACAAGCTACAATGCACTCCCTCCTGAGAAGCAAACTCACCGTCAATGTAAACTTATAATGAAGTTATCATAACTTTTTAATTTATCTCCTTCTTATCTCCTCTTCTCCCCTCCCATTCCATCTTCAGATCGGTCCCCACTTTTCAAACAGTTATCTTTCTTCCTTCTGCCCTCCCTTCTTTCCCATCTCATCCTTCTTACCATCCTCCCTCCTTTTTTCTCTAACATCATACTCACTAAGTTACTTATTCTTCCTTTTCCCATTCTTCTCTTTTTCTACTCTTCTTCTTCCTCCTTTCCTTTCCCTTATTTTTCTATCTCTTATTTTTCTTTTCTTCTCTTTCCTTCTCTTCCTCCCCCTCTTTCTCAACCACTTTCTCTTTCTCTTCCTCCTTCTTCTCCTTATTTTTCTTCTCCTTCTTCTCTTTCTTCCTCTCTTTATTATCCTCTCCTTCCTCCTCTTCTTTTTCTTCTTCTCCATCTTCTCCTTCCTCCTCTTTCCCTACATCTTCATTCTCCACATCTCCTCCACCTCCTTCTACACCATCGTTCTTCACTTTCTCTCCTTTTCTCCAATCCTCACCATTCCTCCACCATCATCATCCCCCTATTACACCCCACTCTGTTGAGCTTTTGCATTATCACTCGATTCTTTTTTCAACTTATGTTAGTTTTCCGCAGCTCCAACTTTGGTTGTTAGCTGGTGAATTAATAGATGAGGGTGGATTCTCGGAGGAAGAGGAATCCCCTCATTTGCAATTACGATAAGTGATGATTGATTGTTATTACTATTTGAATAAAGATTGTGATAGGCCTACTATTGTTCAGAAAAGTTATAAAAAAGAGATAAGGTTACGAAAATCCCCAGTTTTGCATCCAACTCCACAATAATGAGGAGATATGAAATCAGAGATGTGAGAGAAAAGAGATGTAACTTGTTTTTTAAAGAATAGTGAACAGTGGATGTGGATTGATGTCCGTATACTGGGATAAAATGAAGCAATAATCACAAACATTACCAAATTTTTTTTTTGCTGCAGATGATGCCCATATTAGTATTCAAATTTACTTGTGCATGTGTAATTCATTCAACCTATCAATTAGATAATTTCCATACTTTTAATGGAACAATTACTATCCTCGATTCTCAATCATATTGAATATTATTATTTGAACCCTACTTGGACTACGTTATTTAGCATAATTTATCGTAGAATGGCGAAATTTATTATACTCTTCTCTATGAAATGTTAAAAAAGGCAATCTATGCAACGTATGGGTTCAGCTAACGCCAAAAAATTGGGCGATTTCGTCTGCCTCTTGTACGTGATTTAACCGTTTTACAACTGATGTAAAGAATTCACTGTTTCTTTTAATTCTATAAATATTATCTATCCATAGCTTAAATACGACTCTAATTGATATTATTAATTTTTGGGGCACACAAAGAGCAGACGAAAACGCCTACCTTTTTAGCGTCAACTATACAAATGATTATAAAACGTAAAATCCAGAAGAATTACAAAACATAAAAGATTTAATCCACAAATGATTTAGAAGATTCCATCAACTTTAAACTCTTCTTAAACAGAGTTGAAAAAGTAAGTTCCACAAACATTATTCACCAGTAAGTTATAAATAAAAGTTTTACAAATACGGGCTGCTCCATTCTCAGACTATCCAACAATTGAAACACACCCAGTAAACAAATTCAATCACAATTGTCGAATCTCCAAGTTTGATTGAAAGTCTCAAACACCGCCTTGCAAGTTTCACGCTCCGGTGGATTGTACCGGAGTTTAAACCGGAGTTCGGTGTGCATTGTGCACCGGAAACGCGACTCACGTACTGAGCATGCAAATAGGGGCAGAACGTTAGACGCCGGAAGTGGCATAGCATGTTTGAAACATGTTTCAAGTGTGTGAAACAAGCTACGTACCCGGAATACTAGTTGTTTGAAAGTTCTCAGGAGTAACTCGCATGGATAAACGCATTGATTCCTGTACTTTGGACGGATTCACTTGTAGGCTATGAAGTTCACAAGAGAAATAAGTAATAGAAGGTGCAGGTTTGTAGAGAGAAATAAGTCATAGATTTGTTGTAAATTTCAATTATAACAGATGTCTTAGAATATTGAATTGATTTAATGGAAAAATGAGAAATAATAAAACAAATATTGCCTTTGTAGTTTGAACATTATTCACAGTTCAGTTGTACCGTGTACAAGAGACATATCAAGTAACATCTTTTTGAAGTTGGAGAATTGTAGAAGGGTCACTTCAAGTATTAGTTTCGTCAGTAGGTTTCACCGTCTTTACAGCTTATACAGCAATCCAGTATTCTGGTAGTGATGTAGTTCATTCCATTTCAATACTCTAGGAGCTTTATTTAGTAGCTTTTATTATGTAAAAAACTTTACGAGTTTTCTTCATCCACAGAATATATTTGTGTACATCATATATTTGTGTATATCTTATATTTGTGAAAACAATTGCACGGATAGCGGATGATAACAGCCAATACATACTACATATAATTTTACATATAAGGTAATATAAGTACATATAACATATAATATACCGTAATAATAATAATTACGTTAAGCCGTCGGTCCCGGCTGCCTAAAAACAGTCGTTAAGTCATGTCAGAGGCCCTGAAATTGATCAGGAGCGACTTGATAACTCTGACACCAGACCTGAGCCAGCCAGGTTACACGAATATTATTATCATAATATACCGTGAATACGGAGAAAGGATATGAAGAGATAATTTAAAACTATCTCTAGCAAGAATACGATTTTCAACTAAAAAGTCTTTTTTAGTAAGGCTGCATGATAATGACTGCATATTAAGATAATTATGTGGGTGATAATATTCTTTGTTAAGATCAATACAACCGATTTTGATAACACAACTTTCAGTTTTCCCAATTCAAGTTTCAATATTATTATGAATTTTAATAGAATAATCTCATTATCACAGAAATTGGGAATTTACAAAGTTATTCAATGGGATAACGAACTTATTGAGGGGGTGAACAATTGAGTATCTAATAATAATTTGTGAGCGATTCTAAGGAGCTTGTTATAGCAGTGTTGTTGAAATGAGAGTTGCTAGCAAGAGTGTTGTACAACAACTCAGATTAGACGTTGTTCAATACACGGTTACGATAGTTTCCAACTTTGAAGACCCTTATCATGAAATTACCTTCAGCTCGCGTGACAACGATAGCTGCTTGAAGAGGATGAAGAAGAGAAGAGTGATGAGAAAAAGGAAATAGAGAGAAGAAGAAAAACTAAGAGAAGAAGAATGAGGTGGAGGAGATGGAGAAGTGAAAGAATAGGAGAGGAGGAAGCGGAAGAAAAAGGAGAAGAGGAAGGAGGAGGAATAGGAAGAGGAGGGAATGAAGAATTAGGGGGAGGAGATGGATGAAAGAAGAGTGATAGAAGAAGAAGACGAAGAGAAGAGGAAGAAGAAGAACAAGATAGGGAAAAGAGGATGAAGAAATAGTGGAAGTAGGAGATAGAGGAGATAAATAGGAAGAAGAGAAGGCAAAAGATAGAAAAAAGATGGAAATAAGAGAAAAAATAGGAAAACGAAGAAGAAGGAGAAGGTGGTGGGGACGGAGAAAAAGAAGGAGGGAATGGAGAAGTAAAGGAAGTAGAAGAAGAAGAAGATGAATAAAAAGAAGAAGTAGAAGAAGAAAGAAGAAGAGCGAGAAGGAGGTGGGGTTGGAGAATGAGGAGGAAAAGAAGGAGAATTCAGAAAAGACAGAGAAGAGGAGTATAGAAGAAACAGTGCAAGAAGAAAAAAGAGAAAGAACATAGAAAGATGGAAAAGATAAGATGAGGAAGGGAAAAGGAAGAGACGAAAGATAGAAGATAGGAAAGGAGCAGGTTGCAGAGGATGAAAGGATTAGAATGAAATAGATGGGATAGTATTGGATACGTGTAATAAGGAAGAATGAGGATAAGTTGGAGGAAGAAGAAGATTCTACAAGAGGAAGAGTGGAAGGAAATAAATTATGAATACATAATTAAATAATCAAAGTCGATAGAAATAGAATTGAAAGCTAATAAAATAATATTGGAGTGGAAGATGAATGTGGAAATGATTGGCATGAAAGACAGAGGGAGTGTTGAAAACGGGAAAAAGAGAAGACTGAGTGAAACAAGGAGGTAAAGCGAGTTAAGAGATGAACAAGAAGAAGAGGAACAAGAGGAAAAAAAATTCAAGTTGGAGGAAACTGGAAAGATGGACTGAATAGACAAGATGAAGAAGGCAGAGAAGCAGGAATAAAATAAGAAAAAGAAGAGAATTAATGATGGAGGAAAAGAATACTGTGATGAGAAGGCGAACGGAAAGGAGAAAATGAAGAAAGAGTTGAGAAATAAAAATTAAAGGAGAAGAGTAATGAGAAGAGAATCAGGGTTGAAAAGAGAGAAATAAGAATGAGAGAGTAAGGAGTAAGCACCAAGAAAGCACCCCACATACTTTATTGAAGCAAAGTTTCAAGTTATAAGTTCTACCCGGCTGAAAGTTTCATCTAGGTGATAGATTGAATGGCTCATAGCAACTTGATAAGTGCCAGTCTGAGCTCAAACTCACTAAGTTTATGTTTTTGTTCACAGGATGATATTATCATTACCTCCACACCAGACAACTCATTTCTATAAATCTGGCAACAATAAGCTACAAATCATGGAGCACCGATAATACAATATATCATGAGGAATATGTAAGCCCTGTTTTAGACACCAATATTTTTGAACGTCCAGTTTTTTGTTTTTTGTATAAATTTTGAAAGATTGAATCAAGCTTGGTCAACATGAATTATAATGTGCACAGAGACCACTGGCGGCTCGTACCCACGAAACAGGTGAAGTGCCCGTATCTTTTACTGTACAGCACTTCACCAATTTCGTGGGCACGAGCCACCAGTGACAGGTACACATCATGTGCTAGTCATGCTCTATTCAATCTAGTGAAATTTTTGCAGTAGAAGAAAAAAGACTGGAGGTCAAAAAATCGTGGTGTGGTGAACAGGAGTTGAGGTATAAAGGGAATTTACATGTAATTCAGGTAAGTAATGAATGTGTATCTAGCAAAAAAAGTAAAGCAATTAGTGTACTGTTCAATGCTCTCTCAATGCACTGGGAATGAGTAGAAATACCATATATCTTGAATTGAATAATTTCTATCAATATTATGAGTTTATTTAGCAATAAGATGGAGAAAGTGTTATAGAGATTCCCATTATAGAATTCAAAAATATCAAGACTTGATACTTGGTATCAACGAATCTTTGTAGAAATTCAACTTCAAATCGTCGAAGAGTGTTCAATAATAATTTTGAAATACTAACTTGCATAATTAATATAATTTGAGTCATTATATTATCTTGTGGAAACAGTTTCCAGCTATATTAAAAACATGAACGTTTGAATGATAGCTCTTTTTCATCAGAAATGCCTAGAATATTGTATTACTCCTAGTGTAGGAAGAAAACTGGATAAAATAATTTGTCAATTTTATCCCAGTACAAGTACTAGCAGTACCTTGTTACTCTACCTTGATTGAATAAATGAAGAAGGATAATATGATATAGTATGGTAATGACAATTCATATTATGATATAGTAAGATAGTATGGTATTGACAATTTTCCAATGTAAGAACACATCTCAAGAATAGGCTACTAACTTCATACTTTGAGGCAGTCTGCAGAAAAACAAACCATTTCAAATCACGGTGCCGTTAGAAACACTTCAAAACAACCTTGATACAAATATAATGCTGCTCTCTGAATTATTCAAATATCACTTTGTCCATGTCATTTGTTTCTTGCAAAAACCTCCCTCATTTTTTCCATGAAAACGCCCATTTCTGCGAAAATAAAACACTGGAATTCCTACAGTGTGCACATTTCATGTTGGAACATCATTAGTGCTCGTATAGACTGTCCAAGCAAAGAAGACATTCTGGCAAGATGGGGAAAATGACTCCAGATCGGTCTATATTGGTTCAAAAATTATAAATTTGTTCTGAAATTGTGGATCAGAATGTTTTACACGATTTCAGACCAAATTAATAATTTTTGAACGAATATTGACCGAGCCGGAGTCATTTCCCCATCTTGCCAGAATGTCTTCTCAGCATGGACAGACAATAGCTCTTCACTTGCAGCGTGCTTTGTGAGTCTAAATTTTTTCTGTTTTGTTTTGCCAGCAGAAAAACAATAGTGAGTAACTTTCCCGCTGTTTTTTGAATAAAATATGAGTGGAATACGTGAAATAGAGGATTGGAGAGGAAAGTGTAAATAGTAGCATGAGCAAAAATTAACTTCATCAGAATTAAATGAGAATTTGACTGTATTAAGACAATGAGAAATGTAACTAGCTTCAGCAAGAATCAGAGGAGTGGAGAATTGCACGAAAATCCATATTGTATAATTTTTCCCCCGAGCAATAATTTAGTATCAAGTATACTGAGGTGGTCTTATAATGTGAATGGTCTAATTAATTGTTGCATTACACTCTGACTAACTGGATGTTATTCAGAGGTGTTCTGCGACGTAACGTGGTTACGGAAGCTAGCTTATAGTTGAGAGGATCAACGTGCTAGCGACACTTACCTCTGTTCTGGTTCATGAAACCTTTTACACAAATATATATGAGAAACTGTTTATAAAACGGGTTTTCTATAAAATGATCCCATATCATGAATTTAATTTATCTTGATGAATTCGATTTGTTTGGACTTCAGAAACATCGCAATCTAACAACAATGAAGGAATGAAATACATAATGAATGGGAGAATTAATTTTTATCAACTCACTCTTTTGAGGAAACTTCTAGGATTTGTAATCCTCGTAATTCTCTTACCTGAAACAAGTAGAAAATAAAATTATTCTATTACTATTATCTACAATTTTTAGAGGTATACAGAGCTGTGAAAACTCACAGAAGAAAAGAAAATAATTATTGGAAAATGTTGAAAAAAAAGAATAAGATTGATAAACTGAAAAAGAAAAAAGATCGCGCACAAAATAGGCAATTGAACATGATGAATGTAGAAAGAAGAGGGAAGACAGAAAACAGAAAAGTAGGAAGAATAAGACACATTTGGGGCAAAAGTACCTCCTTGGGGGGAAACGTGGGGGTGGGGCAACGCCCAAGTTGGCTTCGCTACGCTCCAGAAAGCTCGCTTCGCTTCTAGACTGAGTTGTTGCTGTTGACAATATTGAATTTGGATATAGTCTGTCCATGCAAAGAAGACATTCTCGCAAGATGGGAAAATGATTCCAGCTTGGTCAATATTGTTTCAAAAATCATCTATTTGGTGTTTAAATGTAGAAAACATTCTAATCTACAATTGAGAGCTAATTAATAATTTTTGAACAAATATTGACCGAGTCATTTTTCCATCTTGCCACATTGTCTTCTTTGCTTGGACAGACTACCAAAAACACTACTTCTCTACAACTACCATCTTATTCTTTCAAATTCCACTTTATATTCTTTTCTCACTTTTTCAACAGATTCTTTCCAAGCACTGTTGCAAAAACAGAACAAACAGAAATCAATGACGGAAAATCTGGGAAACATTTTCAGAGAAAGAAGAAAAGAGAAAATTTAGATAAAGAGAGATTAGGAGAGGTGAAAAAGATTTTCGGAGGATTTAGTCAAGAGAAAATTGAGGAAAGAAAAATTGACAAAATAGTATAGAAACAAGTTCATGAACCAAATTAGTTGTTCTTTGTCAAGCAGATCAAACAATCTTTTTGAAGTTCATGAGATCTCAAAAATATTTATTTTATTCCAGGAAGTTTATTCATCCATGAATAAGGGTGATAACTTATATATCCTTGAGAATACTCCATCTAAAAACTACAATTTCTCTAAATTTCTGAAAATTTAGCAATCTCAGAAGCTTTAAAGTTAAGAAGTTGAGTCACAAACACTGTTGAATTCGATTGAAAAGCATCAAATTGTCTATATCACTGAGAATAAAAAACTTTCAGTGATATATACAATTTTGTGCTTTTCAATCGAATTCAACAGTGTTTGTGACTCAACTTTGTCTATATCACTGAAAGTTTTTTATTTCCAGTGATATAGACAATTTTGTGCTTTTCAATCATGTTCAAGTATCACAACATCTCATCTGACACTTTGTCTACTGTTGAATTCTCTTATAGAGACACATTGAAGTGGTACCTCATCGAAGGTACTAATGAGACCCAAACCTTAATTCAAAATTTTAATTTTTATTGAAAATTTTTATAAAATTGAAATCAGAAGTGGAATTGATACGTTGACTGAGACACCAAAAATAGTAGAAGTATTCCTAATTTCTCTCTTGAATTTTTCCTACATCACAACCAACTTAACTGTGTCAGTCAGTTCTATTGCAAAAAAATAAAACAATCTCCCTTGGGAAATACACGCAGCATTTGTTTTTCTTACGGATTACATGGGACCTTGCTTTGTTTTCACTTCTTTTTTCCCTGCCGTCAAGAAAATTTTATTGCTTTTCTCTTGGATACCTTCATTTCATAAAAATATTTCTTCATTTACTTTTACTCTTCATTGTAAATTCCTTAAGAGCATTCAACTTGTTATGGATATAATTTTGTGGTTGAATGCGAAAGAGTGATTTTAAAACTTTTTCAAGCCATAAAATAAAGAAGTCTAGTATCTATTTTGCGTCGACAATGCTCATTACGCAGATTTCTTGAATGAATGATTCCATTTGATGAGTTTGAATATATTCTGGTGTTTTCTCAGTTTGCACAAATCGTAGTAGTTCGATCACTCATCAACTCGTATACGTACGTATCTAAGTCACTGGCGGTTCGTGCCCATGAAACAGGTGAGCTGCCCGTATCTTTTACTGTCTAGCACTTCACCTGTTTCGTGGGTACGAGCCGCCACTGCTAAGTATCATAATACTATAAAGTGTATAGCCACGTTCAGTTTAATTGTACTTGATGGTAAAGCTCAACAGGCTTATTCCATTCATTTATTAACATTACTATACGTAATCGAATTAATAAAATTATTTCATTCGATAATGACTTGCCAAATGAAAAATATACTACAATATTGGAAATCCCAAATAATACTTGGGATTACAGGCCAGACTCTGAAATAAGCCAGATTACAGGCTTATTTTACAATCACTTATTCCACAAACAAACACTAGGATAATCAAGTAATATTGAAGTGATATGAAGTAGTATGAAGTAATAATGAAGTAATATTGTTAATTAGAGGATAAATTTTGTATAATCAATTTCGATTTCAAGTTTTGTTAGGATCATATTCTTTGATGTTGCCTCAGCACACAGTCTAAATTATAATCTCAGCTCTCGAGATAAAAAGCCAGTATAGTATTTCGTACGCTCCACCCTTAAAAAGAGAGAAAAAAAAAGAATAAGAAAAAAGAAGAGACAGTGACAGTTATGTGAAAGGTGGGTACTCTTTTCTGAGAGGAGATTCGGTTCCTAGATATCATTTTTCTTGAAGAAGAGATAGCACCCAGAGATAATCTCACTTTCATGGCTTACAGACCCTTGCCGCCTCCTCCCCCCACCATATCTACCCTCTACCAACCTCCCCCCTCCCTAGAAGAAACTCTCTCGCGCTAGTGCCAAAATCTTCCCTGCTTTTCGATAGCTTTGGGCGATAAAATTGATTGGGGATCTCAACGCACGCCTTTAGGACATTTCATACTTCATCAAGCATTCACTTTTATATCTTTTTTCTTCTTTTTCTCCATCTTCTTTGTATTTTCTCCTCCCATTCTCAATTTCATCTTCCTTCTCTCTCTCTTCTTCTTAATCCTCAACCTCTTTTTGATCACTTTTCTCATATTACCTGTTCGTTTTCCAAAGTAAACCTGAACCATTGGAGCTTTTACATTTCTAAATACAAATTTTAAAAGTTCAGTATGAAAAACATGTAGGCCCATGATTAGAATTTTTACAAGAACCTATAAAGTACTGTAGGAAGAAAATAAACAGGAATACACAATTACTAGTGTAGTTTGTTTGTTTGTCGAACCAACTAGTGTGTTAACAACTACTAGTGTAGTGGGTATTCATATTTCCTCTAATCACAGGACAAACAGTAGCCTATATTAAACTACACTTTGAACTTTTCTCTTGAAAAAAATTCCAAATTAATTTGATATTTCGAGTGATTGATACAAGATTTTAGTGATGAGTGAAAAATTTAATTTCACCTATATGGCTTCAAGTGTAGTTTAAATCAATAATTAAAAATGAATGGTTGCTTAATTTTTATTTTTATTTTCATTTATAAAGTGATGAGCTGTATAAAAATACTCGTAGTATATTAATGTACCGTACCGGGGAAATCCTCTTTTGGAAATAAGCTCAAAGTTCTCGTTCTATTCTGATTTTTTTAAAAATGTAATGTTGAATAAAACAAGCAATACAATCTAGTACAATACAGTACAATACAATACAATACAGTTATAAATAAACTCCTCTAGATGTGTCGTCCAACATCCAGAGAAATTATAATTAATTATTAATCCTTTTGAAATGAAAACTGTGTCAAGATCCCGTTAATATTCCTATAGTGTAAAAATGGCTAAATCTCCAAGATTTAATTACATTATGGAACGGATCAACAATATTGACAGTGACCCTTTAGGATGTTTACTTTGATACCTGATAACAGGAACTTCTTACTGAATTGAAACTCTCAAAAAACCCGTAATATGTACCATGTACATAAATAGTAATCGCAAAAGAAAAGTCGATATAGCCCACACCCATATGGGGCCAACAGAAGTATGGGAGAATAAAAATAAAAGGAGAATAAAAGTCAAAGAATGTGTAGAAGAACAAAGTTGAAGAGTATTTGACGACACCCCATCTTCACACGATTTTGACCTTGAGCTGTACTCCTACTTGCCTGTCAATTCGTACTTTGGACCCCCCTCCCTCCTTCAACCCCCACTTCTATCACACCTTTCGGGAAGCCCTTCGATTTCCTATGCACCCCCCCCCCAACATACGCACATCCACCCCCCAGAAGAGGTTCAATTTTGGGAAGTTGAGAATGCATGTTGGGGGAACTCCACCACCAATGCTCTCTTCTTGCTTACTTTTCTTGTACTTCTAGCTATTCTCTTTCTCTTCTTCCTTTTCACTCTTCTTCCATCTAACTCCCTCTCTCTATCTTTTCTATTTTCTCCTGTATCTTTCTTCACTATTTCTCCTTTGTCTACTATTTCTGATCCTTCTTCTACTCGACCTATTAATAATAACTATTCTTTCTTTCCTTCTCCTCCTGCTTTTCTTGGGTATTTTCAATTACTTATTAGTTGTTACACTTTATTCTCCGTCCTTTTTCTTCTTTTAATTGCTCTTCATCATTGTCTTCTCCCTTTGCCCAATCATATTTTCATCTAATTTTTTTCATGATCTTCATAATTCTTCATTTTATTCTTCTCGCCTTCTTCTCTTCGATTTTCTTCTTCTTTCATCACTATACTACTCCTGCTCTTCCTTCTCCTCATCCCCTCCTATTCATCTTTCTCATTTTTCTTCTCACTTTCTTCTCGTTTACCTTCTTCCTTCTACTTCTTTCTCTCTTCTTCATTCTTTCCTTATTCTTTTCCTCTCCCCTCTTATTTTTCTTCCCTTTTCTCCTCCAGCTGCTTCCTCACCATCTAGTTGCCGTTTTCTGAACTTCTTTTCCATCTCGTTCTTCATTTTCTTCTTATACCACATTTCCTCTATCTTTTATTTCCTATGCTTCTCCTTTCTCTTCTTATTACTCTTCTTCTTCTTCTTCTTCTTCTTTTCTTCTCCTCCTCCTTCTTTTCGTCCACCTTCTCTTCATACTTTCCTCAACTCCTTCTCCTCCTCCTTGTGTACCTTCTCCTCCTCCTTCTCCTCCTCCTCCTCCTCCTCCTCCTCCTCCTCCTCCTCCTCCTCCTCCTCCTCCTCCTCCATATCCTTTTTCTTCTTCATCGTCATCTTATCCTTCTCCTATCTCTCCTCCTTCTCCCCTCACATCTACTTTTTCTTCACACAAGTCAATGCCTATCCAGTCACGTACCAAATCCACTGCACTGCTGTTCTAGGTTGGGGGGGCCGGGGGTTAGTGTTGGTCCCTACACCCCGGGTAATGTGCACTCTGCTCGAAAGATTTCGGTGACTTCACTTCCTTACTAGTGGAGGGGAATTGAGGGTGATTTTGAATTGTTAGAGGTGATTTTATCGATTTGTGTGAACTGGTAATGCTCGAAATCTCACAAAGCTAACGATTTGATAAAGTTATTCGCTGGTTATGTTCAACCAAAGACACTTTCAATTGAACAATCTTACCTGATGAACGAAATGTTTTGTTGAACCAATATATTATCTATTTAATTATTCATTCATTTATCCATTTTTTAGTTAATTAATTTATTCATTTATTACATCTATTTATTCATTTATTTATTATCAAGTTACAACTTACACTTAGGCCTAATGGAAGTATGTTCAATCAAACAAAGACAATAATGAATCCAACAATCTAATCTGAAAGTAGGCAATTCATTGGATGAGCACGGGAAATTCACGAGAACCATATATTACTTCAACATTTTTCTCATTTTTATATCACACCAATTCCTGTTTCTCCTTTCCTTTGCCAACCACTCTATTCTGTCTCCTTTCACATCTATTCTTCCCCTCTCACATTTTTATTCATCTTAATCTACTGCTTTTTCTTTTCCTCTCTTCTACCACATCCATTCTTCTCTCTCACACTAGTTTCCATCTCCATCTCCCATTCTATGTTCTTCCACATTGATTTTTATCTCTCAAACTCTCTCCCAACTTCATCTCCAAATCTCTCTTCCTATCCTTCTCTTTCCCTCTCTTTTCTTTGTCATTCTCTTTTCCCTTCTTCGTCACTCTTTCCTTTTTTCTCACATTCCTCACTCTCAACTCTCTTCATCTCCCTTCTTTCACCCATTCTCTCTTCTTCTCCTACCTACCTTTCCCCCTTCCTTTCTCTGTAAACTTCTCCATCCACTCTCATTAATATTGAACAAAACCGGACAGTGTCCAATGTAGGAAAAAAACAAAACTTGTCAATATTTCATGCGACTAACAGAGCGGTGACGCACTCTATCGGAAAAAACAGGAACTAACCGTGGACAAGAATAAATTGGTGCAAGCCGGAGACTGCTAGATGAATTAGTTGTGGAAGGTGGAATGGGTGATGATGAATTAGGCAACAAATTCCCCCTGGATAGGGGAGGAATTCTTCAAATTATTCCAGGAGACAGAGACATAGGAAGAGGGAGATGACGAGCAAGAGAGAGAGAGAGAGAGAGAGAGTGGGAGAGTGAGGAAAGAGAGTGACTTCAAAATGACGGAAGAACAGAGAAGGGTGAAGAGGAGTAAAAAAGTTTGAAAAGACTTCAAAAGTGTTGGAAAGATAGTTGGTCATCTACTTTGGTTTATTCTGCTCTAGTTAACAGTGTTATTGCATGTTCTTTGAAGTTTCTTGAAATATATTATGTAATTTTAAAAAACCAGTGCATTTATTGCACTCGACTTGGAACGGGGTAAAAGTCCATTTGGTATAATTCTGAGGATTGCTTGAATTGGAATGAATAAACATGAAATAGCTTTCTTTGGAGCAATGAATGAAATAACAGCGAGAAGCGATTATTATCGACTTATAAATAAGTTCACTACGTTTTTTTATCGGATACATTGCACGTAAGTAAGGGTTGGGGGGTGTTACATTTATTAAAATATAAAATGAACGGAAAAGTTAACTTGTTTTTCAATGTTTGAAGCAAGAATGTAGAAGCTTATGTTATGCTCACGAAAATATTTTTCAAGGACACTTATAATTATTAAAAATCAATAGGCCTATATTATATTATATTTTATTATTTGTCTCTCTTCACAAAACGTTCTCAAGTTTATTTATTCAATCACAATTACAAAAACTAGATATACTCGTAACTTCTCGCCTACAATACGTTCTCGAAATGGGATATTTGCAAACAAATTCACTGTTAAGCAGGCTATTTATTACTCGATTATTTATCAATTAAAAAAAATACAAAATTGAATAGCTAATATCAATTTTGAAAAAATGTTGTGGCATCATTAATGGGAATGAATAACGGATATTTCCAATATGGGGATTAGCTAACTGATATAGAAACATGACCTAATATAATCTGGTAGCCTATAAGATAAAATTAATTTAAAATACTTAAAACCGTTAAATTCAATGTTACCTTATGCTTATATGTTGTATTACCTTATTATGATTATGTTGTATCATTCATCTCTCATCATCCTTCTCATTACCCACGCACAGGCCCAAGAGCCCATGTGGGCATCACCCTCAAAAAATATATATATATTAAATACTATCTATCTTTCAAGTCCTGTACTACATAATATTATAGTCCACTGGACAGCAAAAGTTCATAGCAAAGTTCACACAAGCTGAGAAGACACCTTGTTAAAAGACTCTTTACATCTTATCGGCGTGTCTTGTCAGCTTCCGCGAACACACACACGCACAATATAGAGCGTGCGCGCGTGTCAACACATCCATTATGAATAAAGAAGGAGGACGGTCATTTGTTGTATAGTAGATGCAGCTACAGGGGCCTCCAATGCATAATACATTCAATCTACACTTTGATTGATGATGTAGAAAGAGAGAGAAATAATTCTTTGCCCCCACTCTGAGGATACAGGATCTGATGGTGCGAAAGACGAAGAAAAAGGAAGGCGTAGAATAAGAAGAGGAGGAAGCAGAGGAGATAGAAGAGGAAAAAAACAAGAATGATTTTAAGTTTTAAGGTTCAATTAACAAAGAATTTACTTGAGAATGAAGTCAAAGAATAAGTCAGAATATAGTGTAACAAGAGTATTCTACGTCAAAAACTCATACTATTCACTTCAGCAAAGATCAGGATTGTTTATTGATCAATTAAGAGAAATTAGGCACATAACAGTCTATTGAAGAAACAAGAATTTAAAATTTTTCGAAACAATTAATTTGATTAATAATCAGAATATCATAAATTTTCAATGTTTTTTCAGTCTCTAGTTGTGTTTTTCATGTAGGCTATTCTACGTTAAAATAATCGTACTAATCGTAAAATCCACGAGACAAGGTTGTATATTGTAAATCTCAAATTTGTCAGAATATACTGGCGCTTAACAATAAAGCCTGATGAATAGTTAAAGAAATAACGAATCTTGTGAAATTGATTTCAAAACATAAATTAGTATGAATATGAGTAAAATTTCCTCTCTTCTGTATTCTCGTCAATTTCATAATCTAAACAGTTTATGAAAATGAAAACTCCAATATAAAATATCTAACGTTCATATATTGAGCTACATAATCTATAATACGGATTTCTATACAATAATGTCTATTATTTTAGTAAAACACCAAAAATAAAAATGAAAATAATAATTACTCATTATTTTGATTAATTAGAGCATTAATAACCAACCAAAAAAGTTGGGCAACATTCAATAAAGTAGCCAAACCAGTGAAACCATGCGATAGAACGCATTCGATTCAAAAATTCATATTAATTCCAGAGAAATATACATGAATAAAGAAATGAAACGAAAAAAGCAATAAATTATCAGTTTTTCAAATCATCGAAACAACAGTTCAAACCAACGACAAAACTATTGAAACTCTCATCTATCAAGTGTGAAAAATCCCGAAGACTAAGTTATTGATTATAAACGTTGTTCAGTCTTCGGGACTCAATTTAGTGCAATACACTATAATATTATATTAAATGTACTGTATATCACTATACCCTCAATTAAGTGTAGTATATACTAAATATTCTGCGGCGGATGCGTCACATAGCTCCACTGCAGTAAAACATAAAAATCAAAACTTGGAACACAGTTAACTCAGTGTTCTCTGGAATGTAGAAGGTTCAAAAAGCAATCACAGTCAGCCGACTATCAACAGATTGGATATAAAACAGGCGAGCGACAGTTTTAACTACTTCTGGGGACCAAACTATAAACAATACTGTACTATCAAGTTCAAAATGTCAAGCGTCTGTGTCCTGTTTCAAGCGTTCAAAGATCGCGGTAACGTTTTTATCGATTCATTCGAAACCATAAAAAGATTCATCGTATAATTTATTAAAAGTCATGGGATTCATATTATTTTCTAAGCACATGAATTATACTATAGAATAACTTTGAAATGAGGTTCATAATAAATTAAAATTGGCATTTTAATGTTAAGTAGTAGACTCTATGGTGAAAGAAAAGAGACATTAAGAAACAGAGACATTTCATAGTACTTCATCATGATATTATTCCATTAACAGTTTTGCGCCCCTATATTTGCAAGTTTTTTATAAGATCTAGAAAAATCCAGACTAGGCAAAATAATTTTATTCCGGATAATTTCAGCATGAAACATCGTGGCAAATCCGCTCAATCGATAATTATTATTTCATAGAGCGGCAGAACTTCAAAGACCATTTTATAACTGACAAAAAACGTTTTATTGAACGCAATTAATTATAGATTATCACAGGAAATGATAGAAGAGAGGCTATCATTCATAGCCTACGCATAATAATTATAAATATTTTCCCAAACAATGACTCTTATCATTCATTATAACTGCAAGGAAATAAATAATGATAAGAGTTTTATAACGGAGATCATATAACAAAAATTCTCAGAAACTATGAGCGACTATCTACTTCATTAAAAAATATCGCGAATTAAATGAACCAAATATTATTTGGATTCAACAATGATTTGGGATCAACAATCATTCTTTGAAGTTATATCGATCTAGTTTTTCGAATATACAATTTATTCGTATCTTTGCAGATACGAAAAATTTACTTAAATTTCATAATATGAGTATATAAACCATAAATTATTTTTCTCACGAAGTTTCTTTCGCGAATATCGCTACTCGAGAGAGAATATTCAATTTCGAAAAAGGAAAATATCACGGAATTATCAAAAACCTACAGCTATGAACGAATTCCCGATTCCAAAGAAGTTTGAAAATAATTCTGGGCACTAAAAATCGGGTGTTTCTCTATTTTATAGCGTAAAATATTGATGGAGCATCGCTTTTATACTTGGAGAGCGTTTATATTAGCCGAAATCAGAATTCTTCCATAGAAGTTGGATAACTAAGATTTTATTAATTATCAATAAAAATAAAAGTTCGGGAGCAGAATGGTAAGGGTGAAGCCTGGATTTTCTACCACGAAAATATCATGTTTCTGTGATCGTTTTGATTGATAAGAATAAATTTATGAAAACCTTCCTCCCAATAATGAGTTGTAGAAAGAATATAACAATATTACACTCACCATGAGATGAAATATCAAATCCGAGCATAGTGCTGCATCCATGCAAATTTGAAGATAATTCTCAGCTTCACTATTCACACTACACTATTTTCATTCAACCACTATGTACATAAACACTATTCTGTCACCAAAACAGCACAAATCAGATCCAAAGTCTCAAAAAATCTGTTACACTTTTATAAAATTCTGATGAATTCCACTCTCTTGAATTGATGTTGTTTATAACAAGCAGTGTTTTAAAAACGTTTTAGTTATCGGGAATAAAAAGCGCAAACTTTCAATCTGTTACTAAAGAACTACTTAGAATCAATTTCTCAGAAAACACAATTATGTTGAATTTCCAGTCAGAAATCACTTTTTCACAAGCAACGAATTCAACATTATGTGACAGAACATTGATACGAAGGTTCAAACCCAAATTTGTCACCTAAAACACAAACCGTTGATATTTATTTTAGATGCACACTGCGACAAAACTCAAGGGATTACAAGATTTTGACTCAATGTCACTAACAAAACCCGAATCACTCGTACACGAAAATTGAATACGCGACAATTATTTTGTAACTCAACAAAATCCCGAACAAATACTATGGCGCGAAACAATTTTCAGTCATTCAGTGCCCCTGCAAGTAACGATAACGCAACCAGCACTACAGCGTCAGATTTGAGAGAGAAGCTCTCTGCTCCGCGTTTGAACACAGAATGAAGACGATTTCTGCTGCTCACTCTCACCGCTCACGACTGACGTTAGAGCCCCGTACAGCAGCGCTACCAAACGGCGAATCCGGGAACTAACTTCCCCTATGACGCACGCACGCGCAGACGCCCGCGCGCCCCAACACACGTGCGAGATGCAAGCTCCGAAAATCTCTTCATTTAGCTCCACTCAGCACCAACCTACAGTTGCAGCCTGTATGGAGAGGTACTTCAAAACATGGCAACTTCTCATATTCTACGGCTCTTTCATCTGCATATTCTACGCTCTACTGATTACAGTTTCTATCACTTCTCATATCAGACACAGGGAGAAAATTTAGGAAAACTTTATCAAGATTTGAAATAGTCTTTTCCCCTGATAGAGGATAACTCCACATATCCACATAACACATATAACATAGATACGGCCATCCCGTTTATCGGAAACAGTTTGTCATTACCCTCAACATCATTCCTCTAATCATCCACGCACAGGCCTAGGAGCCCATGTGGGCATCACCCTCAGAAAAGCTCACTTGACATCAAATGGATGAGATTTGGCCACTCGGTAAAAGAGGTAGCTTTGAGATTGTAAAGTTAAGTCACGAACATTGTAAACTGCTCTTGGATGGGTGACCAGTATTTGGCCAATTGCACATTGGCGAGGTGGAACCGAAGTGTCCCGTAAGGCATGTAAAGGTCTCCCCACCATTAAAAGTCATGAGAATATTTTTTTATCAATTTAGGTATTTTTAAAATATAGGTAGATAAATGTCTTAATTTTTCTTATCAGTATTCTTAATAGAATGATGTTGGTGAATTTGAGGCACAAAAACCCTCTTCTACTCCACCAATCGAAGTAATGTGAAGGAAATTGGGATGCTAATTATTAATTCTAATGAATTAAATTAGAAATGAACTGAGAGTTAAACTGAAAACAACCAGAAACTGCACTAGGATTGAATGAGAGCTCAAGTTTAAGTTCACAGGAACTGAACTGGAAAGGAACTAAACAGTACTAAATTTACTGGAATCGAAAAAAAACTGAACTAAAAAAATAAAGAGAATATCCCCTTATTACTTAATATCAAGAGCATGATAATAACATAAACCAGTCCTAAGAAATTCGTATTTCAAGTGGATATTATTCATATTTGGAATCGAAATTATAGTCCCAATTCTATGAATGTAGTTATGGTTTTCTAGTAAACCATTAATTGATAAACCTCCATAGAGCCATATAAGTTGTCAAATTTGAAGGTCTGATTAAATTTGAAAACGTAAATTCATGATCTAAATCTAAATTATCAAAAGTTCAGGAAGGAAAAACAGCTACTTTCACAGCTATTGCAAAAATCAAGTACTACTTCATCTTAGAAAATATCAGAGTTGAAAGAAAGGTCAGGTCCATTGCGTGGGCTTTATGCTTTCTTGAAACACGAGAAAATTCACCCAGAAAGTTCGATTGCTCAGGAAGGAAAACTGAAACTTGTGTGGGAGAAATGCCAGGAGCATTCCAGGATACATAGAAGAAAAAATTGAAATGTGCAAAAACAAAGCCATATCACACTTGTATTGCAACTTCATACTCTACCACTTCTTTAAAATCATTTAGCATTAAACTTCAGTCTACAGGTCTGAAACTCTTATTATTCAAGTTCTATTAAAAAATTAAAAGTTGTCATGAATAAATTTTAATCTCAATTTTTTAAAGATGTATAAATATATGATTCTATCCTGCTACCATGGTGAAATTAATTGGAATTTCTCTCATAAAAGTGAAATTCCCTATCATTACATAGATTCGCAAGAAACTTGAGATCATAAATGGGAAAATATTAATTAATAATTCAGCATGAATTAGCCTACTTGAATGGAAAAATAAATTATTTCATACCTTATCACTAGTGGTTCGTGCCCACGAGACAGGTGAAGTGCTGTACAGTAAAATATACGGGCACTTCACCTGTTCCGTGGGCACGAGATGCCAGTGCCTTAGAGATTATAATACTATCATAGAGGAGTCAGATATTCCAATTTTCTTTATACTACCAAAAAAATAGCTCCGTAATATCTGGTTATAGTTAATAACCACACATCACATTAATCATTTTTCCAAAGATGTAATGATTGATGAACAGTGAAGCAATGAATCATCAACAAATAATAATGAATGGGAGTGATAGTAGTGAATGAGAAATAATCGTAAAACTAAAGTGCTGACGATTGTTGACTGCAATAAAAGCCGAGAAAAGTCAAAAGGTCAATTGGACTTCCTCTATCAATGTTTTTATCAACATGATTCGGTCTTTTCTCATATCCCCTTTGCATATGACTTCATTGAAGAAGTTCTCTTCTTGGAATACCAGTGATGGTCTGAATTGTGGATTTTATTAGAGTTTTCAATTATGGAGTTTCTAGAATTTGTTTATTGGAAAGAGTAAAGGGTCTACTAAACGTTATCAACTGAATATTGTCATATATTATAACTCATTGTCATATACTATCATATAACTAACTGTACTGTAATGTTTGCATAATATTAGTTAAAACCTGATTCTGACATAGTGTTTCCAGGTATCTCAGGGCTACTTTTATCACTGTTTATTATCAAGTACCCTTTTTGAATTATTTTTCAATGCACAACATGTTTCAACTAATTATAGTCATTTTCATTCCCACTTGAAAGTGACTATAACTAGTAAGCCCCATGGGCTGAAGAACTCGCGTGCGAACTCTCAAAGTCACCTCATGACTTTAATTATTTGAAAATATGAACCACAAATCATACTAACACGATGCCTAGATTTATTCAATACTCAATGATTCCTTTTTGTGAGGATACAGTTATGTACGGTATATTTTGATCAATCGTTTTCATATTTTGATACATCATTATCCGCAACTCTTCTGCCACCAATGCACCAATAAAAACGTAGGCCTACTCGTTCAAGACGACTTGACTCCAAGAATTCAGAGTAGACCTA
Source organism: Sogatella furcifera (assembly GCA_017141385.1). Classification (NCBI taxonomy): domain Eukaryota; kingdom Metazoa; phylum Arthropoda; class Insecta; order Hemiptera; family Delphacidae; genus Sogatella; species Sogatella furcifera. The sequence goes on from CM029557.1 coordinate 9,079,938, forward strand.
TTAACTTATTAACTGAACAATTCTAACAAATTTACAAATATGGATGTGATAACTTTCCCTTCTCATTCTCATTCCATTCCATTGCCTCTAGGATGTGAGTAGAATTTGAATGAACTACTATGAAAGATCAATTTTTCGCTACACTTCACGGAAATAAGCTGCTTAAAATCGAGTATTCTGATAGTTATTAAGTAATATCCATTTGATTAAATCAAAAAAATTGTGATGCAAACTTTCAATACTTAGCAGTTCAGCTTGCTGTTCTTAGATTTCATTAATCCTATTTGTTTTGTTCATTCATGAAATAAGATTGATAATATTTATTTGAAGTGTAGCGAAAAAATTATACACAACTCGCCTAGGAAGGTTTTTACGGTATTCATAATTATTTTCCAATCCAACAAATCACCTCAACAAATAAGACAATTTCATTCCAATCATGTCAAAATGAGCTGAAATAAATCACAAAATAATATCAGATACACAACAAATTATACAGAGGTCTTGATCAAAGCAATTGTACAAAAAATATTTCATACAAACCCTACTCCAACCTTTACATACGGAAAAGTGCCCAGACAACATAATGAATAAATTTTCTGCACCAATAACAAGCTCCCTAATAAATACCAACCTCAAGTACCCTTAAACATTAGTATAGTCTTTCCAAGAAAAGAAGACATTGTGGCAAGATGAGATAATGATTCCAGCTCGGTCAATATTGGTTCGAAGATTATATTTTTGGTCTCAAATTGTAGATCGGAATGTTCCTCACGATTTGAGACCAACTTCATAATTTTTGAACCAGTATTGACTGAGCTGGAGTCATTTTCTCATCTTGCCAGAATGTCTTCTCTGTTTGGACAGACTATACCCCATTTTATTTATATTATAAAAAGGCCGCATCACACTAGCAGCAGGTGTGACACGCGAGTACCGGTCTTGAAATCGTATAATAATATATTATAACAATGAATAAAATATATATATTCAACTAAATACATATATATTTTTGAGTCTGAAAAGGTCCCGACGCTCATTCGTAATTACATAGCTGGATGGCTGACCTGAATAAACAAGCTACTGGATGCTTATTATTACAACAATAATGTATGTAGAGGGTCTTTTCTATAATAAGGGATGTAACCTCCCCTAGAAAAGTACAATGGTTACAGACTGGCTACAATGTAGAATGTAACAAAAGGACTTCAAGGGAGGATGAAGGAGGGAGAATGAGGAACGAATAAAGAAAAAGAGAGAGTAATAGAGAAAGATAGAAAAAGAGAAGAGAAGGTTGAGGATGGGATGCAATAGTTGAATAGTTGAAGTAAGTCTGATAAAAAAGACCACTCCAACTCCGTAGTGGTTCAGCTTCAAAGTTCCTAATTATTTTTGTTCCGTACTTGAAAATTTGATTTAATTATTAGGGACACATATTAGCTTTGTTGAGGGAATGAAATACTACTATGAGAGCATTGAGAACAGATACAATAGAAGGAAATTGAAATCGACATTTCAAGAATATTCAAGGATCATAAATATTTGAAGACAAGTAACTGTGAATTCATTCGATAAAAACATGAATATCAACATCACATAACATAACGTATAATATAATAAAACGTCAAATTATGAACTAACACATCAAATGATAATTGACATGACTAGGGCCAGTATAACACGATAATATGTCTATTATCATAGTGTTGATCATATGGGAAGAGATGAGAATATGAATTCGTAATTACATCTCTTTCTATATGATCATAGTATACTTATTTACTAGTATACTTATACTTTACTAGTATACTTAGTCTATTATCGTATACTTATTTTCTCTTATTGCTACTGTATTCGTTAAAACTTTAAATAATTGCAATCAAAGTACCGTTTTTTTAAATAGTTTTTGAGAAAAGGGTACTTTGATTTCAATTATTTGAAGCTTTAACTATTATCGTGTAATACCGGCCTTACGAGCTCTTTCGGTGAAATAATGAATTAAATGTATTAAAGGATAAAATTTGGTTTTTCTTCTAAAATATGTAATTATGGGATAAATTCTATAGAAAACCCTTGTGAATATGAATAAATTATAATGATTAAGGTGAAGACCTTATAAAATACAGTACAATCGAAATGTAATCATAACCATTTGGATGAAATATTAAGAAACATACTCAATTGCTGGAATAAATACGTAGCTAAATTGATCAACTTTAGAGTTCATTGGAAAACCTCCGAATAGATTATGGAGAATCATAATAGTGCTAAAATAGTGTTTCCTAGGAAAAATAGTGTTTTAGTATAAAATAGTTAATATCAGGGCTACTATTATCAATGTTTTTAATTTCAAATAATTATCAAAGTACCCTTTTTTGAATTATTTTTCCAATGAATGACTATAATTAGTTGAAACATGTTATGCATTGGAAATATAATTTGAGAAAGGGTACTTTGATAATTATTTAAAATAGTGCTAAAATATTTATTTAATCATTTTATATGAGAGTTAAACACGATCAACAGGCTTCAGCCCAGAACTGTTCCACTTGAATTTATGAAAAAAGAACGGTTACGACATAAAATACAGTATTTCTAAAGCACTCGTTTTCACACCAAAAACTGAAGAAAGATGCTGAATAATGCAGAGAATGGTATGAGCTTTCTAGTGAATAAAATTATGATTTCCCAAGGTTAATACTCGAACAAACACCCTCAAAACAATTTCCCCTTTCTCCTACTCTCACTCATCTCATCCCCACACTGACCGCTCCTTACTTCCTCTCACGCTTCTCCATTATTATTCTCTCGCTCATTCTCCTTCTTTCTTCAAAGCTTTTCCACCCGATTAACACCATCTATCGAGCTGATAATTCATCCTCTGACAGCCTGCTTAATGTGCTCCATTGCTCCACATACTAGTCCTTGTCCATCTTACTTATTTTTTCTCCTTCTCCCTCTACTTCTTCTTTTTCTTCTTCTTCTCCTCCTCCTTCTTCTCCCTCGTTTCCTTCTTCTTCTTCTTCTTCTTCTTCTTCTTCTTCTCCTCCTCCTCCCTCTTCTTCTTCTTCTTCTTCTTCTTTCTTCTTCTTCTTCTTCTTCTTCTTCTTCTTCTCCTCCTTCCTCCTCCTCCTCCCTCTCTTCCTCTTCTTCTTCTTCTTCTTCTTCTTCTTCTTCTCCTTCTTCCTTTTCTTCTTCTTCTTCTTCTTCTTCTTCTTATTTTTTTATTTCTTCTCCTTTATCTTTTTTCTTCTTCTCCCTCTTCTTCTTTCTTAAAATATTAGTGATAAAATATTTTTGGAAGTGAGAAATTATAATATTAAGTGAAAGTGGACATTGTGGATAGACATATATTATAACCTACATCTTAAACCTTCTCTTCTTATTCTTCTAAACGAGACTATTTTCTTCTAAGATGTTTCATTTTTCAAAACCAATAATTACCACTTATACAATAAATGTAACACTATACGTTAGAGATTGCAATAACTGCAGTAATCTCATTGTATTACTACTCTGATGAGGAACTATGTTTTCAAAAATCACTTCATTATTGATTTCGGTAAATGTTTCCAATAAAGAACTTGACAGAATGGAAGATGAAAAATACAAACATACCTTAATAATAAAGCACTGGCGATTATTATGTGAGAAGAGATGACAGATCGATTAGGATTCTTACCTGGAAGAAAAAACAAGACAAACGTTATTTTTATTCCTCAATATTGATATTTATAACTTGAACTAGTTATTGTCAAAATTTTTAATTAGTTAAATTACATTCAAATTCATTAATTCAATTATCAGAGTAAAACTTCATGAAATATCTATTCTCCTTCATTATAAAGAGATTTGACAATTTCACCATTAACTCTACAAATTTTATAATAATTTCTTAAATTTTTGTTTTATCTTATTCAGTTCTGCTTCAATTATAATAACATCTTCTATTCAAACCAGGCATACCACAGCCTGACATTTTATCCATAACTTCATCAAAAGCTATATCCTCCCATTATTTCTGATAGTATACATGATTATTTAATTGCATAGTGAATAATCTGTACTAAACAAACCAATTATAGCTGCCATACCAAATACATCACAGTAGTTGAACACACTATAACCCCAGTTATAAAGCGTAATACACGATGTGAGCATCAGTTAAAAACTCGCCCTTAATACCGAGGGTTGTCCAGTTAAATCACTCAACCAAATCTAACCCCACCCCTTTTTAATCCAGGTGCTGTGATGCATAACAATAAGGGGAGGAGACTGATGAGAGTTTCTGGTATAGTCTATCCAAGCAAAGAAGACATTCTGGCAAACTGGGGAAATGACTTAAGCTCGATCAGTGTTGGTTCAAATATTATAAATCTGGTCTCAAATTGTAGATCAGAATTTTTTCTACAATTTGAGACTAACTCTTCAATTTTTCAACAAATATTGATCAAGCTGGAGTGATTTTCCCATCTTGCCCGGATGTCTTTTCTGCTTGGACAGACTACAGGTTTTGTACCTCAACAGGGATACATTGGTGATGTGATATGTGATACACTGTGATATTTGTTTACCTTTAAACCTTGATCAAGGTATGGTGAAGAGTGGTAAGGTAGGCCCTATCTCATATCATTTTCGATAACTAGTTTGAAGAGGTAATAAGACAAGTGTCACGAAAGTTGAGAATGCACAATATTATAACGTGAAGTGTGTATTCTCAGCTTGAGTGAATTATAGCATTCCTTCTTTTTAAAAATTACGAAGACCATGGATAATGCTAAAATAGGAGAATGTAATGTTATTACCATCCATTCAACAGAAAAAAATAGAATAAAAACATACAACACAAAAGCAAAGAGGAACATGAAGTGATACTCATAAGATATAGAAGAAGTGAGTTCGATATGTTTTATAAATCTTTTCATGTATCAAGTGAGATCCTAAAATACTTAAAGTATAATTCATAAAATACACGCCACGTTCAATAATGATAATTTTCTAAAACAAACAATCCATCAATGACTGAATATAATAGAATTGAAAATTACATCCTCCAGTCAAAAGTTCAAGTGATATCCTCTGTCTCTTGTATGATTGTGATGAAACATATATCAACAGGTGATGTGAAGGTTCTTTCTATTTAAAAAACATAATATAGGCATAGCAAAATGACAACTCTGATTGACAACATTAGCTGTTGGAGCGCACAAGGAGCAGATGAAATCGCCAAGCTGTTTGGCGTCAGCTATATCCTCCAATAATTAATTATTCATTTATTATAGGGTTTATGATATATTTGCCATTTATTTTTCGTAATATAGAATAATATTGGAGACTACTCCCTCATACAGTGACTTGTATAGTGACTGTATTCCCTCCCAGCCAAAAATGAAGGAGTGTCTTGTACCCCCTCCCTATTCCGTGTAGTAGGGTAGAATTCTACTCATCAACCCTCTTCTGCCAAAAAGTAGTTGAGGTGTAGCAGTATCCAACAGGATATGAAATGTACATTTGTTTATTTTTTATTCCGTTGACAGCAAGCCACGTAAAATGGAACGGAAGTGGAACAGCGCTAAAAAAAGCAAGATGCAACATTGGGGATGCACAACAAATAGTCAGTGAGAGAAAAAAGAAAGAAGAGAGAGAGATATGAAGAGGAAGACAAAGAGGAGATGAGAGAGAGAGAGGAAGAGATTGATAAGGGAGAGTAGGGAGAGAGAAACTACACTAAAAAAAGCAAGATGCAACATTGGGGATGCAATACAAACAGTGTGAGAGAAAAAAAATAAAGAAGAGAAAGAGAAAAAAATAAAGAGGAGAAAAGAGAGAGAGAGAGTGAGTGTGAGGAAGAGATTTATAAGGGAGTGTGGGGAGAGAGAATAGACAAAAAGAGTAAGAGAGAGAATGACATAATAAAGATATACGCAGACTTACGCAGTGTATGAGAGAAAGAGAGAACAGAAATAGAGAGAGAGATAAGGGAGAGATAATAGGGAAAGAAGAGTGATAGACAACATTAGAGAATGATAATACGGAAGACAGAGAAGGATATAAGAAACAAATTAAGACAAGGTCAAGTTTGATATGTTGAGAAATATGAAAAAAATTAAGATGTGAAGACAGAATTACGATGTTAAAAGAGTAAGATATGATGAAAAATAGGAAGAAGAAAGAGACAGAGGATGGAATGATGATAAGGAAAGGGAAGTGGCAAAAGCAAGGGCCTAAAGTAGTCATCACCGTTGATACGGAGTTAATTATTTTCGTTGTCAGGGACAATTTATTCCCAGAGCACCAGCAGCCATCTCTGCTTCATTTCTCCCCACATTAATACCGTTAAAAAAGCTCGGGTTATGATGTAGAGCTTACGCCCACATGTCCACGGCTGAATTTTTTCCAAAGTAGTTTTGAAAAATTATATAATATGATGTATCAAATGATAGAAAAATTATATTTATTAGTGCTGTACAATTTTTTAAAACTAACCATACTCAACGTATACCCACTTTGATTTTAGAGCTACCAATGTCTTAAAAGAGTAAATACAAAGTTATCATTCTATTCATTCTCAAAATTTGATAAATCTTCGTATAATTTTGGAATTAATTTAAACCGTGGGCACAAAGCTTATCTTACATTTCACTTTTTGAGTAGTTGTAAAGGTGATATTGTGGTAGTTATCCATATCAAATAAGGAGACAAGATATTGTTAAACCACTGATATTTTTCGTCATAAAATCGGTGGTTTGACAACATCTTTCTTTTCATTTAATATCTTTCATTTCACTTATACATCTCACCAACTCACCAATAAATTTAAGATTTCGAACAGCATATAAAAATTCCAATGTACTTAACTGCTTGATTATTTCGCTATAGTTGATTACTAATAGAATTATTATTTGAATTCATTATCAACTTTTTTCTAGTAATTTATTGATAACAATATCATCTTCAGTGATATATCTTTTTGGAGACTTTTCTCAAGTCATGTCTTTAATGCTTTTTTACCTTTGTGAACGGCGATAAAATACGAAAATGTTTAACGTCTTGAAAGTTCAACGTATTCAATGTAACGTAACGTCTTTTATGTTCAACGTCAATGTTGCCTGACCTTCATGGGAGAAAATTACTTCTCAATAATATAATCAAATTATATTTGTATAATGTGAATACAAATACTGTATTTTGTCAACTTTGTCATAATTTTTTGATGTAGATTACAAATCCTGAAGCATCGTAATGAAATTTTTACATCAATTAATCATACAATATAACGATCTATCATACCCTTCCAATCATATTTGACAAACACAAAAATTCATTTAATTTCATTGTGCAAACTATCATACAAAAGTTCAAGGTCACTTGGCACTGATACAATGACAGGACAACAAACGAGACAGAGATGAACTCACAAACTATATTTATTTCTAAATAATACTATTCCAATCAGGAAGCCAAAAGAAACAAAACTTCAGCACCTGTATAGTCTGTCCAAGCAAAGAAGACATTCTGTCAAGATGGGAAATGACTTCAATTCAGTCATTATTAGTTCAAAAACTATGAATCTGGTCTGAAATTTTAGATGAAAATGTTACCTTGAAATTGGGTGAAATTTATAATTTTTCAACTAATATTGACCGAACTGGAGTCATTTCCCCATCTTGCCAGAATGTCTTCTATGCTTGGAATGACTATAATAATAATAACAACGTGATAATGAATTCCTAACTTCATTGTTCAATGTAGCTTCAGCTCATTCTCGAGCTTCAATTAACACCTTCTGGAAAATAACGCAATAATGAATACTGTAGCTGATTCCATTGTGCAATTTAGCGACAGCACATTTTTGAGCTCCAGCTGACAGCCAGCCAGCACCCGAGTAATAAGTCTTTTGTTGTCGCTATTAACAGAACACTTTGGAGCAATAACAATGACAGTCGACCACCTGGCGAGATTATTAATTGTCTTTTGCATGCGTGACAGAGAAATCAAAAAGAGTCTAATAAAGAGAAAATTAATAGGAGGTAAAGAAGTTAGGATAGAATAGATTTCTTCTAGAGGAGGAAGATAAGGAGAAGAAGGAGGAAAAAGTGAAGGAGCGTGACAGAGAAAATACAAAAGAAGAAATAAGAAGGAAAGAAAGAGAAGGAAAAAAAAGAGAAATGATAGGACAGGTAGATGAAGTTGATAAAGTGGTTGAGGTGGAAGAAGAGGAGGAGGAAGAGGATCAAAAGGAGGAGAGAGAGAAGAAGAAGGAGGAGAGAGAGAAAAAGAAGGAGGTGATAAGGAGGAGGTAGAGAGGGAGGAGCAGGAGGAAGAGGAGTAGCGTGACAGAAATACGAGAAGGTAGAGAGAAATGATAGGAAGTGTAGTTGAAGATGATGGAGAAGTTGAGATGGAAAAGGAGGAGGTGGAGGAAGGGCAGGAGTAGATGAAATAGGAAGAGCAAGACGGAGAAAAGGAGGAGGAGGAGGAGGAGGAGGAGGAGGAGGAGAAGGAGGAGGTGGAGAAGGAGGAGGAAGAAGAAGAAGAAGAAGAAAAGAAGGATGAGGAGGAGAAGAGGAAGAGGAGGACTAGGTGTGGAAGAAGGAGAAGTGTGTGAGGGAGGAGGTAAGGAGGAATATTGAAGAAGGAGGAGGAGGAGTAAGAAAAAGAGGGTGAGGAGAGGAGGAGGAGGAGGAGGAGGAGGAGGAAGAAGATGAGGAGTAGAAGGTGGATGTTGAGGGTGAGGAGAAGGAGGAGAAGGAAGTGTCAAAGAGATTTTGCCCATTGTATTTTATTATTGACTTCTCACACCCTGGCGAGTGGCATCGTTTGTTATAGAGTTGGCCAAACAAAGACTGCTCTTAACAGGCCTTCTCTCAGCTTTGTTGAGTACCTGCCGTCAACAAGCTACAATATTATGAATAGCAGGACAATAAACTGGATACAGGTAAAATTGTGTATCAGAAAATTTGCAACTGAGTGCGGTATGTATCATCTAGATGAAATTTAACCCTTCAAACTGGAGATAAAACGACTTGTGTATCGAATAGCTTACAACAAAGTACGGTTTGTATCACTGATTGAATTAAAAATTGCATAGAAGGGTTACAGACTAGAAAAAAAGTATATGCCTATAAGTAAAAAACAACCAAGACAAAATAATGTACATCTAGTTATCAGTGTTATCAGCTTTAATTCAAATTTCAGGAGAAACCATAGTTTTAACAGTGAAAACATTAGTTAGTTATTGATGGGGCAAGTTGTTATAGTGCTACTTCCATTCACTTTCACTAATAAATAAATTTATATTATATTGATCTCTTTGACTTTGAATTAGTAGTCTACTCTTTTTATTATTCATCTATTTATTCAGTTGCACCACATGGAAGCATACCATAGAGAAACCCATAAAAATGTATTTATTTATTTATTTATTCATTTTACAGAAACAAGTAAACTAATTCGTTAAAAACACAGACAATTGTCCAAAACGTCTTTATACCAAATTTTGTTCAATAAGTTCGATTCTAGGTTATATTTTTTCGCAGCACTTCAATCAAGAATTTATAGTCCAGGAGAAATACTGTATTATAAAAATTTTCAATTTAGAACAATAGGAAATTCCAAATGGAGCAAATCACTAAATTTTTCACACAATTTCTTATAAAATATGAAAAAATTGAAAATTTTGAACCACAATGAAAACATTAGTTACGTAACTCGTTGCTATGACGATATATTGCCAACATTTAGAATTCTTAAAACTGTAGGTAGAAAATTCAATAAAATGAATCTAAAATATCCAATATTACTATTATTGAGTTCGCTTTTACCAACCTTTTAGAGCGGAACATTCTTGAAATATTGCAATAATTTTTGTCACACTAAATTTCAAAAATACAAGTTTATTTATGAATAATTGATTATTTGATTTGTTTTCGAAATCTAAAATCCCAGTTTAAAGTGGAGGCTTGAGAAGGCTGGAGAAGGAATAGAGAGGAAGAAGAAAACGAAGGTAAGAGAGAAAGGTGATGATGAATAAGAAAGGAAAAAGAGAAGATTGTTGTAATTGTAGTGAGTTGCGGAGCAATTGTCTTCCCCTATGAATGCATTAAAAATCATATTATACATGAAATAGGAAATAATGAAGGTCTACTCATGCATAGAATCAACATACTTGTATATTAATATTACATACCAATTATTTACTAGAAATAAGCACAATATAATATGAATATATAATTTCGAACTATGGATATATTTTGTATATTGTGCCTAGAAGCTCCCAAAGACAGCTTGTCAACAGCATGTAGAGTAGACCCATCCGCAAGATTCCAAAATGCTTTGTAAGGGTGGATGCTGCGTGTGATAGCTAAACCACCCAATCAACATGCCATCATGTGAGCTTCACCTGACAACTGCTGTTATCACTGAACGGTTGGTATTAGTGATAAGACGCAAGGGTTCGGGTTGGAGAGAAGTTTGATGTGATTCCAGTTATCAATTTCGTGATGACGTTAAATAACTTGAGAGACAATTTATTATTCTGACTGATCATGATTATGATTATGTGTTTACTTCATCTCAGGGCTAGTTTTATCACTGTTTTCTTATTTTGAATAATTATCAGATCACCCTTTTCCAATTATTTTTCAATGCATTACAAGTTTCAACTATTTATAGACTATTCATGCATTCGCATCTGAAAATGACTATAAATAGTCAAAACATGTAATGCATTGAAAAAATAAATGAAAAATGGTACTTTGATAATTATTCAAAATAAGAAAATTATGATTATGTCTATGATTTGTACTCTGTTTACCGAGTGATTGAAGTAGATTTTCTCCATCTTCTAACAGTTATCCTAACAATATTCAAAAGATTGAATTGTATACTGAATTTTCAGATTGAGTAAAGTTACGTCAATTAAGAATTTAGTATAAATTTCTCTTCCTGTTCAATCTCTCTTCTCCCTGCTTCTGTACTTCTCTTTATTCTCCTCTTCACCTTATCCCTTCATCCTTGCATCTCTCTTATTTCACCTATTTATCTTCAAATACCTCATTATTAGATACAAGTGTGATCGAGTGAGTACTCGTATATTGGGAATAAGAAGTAAAAATCACAGTACATCACACACTACATAGTTACTCAGGTCCCTTGAGGCTACTTGAATTCTTATCTCCAATACAATTCTTAGTATAAAATCTCAGAAACAATACAATTAGAAGCACAAAACAACATATTTAACATAAGAGTATAGAGATATATAGAGACATAAAACGTGGACTGTTGGATTATTACGTAGTGTTTAGATAGTAGATAGCTCCATTGGAACATAATAATTAATATGTACTCTGGTAGTTCTTGGTATGCTCTATGAGTCTTCCATCAACTCATCATATAAACATAAATGTAGTGTGTTACATATCATGTTTATGTTATACAAATCAAGTTACATTACTATGGTTGGTCATTGGATATTCCATTAAATCATCATGTAAACATCGGTAGTGCGTTACATACCGCTATGTAGTCTTAACTATGTAAAATGCTGGATTATCACATAGTAGGTCATGAAATTCCTATTGAGCATATTAGGAGCAAACATTGTAATACAATACTACACAATGTTTTCTCATTTTTAATGATAATCACAGTAACACTTTCAATTATTTTTTGATGCATTACATGTTTCGTCTATTTATAATATTTTTCAAATGCGAATGACGCATTTTTCATTTGAAAATGATTATAAATAGTCGAAACATGTAATGCATTGAAAAATAATTCATAAGGTTACTGTGGTTATCATTCGAAATAAAAAAATTGTGATAGAAGTAGCCCTGAGATAAGAGAAATACTACACAATTATGTCAAGAACCATCTACTCACTATGTAACTAACCAGCTTCGGACCAAACCATCAAGTTGCTAAAAAGGATACATATAGGCTGTAAAATGATATACTGGAGGAGGTCGAATATACTGATGTACTAAACTAGAGAGACTGTATAACCAGAGCCTGAGTATACAATCTCTGTACAATAAACTACCATATGGTAAAGAGGTTTGGGGTGTCTTTTGGGGGAGGGGGAGGGTTTATGAATGGCAGCTATTGTGTCTTAGCGGGGAGTTTATGCTAAATCGTTATGAGCAAACTTGGAGCGAGTCCCTCTTTCGCTACTCCTCATACAGGAGACAAGACAAGGCAATAAGGCAGGCAACGACAGTCAGGTATGAGTGACATGCTTAAGCCTCTGCTTCAACTTCTTGATGTTCCTCCTCCTCTTATTTATTCCCTGTTTTTCTTCATCATCATCATCATCTTATTTTTTGTTCTTCCCTTCCCTCTACTCCTCCTCCTCTCCACCTCCTCCTCCTCCAGCGTTCCATCTCTTTTATCTCCTTTTCCTCCTTTACATTCTTCTGCTAATTCTATTCATTTTCCATCTTCTATAATCCACTTCCCCATTCTCATAATCATTACTATTCCTCTACAAATACTTTTCCTTCTCGTTCATCTCTTATCACGTTATTCATCCTTTTCTCATCCTCTTATTAATTATCTACACTAGGCGTTATCCTCCCAAAAAATCGTCTAAACTTCTTGGTTTTTCATTCTCTTTTCCTATTTATTTTCTTCTACTAGGCTACTATCCATTTTCCCCTTCATTGGCCTCATCTTGACCCCTCCTCGATCATCTCCAACTATTTTCTTCCAACACGATTTGTTACAGTTTTACACCTTTCTATATTCATGAATGATCTTACCAAATCTGAATTTGAATTTATATTTACTTTGATCTCTATGTAACTGCCGCCAGAAAAGGCTATTCATTCTTACAGTGACTTAACATGTTTAGTATAGTTTATCTTACAGATAAACATGTTTTATCTAGTCACTGTATTCATTCTGCTCCTTGTGCGCTCCAACAGCTGATATTGTCATTTAGCCCAATATGATATTTTTGAAATCAGAAGATTTACAAAAAGTCTGTGAATCAACTTTGTGAATCAAATCACCTTCAAGAGACAGACGAAACCGCATTTATACCATTTTTGATAATATCAGACATTTCAAAATAGATTATTCACCATTTAATATCAACTGGAAACAAATTATAACACAATGAAGAATCAAACATTCTTTTCACAGAATCCTTCAACTACAACCTCACACAAGAAAGCTCAAGACAATCGTTCAAGAATATACAATAATTACAAAAGTCAAATTCGAATTCACAGCCAGAAATCACAGCCCCCTTAAATAGATTATATATTAAGGGTGGCTATGGTATCATTCCACACACATCTCGATAATTTTGATAAATAAAATGAAAAATCAAATACCCTTTTCAAAAAAACTTAAACTTCTAGAAGCGTAATTTTACAGACATGTTTCGGGTCTCAACCCATTATCAATGTGAATAAATTAATAATATCATTTTATGCACATTGATAATGGGCTGAATGAAAAAGGGTATTCTATTTATCAATTATTTCAAATAGCCCTAAGTTTGAAGTTCAATTTTCATCTTGATAATCATATAAATCACAGATTTTCAATCATCAGCCAGTATAAGCGAAATCAAGTGTACATTCAAAGATGGTTGAGCTAATTTTGATGAAGAGAGAACACGTTGATGGGAGATCGTAATAAAAATAAGAATGAAGTGTGAGAGATAGATAGAATTCGGAAGCCATTAGTGTGGTCGATAGGGCATAAACAAAGAGTTAACGGGTGTGGGAGAAGTTTCCTTAGTGAAAACAAAGAGTGCTTTTACCGTTTTGAAATGCACTTTTCTCCTCACTATTTTCCTTTTTCCTCGATTTCTTCTTCTTCTTTCTCTTCTTCTTCTTCTTCTTCTTCTTCTTCTTCTTCTCCTTCTTCTTCTTCTTCTTCTTCTTCTTCTTCTTCTTCTTCTTCTTCTTCTTCTTCTTTATCTCCTCTTCTTTCTTTACTTCCCATTCATCTCGCCTATTGCCAGCATTCACTGAGCAGTGTCTTAATAATCGTGTTCGGCGATTTTGCTGTCAAGCAAGTGATTGTTGCATGTTTCGAAACCGCTAAAAAGTTTTGAAAATATTGTTAGTGTTTCTTGATATTATAAATCGTCAATACACTTATTGAGGGAGAAGATAGAAAAATAATGAACAGGGGAAAATGAAGGAGGAAGAGTTTTTTAATAAAGGAGGGGACATAAGATGATGATTAGGCAAGTGTTATACTATTCACAGTCACTATTATCAGAACTAATCATCAACTACAATATTATTCAGAGGGCAATCATACTCAAGCTATTCTCATACCAGACGGGTAATACTTTCAGGATTTTCCTAAAAGAGATTTATTGAAATGTTTTATAATAAAGAAATGCCTATGATACCGGCCCTATTTATTAGAATTTGACAAGTTCTATCAATTTATTTTGACAGTAGTGTCTTAAAATATTGGTGCTTAGAATGTCTTGAAATATTGCTCATAATAACTTACTACTGCTCTGTACTCAAAGTTCTCATCAATCGGTTTAGAAAACAAAATGGGTATTTCGATTCTTGATGAATATGTGGTTAGATAATGTCTTGTCTTTTCATCAAACCTGCAAATATTGTTAAAGCTTACCTCACATCAATAACCTATATTTGATACTCAGTTACTCCTAACCCGATCATAAAAAAAACAAATTCCACTCTTCGTCTCGCTCTTAATCATCAACCAGCTACAATACAAAAATCATACAATACGAGGTTCGAGGCATCTACCACAGAGCACCAAATGAGGTTCAATTATTTTTGTCACCTGCACCAATAATAGCAGACGTGTTTCGAACACAAAAGCCAGTCAGAAACAAACAAACAAACGCGATAGGCAATTTATGAGCAACTTTCCCACGACTACGAGATGACACTCGAATACCAGACAGTTCAACCTTTTCGACGTTTAAATTACTTTACAATCTAAATTTTCAAAGGATGTAAATGAATGGCTTAGCTTTGACGTATCAAACGATTTGCCAATTTGATATAATAGGCAATCCACAAGGTTCGAATCAATTTGCTATTCATTTATAATATTTACAATATAAGTCTTATATAGTCACTGTAATAATATTGAATGTAAAGATTCAATGAATATTTTGAATGGTATTGATTGGTGTGTTTGAATAGGGATCTCTTTGTTGCTACTCCAGAGCTAATGAAAGGAAATGATTCTATACTAAGCGAACTTTGACTTTACTAAGAATCGTTCGTATAAGCTAAACATCTGAGAAAAATAATTTAAATAATTGAATTATAATAATTATCAATTCTATTATTGATACGTATTTACCAATTTTTTATCGATCCTCCACTCACAAATTCCTACCTCAATCCCCACTACATCGATTACACAACAAATTGAAATTTTAAAACCTTCCATCCCATCTATCCCCTACGAAATCAATATGCGATCACCATTTGAACCAAGATCAGTGGAGGCAAATGTCTTACCAGATGTCACGCCACGAAGCCCCCCCCCCTCACCATCAACCGTTAACCGACCATAATCCGCTATAACCTTCACAAACATAGCATCATATAAGTATAGTTATAATCTGTATCGCTACACAAACGACCACTCCTATCGCCCCTCGGTCCAAAATCTAGTTTATGATATGCCATATGATGCAGACACAGTGGTCCAACCTCATAAGGGGTATCTGGCATCCTGGCTAAGGACCTTTCGGGGGTGTATCTGACTCTACAACCCTCAGGAAAATGGAAACAGGGGTTCGGAACCCTTCCAATATATCAGCAACAATCATGTTGAGTCGATCGTCTGTCTTTTGCGCTTAATTTTATTAAATTCCGCCGCAGTTTATCTCTGGTTTTTGTCAGAAGTCGCTTGCCGCCCACCCCAGTTTGAAAGCTTCAACCCATTAGTCCGATCCTGGTTTAATCCATTTTGGAGCACTTTATCGGAGACTACTGTTCCGTGAATTATCTCTCTTATTTGAGGGTAAGAGATCTGGAGTAATTTGGTGGGTTTTGTGATCTGAGTTGAGGTGTAGTTGGTGACAACAAAATTGGCGGCTAGCCATTTTTCTGTTAATAAAAATCTGATGTCATACTAAAAAAGTAGATTTAAACAAGAACTTTCTGTGTTTTCAGCGAAATGATTCACCAGTTTAATTGATGTCAACCATATTTAAAAGTAGAACTTTGATTACCTCACTTCAAACGTACTGTATGAACTATAATAGAGAACATAGTTACCTTTGATAAGAGGTCCTGGCCCTAAGGCTGAAACCGCACTGCCGGTGGGTAGAGCCTGGAGGGTGGAGGGTAGTTGGTAAATCTATAGAACATACTCACCATCCACAGTAATACATTGTATGAATGGTATGTGTTCAGCCGCCATCTTGAAATTCTTAAATATGGACAACATAACCTCAAAAAACAGAATTACGTCATACCATCCATACGATGTATTACTGTGGATGGTTTGTATGTTCTATAGATTTACCAACTACCCTCCACCCTCCAGGCTCTACCCACCGGCAGTGCGGCCTCAGCCTAAGAATTGCCTATTATACTATTCTACTGGCCTTTCATACTCTGCCTATCGGGAAGCATTGTGTATAGTTACAAATCATGCAGGTTGACGTAGTTTTCTCTCCTTAATGCATTTCATGAAATATGAAACTTTTCTCATTAGATTTCTCTCGTGTTTTGTGTTCTGAATTGTGAAGCCGCTGATAGAAATATGTTTGAAAATGACTATGCTTTGGGACATAAGTGGCAAGTCAAATGTGAGAACGCATAGCCTACATGAAACGCATCCGTTGAAACAGATAATTCATTAATAATTATTTCAATGCTTTTTATCTGACTTATAGCTGACGCCAGGAAATTAGGTGGTTTCTCCTGCTCCTAGTGCGCTCCAACAGCTGATTTTGTCAATTAGAGTTGTCATAAACGAAACCGTTGTCTATTCGCCATCAGCTATAATAACATGAAATAGAAATAAAAGGCCAATAACAATGATAACTCCCAATATTACAATGAATTCAAGAGCACAATAGTAAACAATGCCTTTAACGATGGCAGCATGCAATTGCCACGAGCATCACAAATAACATCAGAAACAGAGGGGAAGTCCAAAGCTGTTACCGAATCAAGCGGTCTCAGCGTATTTGCGGTTGCGGAGTTTAGACTGAGCTCAGAGAGGACAGGCCTCTTTAATGCACTTGTCACTCTACCTCTTACGTTTCTCACTTCCTCATTTCCTCAACCTCTTCCCCCTTCCTCTTTTCTCCTTGTTTTCTGCTCTCTCCTTCAGCCTATTTCCTAATTCCCGCTGTCTTGCCGTTTCATCATTCTATCTCCCTTTTCCTCATTCACTCTGGTTTCTATCTTCTCCATTCCCTCCAAATATTTCTTATCTCTCTCTTTCACTCCTACATCACATTGCCTCTGTTCTGTTCCTTCCTCATTCCACCTTCCTATTCCTCAATCACTATGATTCCACACTTCCTCAACCTCTCTCACTCTGGTTGCTTACTTCCCTACTCCCTTCCTCACTGGTTTCTCACCTTATCCTCTTTTCTCAATCAGCATCATCATGAAGATAAGAAAACATTATTCTCCTTCCTCTTCTTCTTCTCTTCCTCCTCCTTCTTCTCATTCTTCTTAATTAAGAATGGATCATGAGTGGAGAGGAGTGGAATGGATCATGGATCTTAAATAAGAATGGATTTTCTCTTTTTTGTTCCTTATCCACTTATTTTAGATATCTTTCACTACCTGGTCATTCATGATTTCATACTCTGCCGTTTTATTGAGATGGATGCAACCGTTTTCACATTGAATTCCATATCTATTCCATCTAATTAGTTGTTAAAGTATATACTATCTTCGAAATTTAGTGGATAGTGTAACTGATTCAGTTCTCAACTATCGTAATCTGGAGTATTCGAACCAATTTCTACTTGGCTATATTATGAAAAAAATATGTTTTTTTTCGTCTAGGACCACTTTCCGTACATGTTGATAAATTAAAATCGTAATCACAGTACACTTTCAAAAATAATTATTGAGTTGATCTACTTGTAAAAAGCCTAATAATTCCAATATCATACATTTCTTTACCTATCTCATCCTTTATTTTTCTATAATATCTGTTATCCTCGACCAGCACTCTCTCTCCTTCCCTCTTTATCCTTGACTCTTCCTTACTCACTCACCCCCACACTACAATGATCCAGCCCTCGGGCTGATGCCATTAAATAAACTGTGAGTATTTGCCAGTGGACAGCATTACACATTATCACAACGCTGCACGGTCCTTAGTGCAGAGTCGCACCAAGTGTTAATGTTTAAACAGTTCACTCGCTGCACCGGACATGTAAAGTGCTCCTATTCTGCTCTGTATAGCCTTACAATGGCACTATATACAGGGTGTGCTCCAAAGTGTTATAATTACAGCTGGAAATCGGCTCTGTTACAAAGGCTCGGTTTCCAGTCTGAATTGCATCCAAGCCTACTATTGTTTTGCTGAACAATGATTCAGTCACATTATTTGTCATGGCTAACAGATCGTATGAGAAGAAATAGGATTTACTGATAGAGATACGAAAATTATAATTCAGACTACATATACAAATCCTGACATCATACACGGATATAGGTCTGTGAGAGATCTACACTTCAGATAGGCAGATGTTACTAATACAGGTATAACTATACAGATGTAAGGCATCTATAATTTTTTCATCTTCTGATTTCCAAATCATCATAATCTAGTAATATCTGAATGACAACTCTAATTGACAATATCACTGTTTAACCCTTTCCATCCCGAATTGAGAAAACAGTCTGGTAAAAAAATATTTCTTTTTTATTTCAGATTAAAAGGAGTGTTAAGGTTTACACTATTAACAACTGAGGACCGAGGTTGTAAGAAGAAAGATTTATCATCAATTACATAGAGGTTTAGTTATGAGGTGTTGATTCGATGACAGTCGCTGTTCAACTGAATTTATAATGAATTCTCCAGGAATACATATGGATTGTGGGGAAACATATGATTTGAAATACAAAAGATTGAAATAATTTGAATAGGCGCGCATATATGAACCAAGGAGAAAATTTGTTCAATATAAAATAATTTGTTTGAAATATTTCTTTGCTTATTTCATGTAGAAAAGGAGCAGATGAAAATGCTCTAATTTTTGACATCATCTATAGCACAAACTGATACATTTTCAGTTCATTTTCTCTCTCTCTTGTATTTACAAACTTGCATGATTTCTACTTGGTCACTGGCTACTCGTTCCCATGAAACAGTTGAAGTACTGTCAGTAAAAGATACGGGACTTCACCTGTTTTGTGGGTACGAACCGCCAGTGCTTAGAGTTGGAAAATTGATTGCTGTATCAATGTGCGTCTTTTAAATCCAATTCAATGAAAAAATTACAAATTTGTAACCGACAATTTGACATTCCATCACTTTTCAAAATCCAACAGTGAAACCTTTCCAACAGATCTCGTCTACAAACCTCACTCCCACGCGAGTGCACACGCACCCCACGCATGTAGTGTAACGTATAGCGTAAGTGGAACGTGTAACGTATGTAAGTAAGCACTAGCAGTCGGAAAAGCCCACTGATAAATGACGGTAATTCCAAAAGTCGCCGCCAGGGGAAATATGCTCGGTTGCCCTCGGCTTCAGACTCTCGCTTCCAACCCAGATTCAATGCTTCAAATGATATTGTCTGTCCAAGCAAAAAAGACATTACAGAACGTTGGGAAAATCACCCCAGCTCAGTCAATATTCGTTCAAAAACTATGAATTTGGTGTTAAATTGTAGAAAACATTCCTCTTTACATTTTGAGACGACATTTTATGATTTATGAACCGATATTGACCAAACTGGATTCATTTTCCCATCTTGCCAGAATGTCTTCTCTGCTTGGACAGACAATACACTCTTCAACATTCTCTTGCTCATTTTCACTCTATCCTTCGTTTATCTACTCTTTTTGAATTGTTCCCAATATTTTTGGTCGACTTAGAAATTCCCATTCTTGCCTCTCTAATGTTGGCTGTTGAATTCCTATTTTAAATCTTAGAATTTCTCCATGTATAATGTATACTTATTCATCGATTTATACATTTATTCATTCATGCATTCATTTATTCATTCATTCCTTCAAGCTATGAAAATAACACACAGGTGAAAACACAGACACATATACAAATCGTCTTTTTTCCATGCATATTGCATATATTCCTGAAAATATGCATCAATAAATGAATAAAATACAAAATTTATAATAAAATAGTCCACATAATGGCTACTGATCAAATCTTCTTGATTCTACAAAGAATGATAATTCCCCTGCTAATTACTTTCATGCACAGTATCTCATCATCTTTCCTATTATTTCGTCTCCTCTCCAATACACTTAAAAATATTAAAAATATGTTTTTAAAAATATCAATCTCAATTGTTTTCATCAATCTTCATAGCTTTCAAATGTAAATCACAGTACCCTTTTCAATTATTTCTATTCATGCATAACATGTTTCGACTATTCATAGTCATTTGCATTTGAGAATGATCATGAATAGTCGAAACATGTTATGCATGAATAAAAATAATTGAAAAGGGTACTGTGGTTAACATTTGAAATAAAAAACAGTAAAAAAGTAGCCCTAAGATAAAGGAAACTTTCAAATGTATTACATTATCCTTCTTACCATTTTAACTTCTCTCCTTTTTAATACACTGTCTTCTTCCCTACCTTACCATTCTCTCTATCTCGAGTTTGATTTCTTCTCTTCCTTTATTCGCCTGTCGATACTTACTCTAGTCGATAATCATGATACTAGTGATAGAGAAAGAAAGAGAGAGAGAGAATGATATTGAGAGACATTAAGAGAGAGTGTGAGATAAACATTAAGAGAGGGAGAGAGAATATACTCTCTCCGTCCCTAGAAACCTACTCACTCATCCGCTCTCTCTCCTCTCTTCCAGTTTATCATCTCCTCTCTCACCCTTCCTTTCTCTCACTCTCTCCATCTCTTACTCCTTTTTCCTACCATAGAGACCCTTCTCCAGTACACATTGAATACGGTACGTGAATGCCGGGCTCAATAGGTCGAGTCCCCGTGAGCCCCAGAGTCACCGCTCTGCCTGTGATCTTGGAAAATGGCTCGTTTTCCTTCCCTGCGATTTACTCCGACTTTTCAATTCGGAAGCCAGCCTCTCTGTATTTTCCGAATTTTCCAAGAGTTTTCTTACTTGCAGCCCTATCCGGTTGCCTAACCTTTCATCGTGACGAATATCGGAAAAGGGAAATTTTCTTTTCGTTTCCTTTACAGTAAGGAAACGGTGCTCTAAGATCACCAGATAGCCTACGATTTAGCCATTTCTTACTTCAATTCAATTCAAGTTGATACTAAATTGAATGAAAAGACAAGATGTTGTTAAATCACTGATTTTCAAGTTGATACACTTCATCAGAAATGAGGAATATGGATAATGCATCATTGATATCGTATATGAATAATGATTTTTATCAAGAGATTAATGATGAACGAATCAATAAAAATATATCAATCAAGCATCCAATACGGTTGTGAATGAGAAATATCATACTGTATCTCAGTAAATTTTGAAAGAAAGAAATATTTTCCCCATTATATTAATTTACATTCAAAAAAGGTTCTAGAATGCATGAAATAGTTTTTTCCTATGAATTAATTCTCATTGGAGCTCTCAACATCGTATCTACCTCATTATGCTTTTACATGAATGGGGGAAATTTTTTATTACTTGTACAGTATATAATTTAGATTCTGTACTTTCAAGATATAGTATTCGAGAGCTTTAAACATTGGAACTCTTTCACTATGCTTCTACATGAATAGGGAAAATGCTTCATTACTTGTATATCGTATAGAATAATGATACTTCAAATTCTGAATCCAATAAAAATCAGCTCCAATTGAAATCAGTTCATAGGAAGAATGATTACATATAATGATAAAGTTTCATTAATAATAAAGTCTTGAAAATGGATTATTCAACTTCTAAAACAGTGATAAACTGTGTTATTCCTGGTTATGTATCCTTCCTTCTTCACTCTTACTCTCTGACATCATCATGCATAGTCTGCCCAAGCAAAGAACACCCTCTAGCAATATGAGAAACTGACTCCAGCTCGGTCAATATTGGTTCAAAAAATATTGATTTGGTCTCAATTTGTAGATCAGACTGTTTTCTACGATTGAGACCAAATCAATCAATCTAATATTGACCGAGCAGGAGTTATTTTCCCATCTTGCCAGAGAGTCTTCTTTGCTTGAACATGCTATATCAAACTTTCATAGACAGCTCTCCATTACCGTACAATGTGAAACCGAAGTTATCGTTAAAACAGATACATGAGCCCCATTGATCCAATGCCCAATCAGCGTAAACAAATTACAATTGATGCGCACTATTAGCTCACAACAGGCACAATTAATTTGCATCTATAGTCTGTCCAAGCGGAGAAGACATTCTGGAAAGATGGTAAAATTACTCTAGCTCGGTCAATAATGATTCAAAAATAATAAATTTGGCCTAAAACTGTAAAGCGGAATGTTTTCTACAATTTTAGAACAGATTTATAATTTTTGAATCAATATTTACTGAGCCAAAGTCATTTTCCCATCCAGCTAGAATGTCTTCTTCGCTTGGACAGACTATAACGATACTCGGCTGCCGCAATTTTCGAACAATTCATTAACCTTCAAAAGCCTTGTATTAGATTTGGGTCACGCGTGTGTGTGAAAGCTCCCATTTAATGACGGCAAGTTTAATTAATTCGATGAGTCTAGTGTGGGAACGGGATTTGCTGCAAATAATCAGCTGGAGAATCTCATGACTCGGATTTGCTGTGAGCTGATTCTCTCTCCTAGCTTCTTCTTTCTTCTCCCTTTCCAACTATTCTACTAGTTTCCTCTCTTCTCTACTTCATTCTTATTCCTCCTCTTTTACTAATTTCCTCCTATCCATTCTCTTCAACTATTCTCCTTGAAGATTCTCTGTGTGTTCAACTATTCTCCTAACTTTTCTCTTTCTTCAACTATCCTTATCTTCTCCTCTATCTTCTACTATCAATCGAACTGTGTATTGTACAATACTTCCCATATCGAGTGAATAATTGTGTATTTGATCTCCATATTATTCTCATGACATAGGATTTAAGCCTGTACACATCATGTGATCTACATAAAAATGAAGCAAATGAATCTGAATCTTTCTTCTTTCCTCTCTCTACTACTATTCATTTTCTCCTATCTCTTATTTCACCTTCTTTTCAGTATTCTTCATATTTTCCGACATCTACTCTCTTCTTGTGTTCTAAGCCAGAGCCACAACAAATAATAAAAATAAATTCCTAATCATTTCTTAGACTTCATAAATTCTTAAAGGGACAATAATTCGAATAAAAATATTTCTGAAATAAATCAACAAAGGATGTAGCGATTATTCATACAGTATTTACATTTACTGTGATTTATGTTATAGTCCTGTAAATTTTTATTGTAATTTCGCAAATTTCCCATGAATTGCATTGTAATATATTTCCTAGTTTTTCTGTTCTTTTCAATTCTGTGTTCTATTTTCATCGGTTTTCTTCCATGTTACATCATCTTATTTTATGACACAAAAATAACAAAATATGGGTAATAATACTGTTCAGGGTTACAAGTCATCTGTCGATGAATTTTTCACTCCAGAATACATTGAATATACTAATTCCACATAGAATCAAAAGTATTCATCAAATATTACATCATCACATACATCTACATGGCATTTCTCACAAATTCAACAGCTTCCAAACTCTCGCCATAAACATAATCCCCAGATTACCGGGTCAGACATAGTTGCAAAACCCATTTTGAACCTTGAAGATGGAAGCCCACATGTCTGTAGTCGATTATAGCATTTATCGACTCTGGTAAGTCGGAGAGTACTTGGACAAAAGTTCTAATATCGAAGTTTATATTATGCTCTGGCGGGCCCTTTAATATCAAAGTTATTTGATGGTGTTCGGTTAGATACTTGTTTCATTATCCAATCTATCTATGAGGGAAGTAAGACAACGGATAAGGAATTCAAGGATAAGGATTAGGCGTCTGTGGAGGAGGAGGATGAGAAGGAGAAGGAGGAGGAGGAGGAGGAGGGGAGGAGAAGAAGGAGGAGGAGAAGGAGGTGGAGGAGAAGAAGGAGGAAGAGAGGAGGAGGAGGAGGAGGAGGAGGAGGAGGAGGAGGAGGAGGAGGAGGAGGAGGAGGAGGAGGAGAAGGAGTTGGATTGAGAGGATGAGGATGAGGAGAGGAAGGAGAAGGAAAAGCAAAGGATAGTAAGAATTAGCAATGGATGATTTTCATGATTAAGATGAGATGACAAGTATGAAGGAGAGGAAAAAATTATGTAAGAACATTATTTTTAAGATTAACAAGGACGAATTGTCCCATGATTTGCAGAAATGTTGGAAGGAAAGAATATCGAAAAAAGTGAATCGATAGGATGCTGAAGGAGGAAGAGAAAATATAGTGTTTGGGGAAACAATATCAATGATTGGAAGAAAAATTATAATCAAAGAGTAGAAAATTACAAGATAAATTAGAAAAAGACGGATTTGGGAGATAAAAAAATGATAGAAATAGCCTGTAAGAAAATATAATTATAGAAAAGTACAGTAGAAGAGGTGAGTACCTTATTCATGTAAAAGTTGAAACTTTATGAATCTTGATAGCAGAATACAATAATTATAACAGTTCTCTTTCACATGAAATATTAATAAGAACAGAGAAATGGATTTGGGTAGTAAAAGTAAAAAAAGAAGAACGAACAAAAGAGCTGAAACCTAGAAACAAGATACTAGAGCTGCGCTATCATGTATTTTTATTTTTCAATTATTTGTAATATCACTGACCTCCTCCAGAACCTTCCGCCACTCTGCAACACTACTCCTAAAACTCACACGATTAACAAGTTCCATAACAAGGATTGGAGTGGTGAAGGGGTGGGGGAGGATAGAGTTTGCAAGACCCAAATTAACATTTGGTCCTTTAATCCTTTCGAGAATTCCTATAATATTATCGTAGAAGCGGAGTCCCTACGAATCCTTAATCTCTTACTCCTTAGTCGTCTTCCTCTTACTCTTACATTATCTCACTCACTCACCCTCTCTCTATCTCTCTCATACCCTCTCAAACACCCTCTCTCTCTCAATCTCTCTGGAGCTCTTTCTCTCACTCTCATCCCCGCACTCTCTCCTCCTCTAACCCTTTCTCTCTCTCTCACACTATCTCTCTCTCTCTCTCACTCTCTCTATCTCTCTCTCTCTCTCTAGCTCTCTCACATCCTCTTTTTCTCACTCCCTCGGCCAAGTTCCCCGATAAACACCATGCTTTATATTAAGCAGTCTCCGTTCTTAATTGAATGTAGTGTATGCTCTTAGCCGAGCAAAATTTCGGTAATTGAATAATACAAATATTATCGGGACTAAGTGTGGACTCCATTAAGAACTGAATGCTTGGTGGGCGAGTTTGCATTCGATAGATATAGTCTGTCCATGCAAAGAAGACATTCTGGCGAGATAAGAAAATTACTACAGCTCGATCAATATTGGTTCAAAAATTACAAATTTGATTTCGAATTGTAGAGAAAAATGTTTTCTACCATTTAAGAACAAATTTATTATTCTTGAAATAATATTTACCGTGTTGTAGTCATTTCCTCATCTTGCCGGAATGTCTTCTCTGCTTGGACAGACTATGGTGGGAGTTTGGATTGTATGTGCCTTGGGTTGGGTCCCAGAAGTGATTTCAGAGTTCGTGTCTGGTTGTTTTGAGAGAGGGATTTTGTAGTTTCGAGTAGTACTGAGACTGACCCATTAATTGACTGGGCATCACAAGTTTTGAGTTTCAAGTAATGGTGTAGTATAGTATCTAGGGGAACTTACGATAAGATAGTTGAATTAGTTGTACAACACTGAAATACATAAACATAATTGAATTAATTCAAATCGAGATATTTTACATAATTGAGTATGAAATATGCAGAAAGTTGTATTACATTCGGAACCTCTGTCCAAATTACATGCTAAGTTCCTTATACTATGCTCTAGTGGAAAGTAGGCTACAATATGGCATTGCAGTATGGGGTGGAGCATATTCTTCTACAATAAAACCACTAGTGATAGGTCACAAATATATAATAAGGACTATTGCCAAAAAACATAGACTAGCCAGTTCACTTCCTTAATTCAAAGAATGGGGGTTCCTCCCTTTGAGATATTTATACTTTTATAAGGTTTTAATCACATTCTTTGTAAGAAGTGGTGATCAAACTCCTGCATATGGCACTTGGGTTCCACCCAGACTAAATAAAGAAGTTTATCGTCGATCCTATCTCTATGCTGCCCCGAGAATATTCAACATAATACCTACCGAGATAAAACAACTCAAAAGTCAATACAAATTTAGAAAGGAACTGGAGAAGTGGATTTTTTATATGAACGATATAGAAGATCTATTTAAAAAGATAACATAAAACTGTAACCTATTTCACCTCATTTAGTATTTTATTTAGTTCTAATTATTTTTATTGTCGTTATTATCTGTATATAGTAACTCCGAATATCCAACTGAGTGAACAAAATAAATTCGAAACACACTACAGTAACAACTGAATTTATTAACAACTGAGATTATGAACACAGCAATTATAACTCTAGAGAAGCACTTTGAACACTAACTTTTTAAACTAATATTGCTTAAGTGCTGGAACTCTTAAATAGGCGGGCTTCGGAGTTGCCTAATTTCTTCACAGAATACCGTAATAGTTTTTCTATTTATTTGTATGTTCACTATATAATTATTTTTTCAGGCTATGAATCATTTGTTTTTTCCATCGTATAATTAAAATGTATTGTTTTGTACTCTTTTTTCTGTGAAGAAATAAAATTTATTTATTATTATAATATATTCAAAATCTTTAAACCCCTTTTTAAACGGTGGATCCCTGATACACAGTAGTGATACGCAGCAATAATGATACAGAGTCCAAATTTGATACAGGACGAAATCTTGTTGATAAAAGATCATTTGTAATGCTCATGTATCACCACCGTTTTGGAATTAAGTTATTAAGTCCATCAATTTCAATATAAAACATTTTGAGAGCATTAAAACGCAGTTTGGGTATTCTTCAAGTTGAATTAATAAAAAATGATAATAGAAGACAAAATTTCAGAAAGCTGAGTGGACTATATGAAGTACCTACCCACAGCCGACAAAAAATAAATAAGGATAATAAACATAATAAACCGGTAACCAAATTCGAACATTTACTAAGATTCAATAAATCACAGCCAAAACGTACAAAATAGTTTTTATTCTGTGAATTACATTGGAATTTGTCAAACCATAAATTTCAAGTTAAATTCACATTGAAAACTATAACAAGAAAGAAAATTATCCAATGATAGAGCAGCTCACACTAAAAATTGTAAAATAATTCAGAACGAACATTTTCAAGATGAAACGTCTGCCACCCAATCGAGACCAGTCTTATGTGGAGGTATTCTCGTAACTTCTCTATTTTTTACATCTTCCAGTTGTTGGGAATCAAACGTCGAGGAACAAATTAAAGTCGACTGTGGATCGCCAAGAATTTGTTGTGAAATTTGACCGCGGTGGGGCCAACATTTTTATACCAAGACCTTGATCAGTTTTACAGGCATCCATCAATCTTTTTCCTTTTTTTTTCTCCTTCGTCTTCATCATCTCCTCCTCCTCCTCCTCTCCCTTCTCCTCCTCCTCTTTCTCCTCATCACACTTTTTCTTCTCATTCTACCCTCCCTATTCTTATTCTTCTTCTTCTTCTTCTTCTCCTTCTTCATCATCTCCTCTTCCTCCTCCTCCTTCTCCTCATCACCCTTTTTCTTCTTATACTACCCTTTGTTGAATCACTTAATTTCAATTCTATTCCTTCAACGCTTCCTATTTAAAATTTAAACTTGTATTCATTCTACTCTGTTCCACAGAGTTCTGACTTCTATATTCTTTCCCCATATTAATCTCACATTGATATATTTGTCCTTTCTTTTCCTCTTAGCTCCTGTTCTTACATCATCCTTCCTACATCTACAAGTCATTATCCTCTTTATTCCTCTCTTCATTCTTTCTCATCCACCACATCCACTCTTCTTCTTCTTCTTCTTTTTCTTCTACTCCTTTTTCTTCTTCTTTTAAATTGGAAGAAAAGTTTGTGTGGTAGAGAGGACCTAGAGTCCTAACTTCGACCCAATAAAGGAAATTATTCAATTCTAAATGTTGTTTTCTTTCCTTCTTCCTCTTCTTCTTCTCCTCCTTCTCCTTCTTCTTCTCCTTCTCCTTTCTCTTCCTCCTCTTTCTACTCTCCCTCCATCACTTCTCAACTTCTTCCTTTTCCTCTCTCAACTGCTATTCTCCTCCCTCTTCTTCTTTTTTTCCTTCGCAACAAATTTGTTGTCGCGAGCCCCGTCAACCGTGAGACACAACCAGACCCGATAACATCTCACAACAATCAACAATGGCGCATACCTTCAGACAGGTTGCCATGTTCGGTACCCTATAAGGAAGAAGAATGAGAAACAAGGAGAAGAAACGAAAAAAGAATGAAAGAGAAGAAGAAGAAGAAGAAGAAGAAGAACAGGTAGAAGTAAAACTAAGACTGGACGCGTAGTGACGACAGCAAGTATGTGTCAAATCTTCCAGGGTCCAACCTTGATATCTTTCGAGCAGGAATAGGTCTGCCAAAAATCATAACCAGCGGTTTTATCAGAAAACCATTATAGGTACTTGTAACAACTTTGAATAAAACGTTTGTCTCTTGTACGAGATGTAACCTACCTATAGCTTATATAATGTATCTGATATCACTTTTGACTCCAAAACATCACCTAGGCCTAGCCAAATAACAACTAATAATTATTGACAACATTAACCATAATTAATTGTTGTCAATTATTGACAACATCAGCTGTTAGAACGCACAAGGAGCAGATGAAACCGCCTAACTTCTTAGAACCAGTCAAACAAATCTCCCAAATTAATATTTTCCCATAAATTAATATCTTCTCAATTTCAAATATAAAAGATTCTCTCAGTTCAAAAATCAATACAGTCATAAAAATAACAACCATAACGTTCATCATGGAGCAATAACCTTCATAATCTCATCAGAACTCTGCATGCCTCGCTAACCTATTTCCGACCTACCACAAGCTAGAATCGATCAAATTGTTTACCCAACGATGCAGTGATTAGCGATACTTGGAACGTGAGATACGCTGACATGAAAAATTACCCCCTTACTAAACTAGCGTCAAATTCCATCCTGATTACTTAATCGATAATGCTAAGTGTTATCGCGATTCCTTGCATACATCCATTTCACCGTAACTCCTTCTTCGTTATCCAAGAACGTTTATCAAGTCAATATTATTCTAAATTTATTCTTTCTCATTTCAACAACTACTCTCTTATTCTAATATCTACGTTATCGAAGGTTCTGGAATTATTATTTCTCCAACAAAAAATCTCATTAGGATTTTTTCTCACTCCCACTATAAACCGTTATCGCCTTTTCCTTTATTCATCCTTTCTTGTTCTTCTTCTCCTTCGATAGGCTACTCTAGAACAAACTCTCAAAATAATATTTTCATATAGATATTTTTCTATCCCAATTCACAAAATTCTTCATTGACAAAAATGGCAATTTTCAGCCTATAAACATGTCGATTAAAAATATACGTTAGATTATTTCTTGATATCCTTATTTTTCAACGATTCCTAGTGTTATAGTGATTTCTTTCATACAAAAATAATTCTGATCCTTTCTTCACGCTTTCCATGATTGAGATCAACAATATTGTTTCTTAAAAATTGTATCTTGATAATAATTTACGCTTCACGCATTGAAATCAATCGTTATTGCGCTTAAAAATTGTATTTTGCCAATAATTATTATATCCCCTGCTCTTTCTTCGATCCAGTACTCATTTTCCACTTCTTTATTTCCTATTATATTCAATTATCTATTCATCTTATCCTCATTTCTCTTCCATTTATTCCTCTGCCATTCTACTTCTCCTACTTCTAGCAAAATTATTCTCTCTCTAAAATCAATCCCACCGGATTCAGTTCACCCAGTTCCGATAATCGACCTTTACCACCAGCATAGCATATGCACTGAATTAATCTTGCTACCCTCTTTCCCTTACTCTTCCTACCCCAATACTACGTCTTCCGATTGACGTCATATTACTCTCACTCACTCACTTCCTCTCTTTTTCACACGTTCATTTTCTCTTCTTCTATCAATCCATCTTTAACCTTCACTATTATTTCACTCTTCTCCTTCACCATCTTTCTCTTCTATACCTCATTTCATAGCTAGACATTTCCCTTCTTCATCCGTTTCATTTCTCTTTATCTCTTACTCTTTCTCATCCTCTTTGTGATATCTTTATACGAATCTACTCTCTCTTGTCTCTTTCTCAGTCTCTTCTTCTTTATCTAATTTTTCTACTTTTCCATCATCATCATCATCATCATCATCATCATCATCATCATCATCATCTTCTTCTTCTTCTTCTTCTTCTTCTTCTTCTTCTTCTTCTTCTCCTTCTTCTTCTTCTTCTTCTTCTTCTTCTTCTTCTTCTTCTTTTTCTTCTTCTTCTTCTTCTTCTTCTTCTTCTTCTTCTTCTTCTTCTTCTTCTTCTTCTTCTTCTTCTTCTTCATTTTCTTCTTCTTTTTCTTCTTATCCTCATTCTGCTCCTCCTCATCATTCTTCTACTTTTTTCGTCTCCTTCTTTCCTTCTTCCTCATCGTTCTCCTTTTATATTCTTCTATTCATTCATATTCTTCTTCATTTTCTCTTTCTTAACCTCTTCCTCATCCACTTTCTTCCTCCCCCTTCTTTCCCTTCTACTCAGATATTTTCTATAACACCCTCTCTATCTCTCACATTCTATTCACTGTCTCTCTGCAATTCCAATCCAATATCTCACAACTCTCTCTCTTTCTAACCTCAATCCAATCTCTCTCACTCTCTCTCTCTCTCTCACTCGACGCGAGACCTAGAATCTAGGTCAAGTTTGACGCGAGAACGAATCACATATCGAATAAATAATAATATATGAGTCGACTTGCAGTCATTTCAGATGAGATCCAATAAGCAAAGCTCTAGATCCACTATCACGTTTCCTAGAGAAATATTCACTGAGTCGGATTGGTTCATTTTCTAATAAATGAATTTCTACATGTTAGCATTGACATTTTCTACAAATTTCTACATCTTTGCATCCAGATTTTCTTCAAATGATTTTTCAGTCAAGTGCAAGAAGGAACGGAATAATATATATTCTACTTTATTAATTATTAGAAATTCATTCATTAGTTGAGATGGATGCAACTTGACTCTTCATTGAGTTGATAGTCAGTCATCTTGCAGTCACTCAAGTTCGAATAAGATCCAATACTAGTAAATAAGAAATTCCCATAATTAATTAATTACAATCCTATTATATTAAGCGAGCAATTTCTGTAAGTATGTATGTTTGTATGTTTGTATGTTTGTATGTTTGTATGTTTGTATGTTTGTATGTTTGTATGTATGTGGAACCACGGATCTAGAAAACGGCTCTAACGATTTCCTCGAAATTTGAAATGTATAACCGTGATGGAAAAATAAGATTGCACCAGGTCCCATGTCTGGGAAAACTCTCTGGCAGGATTAATAAAAGAATAAAATATTCCTTATTCAGTCATAATCCCAAGTACTGCGTATAATGGCTGTTATCGTTAGCTGACCAACGCTATCCAGCTGGATAACTTCAGTGAATGGAGTTAAATTCAAGTCTATAACACATATTCATGACTGTCAAAAATTGTGAGAGATGATCATATCAATTTTGAATTTATTTTTTACAATAACATATTTATTTAATTCAACAGTTCGGACGCAGCTTCAGAGCGAAGCTCGGTACCAGATATTTGATTATTGTTCATAGTGATGTATTTCTAGAGTGGAAATTGTGTGAGTAATCATTTCAATAAGGTACATGACCTCGACTTGGAAATTTCCTTCTGAATAGATAGGAATAGAAGAGGAGGTTCCGGGCGAACGCCTATGTTTTTTATTCCTTATTCCATTATTGTATTCAAGTTAATAAGATATTATGTAAAGCTCTTGATCCTCATTACTAATGTGGGGAAATACACACTAAGATTACAAAGATATTGGTTCATATTCCAACCGATTAATTCTTAAATATGATAATAATATCCAAATTTCCTTAATAATCTAATTGAATGAATTTCACAAACATATGATAATAAAATAGAGCTATTGTGGATGATTTAGTACTGCAATCTCCAATTTTTGAACAGAAGAAATAAAACACGAAGTATCGAACATAAACTCCTGAACACAAAAGCAAGTTACTATTTTTGTTGATTAATAATAAATAATGATACCTGTGAAATATTCAGTTGTAGTAAAATGCTTATCCAATCTTGGGAATGGCAACTCACCTGGAACCAAAGAAAATATATCATTAACACTCAGAAAATTATTTATAATAAATGTTAAAATCAATGATGTTTATGGCATAACAATACTACTTGATTTGAATATGACTGATGATTGAGACATGATTAAAAGTTGGTCTATTTTAGATGGTTTAGGTATGCTTGCTCTACTAAGGAGGTAGACCACACAAATTCACCAAATTAGAATATATCAAAATTAATTATCTCGTTGAATTTCATTGAAAACTTGATTATCAGATAAAAAATGGATTTCAACATTCAAGACAAAAATCTCCTAGATGAAAATGAATGAATATGAGAGTTACACTGTGAAAGCATAGTTAAACATCTATTGACATTTCTTTCATACTGTTTCCCGACCATTAATAATACAATCGTAGATTATACCTTGGCTAGACAGGCTAGTACATGGTTGTCAAACATATTTTTTAAATCGTTTTTCTACTGCTTCCCTGACCAGTTAACAACACTTCCGTTCAGGTGGTATATTCTGTGGAAAAGACATTTTTGTAAGATGGTTAAATGACTCCAGATCGGTCAATATTGGTTTAAAAATTATAAATCTGGTATCAGATTGGAGGTAACATTCTGATGCACAATTAGAGACAAAATTTATAATTTTTTACCCAATATTGACCGAACTGGGGTAGTTTTCTCATCTTGCCAGAATGTCTTCTCTGCTTGGACAGACTATACTCTGATCGTAGCAATAAAAAACCTTAAAACATGACAAAGAAACTATGACAAGCTCACCGAAAATTGAATCCCACTATTACCTACCACAAACATCACAGCATCATTCGCTGCCAACAATGGATGCTTAGCGTTTCGGAATAATTTATTTCGATTAACTATGGATGGAGTCGTTTGTCCCACCCGAAACTCTACTATTGTTATTCAATATTCCTGGAGAAGGAGAGGACATTGATGAAGGAGAGCGAAGAGTGGAGAAGAAGTAAGGAGAGGAAGAGAAGGAGAAGAAGAAGAAGAAGAAGAAGAAGAAGAAGAAGAAGAAGAAGAAGAAGAAGAAGAAGAAGAAGAAGAAGAAGAAGAAGAAGAAGGAAGGAGAAGAAGAAGAATAAGAGGAAGAAAGAATAAGAAAGATGATGATGAGGAGGAGGAGAGAGAGAAGAAGAAGAATCAGAAGAGTG
Source organism: Sogatella furcifera (assembly GCA_017141385.1). Classification (NCBI taxonomy): domain Eukaryota; kingdom Metazoa; phylum Arthropoda; class Insecta; order Hemiptera; family Delphacidae; genus Sogatella; species Sogatella furcifera. Next base: position 9,113,736 of record CM029557.1, read on the forward strand.
CATGAGGAAGAAACAGGAGCAGAGAAGCGTAGAACAAGACAGATGGGAAGAAAAAAGAATAATATCCACTTGTAGAAGATTCACAAAAGAATTAAGAAGAAAAATAACCTTTTAATTATTGTATAGGAAAAGATATGATGTAAAAGAAGAAAATGGTGTTGGAAAATGGAAGGAGTAAGAGAGGAAGGAGAAGAAGAGTAAAGAACATAGCACTCTTATTTCATATACGTTTTCCAGGTATTCGAAGAAAGAAGAAGAATGATAAAATCAGAAAATGGTTGAATTTAAAAATGAAGATAACGGGATTAAGAAAGAAATGATAAGCCGATATTATAGAGCAAAATAATAAGGAGAAATAGGCTAATGGAAAATAAACAGAAGACGAGAAAGGAGGTGCGAAGAATCAGCAAGAATAGAAAAAGCAGAAGAGGAAGAGGTAAATGGTTAAGAAGGAAAAATAGAATGATTGAAAAGGGATAGGAAAAGGGGGAAAAGAGATAAAGAGGAAGATGAGAAAAACGGCTGGAAAGCACGTAAAGAAAGACGAGAGTGAACAATGAAAAGATAAAGGAGGATAGGAAGGAGGATTGGATAATCAAAAAGAAGGAGAACCAGATTGGTAGGAGAAGGAGAAATTGGTAATAGGTGGAAGGAGCATAGGTGGAAAAAGAGAATAATCGGAAAAGATAGAGGAGGAAAAGAAGGGGATGAAAAATAACAGAAGATTAAGAAGAAAAATAAGAAATGACTTCAGCTAAGAAGGAGGAGAAAAAAATCATAAAAAAGTTGAATGAAAAAGAGTAGTATGAGAGAAGAATGAGCAGAAGAAGAAGGAGGAAACTAGAATGTGAAAAAAATGATTGTTATTCAATATTAGTTTCTAGTCGTAGCAGCCTCGCCCATTGTATGCAGATAGCTGCCTTCTGAATCTCGTTTATTTTGACAACATCCGCCGTAGTTCAAGGCATCGGCTCCCGGTGAGGTGGCCCATAGTAAATCAATGATCAAAAACCAACTTGGTAATAATGTTGTTTCGGTTTGAGAACGATTATAGTGCTTGTTAAACATTTTGTAATTCTTTCAAACCGTGTGTCCACGGATCAGTTTCCTTTCAAGATACATCAGAAAACATACATAGAATAGAATAGAATAACTTCTTTATTTTAATGACGTGGCGAAGTTTGGACAGTAATGTCCACTCTACCACTTAACCACGATAGGAGATAGGAGGGTGAAGGATGGTAAAGTGCTGGAAAGGCTAGTAGAAAGGGAAAATAGGTAGCTGAATCTCATTAATAGAATTTATTAGTTGTTGGCAGAAATTTACTTTTCTATTCATCAATCTTCAAGTTTAATGCCAATTAGTGGAGTGTGCTCGTATTGTAGGATATTTTCCGTATGAGATTCCTATCAAAGTATCTTTATTATTATAGGTATTACAGGTATTATCACAGGTATTGGGTATTCTTCAATATAATGATAATTATGCTTCATACTTCTTAGAAAGCTCATTAGCATGAAATCCTGAATGCTCTTGTACTCCGGGCTATGTGTTTCCAGTTTCTTATTTTCATATTAGAATATTTTGGAAAATTATTTCCTCTACTCATCGTTAAACTAGGTATAGTCTGTCCAAGCAAAGAAGACCCTCTGGCAAGATGAGAAAATGACTCCAGCTCAGTCAATATTGATTCAAAAATAATCAATTTGGTCTCAATCGTAGAAAATATTCTGATCTACAATTTGAGACCAAATCAATCAATTTTTTGAACCAATATTGACCAAGATGAAGTCATTTTCTCATTTTGCCAGGGGTCTTCTTTGCTTGAACAGACTATACTAGAAGGTAGGGATTGAATTTCGAGTTTGCAACGCTCATTGATCGCCGCCATATTGGAAATAAGCTGCTTCTACTTCTCAATGATTAAACATTTTGAAACGTAGTTGAGGCGTTCTTAAAGTTGAAAAACATAGAGTTTCAAAAAGCCAATAGTTATTTTCCCACTAGAAACTCTAACCATTTACAATCTGTACGAAGCTAGATCAAGAGAATCATTCGTTGCCACATTGAGTGAGAAAGTGAGCGTAAATTCGCCAGGAAGTAGAACGAGCGAATTCGGTAATGGGAAAATTTGTAGCGGCCAAAAGAATGAGAGAAAACGATTTGTCGGCTATTTGCTGCTTCTGCCAGAGAAGAAGACGAGACGACAAAAAGACACATTCCGCTGAAAATTAGTCCGACACACGCTCACCTTCATCTCGTCTTTTTTCTATTTCATGTACTTTCCTTCTTCTTATCATTCTTTCTCTTCTTTCTCCCCCTCATTCACCAACTCATTCACCACCTCTTCTTCTTCTACTTCTTCTTCTTCTTCTTCTTCTTCTTCTTCTTCTTCTTCTTCTTCTTCTTCTTCTTCTTCTTCTTCTTCTTCTTCTTCTTCTTCTTCTTCTTCTTCTTCTTCTTCTTCTTCTTCTTCTTCTTCTTCTTCTTCTTCTTCTTCTTCTTCTTCTTCTTTGTCCTTTTATTCTTTTTTTTTTCATTTCATTTTCACTATACTCTTGCAGTTCCTATCTTATACTACATTCAAATTGTCTACTACTTCAAATCTACTATATGTTGTTACTGTTGCTATAATTATATCGTTGAACTTAAACGATGATCGTTCTAGCTATTCAAAAACAATTTTCGTCTGCTTCTTCAACTTCATCTGTTATCAATTGGAGTTGTCATTGAGCTATGCCTAGATCATGTTCATTAAATTGACATTTATGACAATTGATTTATGATATTTATGACAGTAGTTTACATCGCGTACAACAGACAGACGAAATCGCCTAGCTTTTTAATCGTGAGCCATATTGGTTAATCGGAAAACACAAGAATCAGAACTCAACTATCTGCATTTTTGTACTATTCTAGAAAATGAACGTGTCAAATCCTCTTCTTTTTCTTATTAATTCCATTTCATTCTCTTTGTCTATGTTCCTTTTACTTCTCATATCTGTTTACCTGTTCTCTTTCTCTTCTATTTTCTTTAAAGATTTTTTGTTTTTATTATACTGTAATTTGCATAGTGTCATCTCAGTCTGCCGAGTCAGTCCTTCAGTCACACTGAATCATCACGTATGTGTGTCCAAGCAACGAAGACATTCTGGCTAGATGGGAAAATGACTCCAGCTCGGACAATATTTGTTTAAAAATAATAAATTTCATCTCAAATTGTAGATCAGAATGTTTCCTATAATTCGAGACCAAGTTTTAAACTTTCAAACAAATATTGATCGAGCTGTAGTCATTTTCCCATCTTGCCAGAATGTCTTCTTCGCTTGGACAGACTATAACATGAGAGAACAATTCCCCGAAATATCACGTATTGCGCATGCGTACTTGGAAGAAAAGAATCTTGTTTTTATTGCTCACTGCTACTCTTCGTGAATTTCAAATTGTTTTGGAGACGGAACTGTCTGAATAGTAATGTGAGAAGTGCAAGCCAAAAGTTTTGGTTTCCGTTATTTTATTGCTGTTTGTTCTCTGAAAAATATTCGTGATTCATTTGCGGTTGAATGAATCGTGGAAAATATACATTCTTCTATCATATTCATACATCAATATTAAGTACTATTTTTTATTTAAAATAATAATCACAGTACTCTTTTTAATTATTTTTTTAATAATGCATATTATTAATTTGTGTAGGCATAATAATAGATAACATTCAAAGAAACGGGCTATCAAAGTTGATAACTCTTATTATAATTTCAGAACAATATAGCCCAAAGCATAAATTAGTGTCTAATAATGAACACATTATTATTAGTAATAACCATATTCATCATTTTCTGTCTAGATAAGTATTGGCTTTGTATGAATCAGACTATTATCAGTATCAAGATTATGAATTTTTTAATGTGAAAAGTGTTTTTCAAAGTTTAAATTTTAATGTAAAATTTCATTCAACATGTAAACATCATAATCACTCTCATTATCACAAAACATCAAACACGAAACACAAAACCCTAAACATCATAACATCAAACTCATTATCACCTTTGCTTAGAATACTTGCTTTTAAGTCGCAATAATTGTAACAATAAATAATAAAATATGCTAACTATTGAAAAAAGTTAACTTCAGTTTCCCCTGAAGACTGAAGATTATGTCCATTATTATGCTTTGAAACCCATGTATGGTTTAAAATGAAACTATTTTCAAGGAATTGACAACATTTGTGCTCTTTTTTATCCACTTTTTTTGGAGAAGTTTCACAAAATATCAAGGAGGTGTGAATTTTTAAAGTGAATACTGTTTAAGGTGTAGTTTTTGAAGTAATTCCATGTTTCAGGTATAGTTCTAGTAGTACTTCTTGAATAATAATAAATCAATGTAGCGCTCGTGGAATCTCATAGAATATTATTTAGTAACCCAAAAAACAAAAAAAAATCATTCTAGCTTGCTGTTATTTTTCTTTTCAAATCAATTATGAATGTTCTTTTAGATCTTCCTATCATTATGTGCATAAGGGACACTTTCTCATTAACTGGAAACCCTGGATTCTTTCAATTCCAATCTTGATTGAAACTTTATCAATCCATTCACAGAAATGCCTGAAATACTGTTTTTTATTCAAAATAATAATCACAGTACCCTTTTCAATTATTTTTTATTAATGCATTACATGTTTCGGATATTTTGAAAATGAGAAGAATAGTCAAAACATGTAATGCATGATTAAAATAATTGAAAAGGGTACTGTGATTATTATTCAAAATAGAAAACAATGATTAAACTATCCCTGAGATAAAAAAATCCCTGAAATAGTTGAAACCCTGAAAATAGACAGGAAAACATTTATTTCTGTAAACATATAATAGCCCATATCACAATTAAAAAAACATTTTCACAAATACCACCAAACACGATAATCCTCCAACAAGCATCATCCGTTACAACAGGAAACACCATCAAAGCTCGCCAGCAGAATTCCAAGTAGATGAAAAATACAATATTTTCAAGGAAACAGTGAACATCTGTGATCAGCTCTTAAATACAACTTCCGCTGCACCTTTCCGAGGCCCACAATCGTGGAACTGTCCACTTTAGGCACATAAAAAACACATTAATGTCACCAGTAAATCTCCAGAAAACCCCTTTAATGCCGTCCGACAATTTATAGATCTCTAAACTAACCAAAGCGCTCGCTGCCTGTATAAGAGACTCGCGGGGCTCACAATTGAAACTAGCTGATACAATCTTTCTATTATAGTCTGTCCAAACATAGAAGACATTCTGACAAGATCAGGAAATAACTCCAGCACGGCCAAAATCAGTTCAAACCTTATAAACTTGGTCTCAAATTGTGGAAAACATTTTGATCTACAATTGTAGACCTAATTTTTAATTTTTGAACCGATATTGATCGAGCCAGAGTCATTTTCCCATCTTACCAGAATGTCTTCTTCACTTGGACAGACTATACCTGTACGGGGAGCAATTTCCAGGCGTGATTTCGACTGATCCCACTAATATCTGCGATGTTCACTTGGAAACGAGTTTATTTTCAAGCTATTTAACGTGATAAACATTTTCTTTGTTTCACTTGTAACACAGACATAGAACTACTGTAGATCTCTAATTATTTTGTGTTACGTCTACAATGAGTAATCTTGAACTCCACAATTAACATGAATAGATGAACAATAATTAGAATAATAATAAGAAATTGATTATTAATTTCTTCCCGTGAGAGAATTGATGAACAAAAATCAGCATAGTTGAATTATATTAGAAAGCTGCAATTATTTTGAAATAATAAAATGAAATTCAGCTGATAGAACAAATCTTATATGAGAAAATTCTTTCAAATTAATATTGCATCGATAAGTTTTGATAGTCATTTATCCTCAAGACAATAACAAAAGCATTATTTCCACAACATTATTACAAAAACTTTGTCCAATGAGCTCGAATAATTAAGCCAAAATAAAACATCAAAGAGAATAAGTCACTTGTTTAATCAATTAACAATTCAATTGGTGACTGATCAAAATCGATAATTTTGTACTGAATACAATTTATATTTGTCTAATTCAATTGAAAATCATTTTATATCTATATCAATCTTGTTAGAAGTAAGAGGCTTGGAATAAAATCTATCGTTCTTTGTCTTTATAAGAGAATACTCAGCTTGAATAAATCAAATTATTATTTGATCAATATTCCAGTTTTGTAATAATCATAAGGAAAAAAAATTGTATAGGAATTAATAAATGTGGAATCACAAGTGTATAAAAGTGGAATAGAGTGCATAAAAGTTTATAAAGTGAAAAATAACTAGGAGAAATTGAATTAGAATTACATTGTGAAACCTTGTATTGATAAATATTGATGGGTATCACCTTGATAGGGCGAAATGATAACAAACTAATCACGAGGAATTAAAATTAATCAATTACGATACATTACATAACAGAACGATCCAAGTATCAGATGCTGAATATGCGGGATCAGTACCCTGAAAATCCCTCCCATACTGTATCCGTTACAAAGTATCCCCAACGATGTAATGCACTAATCAGCCGGTGCTAGTTAATGATTCTCTCTACGAACGACTCGTTTGGTAAAACGCGTTTGAACGGCTAGTTTATCGGCCAACGGACCCCAATCAGGGGTTGAAACCACCCCCAAAATAGGGGGAACCCCCTGATGGAAGAGAAAAGGGAAGGGAAGAGGAGGAAGAAGGATGGAAAGGGAAGAGGAACCAAATGATTAGCGACGTGCCATGAATTTGTAGTACAGTCTGTCCAAGCAAAGAGACATTCTGGCAAGGTGGAAAAATTAGTCCAGATCGGTCAATATTGTTAAAAAACTGTCAATTTAGTCTCAGTTTGAAGATCAGGATGTTTTCTACTATTTGAGAGTGAATTTATAATTTTTGAAATAATATTGTCCGAGCTGGAGTCATTTCCCCATCTTGCGAAAATGTCTCCTCTGCTTGGACAGACCATATTCGAAAGCGGCTTTACTTGTAGCCAATCGATGGACTTTGGTTCTCTCTTCTACTGATTTTCTTTCTCTCTCGAATAAAGTCACTGGTCTGTCTCTTCTGCTGAATATAATATTTTCTAAATACAATAGTATTGGTACATTTTCTTCACTGATCACTTACTATTATTAATAATTTGTGGTTTATAACACCTTCCTATTTATCTTTCTAATTCTATGTTTTTATTAAAAACTAAAAAAATTCGACAAATACCTCTTTTTACCTCCTATTCTATCATTGCTCACATTCAAATCTCAGTGTATCATATCAAGAAATACCATGATTTCCCTTCGACGGAAATTAAGGTTATGGTGCCGGTGGAACTTCCTTCCATCCAACGAATAGGCTACGGCATAAGAATACATCACCCTCATCCAGTGCTATAGGTTTATAATTTAGGCCCTATTGCACGAATTGTCATTGCAATAGAGTAAACTTTTTTATAGATTTTGTTATTCCAGTTTCACACTTATCCATCTTATATGTTGATCTGTGAGTTTTATTCAATTATTTTATCCATGATATGCATATTATTTGAAGTATCTAATGCTTCTGATTTGCAATCCATTTAGTCCATGTTATTCTCTCAGTCCACTTCGATTTTCTGATTGAATTCTCTTCAAATTATTTAATCTTCCATACTTAATTGTTTGGCTGTTTTTTTTAAATGAAAATAAATGAATGAGGTACAACCTTAACCTTATAACCTTATTCTTACAACCTTATAACCTTATTCGAGGTTCATGTTAGTTGGAAGGAGCAGTTTTAGAAGAAATCCTGTTGCACTCTCCATTGTAAATTATTTAATACAGAATATTATATTCATGATAAGGATAATAACAATAATCATTTTCAAGTTAATAATCAATTACCTTCACCTCTGTCCAATTTTCTTTTTCAAGTTCTTTTAATCTCATTACTTTTCCCCCCATTTTTCACAGTAGTTACATTCATCCAACTATTATAAAAACTTCAAAAAAAGATTAGTCTGAATAGACCGATAACAATCCATCCAGCAGTTACATGGCTATTAAGAGTACTACTATAACACAATCCCAAATGTAGTCTCGATAGAACCGTTCACAATTCACTGAACTCCAAGGCAATAATAATCCATGAGAGAAGAACTGTGAACTGCAGTTCATTATTATGGAACTGGTTTTTGCTAGTCTAGTTCCCTGACTAAGTATACCCTTGGGAATTGTAGGTATTAGGTTGGAACGGGTTTATGATAGAGGGAAATTTGGAGGAAACAGGGAATATTCACAAGAGGGAAAGAGGTAGTCTGTTCTAGCAAAGAAGACATTCTAGCGAGATGGAAAAATTACTCCAGGTCGGTCAATATTGGTTAAAAAATTAATTATTCAAACTCAATCAGTGAAAAGCATTCTGATCTACAATTTGGAAGCAAATTTATAAACTTTGAACTAATATTGACCGAGCTGGAGTCATTTTTCCATCTCGTCAGAATGTCTTCATTGTTCAGAAAGCCTTTTTTTGAGATCGTAGGAATAGGTAGGGGAGTGAGGGCTGGTTTTGGAGTTCATGGAAATTATAACTTGTGAATAACAATCGAAATGAGGAAAATTTGAAAAAGATGGGAAATAATTATAAAAAAATAGAAAGATATCTAGTAGAGTGAGAAGGAGCTACAAGCTTGAGAATCGGATATAGAGGAGGAGAATGAATCCAACATCAAGTGGATAGTATTCGAGGATAGGGAAAATGTTTTTCTAAAGGGAAATCCGAGGATCAAGAGGGGAAATTTGGAGAGAATAGGGAAATTTGATTTGGGATGGGAAGGCTAAGCACGGGGATTTATTGTCGGTAATTAAGCAGAGCTAAGCGCTTATAAGGCCCTTAGTTCACAGTTAAAGTGGAGCGTCATTGATATTATATAGATGGGAAAAGATATTATTTGAGAGAATTTAGACCTATATGAGGAATAATTGACTAGAAATTGAGATCAAAGTAGGCTGTATTCAAACTACATTGATTACTAATACCAAAGAGTATGTATACCACAGAGTTATACATACTATGTGCTAATCTAATACTATATAATCTTTATCCTACTTACTAATCTTTATCAAAGGTGATTCAATTTGTTATGAACGATAACATTGTTATGAATTTGAACTCGACGGTTTTGATAGTGCCAAAAGATTATGCATGCTGAGAATTAATATTATTCAGTGTATCATTCATTCTAAGCCTCCCATCACTTTCCAGCATTTTTTCCTTATTTTAGCTTGAAAAACCTTGAATTTTGTATTTTCAACATTTTCAGGCGTGATTTTGATGAATAATTATTTTTATATGATACACAAATCCATACATTATTTCCCAATTCATACTTCCGGTAAACTATTCTTGATTCTATTTCCCAACGAGAATCGAACTCCCACCCTTGCAAAAACTAAACCTAATCATCGATTCCTACTAAAAGGAAGAATCCACATCCGCATTACTTGCTCTTGTATCAAAAGTCCGATCGAATTGCAATTCCATTACAACCAATTTCCTAATTATATCATGTTCGAATACATCAATTTTGCTTATTAAAATGAAACTCAAATCTAAAACCTCTCCTCCCTTTGAAACAAGAATCGACGAAATCTACTGTAAAGACGCATCTCAATTGAATCTAGAATCATTTCGAACGCTCCATCCAATTCACTTTATTACAGAGACGGCTTCATCTCATTTTTTACCGTTGAACAAACCACGAGCCTTCTGTACTTGAATGGATATAACTCCAATATCAAAGTAGCACGTACCAAATAGGGAATACAACCTGTTTCGTTATAAAGTTACAAAATATATCAAAGTGAAGCAATTACTCAGCCTCTAATACTGATGATATGGAGACTCGAGTTTTTAGTATTGCTCAGAGATTCCACCTTTTCAAAGATAGAACTCTTTAAGTCAGGCAGTCTGCTGAGAAAGTAGAAAATCGTTGGGAGAGTTGAACAGGCAGGGGAAAAGGGAGAGGAAGAAATATAAAGACAGAACAAGAGAGAGACTAAGAAAAAATACAAGAAAGTGAGTTAGAGGAAGAGGAGGGCATTCAGATATGGAGAGAAGGCCATGAAGCACGAGGAATGAGCTTCATTTAGGCATTTTGTACTACTTGGAATAAGGGAATTGAGTAGAAAGTAAAAGAGAGGGGTTATATTAAATTTTTTGAAAAACGAGTAGTACAGGCTACTGCCAGTTAGGACTGTTGGGTGTTGGCAACTGGCGGCTCGTGCCCACGAATCAGGTGAAGTGCTGTACGGTAAAAGATACGGGCACTTCACGTCTTTCGTGGGTGCGAGCTGCCGGTGCTCTATAGCCTACAACAAAATCCTTGAGAGGAAAATATTAAGATAAGATTAACCTACGATAGATAAGATTCCTCCATTCGAGTGGATAACAACTTAACAACAGAATCTTCCACCTTAGATTTTAGATTGAAATGCTTGTAAGTATGATTGATAAATATTTTATATGAATTTCACGACCTTAAAACTTGATAATTATTAAACAAAAAGACGTACAAAAAACCTTGAAAATTGAAGGAATATCATCCAAACTATTTAATTGTAGATTACAGTTTTTCTCTGTTTTAGATTATCTTCAAAAGGGAGAGAGAGAAACTAGAAAAATATAAGTAGAAAGAGGAAGAAGGAGAAGCAGAAAGAATCCGCGTACAAAGACGTACCAGAGAAATCGTTTGCTTTATTCGCGGTGGCCATTATATGGACAGAAGAAGCCTGTAAGGATTTTTCTCCTCACTGAATGTCTATATCAACTTTTTTGAAGTATATACAGGGTGCCTGTACAAAGGAGACTTGCTTGCGTCAGCGCTATTTTCGGTTCGTTAAGTTGGTAGCCCTTCTTTTTCGATATCCTGATTAGAGAAGGCCTCCTTCATCCTTTATCTTCGTCTTCTTTCATTCCACCCTATTCCTTTCATTTTTTCAGAATTATTTTCCTTGTTTCAATTAATGTTGAACGTGTATGAATGTACAACTTATTCAACTATTTCTATTAGGGTTGTGCAGTAAGGAGGACCAAGATTATTAACTTCGCCCTCAATACAGGTAATTTATCTATTTGTCTATTTTCCATACTTCATATGTGTGCCTCGTTTATTCTTCAATTCTCTTTTTTTCTCATTCGATCTTCTCATTTCTAGCTCTCATAATTTTATTTCTCTTAATTCTACTCATTCTTGTATAGTCTCTCCAAGCAAAGAAGATATTCTGGCAAGATGGGAAGATGACTCCAGTTCGTTCAATACTGGTTTGAAAATCAAACATTCCAATCTACAATTTGAAACCAAATTTATAATTTTTGAACAACTATTGACTGAGTTGAGGTAATTCTCCAATCTTGCCAGAATGTCTTCTTTGCTTGGACAGACTATAATATTGTTTGCGATTTTCTGTATTACTATCAATGAACCATAAATTTTCCGTTAAGGTTGTATTTTATGAGTATAACCTGTATAACCTATAACCTATATTCTGTTCATCATGTAGATGAAGTAAATTCAACTTTTAGGTATTATTATTATTATCATCCAAATCTTTCTTGTATTGCGTTTCAAAATGTGTTACCCAAAACTCGCAAAAACAAATGAAAAGCCCTAGGCTTCACTAGAGGATTGAAAATGCAAACCGAAGGGAGTACAAAAAAAATAATAATAGCTTGAAGATTGAATTTGAAACAATCACTCAGTGAATAGCATATATTTTCCATTCAGACTACTAGTATTCAATTGAAAATCGCTATGAAACGAGTAAATAGTTCTATCAGAGACAATGTATTATTAATGATACATTGTCTCTGGTTCTATTTACAAATAAAAAATTTGATCGTTTCTAAATGCCGGAATTGACATCATCTAATGCTCATCGGGATCAGATCTTTCCATAAAATAAACATCTCAAACTCAGATTTTTCCTAACTTTGTTTGCTCATTCTACTCTCCCTCCCTCCTCCTCCTCCTTTTTCCCTTCTTTCCCCTTCTTTATCTTTTCTTTTATCCCTCTCTTCCTCCTTCATTTTTGACTCGATGCTCATCATTTTTCTCCAGAGAACTTCCAAGAATCGAGCAGACTTAATCTGCTGGAAAAAGGTTCAAATCAAACAAATTTGCCAGGGTCGGCTCATTCATTCATTACATATTATTACATCTGGTTGAATTGAGAGCAGTTTCAATGTTTGTACTTTGAACGATTCAGCCTTCTTTCGCCAATTTTCTTACAGGATAAACAATACGAGTTCCTTTTCCGGAAGACTTCGTCTTTAGATCTCAGATCTCAACTCTTCTTCCGAATTTCTCCTCCTTTTTTCTTTCATCTTCCTCCTCCTCTTACTCTTCTACTCCTTCCCTGCTCCTACATACACCATTAGAACTAGATCTGATTAGACATACGATCAGAACTATACATGTATATTAATATATATGGCTACTACCAGATCTCAGATTTCAACTTTTCCAACACGATTTCTACTTTTTTTTCCTTTCATCTTCTGCATCCTTCTCTTACTTTTCTACCTCTTAGCTGTTTCTACACATTATCTATCATATTAATCCATCTTTTCTTCGTTTCTAGAGCACAAATGTACAAAAAATTTCTCATATTGATAGGGGAGAGCGGGGCAAGTTGAGACAAATTTCTCTTACTGATTTTCACAATTCCAGTCTTCTTTGATTTTAAATCAATAAAATCATGATATAATGGATTCATATAAAATATTATATTCTTGATTAAATTATTCATTTCTCCAAAAATGACATTTTTGGATGATGATACAAAGTGTATCAATGTTCCCCCACATGGGGGTAAGTTGATATCAGTTGGGGGCAAGTTGATAAAAGTGTATAATATACAATAAAAATGATATTAAGAAGGCAAGAGATTGAAAACAAAATTCATAAACTTGAATTTAGAAGTCTTATATTAATATAAGACTCAAAATATGTTATATGTATACGTATGTATATGTATATGTATGTATACGTAAAATATGTTATTTGATGTAATAATTAAAAACAATAGTTTGTAATAATTGAATAAAAGAAAGTTTTAGCAAATAGGCCAATATCAAAATATTATTCGATTAAAACTCAATCATAATCTTTGTCAGAGTTACAATGCATGCAAATATAAAATAAACATAGGTGTCTTTGCTGCATTTAACATGAGCCCATTTTCCACAAAAAACATACATTGTATCCAGTCTTGACCTGGCTTGGACTTGGAATAGGGTTTCATACATACAAAACACAATGTGTCCTCATCTTCCTCCTCCTCGGACTCCGATTCAATCTTGATCTTCTTCTTTGGAATGAATTTCTTATTCTTAACCATCGTTTTCCTTAATCATAGTGAGGAACTAATAGTGAATAGGTTTTAGATGTAAGTAGATTCACTTCATGAACTGCTAGTAGTGATACGTTTTTCAGTTTATTTTCACTAGAATAGGTGATGGGCAATAAATATAATTTTAGGATCTAGTTATAATCAAGTTTTTTCAATTAGATTATTTTCATACCGATGATTACCCCCACACATATATTATCATAGTGGGGAATCATTTTTTTATATTGATATAGGCTAGCTATTATACTGCATGTATCTGAATCTGAAGAGATTTGAATGTATTATGTAATGATTTGACTGACAAATAAACTCCTCTGGATATGTTATTCAGCATCCAGAGAAATTATTATTATTATTATTATTATTTTCCACCTCAGCATTCTTTTCAACTACTTTTTTCCTAGCAAACACCTCTAGCCTTTCTTTCACTGGTGTAACATACTTTTTAAGATAGTGGATTTCAACGGCTTCCTCATTTAGTATTTTTATGCTCTCCAGCTTTGAGATAGGGGAGATGTGAATTTCACTGTATTGGGGTACATTGATACACCGTAGCTATGCCATTGATACACCGTATCAATGTGCCTCCAACCGTGTGTATCAACTTGCCCCCACTGCATGTTTGTCTCATAAATCAAACTAACCTCAAAACAAAGATAGCTGGAGAATTGAAACTATCACGTAACCCTCACCTATAAATGTGCTTTAAGCTATACCAATGGTGAACTTCCCTGGTGGTAAGTTGTTGCTTGTAGTTGAACTCAAATAAGATGGTCAAAAATTACTTTGCACTACACAGAAAACTCTTTCAATTATAAAATCGCTTACCCCGTCTGTCGGCAATGGAACTACATGAGGCATGACAAAAAAGTAGACAACATGTCTGACACAAATCCTATCTCTATGCGTGTGTTTCTAGGCTCACAATATTAAATGTATCAACGTTCCCCCGTATTGACTAGCCCCGCTCTCCCCTAATTCTAACTTCAATTGAGGAGTAACTAATTTTCCAACTCCAAGTAGAAATCATCCAAGTTCATAGTAACACGGCATAGGATAATGAATTGGGAATGTAATCAAGTTTGTAGTAGCCTACTGATTAGAATATTGGAATATTCAGTTTGGAACAGTACTTTGCCAATCTATTTTTCCCCAATCTGTTATAGCCTAATCTAAAGCGTTATTCAAACAAAACAAGTTCTAAAAATGCAAGTGAATTAGAATTTTTGTATTCGAGATTCTTCATTCAAACAATGCCATCAAATAAAAATTGTCAGACTTCAAAGATTCTATCATGTACAATATCAATGAACATGGTAAACATTATATTTTTTACACGTGAAAATGGCAGAAGCACTTGCAGGACTTACAATAAAAAAGCTGAAGAACAAACTTACAAAATTTGCATTCATGATCTTTTCACCACCCTTAGGTTCCTTTCTCCTAATCTAACTCTATCTCCCATAACTTTAAAACTCTCTCAGTCACTTTCTCTCTCTCTCTCTCTCTCTTTCTCTCATTCCGGCAAAGAATCCTCATCAAATTCTTTCAAAAACCAGGAAGGCGCCTTGGTGATAGAGTAGGCGAAGAAAAAGGATGGAGAATACAGACGGCAAATGAGAGTGAGAGAGAAAAAATGACAGAGTGAGAGAAAGGGAACAAGTCGGCAGAAGATTCGATTTGAACGCGGAACAGAATGAAAGTGAAAAAAGTGCAAATGTAAGCAAATTAGGGCCTGCTCTAATTCGATTTGTTCCCCAGAAAAGAAGAACACTGAGCTTCTGCTAGCTATTGCTCTGCACATCTTCTCAAATTTATCCCTTTCCATTTGTATACTCCACCTCCTCTACCTCCTCCTCCTTCTTCTTCTTCTTCTTCTTCTTCTTCTTCTTCTTCTTCTTCTTCTTCTTCTTCTCCTTTCATTCTTCTTCTCCTACTAATCCCTCCTCCTCCTCCACCTCCCCCCCATCCGCCAACGCCTCCTCTCATCCTTATTCTTTTCCTTTCTTATTTTCTTCTTCCCTTCTTGATCCTCAGTCTCCTCTTTCTTCTTTTCTACTTCTCCTTCCTCTTCTTCTTCATTTTTTCCTCTGCCTTCCACTCTCCCTACTCCTTTTTCTCACCTTCTTTCCCTTCTTTTTTTATTTTTCTTTGTAATTTTTTTCATCGCCTACTCCCCCTCCTTCTTTATGTCCTTCTCCATCTCCTTTTTCATGTTGTTCTTCCTCTTCTACTCATTCTTCATATTTTTCTTTTTCTGTCTGTTCTCCTCTATCTCTTTCTCCATCTTCTTGTTTTTCTTCTTCTTCTTCTTCTTCTTCTTCTTCTTCTTCTTCTTTCTCCTTCTTCTCTTCCTCCTTCTTCCCTTCCTTCTTCTTCTCGTTCTCCTTCCTCCTTATTCTTCTTCTTCTACTCCTTCGTCCTTCGCTCCGCCTCCTTCTCCTCCTCCTCCTCTTTTTTCTTCTTCTCCTTTCTACTTTTTCCATCCTCTTTTTCTTGTTCCTCTCCTCCTCCTCTTTCACTTCCTCCTCTTCTTATTCCCTCCCCCCTCATTTGCAGAATGGCACCCCTCAGAGTGAGAATGAGTAGTAGCAAGGCGTATTTTCGAAGAAGTGGATTCTCGCATTCAGCAGCAGATAAGGTTTCGTCCAATTATATCTCTGTGGTACATCTGCCTTGCCAAACAGAACACTAAATTCAATTTTCCTATGTATTGGATTATTTTTCACAACTACGGCACGTGGTTTTTGTGAGAGGAACTTTTCTCAATTTTTCCAACATTGTAAGGTTATTGCTGTTAAACATATTCTTTTAAATACTTTATTTTACGAATTTATTGAGTTCTAAAAAGAACAGCTTATACCAGAATAATGATAATTTAAATTGAAGTTTTTGAATTTATACTAATATGTGTTATTTATTTCATTGAAAAAATACAGTAAAAGGAGAGAAATGTTATGTGTAGCCTATTATACTTATACACATGTGTAGCCTAAATGTATTTAAAACATAAAATGAAACACAGTTTGCAATTGTTTATTCGATTTTAATTGATAGTTTTCAACACTGGACAGCTCAATAAAAATATTCCAACTTACTATCAACTTCAATGAGTAATTGGAATAGGAAATGAATCCAAGTATAGAATCGTGAGTATAAATCATTACAGTTTTTCGACTGCGAATTTTACGAGAAAAATATTAATAAAAATAATATTCGTGTAACCTGGCTGGCTCAGGTCTGGTGTCAGAGTTTTCAGGTCGCTCCTGATCAATTTCAGGGCCTCTGACATGACTTAACGACTGTTTTTAGGCAGCCGGGACCGACTGAAAAATATTAATCAGTTTATCGTTTGAAATCGAGCTATACCAAAAGATAAAGTTCATAACAACTATTGTTTCCAATTTTATGGTTGACTGACTTCCAACATTGAAATGAGCTGACATGATATATGTGGGCAGTCTACTAAGAATACTCTACTTGCGAAATGAATCATTGTATTGGAAAATACAATGTAATTAAATATATAACTTACATTAAATATATAATTATTTTGTAATGAAATTTTGGAAAAACAATTCTCAAGCGGTTTGAACCGGTCAAACTGCATAAGGTTTACTACAAAATATGTAATTCACTTCATAGTAGTGGGTGACCTTTTTTATTATAATATTGGCCTACATACTTCAAAAATCGTACATAAAGTCCATTGTAAGTCCAGCTGCTTTAGGAAATGAACCAGCTACACATGAAAAACATCCATTCTATAATCAGTACTAGCAAGATCACTTGGAAACATATTATCAAATCATCCCTTCTTAGAAATTCACCACCTACACACCCACCCCAACCACAACAAGGTGTCTCTAACAGCCCTATTAGACCCTTGAAATCTAGATTCAATCTGGAACGGACACAACCTATAGGCTACAAAAAAAACACAGGTTATAATCTCCGGAACCAATCGACTATTAGACCAACACAATACGTCTCCAATAAGATCTAACAAGACCACTTTCGAGATAAGGGCCTCACACCTAGAAAATCGATATCAATACCTTACCTATACCGAATTTCATATATTGGGCCTTTAGTATTCAATTTTCAACTCGCCTATGGGTTTTGTTTTTTAGCATCATTCTTTCCTTGCTCGTTGTTATTCTTCTCTGTCAATCTTTTATTTTCAGGTTTCTTTCATTCAACAGGTGAAGTGCTGTACAGTAAAATATACTGGCACTTCACCTGTTTCGTGGGCATGAGCCGCCAGTAATTCTCAATTGTGTTCCTCGCTCTTATCCTTCTTTATTATCATTCCCTATGATTTGAATTGGATTATTCTATTACAAATAAATAAACATTACAATTTGAAATTGAAATGACATAGAAAAAAAGAATAGTACTCCTGACTTAGAACAGGTCTGTGTGTGAGGAGGGAAGATCCTATTATTTGATTTTTGTTTTTCTAATTTCTCATTTTTCCAACATTCTGGTAGATGTTATGTTCCAATTTTTCCGTTCCTACGTTCTCTCACTCTCAGCTTACACCACGTTTTGCTTTGTCTTACTCATTCTGCTTTATTAATTTTCAGGTTTTTCGTTTTTGTAATTTCGTCGTTCTGCTCCTCTTTTCTCATATCTTTTTCGAAAACTCTTCCATAATTTTCTTATTTCTGTCATTTTCTTCTAGTTCTTTTAGTCCTTCGAATTATTCTCTAAATAATTATTTCTCTTTCTCCTAATTTATCACCTTCTTCGTACAATGTACAACGTTCTTCTCAAATTCTTCTTCGTCTCTCCAATTCTCTCAATTTCTATTACCTATTCTTATTTGTTCTTCTTCGTCTGTCCTTTCTTCTCAATCTTCCTTCTCGTGACCCTCACTATCTCTCACTATCTTTAAAACATTCTTCTTAAATTAATCTTCATCTCTTCACTTCTCTCAATTACCTTTCAACAACTATTCTTACTTATTCTCCTACGTCTCTCCTTTCTTGAAATTTTTCCTTCGTGAATATCATAATCTTCATCACCTTATTCTATTCTTTCATTCTTCTTCTCCCTTTCTCCTTCTTCTTCTTCTTCTTTTACGCCTTCACGACATCAACTTCTATTTCTACCAATACCTTTACCAACATTATAACATCGATAACTCCACCAATAGCTATTACCTGCACCTTCATATGGTAGATGCTACACCGATAGTGCTGTGATCCACACTGTGATTTCAACCTATTACCCTTCAATTTATCCCCTAGAAATAATTCAATCTATTTCCGCCAGGAGGGGTATAGGCTACAGCTGCCAGATATCCAGGTTCAATTTATTTTTTCATTTTCTCCAATTCATATCTTCCACTTTTTCTGCTTCTCCTCCATCTTCTCCTCCTCCTTCTTCTTCTTCTTCTCCTTCTTCTTCTTTCCTTCATCTACTTCTGCTTCTTCTTCTTCTTCCTCTCCTCCTCCTCCTTCTTCTTCTTCTTCTTCTTCTTCTTCTTCTTCTTCTTCTTCTTCTTCTTCTTCTTCTTCTTCTTCTTCTTCTTCTTCTTCTTCTTCTTCCTGTTCTTCTTCTCCCTATCCTTTCACCACCTCCTTCTCATTCTTTTCGTTCTCCTTCTTATCCTTATTCTTTCCCTACTTTTCTTCGTTTTTTCTCATGATTCAATTTCTTCCTCTTCTCCTTTCTCTGTTTTTCCACTCCATCTTCTTCTTATCCATCTTCTCAACCTCCTTTCTACTCCTCCTCCTTTACCTCTTTCTTCTTATTTCTCTTCTCCTTCCCCTACTTTTTTCATTTTCTATTTTTCATCTTCCTCTTCTTCCGCTTCTCCTCCTCCTTTCTTCTTTTTCTTTTTCTTCTTTCTCCTCCTCGTTCTTCTCTTCTCCTCGTTCTCCTTCTCCTCCTTCTCCTCGTTCTCCTCCTCCTCCTCCTCCCTTCTCCTCCTCTACCTCACCCTTCTTATTTCTCTGCTGTTCTCACTTCTACTTCTTGATTGCTTCTCATTCTTTCCCTTCCTCTTGTCAACTCCTTTTCCGTTCCAACGTCTTAAAAAACAGATGGACCTACCCCAATAAACATTGCCAGAGTCTGGACCCACATCGACTCCAGCCTGTGTTTATCTCTAGATCGGTGGCTGCTCAATAGTCTGTCGATTGACATCTGGAGTGTATGCTGATGCATCTGACACATACTCCATTTGAAAATACTAGGAGGGAAGTCTCCAAATGAGGGTTCTCAGAGGGAAGAAATCGTTGAAGGCCACTGACTAATCCTTGAAACGTGTTCCAATACTGTTTACTATGTTGTCGACGTACTAAAAAATCAAACATTGATTGTTGAATTCATTTTGTGGGAATATTGATTCAATTTGACTATCATGAGTGACTTGCTAGCTCTAAATTTCGTCTATGTATAACTCTGTAGTTTGTATCCTACCTACTGCATTATTAAAATTTTGTAGTATCTTCCAGTATGTGAACAAGTTTACTATTTAGTGTTGGAATTCATTTCTAGATAACATAGCTTCAATAGGACTATCAGGAGTGATTAGTTAGAGCAACTAGTTGGCCAGCTCCTCTATCTAGAATTTTTTTCTGGAATTTTTTTCTATCTAGAATTATATAATAGCCTATTATAAATATGTAGTTTCGACTAGTATGTACTTGTCTAGTATTGTGATTAGTCAAAGAACTAGTTAAGGATCTCAAAACGAGCTCATTTATGCTTCTATAATTATTACAATTTCCTGTATAGAATAATAATAATATATCATACAGTATATTCCCATAATTGCTTAAAAGTTCAATAAATAGTACTATGATCAAAACTTGCATGAATTTGATTGATAATTCATACAATGCATCTATAAGGATAACCATAGGATTCATAAAAATAAAGTAAGAAGATTATTTAGACATAATGTCTGTGTTTTCACCTATAGGTTTCATTGTAATACCTTAGATGAAAATGAATAAAATAAGAAAAGTAATACATTTTTCAATTTTTCTCATAATGCATCTCATATCTTGACTTAAGTCTACAAAAATATTTTTGCCTCTTCAAAATATTGACGTCTTATATCTAATATCTTCGAAAAGCTATGTCGATGTAATATTGTAATTGATCACTGTTATTAATAAAGATCAAGATTCAAGATCAAGAAGTTACAAAAAAGATTAAAGTTTTAATAGTAATAAAAGCTCTCGCTTTTTTATGAAGAAAAGCTTTTCTTACAAAGATTCTGATAGATTTCAAGCTTCTTATAAATTCTAAATTTCTATTCTAATAGGGATCGAGATTATAGCTTCAATAACAACAACAGCTCTCCCTTTTCTGATGAGTGAATGCTATTTCCAAATATTCCAATAACTCTGTCACAACTCAACCAGCATAACACAATGTTAACCCCAACTATCCACTTCAAAACAGATCCAAGTAAACAAGTCATCAATTGATTGTCGCAGCGAATGCAAATGTAAAACAACACCCAATAGGGTACTTAATTCCAAACTCACCCCCCCACCCTCATTCAACCACAATCAACCCTTAGCCATACCCCCAGCCCCCCCCCCCTAAAAACATTTTCCCTCTGGGGTAGTCTGCATTATTTCCGAGTTCAATTCGACAACTAAGTTTCAGGGTGGCGGAAGGGTAGGTTCTAGGGAGGCTGTTGAGATCAGAAACCGAATCTGAATGATGGAGTTCGGTGTGGGGGTTAAGTTGGTCCACTCATTCATTAATTTAGAGAATTGAAGTTTCCAAAAACATTATGAGTTGATGACCAATCTTACGTAACATAAATGAAATCAATTTATTGCCAAAACAACCTGATAATACTGTAATTGCAAAATACAGGATGTCAACTAATGTTAGACATGAAATTGAAAACAATTGTTACAAGTGAAAAAATACAAGTACAGTACTTTAATAAATACAAGGCAGATACTTTTGCAGCACAAGAATTTATTTCAGGAAATATACAAAAATTTGAGCTCTAAGTAATAAATAATAAGTTAGAAGTGATGAATAGGTTGAGAAACCAAATACTGTGAATCAATGCACCAAATTTTCGAACAATTCCTTTGAAAATATGGAATACTTGAAACATTAAAGCCAGAATAACAATAAAGATTAGGGGGAAAGTTAAGGTGAAGATGAAGAAATTATTCTTGTGTACTGTACAATATGAAAATAAGGAAGAAGAAGGATGAATAGGAGGAAGAGACAGAAAAGGGAGTAACATAGATGTGATAGGAAAAGCTATGATAATATTATAAAATAGAATAAGAAAGAAATGACATGTGAGAGAGACAAAGGTAGCAAAAAGAAGAATGAGATCGTATAAACTATCGGTTACAAGAAAAGAGTGAACTGTTGTAATTTTTGTATTGATACAATTTTTACAAATGTTTCAATAATCTTAGGGCTACTTTATTACTGTTTTAAATGTTGATCACAGTACCCTTCTTCAATTATTTTTATTCATGCATAACATGTTTCAACTATTAATAACCATTCTCAAATGCATTCGATTAACATTTAAAACAATTTTCACAAAATATGTCAATGGGAAAAATTGAAAGAAAAACAAAATTGTAAGAACAAGATGTAACAAAAAGAGAATAACGAAGTGCTACAAGCTGAATAAAGTGCTGAAATGAAAGGGGCCTCGTCTTGCGAAGGGAACACAAGAGAAAGAAGACAAAGAAGGAAAGAACAAGAAGAAGAAAGAAGATCTGGAAGGCAGAATGAGAAGTGATTGAATGGGTTTGAATGGCAAGCGAGAGGCTGGCAGCAGAATAGAAGCTCTTATTTCACTAATTTGATGATTCCTACAAACATAAACAAGAAACTCAAATCCTGAAATGTTTGTAGGGGGGAAATCTATTGAGCCGAGTACTCACGGATTGTGTGTTATAGTCTGTCCAAGCAAAGAAGACATTCTGACAAGATTGAAAAATGACTCCAACTCGATCAAAATGGGTTCAAAAACTATAAATCTGATCTCAAATTGTAGATCAGAATGTTTACTACAATTTGAGACCAAGTTAATAATTTTTGAACCACTATCATCCAAGCCGGAGTCATCTCCCCATATTGCCATAATGTCTTCTTTGCTTGGACAGGCTGTAGTTTTGTTTCCTCCGGACTTATTCTTGTATCAATATTGGGGAAACGGGAAGGCCCATCTCAAAACTTGCCACTTTAGTTGTATTACAACTTATCTGAATATCCGTTCTGCGCTTGCGCAAAAACTTAGATCAGATTACTGAGAGCATTAATACTGATTACAAAAAAATTATGTAGCAGTTAATCTTTGACCTCTCCCAAAGGATGTAACAGCTTTTTCCAAGTTTCGAAATTACAACATTATCATTCATTAGGGATGACACTTAATTGCTCTAAATCAGAGAGAATAGGTAGGACTATTTCTATTATAAGTAGTTATATCCTATCCTTTCTGCTCTAAATAGGCGGCTGAAGGTCTGTCACCGAAACGTTGGGAAGATTTTTCTTTCTCATGTACGTGATGTAACCCACTAACAGCTGATGTAGAGCATGTATGAATTCTTCTCATTTCATAAAAACATTATCTAGGTATAGCTAAATGACATCTATCATACATCTCATTATCCACGTACAAGCCTATGAGCTCGAGTGGGCTTCACCCTCATAAAATAAAATCAATCTCTCATAAATTTCCTTATTCCAAACATATCAAGGTTCCATCAGGAAGCCAGCTAGTATCTTCACCATCCAAGATTAGCAATGAATAGTAATCCACGTCATAACCAGTTATACCTAGTGCACAATAATTGATGGAATCGGGAATCAATATCCTATAGCGTTCGTATTGTTAGCAGGAAACAATTGTCTGAACAGGACTTCATCTGGAATTCTGCCCTGGGGAATCGAGGGCTGCCTCTATTCCCAATACTGCTATGGTCTGTTCCAGTAAAGAAGACTCTCCGGCAAGATGGTAAAAAGACTCTAACTCGGTCAATATTGGTTCATTTTATTATAAATTTGTTCTCAATTTTTGGGAAACATTCTTCTCCACAATTTGAGACCAAATTTATAATTTTTGAACCAATATTGATCTAGGTGGAGTAATTTCCCCATCTTGTCAGAATGTCTTCTTTGCTTGAACAGACAGCTGCAGCTTGCCTGCTGTTGATACTGAACCAATATTCTATAATCCCGGCTCTCACCAATGGACAATTCTCGGTGTCTTACTCCTTTATTATTGCTTTCCTACATTCTTCTCCTACGTTTTCCTTGTTAAATCTTCTTCTTCTTCTTCTTCTTCTTCTTCTTCTTCTTCTTCTTCTTCTTCTTCTTCTTCTTCTTCTTCTTCTTCTTCTTCTTCTTCTTCTTCTTCTTCTTCTTCTTCTTCTTCTTTCAATTCGTCTTCTATCTTCAATAATTAACCTTCTCTCCATTTACTGATTTCTCTTCTTCTCCTTATTTTATTATTCATTCTTCTCCCTCTCTTATTCCTTTCAACTCTCATCTTACTTTTCTCTTATCCCTCCCGATCCTTCTCTAACTCTTCTCTTATTCAAGATCTTCAACTAGTCTCTTTTTTCCTTCTGATTGAATAATAAATAAATGAATAGATTTTATTTCTCAGTAAACATAAGTACAAACAAAAACATAAAACTTCTGTGAAACTTATACAATTATTTACTCTAACACTAATAGTTGTACTTTACTAAAACTATTAGTTGTATTTTACTAAAACTATAGTTGTATTCTACTTAAGCTATTAGTTATTAGTTGTATTCTTCTACTTTTTTCTACTGCTCCTGGTCTCCCTATTCCCTCTCCTCCTTCTCCTTCTTCATCCCACCTCCTTCACAATTCCCTCCACCTTTTCTTCTTCTTACTCCTTCTCCTCCCACTCCTATCCATTCTTCTCCTTCCTCTTCTCTTCTTTATTTTTTTCAACCAGTCACCATCTTCTTCATTTAGTTTTATTATCAACATGATTCTATATAATCTTTCTCTTTCAATATATTCCACTTATTCACCAACAATTCCATTATTTTTGGTTTTAATTCTTGTTACATATTCTGCTTCCGATGTCATTTGGATATTGGAGAGAGTTCAAAAATAATTTTTTTTATTGCTTTCACATTCTCTAACAAACCTGCTTCTAGCCTCTCACCTAGCATTCCACTTCCACACAGCCTGCTTCCTTCTATTTCTCTCTATCCTTCTCTTTCCCTATCACGTTCTTCTTCCCACTTGATGCTCCCCAGAGGGATGACAATAAAAATCAGGTATTGATGGGAAGACACTGCAGGGGATCCCAAGGCGGATGGGTAACAGAGAAAGTAAGGTATATAATATTGGACTACAGCAGAGAGCAAAGTAAGAATAGGAGAACAAGGATTAACAAAAGAAGTAGGAACAGAAGCGAGAGAATAGGATCCAGAAGCAGTAGAAGAAAAAGGATGACCAAGAGATGAAGAAAAAAGGTAAAATGAGAAGATGGAAAAGAAGAGAAATCATAATTAGATAAAACATAACTAGAACAAGAATAAAATAGGATAAGTAGAACATGGTCAAGAATATAAGAAAATAAGATAATCAGGAATAAAGAATTATAAGGTTGAAATAGAAGAAGAATAAGAAGTAGAAAAAAATCAGAGGATTTGATCGTAACAAATAGAAGAAAAATAGAATAGAATGACTCTTTTATTTTAATGACGTGGCGAAGTTTGTACAGTAATGTCCACTCTACCACTTAACCACAAGAGAGGGAAAGTAGAGCAGTGACAGTACGAGATTGTAGCAGCTTCGACAATTAACACATAATACATCAAGAAACCAACCTGGGCCAAATAAAGAAGATACAAGGCCACTTCAGTCGAAGAATAAATCCAATAAAAGTCACACTTTTCTATTCTTTTTGCTCTGTTCAAATCTATTCTTCTTCTTCCTCTTCCTTATCTTATTATTCCACCACTTCTTTCTTCCTCCTATTCTTCTTCATCTTCTCCTTATGATTCTTAACGTCTCCTTTTTCTTTTTCTGCTGTTTCAACTCATCATATATTATAGCCTATCTTCGTTCAGCTCTTCTCACTTCTTTATTTCTATTCCACGGGTGGTCCGTATTGGATACTCGATACAAAAGAATATCTCCAGCCTCTGACCATTCTGTGCCTTCTTCTTTATCCCTCCATTTGTGTGTATTTTTAAATCGGGCGATAAACAAATTCACTTTGATGTAAACCGCTTTGATTTAGGAAGGTCGCATAATTTGACAGTTTGGGTATTCTGTGATAGTGATAACTTTTTTGTTTTGATTAAAAGTTTTTTTAATAAAAATTCGATGATTAAATTCATTACAACTCACTGGCGGCTCGTACCCACAAGACAGGTGAAGTGTCTGTATCTTTTACTGTACAGCACTTCACCTGTTCCGTGGGCAGGAGCCGCCAGTGTCACAACTTTGTTTTATCAGGAATTATAGATACAGTAATATAGATGAATATAAATGAATGGCTTCATTTAACACTTCATTATAATAGATTAAAACACGTTTATACATTTATCTCAACAAAGTTTCTGAAATATATAGGATGAACAAGGTTACAATAGTACAAAATCATATAAAAAAGTGAAATAATAAGAAATCGTGCCTATTATGGGAATTAAAGTCTATTAAAATTGGTTTTATTTATTATATTTATCAAATCATTAGTAGGTACAGTTTGCTAAAGCCAATGACCCATACAACAACGTCTTAATCGCATATATTGCACTTTTTCCATTATAAGCCACTATTGCAATGACTTACATTCAATCATTATTCCCATCAAGATTATTGTTCTTCTAACCATTATAACTCATCGGACCCAAAATTCACTAGAATGTTCATTATATTGGTGTTCAAAGTGGATGAACTGTGGATGTTATTACCAGGTAAATGAATATGATATCATTGATCACTTTTTTAAATACAGCAGAATAAAAAGGCATTCATATTGGATGATAATTTTCAATTCAACTCTCTTCTATCACTTTATCAAGGGAAGTCCAACGCAAATAAACCCACCATGCTGAATTACCAGTTTTTGAGTACCAATAACACAGAAACTAATGAAGGTAGGACTCTGTATTCCATTATTCATAAGGCTTTGTATTCAAGTATTCATACATAAGGCTTTTAGTGTAATTAACAAATACATCACTTACAAGGACAATCTTTATAAATGTGGAAACCATAACGTGAAAAAATTATAAATTTTACAACAGCTTTTAAATTCAAAATTTTAACAGCTTTAAAGCTGTTAAAATTTAGAATTATAAAAATAAGAATTAGCTTTTTCAATATTTATAATTTTTCATCATAATTTTAAAATCAAGCTAATTAGGAATATCTATTTCTCTTAATAACATATGTCGTTAATGATGATGGTTATTATTCATACATGATGAATGAATAAATGATTATCATTCATATGCAGGTGATATTGAATGAGTAATCAATAATAAATAACTCAAACACTGAAAAACTCATCAATTAAATAATGACCATTGCTAATAGCTGGGCTATGATAAATTGGCTCTAGCCAGGTAGCTTCTATTATAAATATGATATCATTGATCACTTTTTTAAAATACAGCAGAATAAAAAAGATATTCATATTGGATGATAATTTTCAATTCAACACTCTTTTATCACTTTATCAAGGGAAGTCCAACGCAAATACACCCACCATGCTGAATTACCAGTTTTTGAGTACCAATAACACAGAAACTAATGAAGGTAGGACTCTGTATTCCAGTATTCATTGGCATGTTATGCATCTACTGTACTAGAAGCTCATTTAATTTTTCCATTCAATGATATTTGCTACGAGATCTATCTTCTACATAAGGCTTTTAGTGTAATTAACAAATACATCACTTACAAGGACAATCTTACACAAATCCAACGTACGCACAAGATGAAAGATAATCCATCCCTAATCAATCAATCAGTTTGGAAACTGAAAACTTTTGAAACGCGTGTGACGGTAATTTAGCGCTCATTTACAGCAAAAGAGAGATATAAACACACACATGAAAGGAAATTTAGACAAAGAGAGAGATGCAGAGACAATTTAGATGAGAGAGAAAAAGAAAGAGGGAGAGAAAGAGAAAAAGAAGAAGAAAGAGTAAGAGATAGTGTTAGAGTGAGAGAAAGCTTTGCGTTACAATCAATTACATCAGTGATCGCCGTAATGCACACCCCTCATTGGTGAAGGGGGAGGGGGAATTTAGTCCCCCAAAGGAGGTACTCTCCCCCCATAGGTAACAGATATGAAAAGCCCACCAGATTAAAGGAATATCGGTGCCACCACGCCAGTGTGCAAAATGAGGGTTAACGCTAACCCCGCGAGAGGGTTTGGGTGGATTATATAAATAAATTACACCCTTTTTAAAGTGCGTCCACGTGTAAAGTCGCCATGATTTAGGGGTTGCAGGCGCCTTGAGAGATGGTTCTGAATGCAATAGTATTTAAGGAAGGAGGTGGTACTTGGTGGTAAGGGGGTGGGTTTTAAGAGAAGAAAATAACGAGAACGTAGTTGATATCTAGATTTGAACTTTTTCAAAAATTTGTAAAAGTGAGGGTGAGTTTAAAAAGAAGCTAGTTACTTGAAAGAAGTTGATATCTGGATTTGAACTTTCACGAGATCTTAAATATGTTTGGACATTATTTTCATATCCCAAAAAACCCAAGGTTTTAATTACATTAACAAATTTCGGTGACGAATACGAATTCACCTTTCGCAGGATTCGGAATTCAGTTAACAGAATTCGCACTCCTTATCAAAATTCGTTCAGGTATTGATAACTGAGGGATATTCATTGTAAAATATGATTGTACGTATACAAGAAAATAGATGGATAGAAATATTTATAAATCGTGAATTCAATGAATTTAGTCTTTTCCCAAAAGAAAAGCGACATCATGAAGCGTTGAATGGGAACTTTTATTTAGAGCAGTATCGATAAAGTGAGGAGAAATTATCAAAATAGTTGAAAGAATAATGTGTTCCAAAGGAATGAAAACGGTGTGATTTTATTCAATCAGGAGATTATTCGAGGCTGAATAAATAATGAAGAGGTTTCGCTAAGGATGGATAGGATAGATCTATGACTTATTTTAATATTTTTCATTCTGAAAGTCCTGTTGATGAAATTGAGGCTTCAGAATATCTTCTTAAACTCAATAAAGATGTAAGAGCAATTGTAAGACCATTTCTCCGATCATTACTTCAGTCAAGACCAGCATAGGCTATTGGTTAAGTAATAGTAGTCTATATACTACCAAAATCTAAGAAAAACCTGAGATAATCAAGAAAGGGCATTATATGCTAACCTATCAATTGCACTACCGCTGTAGGCAATGAACATAACAAATACAATAATGGTTACAAACTGAATGTCTTCTCAAACCCACGAATAGTTCTGATTGTAGAAGTATATTTTATAAGTAAGAGTTGATTGTAGAAGATATCAAACTAGAAGTTTAGGCAAAATTGAAAATAATGAAGTAAGTGAGCAACCAACAGAGCAGAAGGAAATGTAAAAAAGTCCCACATTTTCCATATAACTAGATAGTAAAGGGCCTGTGCCTGTTTTCTCTTTCCCCATCATATAATTATCATGATTGTGTGTTTGTATCTCTGAATAGATAAATAAATAAATAACTCCACTCCATTCTGCGGATAACTCCACAGTTGTTTCCCGTCTCTGGAGGAATAGTAATTGTTGCATTCCACTCTAACTGATTAACTGCATGTTATTCAGAGGTGTTCTGCGTCGCCAACTGGTTGCGGAGACTGGCTTATGGTTGAGATGATCAACGTGCTAACCACATGTTACCTCTATCCTGGTTGATGATTATTTGCATGCTGTATAGTCTGTCCGGCCGGGGGAGAGTTCTGGCGGGGTGGAGGGGCCGGCTTCGGCTCGGCCAATGTTGGTTCGGAGACTATGAGTTCTGATTGAGAATTTATGGCTTTTGGGCCGGTATTGGCCGGGCTGGGGCCATTTTCCCGTCGTGCCGGGATGTCTTCTTGGCTTGGACGGGCTATATAGTAGAGTGAATTTGAAACTGGCAACCAGCTGGTAGGTCTAGGCCCTTCATGGGCTGTTGAGCCAGACATACATACATACTCCATTCTGCAGTAAAGATCTTCGATAACATCAATGTCCTAAATAGTAAAAAATCTTAAAAAATTCTCAGTGAGACAATATTCTTGAATAAAGGGAAAGTTGATGAATAGATATAGGAAAATAAAGAAAGGGAAGAAAGACTGTAAAAAAGAAGATAGCAAATGAAGGGAGGAGTAACAAGGTAGATAGCAAAGAAGAAGATATGAAGAAGGATTTATTTGCCAGTGAAGGTAATAAATGGCTATGAGCCTAGAGAGGAAGTGTCTCTTACTTTACTAGATACGAGCTGGTCATATATGGACTTAGTGCGAGGGGCTTCCAAAATCATTAAAGTGTTAAATTGATGTTCAGGTGGACTCTACCGTGAGCTGGGGTGAATAAAAGTGGGGGAGAGAGCAAAAGAGAGAGAAAAAGAGAACGTGTTGGCGAATGGGGAAGAAAGAGAAAAGAACGTGAACGAGAAGAAAGTGAAGAAAGAGAGATTAGGGTATGAAGTTCAAGCGAATGAGAGGATAAGATTGAAGGTAAAGGGAGAGAAGAAGTGAGGAAAAGTATGACAGAGAAAGAGGAAAGTTATAAAAGAGGGTACACTTGATATGGTCACAGTCACTGTCTTCCACTTGATCAGATGGGGGAGTTGTGAAATAAAAAATTGATGTCAAGAAAACTCAATTCCAGGATGAAGATGTCAGTTAGTTTTGAAACCATGAAATAATAATGTGGAACATGAGTTCAAGATTGTTTATTATACTGTAAAAGGTTTACTCGAATTGATAATATTGCTGACATATTTCTAATTATATCCTCATACTTTATTTTCTTATTGTACACATTTATCAATTCATTCATTAATTTATGAGAGTACAATAATACAAGATAAGGAAAGAGAAAAAAGGCAATCACCTACAACTTCTTCCATTCTCAATTTAGTCTCATAATAAATGGTTTAAATTCGATATGGGGTTTTCACTCAACATGTTAAGTCGTACTATTTGTCAAATCGAATGATCTGCTAATTTTCTTCAATATACTAGGCTACTACAGCATTGTCTTTGATAGAAATAATAGTTTATCACAACTTATTTGGTTAAGTGGAAAGTCCTGATAGCCTAATTCATTTATCATCGTTCAATCGCAAATGTCCGATATTCTATAGAATACACTGATTCAGTAATTTTATTTTTTATTTTTAAATTCTAGGATGGTTTTTTTAATATTTAACATTACACACAACACTACACCGCAGCACACATAATTAATTTTGTAAAAAACTCTTCATAAAAGTCATTCCAATTCACTAGTTGATAATGAATAAATGATGGAAAATAGAAATCATTTCACACGAAATCACAATGGCCAAAATAATAAGTGGCTAACATCATTTAACAGTTTTTTGTCGTTCTTTGATGAAAAGATCGCTTTATGATCGAAATTAGGTGGAATAATTGAGAATAATGAACCATCACCATAATTATACATAGTTGATAGTATATTTACAACTGCTTAGATTGTGCAATGTACAGTTGCAGAGAAATCTAGTATAGACAATGTTCTACAACACTATAGTGTTAATGAATGATATCAATTAGTAGCCTACAAGGGAATTCAGAAAAAAATCATAATCACTGAGAAATATAGTTGGGAACAACTCATCTCGTTAGAAAAAATCTCCGAGACAAAACAAAATAATGAGGAACTATCATCGTAGAAAATCATAAAGCTGATAATCACAGAAAAATATATAGCCGAAAATAATATTCTTCAGAAAGTTACAAACAGAAGAATACAGCCTAAAATAATTTTTCTTAGGGAAATTGCATTGCTGCCTTGCTTTCTAGAAATGAGATGGAAGTCTAGTAATAAAAGGGCGAACACTTCCTGGCTCACAGAGTGAGAACAGAATTAATTTGAGGCGAATCTGCTTTTTATGGCCGAGCGTTTCTAGCATGCGGTCTATAATTTTCAAATTACCGCAGTGCTTTATGTGCTTGCTATTCTGGAGCGCAGCCAGTAGACAAACAAGGGGGGAAGGGAGGAGGTTGTCAGGGAGGTAGGAAGGAGTAGAGTGTGAGAAAGAATAGGGGAAAGAATAAACAATAAGAAAAGTGAGAGGAAGAGCTGGAAATAATTATAAGGAAGAAGATGGCGGAAAGAAAAAAAAGAGATAGAAAAGTAGACACAGAAAGAGTAAGAGAAAAGGAAATGTGAGACGATAAGGTGGAGAAACAATAAGGAAATATATGAGGAAAAGAGAAATGAGGGAGAAAGGAGTGGAAATAAGAGTGTAAGGAAGAAGAGTGAGAAGGAAACGAAGGAAGATGAGAAAAGTGAGGGAGATAAGGAGGAAAAGAGGAAGGAGAAGAAGAAGATGAGTTGAAAAGTAGTTGAAATAGTGTTTGATTTTAGTTGATTGATTTGAAAAAAATGATGAAGGATAAGATGTAAGTGAACAAAAATTGATAAAGGAACAGATGGAACTATGTAGAGAAAAGGAGAAGATTGAAAGAATGCGTGGAGAAGAATGAGGATAATTGGTAGAAGAAAAGGAGAGAAAATAAAAATGGGAGAATTTAAGAAAGTAAAGTATGAAAGAGAATTGGAATAATGGAGGAGGTTGGGAGATAGAGAGAACATGATATTATAGTAAGAGAAGTGTGGAAGGGAAAATAATAATTGCTAGAAGGTTCGAAAGCTTGAAACAGGGAATATATGGAGTAGTGAGATAATACCAGTAGTTTGATGAAGTATAAAAGAATTGTTTGAAAGTAGAGCTTGAAGTATCAATTGAAAGAGGTAGAGGAGATAATAATGTTGCGAAAACAGTGAGGGTAAAGGGTATGGTGGAAGAGTAGAAAAAGTGAGAAGAAGAAAATAATAGAAGAGCCAAACAAGAATTCATGAGAAAGAATGACGATGTAAAACAGAGGGGAAACTTATGTTTATAGGGAGTGAAAGGAAATGTTGAAATCGAAGATGGTAAAAATACACGAGCAAAAACTGAAAACGAGTGAAACTTCCGTTACATTTCATGTCTTTTTGTACTTGGGCTTCAACAATCATGCAGACCCTGTCCGTTTTAGTAGAAATCCAATCAAAATATAGCGAATTAATCTTTCTCTGAGGTGCATTTCATGTTACCCACCTATAATAAGATCAACGGAAAGACGTTGGATGATAATTATATCGAACTTTGGAGCAATCCATTAAGGGTAAGACCTAAAAACCCATAAAATATACCCATTTTCATAGTCAAGGGAAAATACGTTGATTATCGAAGATTACAATCAATATTGGTTTATTGGTTATTGGTTTATTTTGTACTACAACAAACAAGTTTTTTGTGTTTAGAAATCAACCTTATGGCATTGTATGAACAATAAATTCACTTTAAATCATTTATCTCTCCTTCGGTAATCCACAATCGGTAATCATAATGTTACTTATGTCCTTCCTAATTGCAACATGTAACTTGTCCCAAAATCAATGACATATGAGCAGTGAAATCTGTCAGATCTCTATAATCTACGCTTCAACGGGAACGCACTGTCTGTAATTGGCGATTATCCCTCTAAAAACAAGTGATAGAGAGGTCCCAGATATCACTAAAACGAAAATGAGACTGGAATACCTCCATAATCAATTTGGGAGGGGGGGCCATAGATATCGTTATAACAACTGCAAGAGCTTGGTCAAGAGATACCTATGTATTAGTAAAACACTAGTAACGGGGTGAGGGAATCTGTCATACCCCTTGCCCAGTACTCGAGTTATAGAAGACCCCGAGATATCGTTTTAACTTCAATGGTCTAGAATACATCTATTACTAGACTGGTAAAGGGGATGAGGATATCTGTCAGATCTCGAACATAACAACACTACTGATCATCGTTTGTAAAGTCTGTCCAAGCAAAGAAGACATCCTGGCAAGATAGGAAAATGACTCCAGATCAGTCAACATTGTTTAAAAATTACAAATTTGGTTCCAACACGTAGGAAACATATTGATCTTTAATTTGAATCCAAATTTTCAATCTTTGAACCAATATTGACCGAGCTGGAGTCATTTTAGAATCTTGCCAGAATGTCTTCTTCGCTTGGACATGGACAGACTATATCATGGGGAATTGTAGTGGGAGCTTAGGAATTTACAGACGATTTGCAATGCCAGACCAATCATATCCCAAGGGTATGGTGACTGTGACTCTGTCACGGTAACAATCACATCTATTTCCAGTAGGAGGAATCGTTGATCAACGATGAATTAGTTTAAGAACGTTTCTTGATTAAAGAGTCAACGGTTATTTAGTTGACAAAGATTAATTAATAGTCAAAAACGCTTTTTTGATCAATTTCCCTGAGGTTGATGCCCACATAAGCCTTCAGGCTTATGCATGGGTCATGGGAAGAAAGATGATGAGAGATGACTACTTATTAATGGTCGGGATGACAGCTTATCGTCTCTTCCGAAAGACGCGATGGCCGTTTCTATGTGATTTGCTGAGGTCAGAGATTGTTCCCCGTTCAAAAATCGAACTCGGGTCCTCTTGATTATCAGACCCGCGCATTATCAGTTGCTGAAACGAGCCATCCAATCTTTGATATTCATGGAAATTCGTCAATTGATCATGAATAAATTAATGATCAAATTCAAGTTTTCTCATCAATATCGAGCGAGTGTATGGCTATTTCAAGGATTACTTACAAGATCAAGATGAACCGACAATATTACTACATCGCATAACTTACAGTCTGAAAGACATTTCAAAAATTACAAAAAATAGAGAAATGTGGGAAATTTGAAAAAAGGATGTAACAATAACAGAAGACTCAATCTTCAAACATGACTGTTCTCAAGACTGTTTTTATATAGGCGACCAGTACTCACAAGTACAATTTGATCAACGAATTAGTAGACTATCAACTACCTCTAGGGTTCCAATAATGGAATCCATAAAAATATGTGTATATGCTGTGTTCATAATTTGAACAAATAAATTATTATTTAGCGTATGGCTTTTATTATTACTAGAAGACCCAAAGCTTGTTCCACTTCCCCATATCACCTAATTTTCCACAGTTGGAAACGTGGATAACCATGTAGGTTATCCTACATGTTATGTACATGTACAATAGTTATTTTACACTTAAAAGTCATTTAAAACATGATTTCATATTTCGAAACATAATCAACTTCTAAAACCAAAACACTTTGAAAAACTACTACACCATGACTGAAAATATGAAATTTCATGATTCACGTTAACGTTCCAACCAGTTATCACCTCTTCATCAACCGTTTCTACTGTTAACGTCAACGAACCCGTCACAAATTCGCAGCGAAGCATGCATGCTTTTGCTGCGCTAAATCCCTAACAACTGACCATACTGCCGCGCAGATTATAAATTCCTGCTGGGCGTATTTATGGCCTACAATGATGATCTACACTGACAGTCCGTCTGTCCTTCATGTGAAATTTGAAACCGAATTCTACGTTTAGATACAATGTGAAACACAATAAACAATGAGGCAATTGTGAGACTAGCTTGATTTCAATCATGGTAGACAATGTGACATTTGCATCATGGTCTGTCCAAGCAAAGAAGACATTCTGACAATATGGGGATATGACTCCAGCTCCGTCAATATCTGCTCAAAAATTATCAATTTGGTCTCAAATTGTAGATTAGAATCTTATCTAAAATTTGAGACCAGATTTATAGTTCTTGAACCAATATTGACCAAGCTGGAGGAATTTTCCCATCTTGCCAGAATGTCTTATTTGCTTGGACATACTATACCAGCTTCGAAGTGAATCACGTTTAACGATGTTAAACTTGTGACAAATTCTGTGACTGGGTTGATTGTGAAATTACTGCTGAGAGCTTGTTGTGATACAGAGTTTGTGTTCTATTATTGGGTTAGAATAGAACAATGCTGAAGTCAGTTATTATAGAATAATCTACAGGGCAGGTATTACATGATACTAGTTTTCTAAAACGAATGAAAATTTGATTTCGTATTTTCATATCATCTTTTCATAAAATTTACATGAAATGAATATTACCGTAAATATGATCTCTATAACATACTAGAATAGTTGAGAATTTGATCTCGTATTTTCATATAGTTTCATATAATTTAAATAGATATTACCGTGCAATACCTGCCTGATTTCTATTCTCTCTGGCTA
Organism: Sogatella furcifera; assembly: GCA_017141385.1. NCBI lineage: Eukaryota > Metazoa > Arthropoda > Insecta > Hemiptera > Delphacidae > Sogatella > Sogatella furcifera. The sequence continues at coordinate 9,149,528 of CM029557.1, forward strand.
ATACTACTAGATGGATGAATATATAAAGCGGAAAATTTAACTTTAATCTTAGTGCTATTTAGAAAAGTTGATGAATAGAATGAAAAATCAAATGCCTTTTTTAGAATAATATTATCAAAATGTTTTTAAAACTATAATAATATACCACTTTTTTTAAGAGAAAATAGAATCAATTTCCTGATTTTCGGTGTTATTGGAATTATCTCACCTCACTCTCAGTGTTTGGTCTATTTACATTCAGAATTTGGAAATTGAATCGATATTATTGTCTTATATGTTCTTGTATGAATTTCTTCAGGGAAACGAGTTAGTAATTTTTTATGGAACACGACTTTGGTCCTATTCTAGTGAGAGTACAGAAACAGATGAGGTTTGAGAATATACTGAGGTTTGAGTTTACTGTGTAGGGTAAATGAGGTGTTACAGGAGATATCCTTTATTTAGCCGGCTGCTGTTCTTTGTTTAGCCTACTGCCGCAATCAACTTTCAAGAGTACTTGTAACCTTCAACAGTTCTCTCATTCAAGAAGATCTCTTTTCCACTACTCTCCTTCTCCTTGTACTTCTTTTCTTCCTATTTCTCCTTGTACTTCTTATTCTTCTTTTCTTTCTCCTTCTACTTCTCTTTTTCTTTTTCTCCTCTTTTCTTCTTTCTTCTTTTTTTCTTCATCCTTTCATCTTCATCATTATCACATTATCATCATTATTATCATCATCATCATCATCATCATCATCATCATCATCATCATCATCATCATCATCATCATCATCATCATCTTCTTCTTCTTCTTCTTCTTCTTCTTCTTCTTCTTCTTCTTCTTCTTCTTCTTCTTCTTCTTCTTCTTCGTGTTTTCTATTCCTATTGATCTTTTGTACTCACCTATCCCCAAACTTATGGCTAATTGCATCTCTGATAGGTTTTTAAACATTTAAAAATTTTCCAAAATGTGGGTTCAGCTATTCTACTCTTCTTCGTTCAAAAGTTACTTATTTGATCTCAAATTCGAGAAGACATTCTAATCTACAATTTAAGTATATAAATTTATGGATTTAAACCAATATTAACCGAGCTGCACTAATTTTCTATTTCGCCAGAATGTCTACTTCGCTAGCTTAGACTATACACTATCCGCTCCCTCTCATGGCTCCCGAACGCCCTCTGATGGCGCCCCTCCCTTGGAAATCTCTCAACACACCTTTTCATCTCACAAACCATCCCATCATCCCTCTGGTTCATTTTCTATAGTCTGCTATCATCAATTCACACACTTCAGAGCTCTGAGACAGTCAGTGAGTACCCCGTTCAACATTTCAACAAAGATATTATGGCTGAATGGAATAGCTGTACAACCACTTATCAACGACTCTTAACACTTCTTGCGTTTACCATCTTCTTTCTGCTTCCATATTCATTATGCTTACTTTGTTCTTCTGTTGCTAATTCTTTATTTATTTTCACATTTATCATCTTCATCAGAAGTCATTTCTCATCATCATCCATCTCATAATACACTCACAAACCTATGAGCTCATGTGGTCTTCATCCTCAGGAAAATGAACAAAAACTTCTTATTACGCTCCCTTTTATTTTCCTGTTGCTAATTCAGTCTTCTTCTTTCTCCTCTACCACTTCTTTATCCTACGATCTCCATAAATGTTTTATTATTAAGAAGTCTACAAATAATATTTTTCGAATATGTGATATTCAATCACACATCTACAATCAGAATTCCTTTTATAGATAGGACAATAATTGTCAAATTTTCTGATTTTTCAAAAAATTATGTTTTTTAAAATATGCTAGATACATAATGTTGATAACAAAATTGTTATCAATTTGATATCTTAACTTCCAAATATAATCATCTTTCAACTGACAGATGAGGAACACTAGCTATAATATTAATAAATTGATCGCTATCGCTAAGTAATAATAATTCCACGTAGCATCAAGTTCGAAATACTCATCACAATGACGCTGAAACACTGGCGGCTCGTACCCACGAAACAGGTGAAGTGTCCGTATCTTTTACCGTGCAGCACTTCACCTGTTTCGTGGGCACGAGCAGCCAGTGGCTGAACATAATCTATTGAAGACTTTTACTTGGCAGGCTACATGAAATTTATCTCCATTTTGCCTTTTTGCCTTTATCTCCATTTTTCTCCACTTTGAAGATGAATTAAAAAATTGTTCTTGCTCACCATAAATGTAATCCAACTTCCTTTTTTTGTAAATATGGTGTTTCCACTCACCTGGAAAAAGGAACAAAATGTGAATTAATGTTGACGAACAGATTATAATTGAGATTAATATGCTTGAATAATGAAAAAATATAACAACTGAATAATAATAGAACCAATTAATAACATACAACAACTGCAATATAATTAGCATTATTTTGCTCTATAGAATTCAACAGTCATCGATATAATATCTACCATAATTATACTCTTGAAAAATCCATTGAACGCTGAACATACTGGCGGCTCGTACCGTCATTTATGAATTTTCAAAAATAATTACATTTCCATTACAATTTGTTGTAGGAGAATTACTTAAAGGATCAATGTTTTTGAATAGGCGAAAGTGGTTGACAGATATCACCCTCCTTTACAATAATCAAATTACATTATCCGAAGTGAATATTTCTTCAGTAACACTTCATTTAATTCAGAAAATTAAATTTCATTTCCATTAATACTTGATGCACGTTTCACAAACCATCGAGTACGAATATTAAGAAGAATTGATGAAATACTTCGAATTAATAAAGAAAGAAATATTTCTTGTAATTTTATTGCACTCAGATTCAAAGAGGATTTTCAGTTATGCTCTTCATCATCAATATGAAGTCCTTATAACAATGATAATATCACCATCTTCTCCATCATAAATGGAAATTGAATATCCCCTCCATTTCATCGAACAATTATAGCAAGAAGTATCACATTCAAAATTAATTTAGAAAATTTAATTTCATAATAATTATACTTTAATTGCGTCGCCCATTCACTGAGTGAAACCATTTAATAAAAGCTCCATATTAAAATTACTATTTTCACCCCATCCCACCTAGTAAAAATATTAAAACACTCCACTTGATAAAGCCAGCACGGAAATGAGCGCTTATTGGATGGTTGGGCGCGAAATTTAAATATCCTTGGAGACTTCTCAATATGTATAGTTTGTCCAAACAAAGAAGACATTCTGGCGAGTTGGGAAAAATACTTCAACTCGGTCAATTTTGGTTTAAAAATCATAAGTTTGGACTCAAATTGTAGAGAAATATTTTTTTTACAATTTGAAACCAAATTCATAATTTTTGAACCAATACTGACTGAGCAGAAGTCATTTTTCAATCTTGTGGGAATGTCTTCTTTGCTAGGACATACTATAGGATCCGCCGTTGGTCTGCTTCGGAGATGATGTATGGCTTACGGTCGGTACGTGCTGCTATGCCCTTATCTCTTATCTCTTCATTCTTATTCTCTTCTAGGAGGGGGAGAGAAAAAAAGGGGAACCTTTATCTCTTCATTCGTTCCCCGCTTTTGTGCTGGGACGAAAGAGGAAAAGGGACGAGGGAGAGAGATAGGGTGGTGAAGGGAGGAAGCATAGGGATGATAAGAAGGTGGAAGAAGTGGAAGAGGAGGAAGAGGAGAAAAAAGGGTGAAAGAGAAGAATAAATGGAGGAGAGTCAGTGGAGAAAAACAGAAGATAATAGAAGGGAAAAGGTTGGAGAACGAGGTGAAGCAGACGAAAAAAAGTGTGGAAAGAGGAAGAGATAATGAGTAGACACAGGAATGATATTGGACAAGTAATAGAGTAGGGAGAAAGAAGAGGAGATGTGAGCAAGACAGACACAAAGAAACAAAGAGAAGATATCGAGGAGTCAGTGAGTGAGTGAAAAGAATATCGAAACAAAATTTTAAAAAATAATTTTCATTCTTGACAGGTGAAATTTGTGAGTAGGCCTACAGTGAAAGTGGACATTGTGGACATAACCTTAATTTGGAGTACCTATTTAACAAAATCTGGAAATAAGACGTTTTGGACAATAAATTAATAATTGTCTGTGTTTTATTCGTTGACTGATGTATTTTGTCAAATAAATAAATATGACTATGGAACAGATAATATAATAATATAGTAATATAATAATATAATAAGATAGTTAAATAATAATATAATAATATCAAAGCAAAGCGTATAAAGAAGGTTGAAAATAGTGAGGGAATGAATAATACGAAGAGAGTAGTGAGGTACAAAGAATAGAGAAAAAGGAGGGAAATATTGGAAATAGAGGTTGAAAGAATAAAATAGGGATAAAGAGAGAACGAGAGAACAAAGAGGAAAGTGGGAAACAGGATGGATTGAAGCAGGACGATAAAGGAATGGTTGAATGAAAAAAAAACTAATTAAAATTTGAGAAATGATGAGAATGTGAAAACAATTGAATAGAAAAGAGATAAGAAAATTGAAAAGTAGAACTAAACAGTTAAGAAGAAAAACAATGAGAGATTAATAATAGAGAGGAAGAAATAAAATAGGAGATTGTTCGCATAAAGCATAGGAATGAGAAGCAGCAATAGAATTTATCAGAGAGCAGATATTGAAATGAATTGCTTGCATAGCAGCACTGCATCTAGCACTCTAGAATAAATTCTAGACTGCCCTAGTATATGGGACAACAGGGATCTCTATACTCTATTTCAAAGGTGGAAAATTCCTCATGTGCAAGGAATAGTCCACAGTCTGGGAATGTGTACTAGATCCATTTGATATCGTCACGTGATAGTTTTCAGTATGAGGTATGACCATCAAACATATTCTTAAGACACGTTGAAATATTTCAAGGAGTTCCACCAAAATAACAATGAACTTGGCAGTTGAATTTCAAGTTTATCGCACACAATGGCATCATCGACTACGTCATACAAATGCACCGAATGTTTTCATGGGGGATGATGAGTAATTAACATGGTCGTTGTTGATATAACTATGACAATTAATCCACAACCTGGATACAACCTAGATTTTACGGTTTGGGTCAGGTTGGAACTGTGTATCAATGACTGTATTTTCAAAGCACTGTAAAGTTTGAAACAAGTTCAAAACCATTAAATTGAGCATCGTTCAAACAAATATTTTATATGAGGATCATCAACTTTAACAGTGTAATATGGTGAAAATTGAGTTGTGATATTATTGAATTTTTATTTTGTGTGTGTAATAAATAATTATTTTTTTCAGGTTGATGAACTTTTAGATTTTCGACATGAAATTTGGTTTTGATAACTTTATTTGTAATAAATTCAGAATTGGTAACGTTGTATAGTAATTGCTAACTTGCTGCTGAGCTGTCAGAATTAGTGCAATTTTCGTGCATTTTCCAAGTATCAGTTTCAATTTCATTTCGGAAAATCTACTGTATTTGGGAATTGTACAAACATTGACCTTTTCAGAACTTTGGTTGTTCCACTTAAAATAGGCTCAGCGCTCGTGCAGGCGGCCGGGTGTCGTTGGAGGGGGCAAATTTTGAGTGGAAAAGCGAGGGTTCGAATCGAGACACAGCCGGAAAAACATCGAAAATGAAGTGGTGAACAGGCCTCGGCTCTCTGAATGGAAGTTTCCATTCAGAGGGGCAATAGTTATCTAAAATTTAAGTTCCTTTGGAGTAATTGGATTTATTTGTTAGTTTCTTCTGTTTTGATTCAAATTAAAGTTTTAAAAAGTTAACAAAAGTAAAATAGGGGTATGAGTTTCAGTTTGTTTAAAGTATGAAAAAATTTGTGTATTTTGTGTAAAAAAATGATTCATGGTGAGTGCCAACTTATGTTTAATAATCTAGCTCAAATATTATTAGAAGTACCTTGACCGAGGTGAAGTGCTGTACAGTAAAAGATACGGGCACTTCACCTGTTTCGTGGGTACGAGCCGCCAGTGGTATATAGTAGGCCATCTACTCCATACATAAATGGTGGCCTTCTATATGAATCAACTGCATGGAGAGATTGGAAAATTGAAATTCACTCAGGGCCACTTCAAATTGATGGATGAAAATGAAAATCAAGTACCCCTTCAAAAACTGTGAAAATATTATTAAATCACAGACATGTTTTGAAGCATAAGCTCATTTTCAATGTGAAAAAATTGAGTTTTTGAAAGGGTACTTGATTTTTATTCATGATTTTCTATGTATGAGTAGCAGATTTTCATTGAATTATGGGGTTTTATTATTATTAGTAGCTCATAGATTACATCATATCAACTCACAACGAAAGATTGAAATGAAAAGAAAAAATGGATCTAATAATCCACTCCAATATTCTACACAATCTCAGACCAACTCGACTTCTCAATTACGTCCCGTTTTCCGGTCTATCGATCCAAATCGAACGATATTCAATCCGACTCAATTTGAAACGTTTTGGAGTTAAGCCTATTCAATATAGAGAGCCCTAATGATTTAGGGCGAGAGGGAAGAAGTTGGGATGCTCATTTCACTCAAATTTAGACCACCACAAGTTTCAAATTTCGGCTTCATGTATGAAGAGAGATGCATTCTCAACTCCTCCATTCCATGAGGGGGAAGGGAGTTAATAGATACCCCCAAATCCCCCCGATGGTTTGAGGGATGAAGGTAGCTTCAAAAAACCCTTGAGAGGGGGGGGAATTTGAAGGTACCCCCAAAACCCTCAAGGTTGTGGTATAGGCTGTTCAAGCAAAGAAGACATTCTGGCAAGATTGGAAAATGACTCCAGCTCAATCATTATTCTTTCAAAAATTATGAATTTGGTCTTAAACTGTAGATCAGAATATTTTCTACAATTTGAGGCAAAATTTGTATTTTTTGAACAAATATCGACCGAGCTAAAGTCATTTCCCCATCTTGCCAGAATGTCTTCATTGCTTAGACACACTCTACTTAGTCGATTCGGGTCCAACTAATGACTTCAAGTTATAACTGTGAGGAAGTATATTTCCTCCAATATATAGCTATATTCCTAAACTGTGTAGTAGTTTATTTCCTTCAATATATAGGTATATTTCCTCAATCCCCTGGTGGGACTTTTGCGAAGCTGCTTATCATGTAAATCTCCCTGGGAATTGAATTCAATGGATACCTAGCCGAGTGGTCCAGTTTTGATAGAGTTCTGTGGAATAGGGGATGATTTCGGGCCTAATAATTTTGATGGGGTGGATGGGAGATTGGTATTTGGGTAAGTGATATAGGTTGAGAAATGGGGTTCACTAAGGAGTGGGCAGTTATAGTAGGGAATTGGGTTATTATACTTCAAAAGATGTAACTGCAGTACTGGGTTATTATTCCTTAAAAGTTGTTACTTCAATATTATTGAGTTTTTTGACCTGCACTTCTAGAGATATAACTCCAGTATTCCATAGTTAATTAGTTCTCTTTCACTAGGAAAAAACTTGCACAAAAAACTTTACATTTTGAAGGAAAGCATCGTAAGCGATTCGCGAGAATATATTGGATTTCCCATGTTGATTATACTTACTAAGTCAATACTGATGTTTCATCACTACAAGAGAAGTCGGGGCCGAACTCAGCCTATACAGCTGATTCAAAAATTTCGGAAAATGAAATTTGAGATTATTTTCAAATTATTAGGTAACTTGAGAATGTGCTATCCAGGACTAAAAAGCCTTAGAATTTAAACCCTCAAGAACCAGAATAACTGATGTATAGAATGTTTATAATGGGCTATAAAATGTTATGATATCGAATGAAACGGGAGAAAACGAGGGTAATTATTGGGAAATAATAATCATTATAAAGGCTTTCAAGATAGTTGAAATTTCAAGCTAGAATCAACCTTGATTCCAGCTTGAACTATTGAGCTTGGATGATTAAACTTGATTCCAGCTTGAACTTTCAAGCTTTGCAAACAGCTTGAAACGTGGTAACTTCCCAACTTGAATTAAGCTGTATTATAGCTTTCAGACTGTAAGTTCAAAGCTTGACTCCAGCTTGTTGAATGGAACATTCAAGCTGGAAACCAGCTGGACCCCAGCTGTTTGTGCTATCAGGGATACATTGAAAAACCTGAAACAATAGAAATATACAAGTCTAGTATAGAAATACAAATCTAGTGTGATAGTATAACAAACGGGTTCTGGTATATACAATCCTCAAAAATAATGCATCCAAATTGTAGATAAATCAAAAAGATAATAATTATTATATGCCCCAGACTCGCTTTTAACAATTTTTGGAGAATACTGAAGTAAAGATGATTAGAAAAGAAACAATTGAGAACCGGTTTTGTCAAGTTGAAGGATAGTATATTTTTCAAATGATGTTCAATGCTTGGATGGGATTCAACTGATTTTTTCAATAACATCAATTAATTTGTTGATGAAGAGCTTCAATTTATACGGCTTAACACTCGAAAACTCCTAATAATAAGACAAATAATGGAAAATATATCCAAGAAAAGCAGATGACCCATCTCAACCTAATTGAACTCTTGTTACTTTCTCACGAACCGAGACCCAGATTTAGGTAATTTCCGCAGAATTCAGCAGACGCAGACACGAAACATTTTTCGCAATTTTCCTCGTTGTGAAAACGCACCTCAGACCCATTTTCCGATTTTCCCAACAAAGCAGGTATAGTTTGTCCAAGCAAAGAAGGCGTTCTGGCAAGATGGGGAATTGACTCCAGCTCTATCAATACTGGTTCAAAAAAATTAAATTTGGTCTTAAAATCTAGGAAAATTCTGATCTATGATTTGAGACCAAATCCATGATTTTTGAACCAATATTGACCAAGCTGTAGTCAATTTCCCATCTTGCGAAAATGTCTTCTTTGCTTGGACAGACTCTAGTAACAAAGGCGAAATTATTTCTGGATGTGATTTCCGAATGCGTGCTAGGCGGAAAATCGAAATTACCACACGCCAGGAATTTTCCGATGTTGGTCGGAGGTGGTTTTTCATCGGTGAAAAACCTCTCGATAACCAGAGGAAAGTAGAAGATGAGAAAAAGAGAAACAGAGATTGTGGGAAAAGATGTGAATAGAGAAGAGTAATGGGAGAAGGAGTATAGGGGGGAGATGAACAGAGAGGCAAATAAGATATTGAAGAATAAGAGAAAAATGATGATGATGATGATAAACATGATTAAAGATTTTGAGTCGAAAAAGGAGAAAGAAAGATGGAAAATCAGATAGAGATGAGTATGAAAGTAAAAGGAAGAATTGAGAGAAGATGGTCAAATAAGGGAGACAGACAGAAAGGATTTGATGAATGATTGAATAATATCAATTATTGAGAAGAATGAAAGAAAAGAAATCAATAGATTATCATGAAAGATTGGAAATGGCAAAGAAAGTAATTGGAAGATGGAGTAAAATGATATAAAATAAAAGGTGATGATGAGGAACGTACGGTGTATCAGAATGGAATGAAAATGATTGAATTTCTAATTTATTTTCAATTGTTATGAACAAAATTGTATATGATACGGTAGATCATATCTAAGAGAAGGAAAGTTTGAAATATATTTAGTGAGGAGAATAAGAAGAAGAGAAATAGGAAGTCATTAAGAGATAAGGATGGAAGAACAATAGCAAATTGAAAAGGGATGGACAAAAAAAGGAGGGAGACAAGAAGAAATTGAATGAATAAAATATATAACGCAGAGAAGAAAACAGTAACGTAAAAAATAAAAGTGAATAAAGCAGAGTGTAGAGAGGAAGTAGGCTAACTGGATGAAAAAGGAGGTAATGGCAATGAGTGAAGAGTGATGAGGAAGAGAAAGGAACAAAAGTAGAGTTAGTCTTGTAAAGGGAAGGAAGAATGAGTAGAAAAAGCAGAATCATGGAGGAAAAATAAGGAGAAATTGGTGAAGAAGGACAGAGAAGAAATTGATGGATAGGAGGGTAGAAGTCATTTCCCAGCTGATATGGGGCCTCTAGGCTCAATCACTCAAATCCTCTACCTCCACTCATTCTTCCACCACCTCATCATTCTCCGCCTCCTCTGCCTCCTCCTTCTTCTTCTTTTCCAACCCCTCCTTCTTCCTCCTCTTCTTTCCACTCTTCTTTCCATCAAACTACGTCCGATATTTCGATTTCTACTGCCCCAGGAACGTTTTCCCGACTTTATGATTTCAAATTGTCCATCATCTAATCTCATATCGGATCGCTTCCGTATGGTTGCTTAGCCCAGGGCCGAAAATTCTTCAAGCAGAAAAGTGGGAGCTTCTCCCGCAAATCTCAAATTCATGTCGTTCGGCGGAATAATTTGGAATTATCGAGTAAGTCATGTTCTTGGTAGGGTTGAAAGCCCGAAATTTCTACAACGAAGAATTAAATCTCATTTTCGTACTTAATTCATTAACAAAGGTGATGAAATGTAGGCTTCGACAATTTCAATTATTGTATGTCCATATTGTCCATTATGATTAATTATTGATGACAGAGAGAAATTTGCCTTCTTTATTTTACTATTTATGATTCTCTACTCTTATGATTATGTACTCTTTATTGATTTATTCATTCATCCATTTGACAGGAGTCGAGGAGGTTCATGACAGGAATTGATACACTTGATTGATACAATTCCAATAAAAATTGAAGGTTAATAACAATTTTAAGGTTATAAAAGGAAGAAAAACACATAATTCCATTAAAACAGTGGGAAATTAACTGATAGTGGGTATTATCAGTCTGATATATTCATACTCATGGATTGAACCGAGAAGGATTCCACACAAATGACTTGTCAAATTCCATCCTAAATAGAATGTAGGCGAAGATTAGTAAATAGATAGAGGGATGGATAAATGTATCTATCCACTCATTACATTATATAAATGATATGGGAGAAGTTAAAGCACGAGATCCCCCTCTTCCTTTCAACCCACAAATAAGGAATAGAGAGGAATCAACCTCCTTATACAGCGGGTGTACTCACTCATTTATCACATTTATCACTCACTAGTGATAAATTTGTTTTTAATAGCGATTTTTGATCGCCATTTCTGAGATTTGGATAAGATTTACACAATCGCCGTCAAACAACTTTCTCTTTAGAATCCGACTCTCTTCATTTTCCATTAATAAAAAATACAAATTTATGATTCCTTATCCAGTTATAACCCTTATTGTTGAAAAATGGCGTTTTCTAGCATATTTTTCTCAATTATCTCAATAACCGTTGAAGTTACAAACTTGGACCGGGCTTTATTGAATTCCTCAGCTAATTTTACATAGGAATTCATCATTTTAGAACCTCACTAAAGCTTCTAAAGAATCAGAGAAAATTAATATATTTTGAAAAATCTCAATTTTCTGCCATTGTTATCTCGGTAACAAAGCGTTTTTGAGGGATGGTCCCATGAAACATTTTTGTCTACTCTGTGTGAGGAATCAGCCTGAGAAGTATTGCACATTCTTTCTGAAACACCCTTCTACAAAGTTACTGAATTATAGGCCTATCCATATTATTGTTCAGTCGATTATTTTTGTGAATCTACCGAGAAAAATCAAGGTAAACTATCAAAAAAGTAATAGTCCTATATACTCAATCATAGTATAAATAGAATCATTATTATTATTATTATTCTGCTACCATGTTTGTCCTGCTATTATCTTCGTTGAACGATATTATCATGTTATAGAACTGAAAATTTGAACTCGAAAACTAGATAGTGAACTCATTAAAAATTCACACTCCAACCAATCACAGACTCCCTCGAACTTGATAAAATGTTTCTAAAAATAAAGTTTCCCGATACTGATTACCAATGTGTTTCCCATCCAAAACACATTTCCACTTCCAGGATAATCGCTATACTTCCCCCTATAAAACAGAACTTCCACCTTCCATTCTTATGAATTTATTATAATCAAGATAATCACAGCGCGCGTCAAGACGGTACTTTCGCAAGAATTATAACGTTATTACAAACAACTTCTCGAATAAATTACCCGCAATTCTCGAGAATAAAAAGTCGACATCTCACCAGAAACTGCTGCTGATAGTGAAAACTTGTTATTATAATTCCAGACCTCCCACCATCACAGATCTTCATTAGTTCCCCTCTTTACTTCAAGAAATCTTTGAAAGTAATCCCAGCCTCTTATCTCGTTTTTTTTTAATGATTACTTCATACTTGTATTTTTCTTGGTGGTGAATCATGAAGAAATCGAGGTAGTTATCCTCTCTTTGATGATATTTTAGATGAACATGAGAGAATATAAAAATTATGCTAAAGAAATTTTGTCAATTCCTATGGCGTTTAATGAGTTCCAATACTTAGTCTCAACGTTTGTATAGCATGTACATACATATAACTCACACGTTTGTACAGCATCTTAGAATAAGGATGAATTAATCATAAAAATTGAAAATCATCCGTATTATTTTTGGTTTTCAACTTTCACTATAATTGGCGCCGAAAAGTAAGTAAGGAAAAGTAAGAGCGCCGAACGTCCGCTCCTTTTGCGCTCCAACAGCTGATGTTGTCTTGGCTGTTCTCAATTCTACTCTACAACTTTTCTCTCGTTTCCCTTACTCCTTCCTCTTTTTCCTACTTTTCCATCTTCCCTCTCATCTTCCGCCGAAAGAATCCGCCGAAGATCTTCTCCCGAAAGAATCAGATGAGCTCCAAAGTTTTGGGACAAAGATAAATTACTGTCAATGGAAGATCCACAAAAATCTTGGACACTAGATCAAAGTTGAGAAAAGCGATAGGGAGGAACAGAAAAATGAACGAGAAAAGAATCCAGATTAGGGGAAAGAAAATAAGAAAAGAAAGAGTGGGTTTACGATAGGAAATTCTGAATGAATAAGGTACGAAATGAACTAGTAACTAGTAACTACAAGAAAAAGGGTTAAACGGGCTGATCTGACAAGATGAGAAGAAGATTAATCTAGGAAAATCGAGATAAAAGGGAATAGGAGACTTGAGAAACGAGTGGTAGTAGATATAATGAGATAACATAAGAAAAGGAAATTGTATTGACAAAAATTGAAGTTGTGGAGAAAAAGTATGCTAAAGAAGGAAAATTATAAAAATTGTCAAATATCATTATTATTCAAGAAGGCAATTATTTCAGGTTAAAATTATGAGATCTTGGGAAGAGAATGGATAAAAGAATGGGGAAACTTATGAGAAGTAGCAAAATAAGGACAAGAAAAGATAATGGAAAAGAAAAATGATAAGGCTACGAAATGGGTGGGAAGCAAAACTACTACGAAATAATAATGGAGGATGAAATAAGATAAAACTAAGAAAAATATGTGGAACAATAGATGGAGAACAAGATTGCCAGGGATAACAGAGGAAGAGATAAGAGAAAACTAAGAAAAAAGTGAAATCATTGATAGGGAAAAAGACTCCTAGGAGTAACAGGGAATGAGATAAGCGAAAACTAAGAAAAATCAAGTGGAAATATAGATGAAGGATAAGATCCTTAGAGAAAGAAGAAGATGGAATAAGAGAAAACCAAGAAAAAACAAGTGAAAATAAAGTAGGAGATTTGAAGCCGAAAGACGAACTTACTGTAGAAAAGGATATTAGGACCCACTGCTACTCCCGTCGAGTAAAAATGATACTGTCCTAAATCTAGCGACTCCATCTTTCTCCACCAAAAACTTTTCTTGCTTCTTATCTCATCTCCTCATCTGTCTGTCCGTCCCCCTACCCCTTCTTACCCCTCCACACCTCCTACCACCACAACACAGGAGTCACATAACTTCCCCCCCACTCACCCCAACCAACAGACAACTATACTTACTTACTTTCACTTGCTCCACGCTGTCAGGGTCACTAAATCACTTCTTTCTCTCGGTTTTTGCTTCTCTTTTAGTTTTTCTGTGAAAGATTTCGTCCCTGGCGAGATTTCTACTAGCCCCCAACAATATATTTGATAATTCAGCGCGAATTGTATCTGGGTGAATATACTTAATATAGCAATCACATTCGGCTGAATCCATTACCTGCTGATGTGATAGTAGCTATGTAGCTACTATTAGCCATTTTCTCTAATTAAAGAACTTGATAGTAAGAATCAAATTGAAATGAGCTGCTGGTAGCAACTTTCTTATTAGCTGATGATGAATTAACCTGAATGTGACCAGGAATCCAGCAGATAATGAATTTCAGCAAAATGTGATTTTCTCTGTACGCACCCAAACATTTTATTGTTAATGGAATTATAAGTACAAACAAATTGTCAAATCGATTTGAGCATGATTTATTATGATCAGTTCAATTTGTACATTACTTCTGTTATATACATTGCAAAGTGACTAGTATCAATGAGAACATGTTTGATAGAACATTAATGTAAATGTTTTTTCTTTAAATCTCTGATGTTTTAATACATTAATCTCAGGGCTACTTTACTTTTTTTACTTCAACTGTTTTAAAGTAAACAGTACTACTTCAAAGTAAACTACTTCTCTTCTGTCTTTTATCTCAAATAATTATCACAGTATCCTTATTTAATCATTTTTAGTGCATTACATGTTTCGACTATTTATAGCCATATTCAAATGCAAATGAAAAAAACTAGATATATGAGTCACAAGATTTAGGTACATGTACTGCCTGGAGTACATATGATAGTAATAAATGGACAATAACAGCGGTCAATAAGTCGGTTGTGGTAAAGTTTATCTACTACTCCTAGTAATATATCTTACCACAAACATAACTATCAACTAGCATACTAATTCAACTTTTTTTGTAATTTACCCTTGTTCCCCCTTGAGCCTGAAAATTGTTCCTTAAGAATGGGTCTATTTATTTTTTAAAAATAATATAACTTTTTTATAGATGTATATTTATATATGATTAATCAATATACTAAGGCTTATCGTTCACGTTATCATTCATTAGGTAAATGTTCCTCTTTTATGACGACAGCACTAGCCGAAAATAAATATGAATAATTTGACAATATTCGGGAATTTCAACTGTATTTTGCTGAATTCCATCTTTCTCCCTAGGGCTTTCCCCAACAAAATTTCCAGTATTAAATTGACCCTGCTCAACCAATTGCAATGATTAAAATATTATCAATACTCGTTTTTTCGATATTCATCCATATCCGACTGGTCTTTTTGGTTGCTTTCTGCATGAATGGCTCTAGAAGTTGAATGTCGATACACAAAATATCGATGTGATAATTTGGATACGATTCATCGATAAACGGCTGGCTTTTTCGGATGCTTTCTGCATGGTTGACTATGGAGATTTGATATTTCATTGCTATTGGCAATGGGTATTACACAGATTAGTTCAATCGAGCTGAGAATATTGGTGCAATAAGCTGCATTCATTTGTTACTCTGTGCCTTCTTCAGTTTCTATGATTTTAAATTTTTAACGTAGAAGTTTGTTTTTCGTGAAAATACGAGTTCAAATTATACTCACAATAATATTAGTAGGCCTAATCGTAATAATTGTAAGTATTATTGCTCATTAATCGTAAATTGGGCAGTATTGTCCACTGCATGATCATAATTCACAAAGTTATCTGGTTAGATTATACATTATTTATTCATTCAATTCATTATTTATTCATCATTAAATTGCCCACTTTCATTTGATAAAATAACATGATCATATTGAAATTTGGAAGATAAAAACCAGTTATTGCCCTTACTATCTATCTCCCCAATTTTGATCTGAATGAGTTTGTGATATGATATTATGGCCTTCATATTATAAGCATTTCAAATCAAAAATGAATGAACCAAGGATTTGAAGTTCATAGGGGCTATTATGAAATATTTGAGTAGGGTAATAATTCAAACTAAGTGTATAGTTCAACTTCTACTGATATGATCCTATGTTCCAATATTGATCTTTTCAACTAACAAGTCGGAAATCAAATTATTTTCGTTTATATCAACAGTGAATACATTATGAATCATAGTGAACTGCAATGATAATCTAATCATGAAATCATAAACATTATAAAAAAATTATATCATATTACAATTCAATACTAATGAGCTATGAATAATTCTCTGGAGACACAGTGTCAGGTAAGATGTTGTGATACTTGTGCATAATTGAAGAGCACAATATAATTTATGTCTCAGAAAATTTCATTGAGTACTAACAATTATTGTTTCAATGTTTTCACATTATCATCAGCGTACTGGAGAAACTAATTTTTTTTTCAAGAAGAATTTTTCTCAAGAGAAAAATTAGTTTCTTTAGTACACTGATGATAATGTGAAAACGTTGAAACAATACTTGTTTGTACTCAATAAAGTTTTCTGTGATATCGACTCTTTAATCAGATAATTCTTCGTTTATAACATGACTTAAAATAAGTAATAACAATAAGTTTTAATTGAATTTAGAATGGATTTTGAGAGGCTACTCTTTTGACGTTTGATAATTATCACTTGATAACTTTCATATAAGCCATGGGCTACTTGAACCAATTGATTCGTCAATCTATCTCACTATACAACACCTTGTTCATTATGATAACCATCAACTCACTTCTCATAGATAATAATTGTAACGAAGAATCAATGCTCAAGGAAGGATACAACTCTACCGGAAAAATCCCAATTCACATAAATTCCTTGAAACATGAGAGTTTTCAGTGTCATAATAAACAGCTAACCCTCCCTCACATGTATATTAGCACATCTTTAGTGAACTACCCACTTTCCTGATAACATCGAACTCGATAACACGTCCAATAACTACCCTCAATAAAATATGCGTGCAAGAATTCTAACAGGGTAATTACACTTCCACCCTTAAAAAAACCCCAGTAGATTGAGACATTTAATACTTACCTACAAGTGCAAGGATGGGGGTATGTTTGTTCAGCTACTAGCTACCCCAAAAACACAGGAAAATCAACCCCTAAAACATCGTTATATCCAAGAAAGGCAATAAAAATCAACCCTTTTTACGTAGCTAGGTTATTAGCGCGCTCAACTTTCAAAAGTATGTTTTACTAAAAAGAATTTCTACAATATCCGAGGTGGCCCATGAAACGTCATCTGATTTCTTTCAAGAATAACACAATCTATTTGATGAAATTTGTTAATGTGGTGGAATGGAAGAACTTTGATGCTGTCACAGATCCACTATATTTCTAATACAATTACAAATTAATCTATTTTTGTTCAGTAAAGAAAATATCCATTGTCATTGATACTACACTCATATACAATAAATGATGAAGCATCACAAAATTATGTTACAAGAAACATATATATAATAATACTCTTTGAGAAGAGAAATAACATGATAGAAAAGAACGATATAAAAATATACCTGAATAATGCAAGAATGTGATGAATGCCCGAGATTGATAGAGTACTTATGAATATGAGGAAAAAAAAACATAGAGAGGTACCTGAAGTGGATAAAATGAGATAAATAGAAAATCAGTGATAGAAGTGGTGATGGAGCAAAAAATGAGGGAAACAACAAATAAACAAAAGAGCCGAGAACGGGAAATGATCAAATTGGTAGAAATTTAAAAATATATTTGTTCTCTTTTTATGAAAAATGATCATTCTGTAAATTGTTGAGAGAATAGAATGAGAATCTAGGAAAAGGGATGAAAAACAAGAAATAGGAATCAAGCATGGAGAGAAAAGTTAAAGGATCAAGAAGAATTCTATTGAGGCATAAAGAGTATCGAGGAATATAGATTTAATGGAGGAATGGAGTTGATAAGAATATAAGTAAGAACTAAAAATGGAATAAATTGATGAATAAATTAATTGAATACCATAGTGAATTAATAGAATATGAAAATAATGGGGAGCTGATGATAAGATATTAATGCAAAAAAGCTCACATTGCTCACATCTATTACAACTCAAAGAAAAAAAGGTTCGATAAAACGAAAAAAATGTAGAGTGAGGGAAAAACAAAAGACAAAAAGGAAATATTACAAAAAATTAAATAGAACGGAAGAAATTAATAACAGATGAAATACATTAATAGAGAAACAATAATCAGAATCGGAACACAAAAAGTGAATTAGTTAAGGAGAGCTACCACAGTCATGTCTTACAAAAAATCCAACTACCAGTAAGGGTGGCTGTACTTCCTGACCACCCTGTACTAAAGGAAGCCGCCCCTAAAGTTAAAAAGAATCCGAACACCCCCACCCCTCTCGTAAATCTATAATTCAAGAAAAACAAATTCTCGGCGCTGATACCGTGTGGGCGGGTACTACACATTATTGATGAGAACTACACACGATACACTGGTGGAATATTATTTATTAAAAACTAGAACCCCTCCTACTCCTCTAATTCCACCCCCTCCTCTTTCCTTCCTCCTCATTCCTTCCTTCCTCTTCATCCTTTCTTCCTCCTTCTCCCTTTTTACTTCCCCCAATCACGCACCCAACCTTCCAGAACTTCTTTATGTGAGGATCGCATTACTGTAGCGATACCTTTTTCACCTTTATTGCTGTCAGGGGTCTGATTTATGTGTAAACAACGATCAATTTCAATATTGATTGTATTCTGTATTGTTATAGTTCAGCTGCAGCTATGATTATTATTAAACTATTATTCATGTTTATTTTTCAGCTGGTCTGTACTAATGTTATCTCTATCTATACAAGCGAAATCTTATTAAATTTTTAAAAAGTTCTATATTCGAACTGTGTGTTGCATTATTGTTCATCTGCTCCCATTCTAGTGGTTATCTTATTATAATTAGAAAATGTTCAGATCCAGTCTGTGTGGGTTATAATAAATGCTCATGTCTCTGACTGTATATAAATAATTCAATCGAAACTATAGAACAATCTATACAATTGTAACAAGGAAAATGTGGAGTTGTTTGATTCATGATTTCAGCTAGCTTTAAGTTGAGGGTTATTATTTTCAGAATTGATTATTCTATGGACATGCACTGATATTGAATGGGTTAGGTATAGAGGAAGAGAGTAGTTCTATGGAGACTTCTATGTACAGTACTTCTATTGGAATGATTAGAGGTATAGTTCCCGCAAGCTGAGGATAGACCAACCCCAAAGAGGATTGAAATCTAGGAGGCATTTCCCTCTTATTCTGTTACTGCTAATTGTAATATTGTATAATGATTCATTTTATTTTCTTGAATAAATGAATAAAATTCTCCTGCTTTCTATGATAGCCTCTCCCTTACCTTATTTTATCCCTTCCCTTACAAATATGACCATATAGTTCTTGCAAGACGAAAAATATTCCATCAGAATGAACTTAATTTATTGAGTCAGCGTCTTTTCTCAACAGATTTTCTCAGTCAGCTTGCATAAACAACAATAATGTGTGTCTTCATGTAGATGATAGAAGTAATCACATACAAAATTCAGGTATGGATGGTTAAGGGTTGGTATCATTCTGCGTTCAATCGAAGACGCAATATTATTATTCATTCTAATATTATTTACATGTACACACGATTAAGACTCAATAATATAAATGAAATAATTCAATCAATCTGACTTCATTGTATTTCAGGGAATTGGAAAAAACATTCTTGTAGTATTCAAACTTGGAAATCGAGGAACGTTCAATTGGAAAATATTTTCCACTCATAGCATAATTTATTATCCACTTATTGTACTCCACGAAATGAAAAATATACAATTCTCGCTATATTTCAATTTTGAATTAAAAAAACTTTCAATCGCAGAAAAAACGTTTTTCTTCAACACTGGAACGTTTTATTACTATTGGAATATCAGGCATGAGATTCCACATTTCAACCATGAGTGCCAACATGACGATATTACAACACCACTGACGTCCAGACAACACACCAAACCCTTTCAAATTTCCAAATTTCACCAGGCACTTCACATCCAACACAAAAGTCCTTCACATCCCTTACAACTGCTTTTACACAGTGTGTTATAGTCTGCCCAAGCAGTGAAGACATTCTGGCAAGATGGGAAAACTACTCCTTCTCGGTCAATATTGGTTCAAAAATTATAAATTTGGTCTCAAATTGTAGACCAGAATGTTTTCTACAATTTGAAACCAAATCAATAATTTTTGAACCAATTATGACCGAGCTGTAGTCATTCTCACATCTTGCCAGAATGTCTCCTTTACTTAGACAGACTATAAAGGCCATGAATTTTCTCACTTATGAGGTTGTCTTGTTTTCTTCAACACGCCCCCCCCCCACCACCCAACAACAAACAGCCTACTGTGCATGTATAGTTCACAAATAGAGAATGCGTGCTTCTTTGATCTTTTGGTGGGGGAAAAAGGGGTTACAAACCCCCCAAAATTGCTTCTCGAAATGAATTTATGAACTCTGCACTGTACCACGCTTTCCTTTGTGTTGTAGTAGGCTATGCTTTCCATAACATCCAAAACAACTTCCTCTAACCAGTCTTCTTCATCTTCTTATTCTCCTTCTCCTACTTGTTTTTCTACTCTTCTTCTGCTTCTACCTTCTGCTCTTCTCCTTTGTTACCTATTATTGTCTTCTTCCACCTCCTTTTCACTCCTAGTTTATTCTCTGGTCTGCATTCTTCCTCCATCAATTCAATTTCTGAACTTCTACGAATTATTCAACATCCTATCTTCCAAATTGAAGTATAAGTCTTTAATGATGGATGTATAGGTTACTATAGGAATGTAGGTAAAGGAATGTATAGGTTAATGTTTGCATGAATCAAAATAATTGAAAAAGGGTACTGAGATTAAAATTTAAAATAAAAAAACAGAATGCATAGGTTATAGTAAAAGTCACCAGAGACTGCTTATCGATGGGTGACCAGTATTCAATCAAATTCATCATAATATTGGCGAATTGGAACCTTCACGTAGACCGAATATGAAGGTCTTCCCACTAATGCAGACCATACGTTACACATTTTTAAATAGTCAATGAATGAAAGAAATCATTAATCACGTGATATTCAATTGATGAACTTTGGACAAATGAAAAATCAATCGAGAATTTTTAAAAGACTTTGAACTATTCATTTTGTTGTGTTGAGGGTTCCTCAAAGCCTACTTTAATTCATTTAAATTTAAACTATTATTATCCTCTTACTCCTCCTCTTCTTCATCTCCTTCCTTTTCTCATCAGTTTTTTTCATCTAATCCAACTCCTTTTTATATTCAATCATCTTTTCTCCTTTACCTTCTTCCATCCACTTCTTTCTCCCCATTATTTACACATTCATCCCAGTCCACACGTTTTCTTCCTCTTTGTTCCTCTTCTCAATCATTCTTCTTCTCTTTCCTCCTCTCTCTTCCTTGTCTTCATTCTCTCGTCATTCTGCAAAGCTTTCGTTTCCTTCCTAACCCTCTCCTATATTTCTTCTCTTTCCTCGCTACCTCCAACAACCTGTACAACACACAAATTTCTCCACCTGCTCCGAATACCCTCTTCCCTTGCTCTAAGGCAAATTTCATTTCATCACGTTCAGGCAGTTTATTATTTATCAACTAAGTACAGAGCTCACTACACGTGAGATTATCAACAATCCAGTCTCCTTGTTATCTCACTTATCTTTTTCACGCACATTCTCTCCCCACTCTTCATCGTCTTCTTCTCCTTCTTCTCATGAGACTAACTTTCACTTTTCTCATACCCTTCTGTATTCCTTATTCGTCTGAGCTTCCATTTTCCTCCTCAAGTTCTTTTCGATCTCCTTCACTTGCATTTTCTTCTCGTTCTTCTTCTCCTTTTTCATCTCATCATTTACCTTGTTTCTTTACTGTTCCCCCTTCTCGGTTCAAACTTTATCCATACTACCCCTCCTTAAAGCTTGTTGAACATGTGATACATTGACAATGAACTTGTGTATCGAAACCTTAAACATTATCAACACTTTTTTTATATTCTTCAACTTTCAAACAAATTATTCCTTCTTCATTCTTTTCTGTTTTTCATCTCCTTGCTCTCCTCATATTCTCTATTCCTTTGCTAGGACAAATATATCATCAAAAGATTTTTTTCAATTATAAGAATTGGGAGGAAATATCTTTCTCATTTTCTTTTCCTTCTTCATTTTCTCATATTATACTTTTCTCCCTCTCACCACTTATCTTCCTTATTCAAAATTCATTTTTTCTCTCCTAATATTCTTTTCCTTGATATTCCTTTCAAATTTTTTCATATTCATACTCTCAACCTCATCTCCCTCTTTCTTTGAGTGTAAACGTCTAATTCCCTGACCTAATCCCTCATTTTCTCCATTTTTTTCCCTTTCCTTCTTCTCTTTATTACCCTTTCTCTTATTTTCTCCCTTCTAGTCTTCCTCCTTCTTTCCCATTTCCTTCTTCTCTTCCTCAACCTTTTCCCAATTATCTTTTTCTCAGCCTATTCCTTTTTCTCCTTCTCTTTCTTACCTCTCAATCCCACTCTTTCCCTCCTTCCTTCTCTCACTCATCCTTTTCCCCTTCTTTTTTCCTC
Source organism: Sogatella furcifera (assembly GCA_017141385.1). NCBI lineage: Eukaryota > Metazoa > Arthropoda > Insecta > Hemiptera > Delphacidae > Sogatella > Sogatella furcifera. The sequence continues at coordinate 9,171,934 of CM029557.1, forward strand.
CTTCTCCTCTTTCTTACTCCCTTATCAATTCTCCTCTTTCCCTTCTTCCCTCTCCTTCTCCCACTCTTCCTTTTTCCTCCATTTACTCTTCCTTCTGCTCTTGTTCCTTCTGCTCTTGTTCCTTTACCTCTTCTTCCATCCCTCACACCCCCCTTTCCAACCCTTCCTTCCTTCTTCCCCCGTGCGTGAACGTGTAATTCTCTCACGCACTGTTCCTAAAACGGAATTAGAATAACGCACACCGACAATTCCGCTATTCCGTTTACGACGGAAGCTTGGAAATTGCATAAATTATCATCAAACATAAGAAAACCTCCCACCATTCACTACTGAATCAGTTTTTGTGGTATCCGGCAATATTGCCACTTCCTGTCGAAGGAAATCATGTAACGTCTGGCATAATTCAAATCGTGAAGGGGTTTGTCATCAAGTAATACTATCAATTATTTTTCCTTGCTAGGGGTGTTATTGCTATGTGTAACTATTGAATAGAAATTATCAAATAAATAGAATCACAGGAGAATAACGTTTATTGAGAGATTATCAATATCATGCCGAAAGATGCATTGAATTGAGGAAAATAGAATTAAAATAGGATTAATGATAAATTCATAATACCTCAATCAAATAATTTCCAATCTCAAACTGTAAAGTAGGTCTATGGATGGATTATTAGTGTTTTCTTTTCTTGAATTCCCTTCCCATGAATTAAGAACTATTCTTGGAGATGAATTAATGATCCAACTTCCATTCATGATTATGATGATCATAGGAATTCCGACCCTGACTGAGCTAAATAAAAGATGATGAAATGAAAATATCCTTTATTAGGCGGAGTTAGGATGATCATCATCTCTCAAATATTGATTAATCGAGATTGAGTTGGATAAATTCTAGAATGAACAGTAGAATTAATAATATCTTTGTGTTTCATTTCATTATGGAATAATTCTACAACATTGACGATGACTCATAAAATGAATATTCAGTCTAGATTCATCTCATATCGATTTATCTAATAGTTAATAATAGTTTATCAGTGAAATTTATCAGTCGCTTAATTCTGAGAAAAAAATTAAATTTGATTCAACTCTCCAAAAAAGGTTCAAAATTCAGTAAGAATATTGTTAGTTATTAAAGGAATGACCATTTTAAGTCTCCAATATAAATAAGTTCCAACATGAAAAATCATAGTTCAATCCTGAATTGATGAATGATTAGCCTTTACTACCGAACATTTCAAAAATCAACAGCCCCTCATAAGTTATCCACTTCAAAATCCCCTGCTCATAAAAACCTGATAGCATAAAATTCCAAGACTTGATTCATTCATTTTTAAACATATACTCGGCTTTCATGGTCGACTCCCAACTCCACTTGATATTCGACCATAAAATTGTTATTAAGAATTGGAAAAGCTAACCAGTGCACATAGTGATAGAATCAGTGTTCACCAAGTTTTTGAGCGGAGTAACATATATTTAGCGGCTGAGAATAAGAGGAAAATAACAAATAGTGATGTATTTAGGGATGGAAGGATATCTAGATATAGAGACTATAGTTACTGTATTTGAGAAAGAAAACTGTATAATGATACAATCTGGGAAATTAATTTCATGAGATATGATGATATCATAAATAAATAAAGCTATTAAATGCATTATAATATAGATGTGTCAATAATTGAACGGTTGTTATGAGTTAATCACAAAATTATATTCAGTTCATTCTGTTTGCTGAACTTTTTGGTTACGCTTTGTTGAGATTCAAAAGTAATTGATTTCAATATATAAGAGTAGGTAAAGTATTCACATTTATTAGAAGACGTTGCATTTTATTCAATCTATAAACAACTGGTGTAAAGCGTTTTTAGTCTATCTTTAAATTCCAAAAAATTCTGATGTCATTCAGAATTAATTGAATGCAGACGAAGATGCCCCACCCCAAGTATTCTATTGACGTTTTGCTGAAATAAAAAGCAGAAATATTTATAGAGCTAATATACTATGTATAGTCTGTCCAAGCAAAGGAGACATTCTGTTAAGATGGGAAAATGACTTCAGCTCTGTCAATATTTGTTCAAAAATAATGAATTTCGTTTGAATTTGTAGATCAAAATGTTTCCTACGATTTGAGACCAAATTTATAATTTTCGAATCAATATTGACCCGGATAGAGTCATTTTCCCATCTTGCCAGAATGTCTTCTCTGCTTGGACAGTCACGTGGTGGAAGTGATGTCCAGTTTATATGGGATTCTAGGAAAGGGAGGAAAGAAAGTCGAAGCAAGCCAGTATGGGATTGCGGAGATGAGCAAGTCCATAAAATCGGAACCCCTTTTTATTAGCACAATTCCACTTCCGAGTGTCCCCTACTGGCCAAGATGCTTCATTTTCAAGACTTGCGTTGACACTGCACTTCATTTTTACAACCAGTGATCATAACGAACTTAACTACGCTACATCATTACTTGAGATAAAGTTTCACGTTTTATCAACAATCACTAATAGTATCGCAGTATAATTTATTATTATCATTATTATTATCATTATATTATTATTTTTCATTACAATTGCGAATTGATTTCCAAGTATTTTAAGCAAAGGATGAATGAGTGATGATGATGAAGGTTTAAGGTTTATTAATTGATGGATAAGTGCCAGAATATAATTATATAAGTCTAATAATACAATCATGATGTGGAAATTGGTGGAGACGTGTATTGAATATGACACACTGATTTTTGTAAGAATAGTGGAATATTGTAAAAAAGGTTCTTGGTTTTTCCTGTTGTACTCTTCCAATTACTATATGAGGATTATTATTATGATGATAGAAATTTCTAGTTATTATCAATATTAATCTGGATATCATGGAGGATTCATTTTATGACTTACGTTATTGATCATAACTTTCCATAGTTAAGGGAAAATATGAATGGAAAAGAAAACAGTGGCTATCGATCATGAATGGGAAGAGTTTCAAACTCAATACAGTATTCAATTACTAAATATCTTGTTCCTCATGAGTTATCTACTCTATTAAACCTTTCAGAATACTGGAATTGTTCCAAAATTATTGACAAATCAATTCTATAAAAAAGTACTTACATAATTCATGATCCAAGAAACATTTTCGAATCAGTCACTCACCTGCGAAAAAAAGGAAAATAATTAGATTTATTCCTATAAGAATCATTCTCGTACATTATAATGATAACAATTATTTCAATATGTTCACCAGTGACAAAATAGATGAGTTTGTAGGGGAAATTGTGAATAAACTCCAGCTTTTATAGATAAAGTGGGCCACTTTCTCCAACGTGGTTTCCTTATATTGAATTAAAGATAAAAGTGAACGAGTCTAAAAATGCTTTGATACCGATATCATAATAATGTTCATTTATTTTTCTTCAAATTTTCTATTTCATAATTTTGTGACAGCCTCTTCAGAATACTTAAAAGGTTGGTTTTTATGTATGAAAGTCACGATCACATATATCACGTTTTCTATAATCAAATACAATCATAGACAAACAACAAAGGATCGCCTTAGCGAATCTAGAAACGCTTGCAATTCAAACCGAACTTGTTGTTCAGTGGCATTGTGGGCCTACTATATTCTGTCCAAGCAGAGAATACATTCTGACAAGATGGGGGAATTACTCTAGCTCGGTCAATATTGGTTCAAAAACTATAAAGTCGTTTTCAAACTGTAGATCAAAATGTTCCCTATAATTTGAGATCAAATCTATAATTTTTGAACCAATATTGGACGAACTGGAGTAATTTTCCCATCTTGCCAGAATGTATTCTCTGCTTGGGTAGTCTTTACTAACAAAGATACACCCAAACACGACACAATGTTTATTCCCCTTAGCCACAACTCCAACCCGGAAACGAGGAGTCCTAGAGAGAGAAAGACAGAGAGGCTGAAAAAGAGATAGAAAGAGAAAGAGATAGATAGATAAATCGTCCTTATTAAGGGCGGAGTTAAGACTCTTGGTCCTAAGAGAGGAAAAGAGAGAGTGAAAGGAAAAAAAGGAAGAAAGAGAGAGAAAAAGAGATAGAGTAGAGAAAGAGAAAAAACAGGTTAGAGGAATGGAGAGAAACAGGAAAGAGGGAGAGTGTTAGAGAAAGTGCGAAAGGAAACATGGCGCCCTAGGCTGTAAGATGGCTTTGGTGGGGGGGGGCGTCACAAAGCAACCTAACCTCAATAGTGACAACAGCCCCCCTACGACTCTATTCCGGGGGACAATAATTCTGGCCACACTTAATGAAACTGTTTCACTAGTGTCTGCTACCCCCAACCCCTTTTGTACTGGCCTCTCTGCTGCTGAGGAAAGTGGTTGAATAGGAAAAGGGTTGGTTGAGATGGGAATAAGGATAGATTCAAAGGAGGAGGGAAGGAGCAAGCCAATGATGAAGAGCTAGAGAATTGAAATGAGGAGAGAAAAATAAGTAGAGGGTAATTGGTAGTAAATAGAATATCAATTTAAAACTAATTTACACCCACAATATATTACAATAGCAATATCTTCAAACTACAATATCACGAGTATTATTCAGTAACAATATTATAACATCAGTATAAAAAATATAACAATATCTGATGAATGAATTACATACTACATAGGCCTATCTATGAACACTGAAGAAGAAGGCTATGCAAACAAGTTGTGGTGGAAAAGGGGTAGAGGATTAAAGGTTATTACAACAATATTTTTATCCATGTCTTATGAAGGCTTTCAATCATACAGAAATAAAAAGGTTGACTTCCTTGATAGCATAAAGAATAAGAAAAATAAGAGCCGTGAATCTCAAGCTCCCAATTCTGTAGGTATTGAAAGTTATGCTCTGTTGTTTTTGTTCTAGTCTTCTGAATAGTTCATTTGAAATTTCGGATACCATCAAAATTCGGAACTTTGAAAAGGTGGAGTAATTTGCGAATAATTGATCTGTATTGGCAGACTTGTGATGCATAATATTATTCGCTGCAACAATCAAACTTTTTTTTAAATATTTCTGCTTATTTATTCCTATTCGTATTATTCATATCATAATGAATTGTAGAAAAGATATAATTTGCTCTCACAACACCTAGTAATGCACTTTGTTATTTTCAATGAATGAAGAATGTTGATTGTAGCCGATAATACAATAATATAACAAACACACATGAAAGAAAAGAAAATTTTAGATCATAACAAACCGTTATAACAATACATATAACTATGATCAGATCACTGAAAAAGCATTATTTTCTTAAATCATCATTTTCTTCAACGTTATTAATAACGTTGGAGAAACTACAACAAATAATGTAGAGAGACAGAAACACAACCTGTTGTAGAAAGCAGGCGAAACTACAGTGACTATAGATATAGAAGACACTATAGGCAAAACTACAGTGACTATAGATATAGAAGACACTAGGCATATAGGCAAAACCAGTAGGCCTATCTCAAAAGGAAACTAAAACAAGGAGTAAGGCAGGTTACACATTACACCAAAAGGGAGATTTCCGAGTAGGCGTGCTATTTCAGGCGTAATTACAGAGCAGCGTCGGGCGTAACAATTAAGAAGCGTCAGCCCACGTACAGGAAGCGTACTGCTGACGGTGCAAAAACGCCAGAAGCGGCAACATCGCCTAACCTCACTTGCCTGTTCCTTTCTACGTTCCTCTCTCTGTTCCTTGTTCCCTGTACCAAAGGTTTAAACAAGGGAATGCAAAAAAGGATAGCAGAAGTTAGTATTGTCGAAGGTGATAGACTTTATAGTAGTAAAAGGATGAAAGTAGCTCAGTGAGACTTGATGTAATGTTGTCAATTTAGTTAATTATCAATGAAAATCCATTCATTAGATTCGAATTTATTAGAATTCAAATTTATTCTATTTATTACACCTGACGGAATTACAACGTCTTTGAGTGTTTAATGGGAGGGGGTAAGGGGGGACTCAGCAGCTCCATTCTCATTGGACTATTTCCATGCGTTCAACACTCGTATTTGTGGATGAAACTCATGATAATGGGAATTATTAGAAATAAATTGACTTGTCAATTGGAATTATTAATCGACTTGGAGAAATGGGATTTTTGATGAAAATGCGAGGCTGAAATACAGAAATACAAAGAAATGGTCGAGAAAGAACAGAATTCATTGTAACATTCGTGAGAGAAAATGAAGAGGAGAATATGAGGAAGAAGGAGGAGAGTAAGAGATGATAGTGATATACTTAGAAACAATAGTATAGATCTAAAGGAAGATGGTGTTGAGCTTTGGAACAGGAAATAAATAGGGGCAGAACGAGAGAAGGAAGAAGATTAAAAAGTAGAAGAATCTGATGGTGGAAAGGAGGAAGAAGAAGACTAAGTGAAAGAAAAGGAAGGAGAAGAGAAACAAGGAAAAAGAAGAGGAGCAAGGAAAAAGAGAAGAGCAAGAAGGAGAGGATGAAAAAGAAAAACAATAGAAAATCTTGATAATTTTTAGAAAGAGGGGTAGAAGAAAAAGATTGGAATAGAGAGGATAACTGAGCTACCAGCTATACCAACCCCCACATTTAAAAAGCACGGTATGTAGTATAGTCCAGCCAAGCAAAGAAGACCCTCTGGCAAGATAGAAAAATAGCTCAAGCTCAGTCAATATTGGTCCAAAAATTATCAATTAAATTTCAAATTGTAGGAAACATTCTTATCCACAATTTGAGTACAAATTCATGATTGTTGAACCATTATTGATGGAGCTGGAGTCATTTTCCCATCTTGCCAGTGGGTCTTCTTTGGACAGACTATATCTTCTCCACATACCGTGCTATAAAGTAGACCTACCAACACTTCCAAGACAATATAGCTGTGGTAACAATTGTCTCAATTTACGTTAGGCTGCTACACCTGCAATTGTAGAACTATTTCAATGGTTATCATGTTATGTACTATGTGCAAAGATACATCCTACCACATATATCTGCTCCCACCATTGGTGTCTCAGACAAAACCTTACAGAACCTCAAATGAAGTAATATTTTGGTTCTAATCCTAGGGTGCATACTTGAAATCCCCTGTAGTATGCAAACCACATAGACCTATTTCCTACAATTTTATTGTTCTAAAGGTAGTCTCTGGAAACTGATAAATATTTTTGTTCTAGAGCTCAGCATCCTCTGTAGTTTGCAAACCACACAGACCCATTTTCTACAATAAATTTTGTCTACAAAACGTTGTACCTTCTCCGACGATTTCTAAATGAAGTAATATTTTGTTTCAAGGCATAATGTACATTGTTAAAGTCTACTATGTAGTTAGAAACACCACAGGGAACTACTGCTGTTTAAGATTCAGGATATTGTTTCAAATGAAGAAGTGTTTTAAGTTTGCGGTCCTTAGGTAGGTGTATATTTGAACGCTCTTCAAAATGTTTTTGTACTTTGCTTGCTGGAATTTTTGAGATACAACTAAACACTAGCCAACACAATTAGAAACCACAATAAAAAATAACACACAGAATAACTAAACACAATGGAAAGAGTTATATTGTGATCGTTCCTAATACACTCTACTTTGTCCAATAACGTTACATACAATTAGTTACTAATAGAAAAAAAACTGGATGACTGGAGAGTGATTATGTATTCTCAATGAACAGTTGCTATTATGATGGGAGTTTAGATTGAAAAAATTGATAGAAAGAGTGACGTACGAAGAGGAAGATGAGGAACAAAAAAAGGTAAATTAGTCTGATCTGATGATTTATTTATCAATTTCGTTGTTGAAAACCATAGGAACCAAATTGAAGACACTTATCATTATTGCTTTCACAACCCTCAAGTGTCACTTACAGATATTCACGTTGCATTACGACACATGTAGAAATGGACACAGGCAGAAGTCAAATTGATGCAGAAAGTAAAGGGAGAACAGGAAAATCAAGAAGAACAAGAAAATTAAGAAGAAAAAGATAATGAAAAAGGAAAAGAAAATTGTGAGAAGAAGAATTATTATATCAAGAAAAAAGGAAAAGAGGATAAAATTGACTGGTAAACTTGTGTAGAAATGTAAGTGCAGATCAAGGAGGGTGGAAGATGGCTGGAATTAGATTGGTACAATGAAATTGGACAAGATAAGAAGAAGATGAGGGAGGTCCACAGAATAAGAAATATAAGAAGGAAAAGAAAAATCGAAGGGAAAGAAGGGGAAGACGGAGGTGGAAAGCAGAAGAAAATTAAGAAGATAAAAAATAAGAAGAAGAAAAAGAGGGAAAAGAAGAATGAAAATAAGAAGAGTGAAGCCCAGAGCAGAGCAGAGGGAGAGGGTTGGACCGTGGTCTGACTCTGGCAAGCATCAATTTGGGAGAGATTAGGGGGATGTGAAGCCCTCAAATTAATAAGTACGACACGGACTTATCCACTGGCCAGGATTGGAGGGGAGAACTTAATTCTCTCCTTCTTCTTCTTTTTCTTCGTCCTCCTACCTCCTATACCTACTACTTCTTCCCCACCAAATTCTTCTTTTTCGCCACCTGCTATCACTTCTTGCTCTTCAGACTTCTCTCATCGACTACTTTTCCCAGCTTTTCCTCCCAAATTAGTCAACCACCCTACGATTGTGTGGGGAGTTTTGTCTTGAAATATTAGAAAACTAATTTTTATACTTTTCTAATGCTGAATACAGCTCTAAGCCTGATGCTGAATACAGGCCTGTTCATCCTCCATAAATACCTGATTATAATAATTAATAGAATAATAATCTGCGGTCTAGAATAAATACTGGAGATACTGTATGATCAGAATATAGTATAAAGTGTATAGTGTAAAGGTTTCTGTATTGAAATAAGTTATGATTTCTATCATGATAGATTCTCTATTGAATAAGTTTATCTCAGTGCAAGTATAGTCAATCCAAGCAAGGAAGACCCTCTGGCAAAATGAGAAAATGACTTCAGCTCGGTCAATATTGCTTCAAAAATTATTGATTTAATCTCAAATTGTAGGAAACATTCTGATCTACGATTTGAAACCAAATATATATATTTTGAACCAATATTGGGCGAGTTGGAGTCATTTTCCCATCTTGCCAGAGGGCCTTCTTTGCTTGGACAGACTATACAATCACATTCTAGGACATTCATGGAACTATGAATGAGAACGATCGATCAACATTTTCATAAATATTGTGAGCTTCAACCATTTATTTTTCCAATCCAAAGAATTTAGTTACAACAATGTTGATTTTTGTTGGTCTATCAGTAATTCTCTAATACTTTGAACATGAACACAATATCAATTTCAACAATTGCATTGGAACTTCATGCACCCTTTATTCATCGATGCAGTAGAATATAAATCATGAAATATATGATTATAAAAGGTGAATTTTCCATCAAAATAACATGATTATGATCTCTGAGCTCCATTACTTAGTAGGCCTACTAATCATGAAAAAATTATTTCTCATATAATTCTCCCAACCATTCTCCATATTTCCTCTCTAAACCTCCCACACAATTCCAAAAATAAACAGTTTCCATAAAATTCCTATCACACCTACACAAACGATAACTCCAACCCGAATAATTCATCACTATACGATCCCTCAATTTTTCCACAGTAGAATGGCTGATTACAGCTCTACAGACCTATATTGACGAATGTCAATTTTCATTAGTTTTTTGCTCCCTTTGTAGAATCTCACCACTCTTTCGCGCTTACCCCTTTTCCTAATCAGCCTCCCCCCCACTACTCAAAACCCCACTCAACCTCCCCCCATCTACACAAGCCCCACACCACCACTTTCCCGCGAAACGTTCAAAGAGCGCTCGAGTTCAAAGGATTTTACGCAACAAAATTTCAATCGACGTTTTTCGATGGGATAGAATTAGCTCTCCGATATGCCAGTCGACCAAAGCTCTCAATTCATCTATCCAAGCAAAGAAGACATTCTGGCCACATGGGAAAATGACTCCAGCTTGGTCAATATCAGTTCAAAAATTAAAAATTATATCAACAAATTGTAGAAAACATTCTGTTCCACAATTAGAGATCAAATTTATAAGTTTTGAAAAATTATTGACCAAGCTGAAGGCACTTTTTCATTTTGTAAGAATTTCTTCTTCGCCCAGACAGACTATACCAGTGATCCCTTTTTCAATTTGTCTTTCCACTTTTGTTGCCCTTTTTTCTTCCGTTCCACCCTTCTTTCTCCTCTTTTTGACCCGCTTCATCCTCTTCATCACTTTTGTATGCATTGTGAACGCCCGCTTTAACGTAGTTCAATACCACTCGAGCAATTTTTTCAGCTACCGGCATGTTTCCTATTCAAGAAGTGTTAAAGGGATGGAAATTATTTATAGATGATAGATGATATAGTTCGCGCAAGCTGAGAAGACACGCCATTACAATACACTCTTCATTGTAATGACGTGTCTCCTCAGCTCACGGAACCTATACTAGAGAAAAACGCATGGAAATAGTCCAATGAAAACTGGACCAGCGGAGTCCCCCATCAATCGTAACTATAGACATTGCCATTCCGTCAGACGTATGGAAATATAAATTAATCTTCATTCATCAACTACTGAATTGGCAACATTGTATCAAGTCGAAATGGACTATTTCCATGCTTTTTATTTCAGAGAATATTACTATTGTTTCAATAATGTATCGTGTATCGCACTGAATGTCCATCTTTGTATCGAGAGGACAAAAGAATATAAATGATTTTCCCTTATCTTATCAGCTTTACAAGCATGAATGCATCATTGAAGAGGACGAGAGAGGTTGATAAAAATTAGTCGAATGAGGAGATGGGAGAACAATGTCAGAGGGGAAGAATCAGATGGAATGGAATAGTGAAAGAGGTTAAGGACAAGGAAGGGTGAATGAGGGAAAAGCCAGAACAGGAAAAAAAGAGGAATAATAGTATATAAAAGATGTCAATGGAAGTCATCAAGGCTAGGTGAGTGAAATGGAGAAAAGAGAAAGAAAAAAGAAATAGAGTAGCAGAAAAAGAGTGACTGGGAAACAGAGTAGAGAAATAGGGATAGGGGATCAAAGAGGTTGATGAAGATGATTTTGAGGCAAGAGAAGAAGAAGAAAAGAAAGTGATGCACCTTCTAAAAAATCATTTGGAAAAACATTCTATAATTTTGAGAAATTTACGGTGTAATTTACAAATACACATTATTGGGACCCTAATGAAGTTATCGAAACAATAAAATCACATACACCGTCATTTGAAGAAATTAGACTTACAAAATTCCCTGCGTACTGGACTATAAAGAAACTTATCAATTTCTTGTTAATTGAAAAAATTCCATATAATCTCTTACTGTATGAGAAAAAAAGAAGATCGAACCAACACAGCAAAATTGAACAGTGAGGTTAAATGTAGAATGAAGGAGGTTCATGAGACAAGAGAAGGAACTGAAAAACGAAAACAAAATCAAAATAAATACATGGACAAAAGGAACTCTGACAAGAGATTAAGAATAAAGTAATAATAATAAAGAGTAACTAATTTTTGTTTATGGTTAGAAATCGAAATCACAGCACCCTTCAAGTATTTTTTATTTAAAAACCTCAAGAGTGAGAAAGGGAAAAAGAGAGACTATTCGATATAATACTTCACTCTCTACCACGACAAAAGACTGGAAAATTGGTAACCGAGAGTTGGAAAGAGAAAGAGAAAGAACCGATAGCATCATGCAAGCTATGACAAACAAGCCTGTACATGACAACTTAGTATCAGGCGCGCACATACTGCTAGATAATTACCTCCCTTGCACACTGTCCTGTACAATAATAAACTTCTGTTTGCATTTATCTGATGAGGCCGCTTCGCTTTGTAACCCACACATTACTATTGCTCAGTGCACACACATACGCCAACCTTATCTGACAACTATGTTCTGTCCAATCAAAGAAGATCCTCTGGCAAGATGGGAAAATTACTAAAACTCGATCAATATTAGTTCAAAAACTATGAATTTGGTCTCAAATTGTAGATTAAAATGTTTCCTACAATTCAAGATCAAATCTATAATTTTTGAACAAATATTGACGGAGCTTGAGTCATTTTCACATCTTGCCAGAGTGTCTTCTTTGCTTGGACAGACTATAGCAACCTTTGTCCCAAGTGCACTGATCATTTTATCATATCTTCTAATTGAGTTGTGCTGCGTTATTATCAGTAAGTGTTTGTTTCTGACAGTTTTCATTGTGTAAAAGAACAATAGCTTCGCCCACGTTACCTGTCCACGCGTTATTGATATTTAATTATCGGTTCTGGAGTCGATAGTTCAAATTTATCGATAATAGTCTCGTTTGCATGTTACATGAGTTTTGATAGGTTCACATTTATCTTTGAAGTCCCTTTTAAATGTTACATGCGTTTGAAAGTTCGAATTCGGTTCGGAGAAACGTCCAAATCATCGTCAGGCTAATTTATGTACGTAGCATGATATACGGTTTAAAAGTTTAAATGTCAAGAATTCATACATGAACATGTGCACAAATGCTTTGAGAGTTTGAATCTTGTTTGAATAAAGTGTAGCTAAACGCTGTTTGTATGATTACGTCAATTCCAATGTTGAAATTTTGTTTATTGAAGCTTGCAGTTATGGTGTAGGAGTAACCTGAGCGTAGACTAATCCATTGGAGGTTGATAAAATGATATGGAGCTCGATACCAATACCATAAACCAATAAATTCCAAGCAACCCATTCAAGCTGATAATGGGCCTATACCAAATACAAATAAAAATTGCAAATATAATTGAACTAGAGTAATTTTTAGGTGATTGGAAACAGTTCGAATGTACTTTATTTCCTCTTTACAATTTTTCATCCATGATACCATTTCTTACGTTCTTATCGTTTCACGTTTTGATCAATTCTTTATTAACAGTATTGCTTTTGTAAGGGGGGATTGAATAGATGAATTCATATAATTGATAATTAACAATGGGTCATAGAATTTACTCTGATTAAGTGATACATAAAATAGCATTTCATGATTAAAATATGGACATTTATATTTATTTTGATTATATTATTTGGCTCAACAGTATTAATAAATTAATAAGTTATTCAGGGGTACTGGCTTGGCTGCTCAGGAACATTTCGTGGTTAATCTAGAAACATTGACTTACCTGACTCTTCATGTTTATAACACTTTTCCGCGACTTTAATCTTTAATTTAAAAATATAAATAACTGTCCGATGAAGGTACTACTCTTTCCAGTTGTTCCCTTGATACACAGAGTTATCCTATCCGGACTGTGGTAGCCTGTGATATCAAGAAATACAACTGTCCAGAAAGTAACCTAAATCAGACAGGGAGACGTGACTGTGTCTCTCAGAACGGAATCACTAACAAAAAGAACAAGAACAAGAGCAAAACTCCAAAAATTTGGAGTTTATAAATGGATGAGTCTAAGGCTAGGACGAGTGCCCTCATGGTCACTCCAGGTTCATGCCCTTGGTGAGCCAATGTTTACATAATAGAATATATCATGTTTACTATCATTCGAACGTTTGTTATTGGATACAAAATAAACTCATTTAAATAACAGTCAGTCTGAATTCTTTCAATAATTGATTTCTGATGAAATAATATATAATTTTTGAACTCAAGTGATGTGTATTCATCACACTTCAGATCCATAGATTTCTATAGAATATTGGAAAGGTACCTGTTTACAAAATTTGAAGCAAAACATTCATCTTGAATCAAATCAAATCCACTATCAACAATAAATTATAATCAGAAATCAAACTTCTATGAGACGTTTTTCAACCGGACCTCCCTTCTGCATTCTCAGAGTAACAACGTTGAAAAATGAATGAATGGCTTGGACAACCTCCAATATTTACACAACACAGATTTCAAAATAACAGAGTGTTGTTCTATCCTTGAATCATTTGGATCACTGGATCAAATGATTGTCAGCTGTGTTTTGAATCTGGAACAGCTACCACTATAAATCTGTCATCCAAGATTTAACTTTTTTCATAATAATGATAGAGGTGTTGAAGATTGGAGGAGAAACAGAAAGCTTGTACTCAAAATATAATGGTGAACAAGTGTTATGAAATTGTCGAAATCAGAAACACAAGTATCATCACAACAAAAATAAAAACATCCCATTTCTTTCATCTTAACTTTCGTCTTTCAATTTTTTCTCTTTCTCTCCTTCCTTCATCCTACCCCTTCCATTCTTCATATCCTTTCAACTCTTTCATCATTATCAATGCTCATTCATTCCATGAAAAGCAGGCGACTCCAACAAAGAACGGTACTTTTTTGCAACTTTTCAACAATATGGAACAAAAGTTGACACCATCATTAAGGAGCAGTATAGACAAAAGAATGCAGTTCTTCCGTTTTTTATTCCAGAATTCTATTCATCAGTTTGTATTTCTACATTGAATTTTGTTTTGATTGTATCGTTTACAATGAAATTCTTGGGAATCAGATTTGAGTTCCATTTCCATTTCGAACTTCACTCTTGGTTCATATGTGATTTTGTACCTTTATCTTAAATATACTCTATTACTGTTTTTAATTTTAAATGACTATTAATAGTCGGAACATGTTATGCATGAATAAAACAATTGAAATGGGTACTGTGATCAACATTTAGAATAAAAAACAGTGATTTTGGACGTATATCAGATTTTTTATTCAATAAAAAGTAATATAATATCTTCTGCATGTTTCTTGTATGATCTATGCTAACATGAAATGATATCATAATAACAAATCTTCTGTAGGATATCATCATTGTTTTCAATTCATGTTTGAAATTATGATGACGTAAATGCTTAAAAAAAATGTAAACATCCAAATTCGAATATCATAATTAAAAAGAAAATAAAGAAAAGTGAGCATCACCTCAATCTATCCATGAGAAATAGGAAGTTGGACTGGAAGCACTCGTACAATATCAATTTCCCGATTGAATTCCAAGAACTGTAATGATTTTGAATTGAAGAGCAAAATACTGTGTTACCGTTGTCACATTAGTCAAGCATAAAGTTTGCACAAGGTAAGGAGTCACTAGGCCATCACAATAATTGTATTTTCACATTGTATTTGTAGATATAGCGGATGAGCTATTGTCAATCTCTATCTTAGATTTATCAAATGGAAAAGAGATTGCTTTTGAAAAGTTTTCCACTTTCAAAGTGGTTTAGTTCTAGTATAATATTCGAATTCCAATAATCAGTTTCAAAATTACTAATTTAAAATGTGAAAGAACTTGAACCTAAATGGTTTTCCATGTTCTTATTAATAGAAAATAATTTTCTATTATAGAAAATAATTTATAGAAAATATTTATAGAGCGATGGGCAAAGTGGAACAAGGTTAGTATAGTTAACACAATAAATGAACCTTGGAAGTGGAATAACTCTTGGGTCTCCCCCAGATCAAAAACCATACAATAAACAATAATTGAGATTCCTTACTACATTTCCAAATGAGAAAAAAACATTTATAGCCTATCGTAGTTTTTTGTGTTCGGATCGAACAACAAATCTGCATCTTGTTTCAACTCAACCACCAAAGGCTTAACCCAAAAAATAATTTGAACTCTCTCAATGCTCAGTACAGTGACCCAGGGTGAGCTCCATACTTCCAAACAAGACTGAAACCATTCTGATATAGTGCCTTAGCAAAGAAGACACTCTGGCAAGATGGGAAAATTATTCCAGCTCGGTCAATATTGGTTCAAAAACTATGAATTTAGTAACAAATTGTAGAAGATATTTCGATCTACAATTTGAAATCGAATTTATCATTTTTTAACCAATATTGACCAATCTAGAGTATTTTCCCATTTTGCCAGAATGTCTTCTCTGCTTGATAGAGGCTCATGAGTAATTCACGATGTTTACACCTTCTCCTCAGCTCAGAACTCAGAGTGAGTGTGAAGCTATACTTACTAGAAAGTACCCGGCCAATCTACTCCCTAGCACCTTTATATTGTTCACACACAGGGCACTTACTTCTGAATGCACCCTTGTCATTCACCAGTTTTTCTTTTCTAAATTTCTTCTCCTATCGCCAGAATAAGAAATTCTTCATCATCTTCTTCAAATTCTTCATCTTCTTCTTTAAATTTTTTTTTTCTTCTTCTTCTTTTTCACCTCTTCCCCTTTTTCTCCCGGTTGAGCTATCTCCTTGTTTGTAGTGCCAAGCTTTATGTCTTGGACTATTACCTCCCTCCTTGCTATATGGATAGCCGGACGTCGTCTTTGTAGAGCACATACAAGAATGTGAAGCATTTAGCCGGTCCCTCGGGTGGAGGAAATTCGAGTAGAAGCAATAGAAGTGAAGAAGAGATGAAGAGGGTGAACATAACGTAGGAAGACGAAGACAGATGCGAAAATGGGAGGATAAAGATATTAAATAGAGTGAGAATGGACTTGTTTTGATTGTAGTGGAATGTATTATCAGGAAAAAAGCAATGTAGATATAGAGAAATGTCGAGAATTAAGAAGTGGCAGATATATAGAAATGATGTATTATTCGATAGCGATAATTGATAAATGAATAAGGAAGGAGACTTGATTGGAGAACAAGACAAGAATGGAGAAAATCGGAGAGGAGATGATGAAGGCAATAATTGTAGAAAATAGGAAGGAAAGAGCAATACGTATGAATCAATGGAGAATGGAGAAATGAAAGAGATGATAGGGGGTAGGAAATTGAAACGAATAAAATTCAAGATGTAAACAGTAGGAATTCTATGAAGAAATAATATGAGAATCATGATATTATCCTCATACAGTAGACATGAGAAGAGGAGGAGAAAATGTTATCAAGGAATATGATCAAATTTCATAGCAATAAGATGAAGAATGAGAAGAAGGGGAAGAGAATAAGAAGCATGATAAACGCAAGAAATACTATAGTGAGGAAGAAAATTGTTTGTTGGAGAAAAGTTAGGGAATGAGAGGTTATAATATTATTAAGAAAGAGAAAATTTGTGATAGTGACGTAGCTTAAGGAATGAAAGATATAAGAGAGAGAAGTGGAATATTAAATAGCAGTTAATTATTTGGAATTAATTAAAAAATCAAGATAATGAAATGGAAGAATAACTTGAAAAGCTTTGGGGAAAATCATAAGAGTAATCAATAGGAAGTTGAAGAGTTGGTGAGAAAACTAGAAAAAGATCAAAAAATCATAGAAAATTTGGAAAGTAAGGGAGAAAATTACATAGGAGTAAAATCATGAAAACCTGGAAAATTAGGAAGAAAGCTATAGAAAACGAAGAAACGTTATGGAAACTGTAGTAAAAGGGGATAGAAGAAGTGAAATGTGATGCTTAAACGTAGAAGGTTGATAAAAGAAGTGTGAGACAATCACAGGGATCTGAAGTCCCTGAGGTGCATTGAGGGACTCCCGCGACAAGTCATGCCGTCAGTCCCCTATGGCTATGACTTTGACTATCCAGCCTGATTTCAAGAAGTCGTCCCTCTCACCATTTCACCCTCGCTTGAAGAATTTTCAGCATTTTCAAACATTCCTTACGACGCACAGAATTGGCAATGGGTTCTTTTCCCTCTTAGGCTCAAACGGTAAGACAAGAATCTGTCGTTTTCGACATTTATTCCGTTTTTCAAGGCGATCTCGATGTATGTAGCCTACACCGTGATAAACTAGTCAAAACATTATACAAAATATTATAGGATCTAAAGTCTTGGTTGACAAAGGAAGCCCAAATATCCCAGAATCAAAATGTAAGTCTAGTTTTCTAAATGTTTGTCTAATTCTATAAGTGCTATTAGAGGAATAATTATACCCTCTAATAGATGAATGAATGATATAATTATTATTATAATGAATTGAAACTTATTAATTATTGTAATCATTTCTTCAATTGAATGGACATCACAAAATATTAATGTTTTACTCAATACTGGACTTCAATTCGATAATTCGTAAATCATGGGACCAATGAAGTGTGTTTTATGAACTCTTTCATATTGGAAAAACTTTTAAACATTCAAATTTCCGTGAAACATTTCAAGAAATACCTCAATTCCACATCGAGGATAATTATTCAGGTTATTTTGCCGGTGGAGCATCCTTTTAGGACTCCCCACCAAACGTGGCATACGATACGTGTACGTGTATGGAACCAAAACTTTATCACGAATCGGAGAAGATTACAAATTATAATTATACAAACACATTATTCTCAAAAGGAATATTTTGACTTATCATTTATTCAATGACTCAGTATGGCTGTTAGTGAATGAGTGCGTGTTCTAGTTTAAATCAAAATTATTGCCAAGTTAATTGAACATTTTTATCATAGTTGAATTAATTATATGGGGTTTCTAGTGAAAACGTCATACTAATTGAATCACTTCACAAATTTTAAATTTAAATTTTTGTCTTCAGAGTCGGAATTTAAAATTGATTGAGTGGAATTCCATGATATAGAGCTAACCTGCTCTAGGACTTTGATTTCTATGAATTTGGAAGAGGAAAAGAGCTCTTGGGTAACGCCTGTCGTACACTCTTATATAAATTTCAATAAATAATTTTATTGCCTTTCTCTTTAACCTTGTTTTGGACTTTGTAGCCTAGTATGAATTGGATTAGAAGCAATTTAGAGTATAAGCCTTCTGCACTCATCAGAATGTAATTTGAATAAATAATTATTATTGATTGATGATTAATGTAATAATCTTCAAAATTATATGTACAACATGATGTTTGTAGTTATATTTTTCTTCCTGTACCAGACACAGTGATACGTACTATAAATCAAATAACCACAGCTACAAAGTAGAATAGTAACATTATTATCAATAGAAAATAGAGTAAATCTGGAAACCCCCTCAATTACCTAAAGCCATCTCAGCACATAACTCACCAACTTGCACCGAGGTGTAAAACCCCGCGTCTGATTGATACACCAAAGTTATATCAGGCCACAAAATACTCCAACCGAGATAAACCAGCGACAGAAATAATGCATCTAGTCTGTTTTGCCTGTCACAAAAACCCACCCAAAGCAAGATGTTCCCAGTTGGAGCTAATCTATCAGTGTATTTCATCCTCGACTAATTGTCTCAGAGGGTGTTACAAGATATATCCCCCTCCCTCATCCATGAAACTAACCTCTTCCCCCATCCACCACCTTCCAAGCCTCCCAAAAACTACCCTCTTTTAATCGCCCCATCTCATCCATGCCTCAGGCCACACATATAGTCTTTCCAAGCAAAGAAGACATTCTGGTAAGATGGGAAAATGACCCCAGCTCAGTCAATATTAATTCAAAAATTATGAATTTTGTCTCAAATTCTAGTGCAAAATGTTCTCTACAATTTCAGACCAAATTCATAATTTTTGATCAAATATTGACCGAGCTAGAGTCATTTTTCCATCTTGCCTGAATGTCTTCTCAGTTCGACCAGACCATACAACTGTCCATCGTGTGTTTTTGGGGTCGAAACACTTGCGGACCACACATCTGCCTGGAGACATAAATTTAATGTCACCTGACCTCCAAAAACGCCCTGAAAATGTCGTTCGGGGGTGTGAGAGAGACACGGAAGTCAGATTTAGAAAGAAAAAAAGATTGAGTGGAAGAGAGACGAAGATAGAATGTATGGGGGGGAGAAAGAGAGAGAGAGAGAGAGAGAGAGTGAGAGAGAGAAGGAAGTTGAGATTAGTCGTCTATTTCCTTTCGGTTGTGGACCATAAGATGTGACATGGAGCGTAGTTTGTCTAGGAATGTCTTGGAACAGCTGATCACTAGAGACGTGACACAAGAGTAAAATAGGATAGTTTTAGAGAAAACCTGTCGATATTAATAATTATCAGAATCTTCATTTTGAATTTAGGTTTCAGGCTCATAGCAAATATTTTCTATCACAATCTAGTTCAGAAAACACTAACGGAAGTTGAGTTTCATGATCATATTTTTAGAGAAATATGCTTAAAAGTGAGAAAAACTAAGTTTTTAACATTACAAATTAATTTACAGATAAATATAATTTATATATAATTATTATTTATTCATAATTTACAGTTTTCAACAGTACAGACAAATTGTATCTGTACTCATAGCTATCACAAGATTAGATTTTACCTACAGTGCAATGTTATCATTCTGCCAATCTTGTCATTGTTGGTAATGTTGCCAGGGCCTTCTATTTAAGGAAGTTTGGTATAATAGAATGATAGTGTACTCAAATAGAAATTCAAAAATGAAAAGGAAAACAGTAGAGAGTGTTTGACTAGTAGCTGATTCATTCGCGGCTTCATGGTTGGGAACTAAATCAGCGAACAATATAATCTATGTAGCAGTTCAATATGTCGTCTTCTAATCCGATGAGAATAATGTATTCTTACATGACTTTACAGCATGTCCATTCAAACATGATGTAGCCAACAGACAAGGAAGAGACAGCGTGTGAGGCCTATCAGAGTGTATGTCTTGATGGGGGTGTAACAACCCTGTTGTTTAGATGGCCATAAAAGTGGCTGTAAACTTTTAAGTGCTTTATTTGGATGTCCCCGCTCTTGTTCTGAGTTATCTTTCCCGAAAGTTGCTGAGATAGAGCTGAATGGGGAGAAGTAGGAAGAAGAGTAGAAGAAAAATAAGAAGAAGGAGATGAAAAGAAGAAGGATGAGAAGAAGAAGACGAAGAGAAGGAAGAATAAGAATAAGTAAGAAAAAAGGTTGATGAAGTGATGAAAGAAGAGTAAAAGTAAAAGACGAAGAGAAAGAAGTAGGAAGAGTAGAAGGGGTAGGAGAGGAGGAGGGAGAAGGAAGAGAAGAAGAAGAAGAAGAAGAAGAAGAAGAGGAGGAGGGAGAATAAGGAAGAAAAAAGGTTGATGAACTGGTGAAAGAAGAATAAAAGATGATGGAGAAAGAAAAGAAGAAGAAGAAGAAGAAGAAGAAGAAGAAGAAGAAGAAGAAGAAGATAAACAACAACAACAAAAGATCGGCAACAAAAAAAAGGGGGAAAATATGTAGAAGCGTAGATAAAGGAGTAAAGAAGAAGGAGAAGAAGAGGATTGACATGGGGTAAAAACAAGGAGTACTTACCATGGGCTGACAAGTAGGATCGTATATACATTCAGGCTTTGAAGCACATGTTTATTGCTGGGATGTGAGCCTACTCACTAAAGCTTTTTCGTCTTCTTTCTTTGTCAATCACACTCTTTTCCTCTCTCACTCATCTCCTTCCAGACTTTTTATCCAACTTTGGGTTTACGCATTATCCATTGTAGAAAACCCTTCAGTGTTCTTGTCTTATCCCTACAAGACGTCCTTACTCTTTCACAATAACACCCTTTCATTCATTGTCATTAAACACTAATAGCCCACTTTCACTTTAAAGCCATTCCTGTATACAATTTTAGAACTTTTAAAATAGTGTGCTGTTATTTACAAATTCATACTATAAAACCGTTACTTTATAAGAATGATACTTCTTTTCAAAACTTATTTAAATTTTTTTTTCTTAATTCTCTTTTCTTCTACAAAGAATCTATCCGGTGAGTAGACAATATCTACTGTAAAATGTTAACTAATAGTGAACGTTCCTGTTTCAGAGACTTATCGTAACTCCATCCATTCATTATGCAAAGAATCCATTTTCTGACTCCAAAAATTTATGAGACTATAACATTCACTCCATCAAATTCCAAAAAAACTTCTCTAGTATCCCATTCCACGACTCCAATATCTCAGGCTAAGTCACCCAACCCAACTATTAAATTCTATTTTTTCTAGTCTGGGTCGGTTTCCTACACCCTAATTGAAAATGACAGCTTTATCGACTCCCGACTGACAAGTCACCCCACAACGGGGTAGCCAGCTGAGAAAAGATATAATCCGTACAAGCAAACAAGACATTCTGGCAAGATGGGAAAATTAATCCAGCTCGATCAATATCGATTCAAAAATTATAAATTTGATTTCAAATTGTGGGAAACAATCTGATCTACAATTTGAGACAAAATTTATAATTTTTAAACCAATATTGACCGAGCGGGAGTCACTTCCCATCTTGCCAGAATGTCTTCTTTGCTTGGATAGACTGTGACCAAAATGGGATAAAATGAGAGAGAGAAAGAGAGAAGATACCAGAAAAGTGACAAAATAAAAGAGAAAAGATACCAAAAAGGGACAAAATAAGTGTGCTAGCGACGGGAAATAAGCAATAAAGACACATGAAGAGAAAAGATTAACGTCTAGACCAGAATGGTCTTGAAGTGGGATTCTGAGACGGGCCGAATGTCGAAGGGTGTCGCTTATCATTCGCACTAGGCTTTTGAACTATAATAATGTTCTCACCCCTCAGACTTATTAATAATAAAAGTGTACCATTTTATCACTATGAATATCATGAAGTTTCTCACTGGAGTATATTATATACTGTTGGAGTATAATATTACCATAGACTGATTATTATAGAGCTGGATTATCTCTATTGTTGATTGATTTTATTCAACCACCTGGATAAAAAATGGATTTGGCTGACCGCTAGTCTGTTAGTACAAGTAAAAGATTGTGAGATTTTGAATTTTGGAAAATCACATCAACTCAAGGGACCGAGTACAAGGTTTGAGAAATTTACAAGCAAAAAATATTCATGCCATTAATGAATAGATACATGAGTTACACGAAATTATTATAATGCATGCTATGGTGAAACACCAAAATGTATAAAAAATAATTCTGGATCCCTCTATTCTTAGTTAAAACATTTATAGATTATCAAAATTCATCACGTATCATCATTCACACTACAGCATCAACATGACTGCCTCTATCCCTTCAACCATTAAATTATCATTTTATTCAAGGTTTAATACAACATGACTTCAATGAGAACCTTTCAGCCTATTCACCCAATACTATTGAGTACGAATACTTATTTTCTCTTAGGGACACTGTATTTGTTAAAACTTGAAATGTTGAGTTAGATGAAAATGTTTTGTTAAAAGGGTACTTTATTTATTTTAATTATTCCAAGTTTTATTGAGTACGAGTATAACATCTCATTTTTACGAAATCACAGTCCTAATCATCCAATCTCTATCACAGCCTATTGAACTTGCACTGGGTGCTTGAAAAATCACATGAATGATGAATTATTATCTCATATCTGATTTATCACCAGTTTTGTGAGTATTTTCACGAAATTTGAAAAGATTGTCAAAAAAGAGTTCGCGTTCAAGACTTGAAAGTGACAGGAGGGTAACGAGTTAGGATATTTCCAAGTGATAAGACTGAAAAGAAAATCGACATCTACCAGCAGTCAACTTGGATGAGAGAAAAAAGTAGAAATTTTATAGGAAGCTTAGTGAATGATAGGAGGGAGTGTCTAAACCAGATGACTTTCCTCCTGTACTTGATTTTGAGATCTTCGAAGCTTGTTACTTCTCATAATCCTTCAACTTATTCTACCCTCTCTGTACATTTTTTGTCTCGTAGTTATTCTTTAATACGTGAATGAATGAATAAATTGCTCTTTTCTTGGTTTCTACTCTCGTATGATCGCAGTTCACGTCCAGAGGGCCCCACTAATATATACAGAATATTACACTTTCTTTTCCTTCTAATCTCAATGAATGACTCACTGATTTATGAAATCTTGGGCTGTTTTAGTTTATCAAATATAATACAATTTAACAATAAATAATACACTCCATGAAAAAATAATTTATTGTGCTACATGGATTGATTATCATCTCTTCAATAACACATATTAACAATACCGTACATATATTCACATATTATATTCAACAATATATTTTCATGTTAACAATTCATTTATAGAAATGATTAACAATATTCTATTGTATAGTGTACTGTTTTTGTGGATGCTGTATATTATTTGATTATTTTTGGATTAGTGAAGATTTTTCCCCAAAGCGAAAATGAATCTCTTCAATTCAATTAACATTATATTATAATTATTGGGCTATGACACTCTCATTATACAGTATAATACAGTACCAAATAGAATCATCCAGTATCAATATCATATAGTCTGTTCAAGCGAAGAAGAGCCTCTGTCAAGATGAAAAAATGACTCCAGCTCGGTCAATATTGGTTCAAAAATTACAAATTTGGTCTTAAATTGTAGGAAACATTCTGATCTACAATTTGAGACCAAATCAATGATTGTTGAACCAATATTGACCGAGCTGAGTCATTTTCTCATCTTGCCAGAGGCTCTTCTTTGCTTGAACAGACTATACAATAGACTGAATACAGTATCAGCAGTTCTCTATGGATGGTTCTCCAACAAATTTTGAAAACAATACAATTCCACCACAGAACTACATGAATATACTGGAAACAGCATTATCAAGACAGTGTTTATAAATAAAAAATTAAAATATCTTTCTTAAAAGATTTCATTTCATTCCCTTCAGGACAAACCAAGATGGCGAAGTAATCGAGGGTCAAAAGTTATCGTACCAACCCAACGACACATAAATCATCAACTGAAAAACGTGTCATGAACCCTGAGGACTTACTGGTTGAGAAAAAGAGAAAGAGTGTGTGAGAGAGATAGAAAGAAGATAAAGGAAAGATATAGAAGATTGAGAGAGAGAGAATAAGAGTGCGTCACATCGGAATACGGTAAATCATTCGTTATCGCACACTGACCTTTCAAATTTCGCGCCACTAAAGAAGTGCTTCTCATCTTCACCCCCTTCCTCCTCTCTCATGTCACATATCTACTCTTTCCAACTTCTTTCCTTCATCTCTTTCTCTGATTACACTATCGTGTATCCTACTTTCCATGAATGATCCAACCATTTTTGGCATAAATTATCATAAAAATAGTACATGGATAGACTATCAGATACTCTATTCATGTACTATTTCTATCTAATTCATATAATAATTATATTTATCAAATCACATACTATTTTTCTATTGTATTATTCTACTACAATGGACACACGATAAGAGCTGTTTGATGAGTTGGAAGATTTTCTGTTTAAGAATTCAGTAAAAATTAGAATGTGAGTTATGATATAGTTTAGAGTATGAGTTAGTAGAGATAAGAAAAAGGCGAAAAATATGAATAAAAGCAAAACTGGATGAGAAAAAAGAAAAGACGTGACTCCAATCCATTCATAATGAACAGACACGATAAGAACTGAAATTTGAAAACAACGTTTTCAAAAAGTAGAAGGAGTCAACTCACAAAATAATTTTGAAAAATACCCTAGAATACAAGAATCGAAGTGAGACACATACACTCCCCACGAACCGTAGGGATTGAAACGATAAGAACGGATAGGAAATGAGAAAAGAGATAAAAAAAGGAGACCGCTGTCAGAAGGGGATTTTAAACCGGGGGATTTCAGAGGGGGATGCTCCAGCACAAAGAAACCCGCTAAAGGTGTTTGGGGTGTGACTGGTTGGGGGGGTAAATGATAACATGCGACTTAAGCCGTCGGTGGCAAGAAGAGGTGATTTAATGCTGGGCTTATGTGTGCAAAAATTCCACCGCTAAACTGTCAGTCGATAATGATTTACGACGGGGATTTCTTATTGCGATCCTGGAGAGGTGCATTGTTTTGCATGCTCCAAAGAAGATGAAACTGCTATTGATCCGAATCATTTGCGAATTATCAGTCTCATTCAGGAATTTGACAAATTCATTCCATCTCTCACTTATACAAAATAGATAGATTATTAAGCATCCACTACCCTCCTAATCAGGGGATCTGGAACTTTCCATACGAACTAACTAATTCTTTTGAAGGACCAAATACTGATTTGATTGTAAATGATATAGCTGAAAATATAAAAAAAGGAGTTTCGTCTGTATTTTGTAACCTACTAATTTAATACAGTAGCTGATGTGGAGCATCTATTTTCTGATTTGTTTTTTATGTTATTATTCCATTTTTCATTTATATTATTTTTTATTTTCTTAAACATTATCTGGCTAGGCATAGACAGATGACAACTCCAATTGATAACATCAGCTGTAGCAGCGCACAAGGAGCAGACGAGAACGCCTCACCTTATTGGCGTCAGCTACAATATAGGACTATAATTTGTTCAACTAAAGCATGAACCACGAAATAGTTTTTTTATAATAAATGAATGAATTAGAATATTATGTTACTATTACTGGAAGATTGTTCTACATACGAGTTCGACTACAATAATAAGTTTTTTGTTATTTATTAGGCTATTATCAATGCAATAGTGTTTGAGTAAGAATCTTATTATTCTGTCCTCTGTATTTGTAATTGTTTCCACCTAACTTAGAAATGAAAGGTGAAGAATGAGTAAATGAATTCTCCAATCTTACAAAAGTATATGATCACCAAACGATATTTGGGAATAATCTATGTTCGATTGTTGATTATATTATTGTTCCAAGATACCCATTCACTGGTGACAAAAATCACCACAAGTATTAATGAATAGAATCTCAATCTTAAATCGAATTCTCACACAATTGATTCTATTTCCAATTGAGAAATAATAAGACACAGACATTGTAAATACCACTAATTTTTATAATATTGTTTACAACAGTACCATGGTTTCAGGGCTATAACCACGCCATCTTCAGCTGGATTGGTGCTTGGGGTAGGCTACTCACCAATCTAACTGAGGATGTGGCAGGCATAGCCCTGAAACCATGATACTGTTGTGAACAATATTATAAAAATTATTGTTATTGGCAATATCTTTGTCTTATTATTCCTCATTGTGGAAAAATACCACAATATCTCATCAAATACAATATTGATGTTTCTCTATTTCCAATTTTCAAAATTTAGAAGATTCCAGCTAAGAAATTTAAAAAAATTTTTTTAAAATCTAGAAACCTAGACATAAGACGGAATAAACTACAAGGCCAAATTGAGGACGACCTTCCAACCTTGACTTTTGAGGGGCGTGGAGGGGGGAAAGGAATCGGGGGTTAACCGAGATCTCATTGTTCCACCGCTTCTAGAAGCCAAAAGGGTTGAACCCAAGTTTCCTAATTAAAGACGTACAATAGAGTGGAGAATGACTGATTCACTCAACCCTCTAACAATCCCTCACATACGTCATTACTCTCTCACTCACTATCTTTCCCTCCCTCTTACACAATTACACTCTCTAACTCACTAACTCTTTCTCCAATACATCCTTCTCTTGATTAATACATCTCTTCCTGCTCAACCATTTCTCTCTATCTCATTTTTTATCAATCATCTTCCATACTTTAACCCACTTTCATATCTTTTTCCACTCTCAATTACCTTCATTTCTCTTCATGATTCCTCTCTCGCTCTTTCTCTCTAATTCAAGTATCAAATTATTTTCAATAATGTATTACTAATTAATTTTACTTTGGTATTTTTATTGTATTTTTAATAATGTATTACTAATTTTTTTCTTACTTTTACTTTTTATTTTGTTATTCCTATTGTATCATGTGCTCTGTATTTTCATTATTCTATCATGCAATGGGTTTTCTCAAACCTAGCACATCAAATAAACAATCAATCAATCTTTCATTGTCCTCAAATTCCATACAGGAAACAAGGGACATAGGAATGAGGACATACTGACCTTCACAGGACTTGGGGAATGATCTTGTAGTATTGTAATCAAGAATACAATTCGAATAAAATGGCTCTGTATGTAGGTAGTAGGCTAATAATAATAATAATAATAATAATGTTTATTATTATTTGGTAGTAGGCCAATATAGTTTCTCTGTTTGATTCTCCTAGCATCAGGAGGTATGGATTTTTCATGTTGATGTTCTGGTAGAAGGAGCTTGATAGCAGTAAATGTACTGAAAATATTATTGAGAACTGGAGTATTGCACTGAGTCCTCTATTGTCCATTTCTGAACTAGTGTCTATCTTTAAGTCAGTTATCTCAAATAAAAGTAATTGAAAATACAATACTATCTTCTAAAATATGTATTGAAATATGTACTAAAATATGTCTCCCTGCACCACACAAGAATAATTCTCATCAGCTTAAATTGTTTACTCCTGTTAGGATAGTAATCAGCCTGGCTAGTGTTAGGTATTCTTCCTCCTTTAGTATTAATCTTTTTTATTTTTTCCTCTTTGATTTTCTCCCTCCCTCTGTTTATTTACCCCCTTAATCATTCCATCTCATTTGAATAAATAGTATGAAAGAAACTAATTCAGAATCAATGAACGACGAAACCTCCATCAACCACCTCCTCACCCCCACCTCCTCCTACTCCTCCTCTTCCTCCTCAACCTACTTCTCCACACCTCTTCACTTCCTCCTCCTTCTCACCCCTCCACGACAATCACTCCTCTCCTACCCAAATTCGCATCTCTATTCTCGAACAGTGGAAAGCACCGTGTAGACTGTGTAGAGAATCAACCCACGATGTTTGGTATAGGCCGAGTCAGACCGACCATCGTATAAGTAATGCAGACGACGCATTGCGGTTTTTCCACTAGCCTTTCCACTTTCGCACAGTGCAACGCAACAGCCGGGAGGAAGGCCATGTCGCGCACTTGAAACAGTGTGCGTGCGTTAGTGCGTTTTCACCGTTTATTCCCTGAGCAATATGACAGTGTGCATAAACGCATACGTAAGAGTAAGTCCAGATTATTTCTCTCGACAGTCCGGTCGACCAAAGACAAGGTTAGTATTGTCATATTACATTATAAAAAAATATAAAATCAAATGTAGTGCTGTAATATAATCAGTGAGAATAGAATATACATAGAGATAATATACATAACATATTTTTCATATTCTATTCTTCCTGGTATTAATAGAACAAATGTATGAACCTTGGATCAAAGAATCTGCAAGATGGTAAAATGACTCCAGCTTGGTCAATATTAGCTAAAAATTTTTAATCAACTTCAGAGCAGAATGTTTTCTACAATTTATGAGTTTTCAATCAATATTGACCGAGCTGGAGTGATTTTCCCATCTTGCCATAATGGCTTCTATGCTCGACCACACAATAATGTTTTATCATGTATTTAATCTTACATGTGTTTAAAATTCAATATAAAATTCGTTCAACTTCAGAAGGTCTTTTTCAAGTGTGTATTTTTGTTTCCTTGTATGGATAAGATTTTGATATTGGTGAGCAAGCATTAAACGTGTCTGAATTGCCTATTTATTGTATGCATTAATGCATCCGTTGTGCTATTTCTTGCTTTGTATTGACATTGTTCACTGAAGCTAAGAAGACACGCGGTTTCCATACACTACATATTGTCTGTGTTTTAACCCTTTATTGTAATTATTCATCTACGAAATAAATAGATAAATAGATATTCAAACGGCGTGGTTTTTCAGCTTTGGTGGAATATATTATTGTGCTTGTGCGTCTATGAGTTTACTGTATTACTTAGCGTTGTAATTTTATTACTGAGTACTTTCGTTTTCTTAGGGATACTGTATTATCATAGTGTTCAATGAAATAATGTAGATCTCAGTAGGCTACCTTTTTCATAATAAGAATTATTTTTTGAAAAAATTACTGAGATCTACATGTACTGATCGAGTACTGTAAAGTAGCTGTTTCAAGCGTCCTTAGTTTCCATTTATTTCGTTGTTATAGTATTATTGGGAAAGTTTTTTTTTTAGATTTATGAAACTTAAATATTGTACTGGAAAAATAGGCATAAACTAGAATCTGCCAATTGTAGAATAAGATTTTTTACTGTTGTGGAACCGAATACCATTAGAAAAGTAGAATGAATGTATCATTGTTGAATTCTGCACATTTAAAAACACTCTATTTAGATATTACAGCCATCAATTGAAGGTGTAAATACGAGTAATTGTGAAACACTATCTTTAAAATGTAATCTGTTGAGCAGTGAATGTTTAGGGCAAGATAAAAAAGCAGAGGCGACCACACTGCTTTTTCACTCACTAAAGAAGCAGTCAGCTCATCTTTTTCTTCTTCTTTCTCCTCCTCTTTTTCTTCTTCTTTTCTCCCTCATCGTCATCCATATACCACTTCTCTTCTCACCTATTTTTATTCTCCTCCTCGTATCAACACATCTCTATATTCCAAGTTACTTCTCTTCTTCTACTTTTTTCAATCTTCTTTTTTCCTTTATTTGTTTTCTTCTTCTCCATCCCCTCCCACTATTCCTGTTATTACAGCTTGAGCTAATTGATGAGTGACACTCTTTATTTATGTTCCTTACCCCACGTCCTTCCCCCTCAATTCCTCCTCACATGCATTCATTCCTTCTCCCCTTTGTTTCAGGAGATCCCTTGTTTTTATCCCCCACAAATGTTTCAACACATCCACAGATCTTTGGAGACACTCTCCCTCCTTTGCTCTCTAACACACTCTAGTACTTGATCGGAATTACTTTAGCTTCTTTCTTTTCTTCCTATATTCTTTGTTTTTTCTTACTCCATACCCATTCTCTTCTCTCTTGTCTTTCTAAATTCTATTTTTCTATTTTCATTTATCAAATTCTTATTTCTCTACATTTTGTAAACATTTTTGTGTCTGCATGTTTTCCTTTCTATTTATTATTTTCTCAATTAAATAATCCTTGATCCTGTGTTTTTTGAACCAATTCCTCCCAACAAATCATCTTTTTCCTCACGTTTTATTCTCTTTATTTTTCATTCTCCTCCTTTTTTCCTCCATACCCTGATTCTTCTCTCATTCTTTTTTCTTTACACTCATATCCTCTCCATTCCATACACCTTTCCCTAACATTTCATCCATTCTATCATCACTAAACATTTAAAAAATTTAAAAACTTTTCAAATATTGTCGCAATTATTCAAATCTCAATAAAATTTCACGCTACCCAATCCTTTTCTCAAATATTTCAAAAAAATCCCATTTTCAATCGTCAAAGTATTATTCTTACTTTGTGTTCTTTTTTCAACTTTCTTCTTTTTTCATTTCTTCCAATAATTTTTCACTCTCTGCTTTCCTTCTTTATTCAACTTATCTGCTATTTTTCTTGTCCACTCCTCTCCTTATTAATATGCTAAAATTTTCCATTCAAGTTCTCTCAATATTCTCATCATATCATTCCTCAATAACTACTTTCTATTCATACAAACGTAGGGTGAAAGGACTTCCTAGGACTAACGCTAAGGATTTTCTATTCCTAGCCTAATAAAGGATATTTTCATTCAAACCCAAATTAATTACTATCCTTTATATCCCTCCCTCACTCCCTTCATATCCTTTTTATCCTTCCTTTCTCTGTCTCTCTTCTTCATTTATTTATCTCATTTCCACTACTTTACTCATCTATCTCCCACTCGAATTCTCTTTTTCATTCAACTATCTTCGTCCTTCAGCTCACTTTCATCCGTATTTCTAATCCCTCTTCTCTTTTCCTACTTCATCCAACATATCTCCTTTCCCCTATTCCATTCATTTCCTTCTCATTTATCCAACTTCTTTTCTTCTCCATCTTCTTTCTCTTACAACTCACTTCTATCACCTTTAACCCTTCCTCTTTTTCCTTCATCATTTAACTTCATCTCCTTCTCTCTCCACTTCCCCTATCCTTATCATGTTTTCTCCCTCTCTTTCCCTACTCTATCCAACTTATATCTCCTTTTCCTACTACATCCTCTTTCTCTTCCAAATCACTCCAATTCCTATTCATTCATTCTCTGTTCCTCAACTTTATCCAACTCATCTACTCCCCTACTCTATCCAAGAATGGACATTTTTCTGTCCAAACTTCGCCTTTTCATTTAGATATTTTAATGCACAACAAGTAAGATTGCGAGTGAATAGCATATTGTTTGATAATTGTTCTAGGATCTTTGCATTCATATGTAACCTCTCTCATTGAATAGATTATAGAGTATCCTAAAAATTGTAGTATAAGATATCGAAATTAGTGTGTAACTCGTAAAAATAAAATAATAATCAAAATAATAACTCTTGTAATCTAGAAACTAAGCATATTTATTTTGTTGCTATCTAAATGAATAAAGAAATCTAAAAAATTAATCTCATCTTCTACTTAAATTCTTCTTCTCATACATCCAATTTCTCTTTCTACTCCTTCTCCTTCCTTTTCCAACTCACTTCCATTCCTATTTTTACTCCCTCTTTTCCACTACTTCATCCAACTTCTTTCTCCCTTCAACTTCCCTCTTTCTCTTCCGCTATACCCCTCTCCTTATAATATTTCTCCCTCCGTTTTCTTCTTCATCTTCCTCTTTCCTCTTTCTCCTCACACTACCTTCTCCCCTCTCCTTATTGACTCCATCCGCTTTCTTAGTGATTCAATCCCCCATATACACACGAGCTAAGCGGAGAATTTCGGTTATGTGAGAGGCAGGCTGGTAGAAAAAAGCAATGAGAAAAAAGCAGGGAAACCACACACATAGCTGGGGAAAATGTTCTTCTCCGAGGCACAGCAAGATGAATTGTTGACAAATTTAGAGCCTTCGATAACTCCTCTGCATTAGTGTGCGTGCGTGTATGGGTGAGTGTGTTGTTTACACGTGTCTACATCTGCTCGTATATGAGGACTTCGAAGATTGGTACCAGCAAAAACAATCTACTCTTAAATAAATTGTCTAAAAATAATCGTAAGATAAATTGTCTCTGGTAAGCTCACAGACTAGAGAATTAGAATTTCCATAGTTTAAATCAAGTGAGTAGTAAGTTATAATCTTACTTATAAGTACCGGTACGGTAAGTACTTTATACGTTCTTACTATTTAATACAGGGTGTTTCATTAAGGACGCAACCCTAAGTGTACTACAATGTGGAAATGATGTGTTGCGTCCTCAATGAAACACCCTGTATTAAATACTTCTATTACTAAAACAATAGAAAGTATTGTTTTATGTAATATAATGTATTGTTCATGGATTCCAATAATCAAGAGATAGTCGAATCATGAAGAGCTACTAATTAAAAAATGCTTATTACATTGCATAATTGGAATGAAATTCTGTGTAATAAAAAAGAAAACAGAATGAATTTGAACGAAATTGTTATTATACTGGATGGAGCTATATAACACAGAGACAATATTATGAAAATATGAGGGTATTCAATGAAATAAGAATTGACCTATTTTTTGATTGACACATTCTAGCAATCTTATTGCTAGTTGATCATAATAATATTTATAGCTGACACCCGAAAGCTGGGAGGTTTCGTCTGCTCATTCTACGCTCAAAACTGTATCCCAATACTAAAATATGCATTTATCCAATACATATCCATGCATTTATCCTTACATGATGTTATTCAAGTAAAAAAAACATGTTTGCTGGAACATAAGTTCCAAATATTGAACTTCATTCAAGAACAGAGTTCACATAAGTTCACAACAGGAACTTCACTCAAGTAATTAAATTCCACTGAAAATTATAAAAAAATTTATACACTGAATCGCTTCAAATAAAGTCTTTTATCGCGTATCCTCCAGTGTAAACCACATCTAGGCGATATGGTGACGCAAAAAAAGAGTTTCCCTTTTTAATTTAATCCCCACCGCTCTAATCTGACCAAAATCATCACGCTTCTCGACTTCTGACTGCTCCCTTGAAATAATAACATTGCAAAAGTATGACAGCTTGAGTTTTAGAGGCTGAAGAAGGGAAAAAATGAGGATTTTTTTATTTTCTCCACCCATATCTCTCAACACTAGGGGTAAGGAGTGGTGTGATTCTGAATGCTTGAGATATTCGAGCGTTGAAAACTTGAATTAACCAGCGTTAAAAACTTTTAAACCGGGTTTACGGTCAGATAAACCGGCGAAGGATGTAGTGACGGAAGCTGGGGATGGTTTTGGCAGGGGAGATAGGGACTTTTAGAAAGTGAGGTTTCGATAAATAAGGAGGGGATATGATGTTCGATGTGAAATTATAATTAAAGAGAAGAATATTATGTACTGATTTTACATAATGCACAATTTATATTATTTATTTATCAACAAGATTAAAATACAATAGGATTGAAACACAGACAAATTCCAAAACGTCTCTTCTTTCCAATTTTGGCAAAAATATTCATAATAGAGGTTATGTCGAGTTCAATCACTAATTTACATTATATATTAGGCCTATGTCAAAAAATTTCGATGGAAATTTCAATCAAATTCGATCCACTCAATTTTCTTCAGAGGTTCAAAAATACCAATTCAATACAATCATAAAATAAATTGTGTACTATTCATTTTCCAGTTCAATTTTTCTTTGAAAAAACTATACAAAATTCAATAAAATCATGCAACATCAAATATAACAACATTGGGAACGAACATACCTTCTCACTAATCATGTAATAATTTTGATCTGATTGTACATGATTTGAATGAGTTTGAATTTCCATCATATTTTTGGAAATAAATTGAACCTTGGATAAAATGCGGCCACTATTTATTTTCATACGGATTAAAATAGCTACTGAATTGAGCTACACTATACAGCTCAATAAAAAAGATCATGGTATTATTAGAATTAAATATTAATATATGATTTTAAACAGTTAAAAGGCAATAAATAACATCGTTTTCTCTATCTTAATATTTTTCTCATTAATATACACTCTGTGCTCATATTGGTAAGTATTGTAAGCTCATTATATCCTTATTTTGTATTGTTTATTATCTTGTTACATTTTAATTTTATCCTTATTATAGTTTCATCCTCATTATATTATTGTTTTTCTTCAAATACTGTAACTGTTGGAATTAAAAAAATACTTACAACATGAATAATTGTTATATGAGTTGGCAAGAAATCAAACTAGCATTCTAGTATATTCCCACATCGCAATCAAAATCTCCTTTGATATCGAACATTGCAATCGATTGTTCAATATTATCGATTGACTCATGTCAGAGATCAATCAATGGGTATCCTACTGTTCCACAAATTAATTGACAATAGACAGTTATGATTGTTATAGCGAACATTGAATGCGTTAATTGTGTGCGTCATATTATTTCTCGTAAGTGCATCTGTCTCGTAGACCTTGACCTTGAACCGACTATTTTACTCTTTCTCTTTCCAATTCTTCTTCTGCTCATTCTTAATTCTCTCAATTCGCTCTAGTTATTCTCTTTTATTAATTCCTATCTCACTCGGAACATTATAATAACTTTTATCCTCTTACGTCACTATCACTATTCTTTCTATTATATTTTTCCTCCTCTATACTCTTCGTCACCGCCAACAATTTTCTAAATCTATTTCTAGTTTCTCTAATTTTAAATGTTTTATCCAACTTCCACGCTTACTTTGTATATACTTTGAAGGAGTCCGATCCCACTAGACGTCAAACCTACAATCATACGATATAGTAGAAACCAAGAAAAAAGCAAACAGCACTTGAGTACTATTTTCTACCCAGTCTCCTTTATTCTCCAATATTCCTTTCTGATTGTCTACTCTTTCGTTTCTTCGTCTTTATTGATGTTATCACCCTTTTAAACACTTCTGAACTCTTTATTCTAGTCAAATATTATATATAGCAATCATTACAATATCATCTCTATACTGTCGTCGTCTCCTTTTTTCTATCCTCATCCTATACTACATCATTCTCTCACATTCCCCACATTCTCTCTTTCAATCTTCTTGTCTATCTTCTTTCTTATTCTTCTTCTTCTTCTTTCCTCTTTTTCACCATTGATTCTCCTATTACACTACTTTGCACTATTAAAAACGATTAGTATATTCTTTGTATACACTTTAATAACCTATTGAATTGTATATACCAGTATTCCTTGGATATTAGTATATACTTTGTACTATCAAAAAAGATTAGTACTGTACAGTACATTCTAAAAAGAGATCTTCTATGGTACAGTTATGGACTTATTAGAGTAATAATCACATTATATTCACACCTTCTCCTATCCTATCCATTCCTTTCTCTTTTCCACCTATTCCCTCTCAATCTTGTCTGTTTCTCCTCCTTTGTCATCACTTACATCTCATCATTTTTTTTAAATTTCGCAATGCCTTCTATCTTTCTCTTCACCTTCGGTCCACTGTTTCTCCGGCATAGTGTGTCTCTCTTTGTTTAGACACTGTCATAATGATGATGATGATCATTATTATTATAATTATTATGGAATTAAGGTGATGATGATTACGATGATGATGATGATGACGTTGATGATGGTTGTAATGGTGACGTTGATGATGATAAAATCCATCAATTTATTCTCCGAACACAAAGAGTCGTGCTATTAATAAGCATGTCTTCTAAAACAATGCACGCTGTCGAATTACTTCCAAAAGGCTATTGACCGTGTGTGGTAACTTAATTACGTTATTTGGCTATTGTTTGGATTTCGTGACCGTGAGATCTTTCCTGGTAACAGACGTTCACAAGGTGATGAATCATGGCACAATTAATATGATTCATAATACATAATGCAGGAACTTAGTTTACTTTCTTTGTTATTCACATCACACATCACGTCAAATTTCAATTTTTTAAGATAAGGTTTTTTTTCAAAGGATTCAATGCGCTAGTTTTTCAAGCAAAATTAATATGATTCATAATTTTAGAAGGAACTGTGTGATCCATATTAACTTTGCGTCGGCGTTCAATGTTTCAAGAAATTAAGAAGTTTATTGTTAGTATTTTTGTCAATTATCAATGAATAAATAAAGTAGAATAATTGCCACTATTGAAGAATGTATTAGAAGTATTGAAGTATGTACTTCCTATGATTTTGAAAGGACAATAAAATCATCAAGCAGAATTTCAAAGAATGAAATCTATTATTATATTCCTGATAGCAGTTTCCTATAAGTAATAATAATTGTTTAATTATTGAATTATTTATTATCATAGAATCTAAATTCCAGAATGTATTACTCACTCTTGCACGTAATGGAATCCATTTAATACAATGATGAATAACTCACCTGCAAAAAAGAAATCAGATTAGAAACTTTCAGAATAGATTGGATTCAATTTCAATTGAATAGAGTGACAATAAGATTAAAATTCTATATTCACACATATTATAATATGTGATATGTATATAAAGATTTTGAAGCATACAGAAAGCTATTGATCCCGACCACCTAAAAAAATTGCCATCTCTCATCATCACCCAGCTACAAGTAAGCTAACGTGAGCTTCCTGCTTCAACCTCAGGAAAGTTAACACACTCAATCAGATTTCATGTAAATTATTCAAAACTTGTTTCTTGAATGCGGTACCATCATGTTCAACAAGAAACTACGTTATACCTACGATCAATTCTTACAAAATTATCACAGTACTAATGTCCCTTAGAAAGAAAGAAGTAGAGAGGGAATGAAGAAATAAATTGTGAGAGGAGAAAAGAGGTAAGAAGAAACGTTAAAGTAGAAGAGAAGCTGAAGTAGAAGTAGAGGCAGCTACATGAAAGCCTATAAAAGCCGTTCAATCTTGTAAGATACTTCAACTTGAAAAATGTTCGACGCAAAATTCCAATCTCTTTCAAAGCGGTGAGAGAGAGCGAGAAATTGTGTTTGAGAGAGTAAGAGTGAGAGAGAGAATTACACTGTAATGTAATGTAATGCTGGTAGCAGCAGCCTAGGCTCTCTAACGAAGGCCGTTCCTTCTCTCTAAAGAGCTTTTCAGAAATTTATTAAGGGAAACTAACAATTTTTAACGATCAAATTATCCCTTTTCACCTTTGAGCAGATGCCCTAATCCGTACGGTTGATAGCAGCACGCCGAGCGGACAAGCTCTATAAAGAAAGTGCTTTCTTCTTACCACTCTCTTCTTCTTCCTCTTCTTCTTCTTCTTCTTCTCCAACTCCTTCTTCCTTTCTTCAATATTCTCTCTCTCTTTCTATCCCTTCTTATTGTTCCTTTTCTTCCACTTTTCTCCTCTATTGCCTTCTCCAACTTATTTTTATTCCACCTCCTCAACTTCTCTTTACTGTATAATGTATAATAATTGTATAATTGTATAATAATTGTAATGTATAATTATAATGTATTGTTCTTATTCTTATTCTTCTTCTCTTTGTTCCTCTAATTATTCTTAATTTTTTTGTTCTCCCGCTTCTTATTTGTTCTCTTCGACTTCTCTTTCTATTTCTCTCTCACTTATCCAGTTTGATATTCTTCCCTTCTCCTTCCTCTAATTCTCATAATTCTCCTTCTTCTTTTTTATTCCTTCTTCATCTTTTTCTTATTTTTTCTCTCAATTTCTCCTTCCTATTCCTCTTCCACTTATCCACCCTCTCTCATTCTTTCTCCTCTCTTTCTTCTTTCACCATGTCGCCATTATTCCAAAAAATTATCTTGTGACTACTATTTCCTCATGAAATATAGTAGAATCCATGAAATTGAAGTGGAATTGCTAAATTTCTTGTACTATTCTATTACTAGAACCACTATTGATATTATGAGCCTTTGTATTGCTGAATACGATTTTACATGCAAGAGATATTCAAGGTCAATATGAACACTTAATTACCTTGGAACAAAGTATCAAGCATAGAAGACAGTACTCATTATAGAATTTATCTTGTTTAATTGCATTTGAAAATGACTTATGAGTCGAACCATGTTATGCTAAGATAAAAATAATTGCAAAAAAGAGTACTGTGATTTTTACTTCCAATAGAAATCATTGATGAAGTAGCCCTACGGAAAAAGTAATAGTATCAACCATCCTGGTACAAAAAGCATCCAATATTAGTAACCTTGGTAATTTCAAGAAAATAATGATTGAATTACTCGCTTAATATTATAGGATATCTTTTCTCCATTCATATTTCCTTCTCTCCATACATTCATCTCACCCTACAATAATTGTTTTTCTTTGTTACTTTCACAATCCATCTTTTAAAAAACGAATCAATACCGAAAGTTACGAAAAATAAAAATAACTATGTAACTTATACGGGCGCACACACATACACAACAATCATTTTTCTCAGATTCTGTCAATATCTCTTCATCCCCTGAATGGATAAGATGGTAAGGGGGGAGAAGATAAGGCCTAGGGGAGACAGACCTTTTTTGATTGATTCCTTTCTTACCACCCCCTATCAAGTCTAGGGGTTGGTAAACCTTTGAAAAGAGATATTCAATTTTCACTTTCTTATCCGCTTGCTATCCTCATTCACACCTCTATCCATCTCCTCTCTATTACACCTTCTCTTCTTCTTTCTTCTCTATTTCTCTTTTCCTAGCTGTTCTTCTACATTTTATCTTCTTCTTCAACCCTCTTTCCTCGCCATCATCTCCCATTTTCCTTCATTCTTTCATCTTCCACTCCTTTCCCTCACTATTCTCATTCTTATTTAATTCGTCTTCATGTTTATTCCTTTTTAACCCTTTTCTTCTCCACTTTTTGAGTAGTTGTGAAGGTGATATTGTGGTAGTTATCCATATTAAGAAAAGTTGTCAAACCACTGCCATTTAATTTTCTTCTCTCTCTTATCCTCCCCTCACTATTTTCATTCTTATCTGATTCATCTCAATGATTCTTCATGTTTTCTCTTCTTCAGTATTCTTCTCCTCCACCTTTGTTGTCTTCCTTTCCTATTTCCCTCCTCTTTCTTATATTCTGCTCCTCCCCGTAGTCCCCAATTCCTGCACATAACATCTATTTTCCATCAATTAATAAATCCACCAATGAATTGACAGTTGAGACATACATGAGTCGGAAGGCTATCATCGTTTTCCGAACACAGAGTCCTTCCATAGAGTTAATCTCCCTCTTCATTTCCCATCAGAAATTTCTTTTTATCACCTCTTCGTTTTATCTTCTCCTCCCTCTGTTACTCTTTGAACCATTCCCTTTTTGCTCTATTTTCTCCCACACTCTTCTCTTCTATATCCAACATTTGTACATGATGAAACAAAAGTGATAAATCATCCATCTCTTCTCATCATCCTCTCTTCTTCAAACCCTCTTTACTTCCTCTCTTTTTCTGCCATTCTCATCCTTTGACATTCAATTTTCTTTCTTATTACTCTTCCTATTGCCTACTGATTCTTTCATCACCTATCCTCTTCCCCTTCCTTTAAACCCCTATCCTCCCTCTCTTTCCCATCATTTTTATCCTTCTATATCTAACTCATTCTGCTATTATTCCTACTTTCGACTCCTCCCTCTCTTTTCCCTCATTCTCATTCTTCTATATCCAACTCATTCTCCTATCATCCCTCCCTTTTTCCTCATTCCCATTCTCCTATCATTCCTCCTTTCGACTCCTCCCTCTTCCTCCTTTTCTGCTCCCCTCCTACTCATTTCTCATCCCTCAATCCCTCCTCTACTTATTCTCTTTCCTCTATCCAAACTTCCCTCCTCCTCCCCCTCACCAACCCCATCCTACCACACATGAACGAAAAAAGCGAAAAATAGAAAATACCCTAAGCTGACTCCTGCCTGGAATTCACCAGCAGATCTTCTAACAAAAGAAGTAATCATTTTAGAAAGCTTTCTTGGAGACAGTAGACTTCTTTTGGAGAAAAGGCATATTATCAGAAAAGACTCGATGCGGGGACGCCCCTAGCCTCTCCAAGCAGAGAAGACAATTCTGGTAAGATGGGAAAATGACTCGAACTTGATCAATATTTGTTCAAAAAATTATTCATTTGGTCTCAAATTGTGGAAAACTTTCTGCTCCACAATTTGAAATCAAACTTATAATTTTTGAACCAATTTTGACCGAGCTCGAGTCATTTTCTCATCTTTCCAGAATGTCTTCTTTTCTTGACTGCCTTCACCAACATACGTGAAAGCACAGAGATTCTGCCTTGCATTTTTGGGTCACATGATAAGTAATCACTAAGCTTTCAGATGTAGGGGAATGTAATTGTGAAAATTGTTCTGGTATTTTTAGGGTTCTGGTTAAAGAAAAGAAAAAGTTGTAGAATTGGAGGGAACACAATACAATACCAAATGCACTTTTTGGTGGATAGGAGAGATTGAGTATTGAATGGATAACCCTGAATTGTGGATCATAATGGCACTGAAACCAAAAAAAATCGAGATTTGATATTGAAAACGAATAAATTGATCAACATGAATCAATAATATTGAAGAACTGATACATATCATTCAAATATATACATACACATCATCCATACATTCCATTAAAATCGATTTTCCAATCAGTCAATGATAATAGTAGCCTAATGCGAGATCATTCAAATTCAACAATAATTTTATTATTTTAGCCTATATGCAATCAACCTGATAGTGTATTTTATTCATAGTCCAGTGTCGTTGACAATATTTGCAAAATAGCGATGATAAAAAGTACCCTATCTGATGAGAGAAATACACCACAAAATCAGATTAATTAATCATGCAGTCTTTTTAAAATTAAAATAACATCAAACTAATCTTTATCCATGAACATAATGTCCTGAACTCAATTCAAATCATAATGAATAGGAATGAGAATCAAAGTAAAGCTTCTCGCTTAATAAATGTGAAAAGAACGAGAAATAAAGTCAGAAAGGAAGAGGAGGAGGAAACAGAAAAAGGAATGCGAAGAGGGAAACATTATGGAAGATGTGGAGAAGAAGAAGAAGAAGAAGAAGAAGAAGAAGAAGAAGAAGAAGAAGAAGAAGAACGAGAAGAAGTGAAGAAGAAAAATAATAAGAGTAGAGAAACAAGGCGAATGCAATTTAATCAGTTGTGCCTACTGCTTCAATCAACCAATCGTATGTTACAAATTGAAGTCCAACCGAGAATGAAGAACGTCTGATTGTTGATGATGACAATGGTCACATATTTGATGTTCTGTGCTCCATTCATCATCAGTCTGACCTCTCTCACCAATTCAGCCAATATACGGTCACAACACAACTATTCAATGAAACCAGGCCACATTCAACTGCTGCAATGTCAATACTAAAGTCTGTCCAAGCAAAGAAGACCCTCTGGCAAGATGAGAAGATGACTCCAGCTCGGTCAATATTGTTTCAAAAATTATCAATTCGGTCTCAAAATTGTAGTTCAGAATGTTTCCTACTATTGAGACCAAATCAATAATTTGTGAACCAATATTGACCGAGCTGTAGTCAGATTGAGTGTATTACTCTCTAACAGTTTGCTACTAGGCTGTGGCTACAATATGAGGTGAAAAATACTATATTTGATGGAATACGAATTTGATATTGAAGCGATTCTGAACAAGTTAGCTAGCTATCAAGACTATCGTCACTTTTTACCCGCATTTATTTCTCAAGTCATATGTGTAACAATTGAAACTACTATGAATAATAATGATCTATTTTATGGATTTTAGAACCCTGAGATTAAGGGCTAGAAGGTTGAGAATTCGAAACTCATTACACATCAGGAACTTATTATTATTCTTATTATTTTAGAGGAACCAGTCACCAGTACAACAGTGGTGGCAGAGGCAAGTCTCTTATCTAATCTCACCGATTAGACGCTGTCTACCACTGGGACGACCGCTCCCCCCGATTGTATCATTCATTAGGCCTATTAGGCCTACTATTTGTTATTCATTTATCAATTTTACAGAAACAAGTAAACTTATAGGTTAAAAACACAGACTATTGTCCAAAACGTCTTCACACCAAATTTTATTCAATAAGTTTTCTTTAGATTATGTTAAAATGGATTGTTCATCATGATTATTTGAGAATGCTGATACAACCCTATTTTAGCATCGATCACTATTTAGTAATATTATTCTAGCTCATTTACAATTCTGGAGAATAATATAAAAATGATAATGATTAGTAAAAAACTTATTATAAAAGTGGCAGACGATGTAACTAAGGACGTTATAACAAAATAGAAAACGAGAATGATTTGATCTCGAGTTTAAATAACAATTATTGAAAAACAAGGCTCACTAATAGTAGGCCTATTTGTTCAATAACATGGAATGTTTATTATTGTTTAAACCTCGATTTGAATGTTAAAATGTTCTTGAGGTGAATCAAGTGGGGGAATATAAGTGAATCCACCCTCGGAAAAAATGATGTTTTATGTTGCTTTTATCTCTCATTTTCATTTCAAATACTAATTTATTTATTCATTGATAACATCACTCAAATCATAATATTATTATTATTATAATAAGCAGGCAATGAAAACTAGGCAGAACCTGTACTATTTCTATCCAGAATTTTGAAAAATAATAAGTCCGAAACAAGGTTATGCACAATCGCAGTACTTCACTCTAGAATTTTTCGTCCAGGAAAATGTTACAAATAATTTTCAATTTGGAATTTCAGGATAAGAAACCAAATAAATTAATTCACTGAAAATATCACTTCGAAATCTATGAAAGTATAAAGTTAGTAGCCCAAAAAACATTATTGAATATTTGGGTTTGATAGTTTAAAACAATCTATAGACTACTTTGCAACTCTGTGTCTTCAGAAGGGTCTTAATTGACCAATCTAAATGAGATGATGAATTTGACTTGTATGGTTCCTGTGATTCTTGTATGTGTTAAATAGAACAATATCACAAATCAAGGATTGAATGATTCATTTCACAATAGATTATATCTATGATAAACATCACTGATAACTTGATAAGACAACGATGAAAATTAAGTGATGAAACACCGACCCAGATAATGAGACCGGTTGTGAAAATTGGCAACCCACTCCATAAAGTTCTACTGAAAATTCTTTGCAAAGCGATATTTCACCGCATAAAAGAACTTTAGACCGGAAGACTTCAACGAAAGAAGACGAAGACAGAGACGGTGGGGAAGTACAAAAAAGTGTCGAAGAAAAAGTAACTTACATAAAACTGGAGTTAATTTTTCGAGAATACAGTTATACTCTGTCCAAACAAAGAAGACATTCTGGCAAGATAGGATAATGACTTCAAATCGGTCAATATTTGTTCGAAAATTATGGATTTGAACTCAAATTGTAGATCAGAATGTTTTCTACAATTTAAGACCCTATTTATAATTTTTGAACCAATATTGACCGAGCTGGAGTCATTTTCTCATCTTGCCAGAATGTCTTCTTCGCTTGGACAAACTATACTTGAGCGGCGGCAAAACTTTGGTGAAAAGTCCATCAAGAATTCTCTTTTGCCTCATAGCTCAACTTTTTTCATCTTTTGCTTCGCTCACACTTTTTTACCCAGTTTATGATTCTCTCATTGTATGACTCACTCTACTTACTTTGCTTCCGTTCCCCCTCTTTTTTTACTCTCTTCCCTTCTAACTCTATCATCTCATAATCTTAGTCCTCATCTCCAACACTTCTTATTCCAACTCTCTACCATCCTATCAACCCTCTTCCTCTTTGTTCAGTGTAGGAGAGGGCCGGTTGTGCCCTAACTTCACCGCCCAAGGGAAAACAAGCCCCAGCAAATTCATTTGTAATTAATCTTTCTCAATGTAGTTCTCCTAAATTTACTCTTTGCCTTTTCTTCTATCATCGTACTTTCTACCCTCTTCACCATTCTTCATCAAGATTCAACATACAGTACTCATATATTAGTTGTCAAATTGAATCCTATAGTCTTATCAGTCCCATATTACAT
This sequence comes from Sogatella furcifera, assembly GCA_017141385.1. NCBI lineage: Eukaryota > Metazoa > Arthropoda > Insecta > Hemiptera > Delphacidae > Sogatella > Sogatella furcifera. The sequence goes on from CM029557.1 coordinate 9,216,404, forward strand.
AGAGTGTATTTTTAACTCAATCGATTGATTTGATCAATTTCATTTCAGTCCATCGAAATCTGGATCTCACATTTCTATGGAACAATCAGATCTACAATTCACTAAAACTCATTTTTCTTACTTACATCTCTAAGTTTTCATTCTATTTTTCATCTATCTTATTTGTCTTGCATTTCTTCTACATGATTCTAATTCTTATTCATCCTGACACACTCCCTCATTCTTTTCTCTCTTCCTCTCATCTTCCTTCTATTATTAATATTTCTACTTACTTTCCATTTCCTCTTTTCTCTTTTGTCTTTCCACCCTTTTCCTTACTTTACCACTACTTTTTTCCCTTGTGATAATTTTCCACAATAATCTCCTCTTCTACACTAATTTTTCTCGCTAATTGTTTTAACCACAACTATTCAGAACACAGATTTCTTAAAAGACACAGATTATTCCATTATTATTTTATCCACATTGATAATAGCCTAATGTGCCGAAACATGTCTGTGTTTTAATAATTTTTGAGTTTTTTAAAAGGATGTTTGATTTTCATTTATTTTTCAAACAGATTTCTTAATATATCTCTCCTTATATTACCCATATATCTACTCACATCCTGCATAATTCCATTTGTCATAACTTATTTCTTTCAACACCTTCAACTCTTTTCCAACTTCATTCTCTCTCGTCTCACTTATTACAATTCTTCCTCACCCAACTTTATTCAAATTCCTACATTTCTTTCATCCATCCCTCCAGAGAAACTCACATTTCTACTCCCCCCTACAAAAAAAACTCTCACTTACCCCCCCCCCCTCCATTAGAAGAAACCCCTCACTATTTTCTCCTGCCAGCCCATAGAAACTCATCGCGCTGTTCTTTATGGAAAAACGACACTTTTCCAGTTGGCCGCTCGGTGGTCTTAATAAGTTGCAGAAAAAAGTTTTTTATTCAGTTTTCAACACTTTAACACCACCTTTCCCCCCTCCCCCCCACTCACAGGCAGACCGCAGAAACACTGTCAAGACGTATTAAAGTTTAAAAAGGGTTGAAGAAGATGTGCTGAGAAAGAGAAAAAGAAAGATTTACAGAGAGAAAGAGAGAGAAATATCAAGTAAGAGAGTAACCCAATTTAAGACACTTTCTTAAAGAGTAAGAAGCATAGAGGAAGAAATTTGCTACGAGAAAAAGATAGAGAGAAAGAGATTCAGGTTTACACAGTTCAAATGAATAAATAAATAAATTGATTTCCATCATAAATAACAAGTAGGCCTATAACAGTAATTTTCAGACACTGGAAATTAAATGACCACTTTAGGAAGTTATGTGGTCATTGTTAGTATTGAGTTCAAGGAGAGAGAGAGAGAAAAGAATCACCCAGAGAAAGAGAGAGAGCTAGAGTAAGAGAGAGAGAGAGAAAGATTTGGACAATTTAAAGACTAGACCATTTCCTAGTGAGATGTTCAAGAAATAAAAAAGAAGAGAGTGAATAAGGAAGATGGGGTGAGAGAGGGAATTCAGTGTAGACACTTTCCTGGAGGGTAAGCTAGAGAGAGAAAAAATATGAAGCATTGAATGAGATGATTAAGTGATAGAAACTTTGGTTCTAATGGTTTGAACTAGAGAGAAAAAAGAGAGAGAGGAAGAGAGGGACAAAGAGAGATAAAAAAGAGGAAAAAGAGAGTTAAAAAAGGAAGAAAGAGAGAGAAGAAAAATGGAGATTTTGTGAGAGAGCGAGAAGGTGACGCTGAAAAAAGAGAGTGGATTTTGTGGGAAAACTTTCCTAAAGGGTTACGAAACCTTTAAAAAGGAAGAGAGAGAAATAGAGAGAAAGAGATTGTGATAGTGAAGAAAAAAATGAACTAAGACAGTTTACTAGGTGAAGACACTTTGCAAATTTCCTCTCTCAACTTTGCAACTGAGAAGAATGAATGTGTCGGGTTATTCTCTCGTCTCCCTATCAATATTAAAGCGATTTTTTGCCCGTTCGTTAAACAGCCAGCTCAAAGTTTGTTTGATAAGCTTATTACACGGTGAGCTGTGCTGATATAAGATTCAGGCTGCAGTGAGGCTTTAACTAGGTGAGCTGTCTGCAAACAAAATTCTTTTTAAAAAAGATCCACTTTACACTCTTTAAGAAACCAATCAAGTGACGAAAATCATCAACTACAGCAAAGAGATACGATAACACTAATAATCGATTTATCAGAAGAGACATATTTCAATACATAATAATAATCCAATAAATTATAATGAATGAATATAATTATCAGATATCAGTCGAAAAGTTTGTTTGAAAAAAATTTAGTGTTTTGAAGAAAATCTCCAAAGATTAGTGTTTCCTTAATCCCAGGGCTACTTTTATTATTTATAACAGGGCTACTGTTTTTGTATTTTAAATAATTATCAAAGTACCCTTTTTCAATTATTTTTTGAATGCAGTAGCCTACATGTTTCAACTAATTATAGTAATTTTTCAAATGCATTCAAATTTGAAAAATGACTACAATTAGTTGAAACATGTCATGCATTGAAATAATAATTCGAAAAGGGTACTTTGATAATAATTTGGAATGAAAAACCCCCAAATATTAGTATGAGAAGCCAATCAAGTGAATACGTTGCATCAACGCCAAAAGATAAGGTAAGATATGATAAGATATTTTTTTGTAATTAATTAATAATTTTGTAGACTTTAATTCAATCCATGGTGATATCCGATCAGGTTGATATAATTCAAATAAAAAACAATTCACTACTATTATTTGAACGTACGAGGGTGAAAGTTCTATTTTTTCTGAAGAATGCCCTATGATTCCTCGGTTTTAGAGGTATTACTCGAAGAAACTAGATTATTTTCCCCAGTAATTTGTAGTATTTCTCCTGAATCCTGATAATACTCATTTTAGTGATAGCCTATTATCAAATTATTGTCATCTCAACTACACTTCAAGTTCACTAAGAATATAAATGAACCCAATCATGAAGTAGTTGCTATTACAGTGACTATATAAGTCACTGTAGTTGCTATATAAGTCAACCTGTAGTTGCTATCAAACAAAAAAAAACCCTGTGAAATAGAAATTAGGCTAACTGATCATGTCAATTAAACACAATATTTTCTGCACACAAAAGTCTCATCATCACTTCGTTTCATCCTTCACAAAACTCTCAGTTTCTGATTCAACGATGCATTCAAATATTTTTCTACTAATTTGAAGTTGTGAACACCATTTCTAAAAATGATCAAATCCAAGTAATGAAATTAATCCCACGATGCTACTACTGTATATCACTAGATCCATCAGTTATGTTTCACCCTAAAAAACTCCAATTTCAGATTCTCAACAACCTCAACGTCGTGAGTCAGACAAGCAGAGCTTCAAAAGCATTTCAACTGCTTCATCGCAAATTGAATGACGAAAGTTTCAGTCTCGCCTACAAACTTAGAACAAAGTACTTTTCTAATACAATAAATTAGGACCTCACTAACTTCGCCAAAGCAACTAACAGTGATCAAATCTTTCTTTCTCTCGTCGCTTTGAATTAATCTCTTTAATGTTCTTTTCAAGCAGAGAAGACATTCTGACAAGATGGGAATATGACTTTTGCTCAGTCAGTATTTGTTCAAAAATTATGAATTTGGTCTTAAATTATGGATAACATCCTCACCTACAATTCAAGACTGAGTTTATGAATGATGAATTTATATGAACAAAGCTGGAGTCATTTTCCCACCTAACTAAAATGTCTTCTCTGCTTGGACGGACTACTTCTACTATTCTACCCACCTTTAATCCAAGTCTTTCTCCTCCCAACTATTTAATTCTTCTTTACTTCAAGTAATGAATCTCAGTTGATGGTTCATTTGAATTATTAGTGGTGATAACTTTTCGGACCCCCGTGACTTAATAGCGAAGAATTGTTTTGTATTGTAGTTGCTTTGACAATGGTATTTTGGCTGGGTCATTACACTCGCTTTGCATTGTGTTCTGCTCGTTTGATAATCACTGTTTGGAATATTAATAATCTGGAAACTATGAGGGAGTGGTTAATTTTTCTCTCTTTTTCTTTTTCGCGTTGCCAAAGTTTGTAAAAATTGTGAGGTATTAATTAATTTAACGAAAAAATTATGAGAAAATAAGAAAAAATAATTTCCAATTGTTTCAAACCGACTAACTAGTTTCTTGAGGAGTTCAATGAGTAAATTGTTTGAGGCACAGTATCAACATAAAGATTATTTTTCCTTGGAAATAAGACCTGGATACACTCCTCCAAGTGATTTCAAAAAACACTGGAATGAAATTAATAATCACTTATATTTGGAAATTCTCACTTTACACCATGCATTCAACCAGAAACAATACACAAGAGCTCAAGACATACTCAAGTTCACAACCAGAAACTTAATAAAAAAACAACTGTGAAGACAAGGAACCATCATCATGATCTTCTAATACCCAGGTCTGAACCAAATGACCCTAATGCCAATGTCCAACCCAGCTGTCAGGGGCCACTACTAAAAATGATACAGTAGGAGACATAAATGAAACACCTCTTCCTTCCTCCTCACTCCTCCTTCTCCTCCTCCACCTCCTCCTTCTCCTCCTTCTCTTCAACATTCTACCCTTATTTCTTCACTCCTCCCTCCTCCTTCACTTTTCCTCCCTGCCCTCTCCTACTGACACCTCAGGTGGTCTCAGAAATAAAGTGACAGAAATTATTTTGAAATATAGAGCAGTCATTTGCTGTCGCACTGTAAGTGTCCTTCCCAAGATGTCGGCTATCTTTGGGGACGAAACAGATTACGGAAGGAGAGTGGAAGAAAACGAGAGGGATGAAGAAGAGTATGAGAGATAGAGAGATGGACAAAGAGAGACACAACATTAAACTAATGAGAATAAGAATATAATAAAAATATGTAATGTATGATGTAATGGGAGATGATATATAGAATAGGTCATGAAAATAGTAATGGAAAATAAATATGATAAGAGGAAGAAAGAAAGGAGGAGATAATAAAAAATGAATGAGATTGAAAAGGCTAGAGAGAATAAGAATGAAGAAGAAAAAAGTGTGAATTTCATAAGGTGAAAAATAAATATGATGAGGAATATTAGGAATATAATGGGAAAGAAAAAGAGATGATCAATGAAATAGGAGTGGACAATAAATAAGATAAGATGAAGAAAATAAGGAAACGAGAGAAAAATAAAGAAAGATATTAAATAGGCTACAAAAGATATTGATGGGGTGAGGAATCATAATCAGGAAGAATGAAGAGAAAATTATCATGGTAGGAGGAATAATACAGAAGAGGAATAGAAAAGGAAATTATATTATTATACGGAGAAAATAGGATGTGGAGAACACTTGACAGAGCTAGTTGTGGGAGATAATGACAAAAAGAGAAAAGATTTTGGAGTAACATGAAAAAGACTTGAATCTATTTGAATTATTAGTGGAGTTGAGTGAAGAATGAAAGATCGACTGAAGAATGAACTGCTGAAAGATGGACTTTATAATGCGAGTTGCATCATCTTGCTCCTTCCAATAAAATTCACAATACAATTCATAATCATATTGAAAATAAAATCAATTCTATCAATAGGAAAATTATCAATTGAATCAATCAATAGGCCTACAATAGATAAATATAATCCTGAATCCAATTATTATTCAAATCATTACTGAAAATTTAATTAAGTTGTGAAACACAAAAAAGTACAGACTATATTCTCTTGGAAATTTTACGAAAATTCTCAACCACCTCTCTCCTCTCTTTTTTCTCTCTGCTATTCCTTAACTTTTTCTCTCATTCTCCTTCTTTTCTTTCTTTCTTCGTCTTTCGAAATCCTCTATCGCTGTGCCCATTCCTTCTCATTCCTCCTCTTGAAATTCATCAAAGCAGCATACTTGAGTTCTACGACAAGGCTTCTACTAAACTAAATGACATCCATTCAGTCCGTCCGTTGCAGAGTCCATCTTGAGACGCTCATTAACACACTTGAGATGAAGAAAGATATAGCTCGGTACCACTTGACACATGTGACACCTTATTTTTCTCCATTCACTGTCTTCCTTCTCCAACACTACTTACTCTCTTTCTCTTCCTCTTTTAGGGTTGTGTGGTAGAGAGGACCAAGAGTCTCAACTCCGGCCTTAATAAAGACAATCAATCAATAAATTAATCTCTCAAATTGTCTTCATTTTCTTTCTCTATCCTTCTCGGTGAAACATGTTAACTTCTTGTTCATACTTATTAAAAAATACACATATTTAATAAAAATATTATCAGAAATATCATATTCCGAAATCTGTTGTTTCATGAAGACACAACAGAATCTGAATTTGTTGGGGATATTTTCATTTCATTTTTTCATCTATTGCGTATGATGCCCACATAAGTATTCTAGCTTGTGCGTGGATAATGGATAATGAGTGCGAAAGTGATTGATGAGGTGAAAAACAGTCAAGCCTACTGGGTCACGAACCCTGACCAGCGGCAGTGCTAGCGGACTGAAGGTTGTGACGCCCCAACCCACTGCGTCAACCGCGCCGGCTGGTTGATAGATAAGATATTGAATCAAGTAAATTAAATAGCTATACTTCATTCAATCAAAATTGAAGTCTCGAAAAAAGAAAATCTTGGAGGTGGAAAATTTTTAATAATATATTGAAGAATGAACAGATAATTTCAAATGAGTAAAATGTTTCTCTGAATTATACTTTCAGAATAATCTACTTCTGGAGAGATAGATGGAATAGACAAACATAAATAAATAAATAAATAAATAAATAAATATATATATATATATATATATATATATATATATATATCACTGATAATATTAATGCACATTTTCTAAAAAAAAATATTCCACTAACCTTTGATTGTTGTGAAGTATGTGATGAGTAGTGTCATGGTCGAGCTGCTGGAAATTTTATAACACTTTTGCACTGGGTAGCACTGATTTGAAGAAATAATTTGTATAATTTTCATAGAAAGTTCCACAAAGATGGGTAACTTGGGTAGTAACCATGGATTGTTTTGGAGAATCCAATAACTTTGGTTCCAAGTACTGTATAGGCTAGTGGGTAGAGTTTAGATAAAATCTATCCAGGAGAGTATAATCATATTATGGGCTGAGCATCTTAAAACTTCAACTTTTACTGAGGGTGATGCCCACATGGGCTCAAAGGCCTGTGCGTGGGTAATGAGAGGAAAATGAGGGTAAGGGTAAATTTAATCAAGTGGAGAGGATTTTATTCTATTTTACTCAGAGAGGATTACCAGTATACCACTCTTCGAGTGGTATATTTATTGAAGTGGTAAATTAATTGAATTTTTCGATAACTAATATGAATAATGAGTAGCATGCCAGAATCATATTCCATTGATGGAACCCAACCAAGAGATCATGAGGCATAGAGAAATTTAATCGTAATTTAAAATTAGGTCTAGGCTTTTTGGCAACAATCAATGGAAAAGATCCTATTAATGGCATCCACCAGCCCCAGGAAACTCAATACTCAAAAAATAAACCCCACGAATATCGTATTATTATTCAACTAAATGGATGATATTGTCTGGTATTGATTTTATACTTTATGAAGAACTCGCTCATGAACTATGTATTATTGTTATTTTGAAATCCGTAGCTTGTAGGCTCTGAATTGAGATTTTTCAAATGAATATAGAATTACTTCAAAATAGAAATATTGTTATCAAATGATTAAATAATATTTGAATAGATAATGAACATAGAAAAAAATTCTCTCAAATAAATTATTATAAAAATTCAAAGCTTGAAAAATTATTCATTTTTCCTAGTTAATCATAATAATTATGCTTCAATCAGTAAAGGTTCACGAAAATTTGAGATTGATAGAGTTCTATTCTGCCCATTCAAAAAAAAAAATCTGATGGGATGGACTGATAAAATGTACTTTTAGAATAAACTAATTGAATGAACAGATGGTATGGACTAATTGAATGAACTGATAAAATGGAATTTCAGAATTGGCTGTCGGAATGGACTGTCAGAATAAACTGATAGAATGGACTGTGAGAAATGGACTAGCAAAACGGACTGATGAAATGGAGTGATAGAATAGACAGACAGTTTGGAACGATAGAATGTACTCTCAGAATAAACTCATAGAATGGACTGATGGAATTGAATGATAGAATGAACCGATAGAAAAGACTGATGAAGTGGACTGTCAGAAAAAAACTGATAGAATAGACTGACGAAATTAAGTTATAAAATTAACTGAAAGAATGAATTGAATACATGGAGTGATGGCATAGACTGTCAGATTGAACTTAAAAAATGAACTGGTTTATAGGATGGACTGATAAAATAGACTGTCTGAATGAGGGGATAGAATGGACTTTCAGAATAAACGTAAAGAACAATGGACTGGCAAAATTAACTGATAGAATGAACTTGAAAAAAGGCACTGATAAAATGGACTGCTGGAATAAACTGATACAATGGATTGTCCATTGAATGCAATCTACTTGGATCATGACATTATTATTAGCTACAAACATTCATATCAATAATTCTTCCACATCCAATATCAGAAGCAATTGGTGCCATAATCATTCACATACAATTAAAATGTAAGGATATTATGCACCAGGCTCATTAGGGTATAAATATAATTCACTAAATAATACCAAAGTAAATATTCCAGTTTCATAGCATGCACTACTACACGAAGTATAGTATCATAATAAGAGCATAATATTCCAAAGGAAGAAGAAACTTTGAATTATGAGAAATAGAATAGAAAGGTGCAGGTGATTAATTCTGTTTTTTATTTCAAAAATCTCAGAAATTCCCGGGTTTAATTCCCTGAGCAGGAGTCAACTCACAGAGCCATCTAGTAGAGAATTGGGAAAATAATGTTCAAGACCCGGATACACTACAGTGACTATATAAAACTTATGAGACTTATATGGCTATATATTATGACTTATATAGTCACTTTAGGGTACACCAGAAGCGAAGAATTGGATTCTATTCAAAGTGAGCTGATTAGAAACCAAAAATTCGCAGTCACTACAGATTTTTTTCACAGAGAATAAACCGACTATCGGTTTTGTAAGGGCATGATAATATTATTTTTCCTCGACTTGAATGCGTACTTTTTTAAATGGATGACCTAATAATTAATTAATAAATGTAGAATTAAAAACAAATCTAAAACGCTTATACAGTTCAGTAGGCCAACAAGTATCGTTATTCTGATCTATTTTCATGAATGGGAATCAATCAATTTTAACAAAAGCTCAAAGTTAAAACCTCAAAATATTATTTTTGTTCGCATAAAAATCAAATCAAATAAAATCATTTCATAGCACTGTTATTATCAATTGCTTGAGTATTATTATCATACATCCAATATTATATTCAATGTGCATTGCTAAATCAATGAATATCAAAATCATAGAATTATGCATTCGATCAAAAATTTACAACAAACATCCAAAATTGAGTATTTTGATGATCATTATGATTTGAATGGGATAGGCTATTCATCCAACGTCAGCCATTTTTTCACTAGTACAATATCATTTAACGAGTTTGGAAATCTTGTATGAATTCTTAGAAGATTATCACTGATTCGGAATATAATTCAAGTGTATTTTTCACGATTCAGTGAAAGACTGTTTTAAAAATTGGATATAAAGGATAGATCTAGAAATCATAACGTACCTAATTGATAGTATCATCAGCACCTTTTATCAGCAAAGAACCAAACGACCACGACCAAGAGCCGGTTACTGTTTTCTCGGTTTTCATCTCAAAATCGTCAATCCCGCACGATTAATCACTGAAATAACTATCACTGAACTATTTAAACGATACAAAACATGATCACATACTAATTTCATGGTGAATTAGGATTAAATTGATCAAAAAACACAAGAAAGAACGACCTTGTCTGTACTATACCGGCGTAATGATAACTTACTGATAAACGTGAAAGGCGAGAAAGTACGTTACAAATTCACTAGTTCAGACTCCTTGGAACTTGATTATCGGAGAATATCAAAAAAATAATCATTTACATATTATATTATTGAACACTGTAAACAGTTTCATTGAATTCCGGAAGCTCGTGGAATAATTTCATCAATAATATATTTCACTGTATTACCGAAATATCATTGATATTCTTATCATGCAGAACAAAATTTCATCCGAAAGTTCCAAAATCATAATCGCAATAATTGTTCTAGAGTAATATCCAATAATTGTTGAGAATTTCTTCCTACTATATGGCCTGGATCTCAAATCGATAAGTGAACCTTATCAAACGGTCATTCCGTTTCGCGGGAAATTCAAAAACGTTCAGATGGTCTTTGAATTTCAATGAACGTTGACTCAATACCGAATCGCGGTATTGGTTTGATAATTCCATGTAAATTGAATGAAATAGCTATGTTGATTGCTCGATAGAAAGTTCAAAATTATATTTTTCCAACACAAATGAACGTTATCAATAGTTAAATTTATGTTGATAAAAACCGAAAACTCGCGGACAATTTTTCGATGTTATCTACTGATTGGACAGGAAGAATTGGGAAGAATTACTACTGAGTAAGAGATGAATATTATTCGAGAAAACTAGATACTCTCATGATAGCTTAAATGGTGATAATACTGTAATAATTATTAATGATGAGGTTTATAGAGACTTATAATATTGTGCATCTTCAAAATAATTTAATACATAATCGGTATAAAACAACGGAGGTTTTCTGGTCTTGGCGGATGCCCTTATCAATAAATTAACTAGCAAGGAACTAGGAAAAAAGAAATATTTCGGGCTGAGGAATCATTTATCAACATAATTGTGGTCAAAGAAGGGGCAGGCTTCAAAATTTCCACGAATAATGTTAATATAAATATGGAAGAATCTATATTCGAGCTTTAAAATCGACAAGATTTTAAATAATGGTTTATTTATAAACCGACTATTAACTCAATCACAAGATAATATAACACAATGTTGAAAGGAAGGAAGGAAGGAGTAGTCGATAAACGTTAAGAGATTATAAATATAAGGGTATTCCTGTGGATAGAACAGATTATAGGTAACTGAATACCTGAATCAATATCATGGGTTTCTTTATCAATAAAGAGTAAAAGAAAATTTTGTTTTAGTTTAGTAATGATGGAAATAATAGGAAACGTTAGATAAAAGAGGTAGGCCTGATTATCATATGCATACAGCAAACCCTCCAAAATCAATTCAAGGTACCGGTATGTTTTTTATGCAAGTCGACACTCCTATCTGAAGAAGAGACGCTCCCAGAACTACTAAATTTTCACTTATTCCACAATTTCACAACTTCTCACACATCACACAAACATATTCTCGGAAAACTTGAGAGGAATTCAACAGATTAAAATTTGAAAAAATGAACAAGAGAGGCCCAGTTGTAATATAAAACCCACACACCAAGATTCAACAACACCTAGATTCTCACTAAAAACTCTATTAGGTATCATAACACTGCGAATCAAATGAATCAATTAATAGTAGAAATTCAACCCGAAACAATGGAAGACAATTGTGATTATTTCAGTGATAACGTAGCTCAAAACACGGATAAAATTGAATAATTTTGAATGATGGAGCAAAAATGCAAAATATCAAACGCGCCGCGCCGCGCAGGTCTTTTCCCGGTGACCGCTCGTTACCAACTGAATGTTTTCTAGTTTTATCCCATTATTTCAAATGGCAGTTATGATTCTGATCTGTGATTGAGGGGATAAATGCCGAGCTGATGGAAGTGCAGGTGTGCTGTAGACAAAGAACATTGAATAAGAATTATGATCACTTTGATTCTTTGTCAGTCGACTGCTTTTGATGTAGTCAACATCAAAGGGCGGAGTCAGCAGTTTTTTGCGATAGTTGACTCTCATTGGTCAGCTTTGTTTACGTGGTTTGCTTTGTTGTTCTCAGTTCGAAGAAGTGATCTGATTCTTTCAGATAAAATGAAACGAAAATAAAAATACGGATAGAGCAGAGAAACAGAGTGAGAGAGTGGCCGAGAAAGAAAGTGACAGAGAATTTTATAGTCTGTGTGTTTGAGAGAGAAGACTACCAAGTTGGATGAGGAAGAGAGAGAGAGAGAAAACTGTAGTAGTTACGAACTAATGACGAAGAAAATAATAATTATGTTCATTTAATATCACTGTTTTCAGGATTCTAAACAGTTGATCTCAAAACTTTTCAATTGGAGAATATTTATAAAAATATTATTATAACAATTTATAAAAATATTATATCACTTCGAGTTCCCCTAGGACAACTAAGTTCATGCAAAGACGGATTCATTGGCAGATTAATAATTATTATCAGATTAAAGTGCTCATTATCACGATGTTCTACACTTATCATGTATTATCATTAACTGCACATCTTCATGAACTACACTTCATGTAGGCTACTTGACGTTCAAAAATTATTTGCGTTAATTGCATGGAATGCGATAAAGAATAATGATAATTGTGTTCCAAATTTTCATGGCAATGGTGAGGGAGGGAGACGATGGGAGGAGGGGGGAGGAGGAGAAGAAGAAGAAGGAGGAACTTTAACAAAACTCTCAATATTTTTACTCTTCAAGTCCTCTCACTGATAAAAACCGATTAAAAGCGTATAGTAGGAAAAGTTATATCAATTATTATTCGTTTTTAGATTGAATTGAGAATAGATAACAAACTTTAAATTGTTTTTGGAGTCAGTTTTCTGACATAGAGCGATACCTTAAAATGATAGCATGCTCTCAAGACGGTAAGACAGATAAATATTTTCTTTATCATGAATTGATGATAGAATTACTTTAAATTGATATCAATTATAGGATCAGCTGAATGATTTTCAAATTGTAATTTTTCTATTGGCAGGAATAAAAGATTCACAACAACTTCAGAAATTCGTAATATAAAATAATAATACAAATTTGGAAACATGGAGAAATACATTACAAAACAAGATGAAAAGCCAATATTGACTTGATCATTGTTCTATGACTGATTCAGTCTACTTTATCCTAAATTTCACATTCGATAACAAATGGATGCTCCAATGATATCAATGAGCATAAACTATTTTCCATTTTTCATAATACATTGTAATCAAACTAAACAATTGTTGAACACTGAAAATACTCGTACGATCGATCATTCTCGTTCAATGACCGCAATTACAAGTAACACAACTAGTGCTGTAAATAAGCAACGACAGAATTGGAAACAAATCGAAATTTCCAATGAGGTCTATTATTCGTCCAACAACCCCCACCACTTTTACAAGGAAAGTTTTCCTGTATCTATAAAAGTTTATTGCTTTACAGCTTCGCCTGAAAAGTTCCTGCTCTGATTACAAGGGAACAAACTACTTTAATGGATGTAACATTTGTAGAGGAACACATTGTACTCCTCGTCTCATACGTAATACGCTGGTACAGAACTTACACCTATCCAAATATAGTACGGCTGTCGCCGTTGTTTATAGATTTGTTCGGAATCCAAACCTAATTCAAAATGTATTTTGTTCATTCTGTATTGTATTCTATCATTCTATCCTCGATTTCCATATCGTCTAGGTTTTCGTTATCAGAGTGTAGCACATCAAATTTATAATAGGAAAAATAATTATTTTGATGGGATTTATATTTTTATAATAATTATTCTCTCTTTTAATAATATTTTTGTTCTTTTCATTTATTTGTAACTTTGCAGCTATTCCATTAGTCAATAAATTTGTTCTTTGGTTATCGTTATACTTTATGTTTAATAAGTTATTTCAAAAACTTCATCATGTTTATAATTAATTGAATAATGAGATTTTGTTTGGTTCACCATTATTTGAAATAAAAAATGAGCTACTCCTTGAAATATGTATATCAATTTATGATAATGCTCTCATACCTTCAAACATTTTCATTCACGCATTCAAACATTTTTGATTTCAAATAGAATTCTTCTTATTTTCTTCTTCTCCTTCTTCTTCTTCTTCTTCTTCTTCTTCTTCTTCTTCTTCTTCTTCTTCTCGGCGTCGGACTAGGAGCAAGACAAAGACGTACTCCAAGAAGACGCAGTTTGGCTAATCCTCCACACGTTGGATTTAAACCGGATTCAAAGTGAAAATATTTATTTATTCAGATATACAAACACATAATCATAATAATTATATGATAGGGGAAGAGAAAACAGGCACAGGCCCTTCACTATCTCGATCCCAATTTTGAATAAAAATTCAGTTCAGAAAAGGTCATGTTCATTGAGATCTTCTTAGCACAGTTATTTTTCATGCGAAAAAAACTATCGGAGAATTTTTTATTTAGAAGGTTGACACGATAATATTCTGAACTTGATAAAGAATAATTTAAAATTTATATGAATTTCTGGTCATTGTAGAATGATAATATAATTAGATGCTTGGACATTCTATTCAAGAACGTCCACTTTTTGGGTCTCACTATTTTGTTACATATCAATAATTATAAAATTTATAAATTTAGCGTTATTGATAAGATTTATAGAGATTGGAATTTCCATTGAAATACAATAACCTGAATAAGTTATTGTCAAGGTAAATAATTGAATTTTATGTCGATATTAACATCAAACTTACCGCCTTCACTTCTCATCTGAACTTTCAGTTATCACGTCTTATCTGGATTTTGAGTGATACTTTTCAAATAGACATCTCCCTACCCTGAGAAGAGACTCCAATAAACATCCTTTTACGAAACACTTTAACCATGCTTCTCAAATCATCTTCTCAATTCGATAAGGAGTTTATAACCAAACCATCATCCAAATATCACGTTCTGTTTGATTAAGATACGAGTTTAATGTGATAGATATCTTCCCAACACTCTTAAAAGCGGATGGAAGCATCTTGAAATTTCGCGCCACTTGATGGGAATGTTAATGCGTCGATGTAGCAGCACACTCACGTATTGTTGGGAGATATTTTTGAAACGTATGTAAATATATGGAGGCATTTACACGGATATGTACTTGTATAAACGTATTCAGATGAAGACTTTGTTTTAGAGATGTATAAAGATATAAATCAATAAATAAATCAAAATAAATTTTCAAATAACTTTTTTCTTCTCACTACTAATTTGATTAATTATTATTGATTCATTAGACGTTGATAACCCTGATAACAAAGTGGGTATAAAGTGATATAGGTACAGTACAGGTATTCGTCTGAGAATCTGAGATAATTGTTAGACTCAATTCAATCAACTTAAATCAGCAGCATAAAATTTAATCGTGATAAGTTCGCAATTCAAATTATTGTTTAACATTTATGCAACTGCCTGATTTACGTTTGGTTTTTTTTTATTATAATGTTAATTAATTTAAAATGTTGTTCGGAGATTATTAAAGCGCTCACGATGTTAACTAATGTTAACGTACACAGTCATAAACATTTAAGATTCTCCTCAAATGAATGACCAGTAAAATAAAATAGCTAAATAAAATAAAATGGCTATAAATAATTATCTTGGATGGTGACCAAGGTTCACGGAAATATTTCCACCAAGAAAACAAACAGTGTTCATAATAATCACTATAATATTGACTTGTATATGACATAGTGAATCTTCTTCTTGATGTGCCTATCCGTGACGAATGTTGGCAATCATCATGGCAATTCTTACTCTATACACCGCAATTCGAAAGAGTTGCATGGATGCAGGGCCGGAATTAGGATCTGTGGGCCCCTAGGCTCAGCTAGGTGGCGCGGGCCCCGATGGGAAATCTGGGGGGTGTGACCTCTCAGCTAAGCTGGGGGTCCGGGGGCCCTCCCCCGGGAAACTTTGTGAAAATTTACTTTTAAATGTAGCCTTTCTAAGGTCAGTTAAATGGGAAAATGTCAGAAAATGGCAAACTCGATGTTTCTTAGCATATATTTGATATTTTTCCAAATAAATCGTTATAATATTTTCTTGATTCAAAATCTTATAGTTTATGGCTAATTGTTTTTTTTATTCTAATAAATCCTTATGTAATATGTTGTAGGTATCAACCACTTATAATGTAACGTGCAGGAGCTAGAGTCACGACTATTATCATTAGTGATTGAAAATTTGTCTTTTATTTTTGTATAATTTGATTACGATGCGCTGCAGGCAGTTTTCTAACTTTGTAAATTGTAAAGACTAGAATCACAATTTGTAACCTTATATTCTTGAAACTTTTGTTGAACACTGGCCACATTTACTGGATATAACTTCCTAGTTTTTGAAATCCAAAATATGTAATTTTTTACGATGGGAATAAAAATCCATTATTCATTAAAAAAAAACTATTACAAATTCAAGAAATATTCATGAGTTATTGAAAACATTCATTACGAGATTGGGATAAAATTTAAAATTATACAACTCATTCTTTCAATGCTACAGTCTTTACTAAACAAATCTTCACTTGCTTACTTTGCAAAATAATTGATCCCGATAGAACTGTTTCGATTTTCTAGCTGAAGTTTTTATTAAGTTTTCATTTAATTTATTCAAAGTTGTATTCAACTTTCATAAAATGAATAAGTGCCAAACTACCAATTTTGGTACGGTAGTGCGTTAGTGCGAACTGCCAAAGCATATAATGTATTACAATAATTTATTATTAACTATCAGAACAGCTTAGCAATATATCTACAATTTCATACTCCCTGCCACGGTCATAAACAAGAATAGCTATCAATGATGGTGGACTGGTGGTGGTTTCTCCCGCCAGGGAGAAAATTTTTCCAGAAAAATACTCTGAAACTATATTTTTAAAAGAGTTTTAAGCCTTATTATTAGTTTCATTATTTTTAAACTTACTGTATTAATTTATTATTTATTAAGTACGGATTGCTGTATAATAACTGATTGTGGATAATTGTAAGCTTAAATCCGCATGTAAACTTAAACAAATAGAATTCATCTGAATTCAATTCTTCAACCAGGCAGGAGAACAGCAAATCGCAGTTCTATCACCAAAGACAGGGATTTTGTTCAAGAGGGGTTTTAAATAGGTTCAACTTGTATTATCATTAAACAGATACATTACATTCAAAAAATTATATTATTATATAACAACAGATTATATAACACAGTTTGGCCATTTAATTTATTGATATTAGTTTGCTCGAATGCAAGTTGCCAAGTTCTAAAAAATATATTTTTAAATATTTTTCTAAAAATATTTTTTCTTTTCAATATTTTTGTGGTGCGGGCCCCCATATGGTGCGGGCCCCTAGGCTCCAACCTAGTTGGCCTACCCTTAAATCCGGTACTGCATGGATGTTTTGAACCAGGTTCTGAGATTCTTCAGCCAGGTCCAGGACGTTCTTCTTCTCCCTGGTCCTCGTTTACCAATTATTTTTCCCCGTAGAATTGCTTGGAGGAGGGCAATATCTGGACTCATTTTGCATAATGTGAACAAAGTACTGCAGTTTTTGAGCTTTGATGGTGGTCAGTACTTCTCTTCATTTTTTTCAGGCTCTTCTTCATTCTTCTGAGGACCTCTTCATTAGTGACCCGGTCAGTCCAAGCAATCTTGGACTTTTTTGGATCTTTTAAATAATTAAAAGATTGAAAATTTAAGATTAAAAGCTTAACAATCTTGGACTTTTGTGGAGCATTCTTCGATACAGCCACATCTCAAATGCTGAGTGAATAATAATAATTATCAATTATAATCTCTTTATATTGCTCTATAAATAGACAAAAGCTTCTGCAACTGCAAATATTGACCAATGTACTAAATAGCAAGCGAGATCTATTGAATGAAACTGTTCAAAAAACTGTGACTAAAAACACAGTGGATATTGGATGTATAAGAATTAGGCTGAATGAGTTAGGCTGTGAATGATACGGAAGTTATTTTTATGCAAGTTGGTGGTTTGCTACTTCTAAGGCCACCTTCACATGATAGTAACCGCATTCCTTTCTCAACACTTATTATTTTTTCATCAATGTAATTTTAATCTATAAAGTCAATAGCTAGAACGCTAATTCGCTCAGAATCGCTTCCATAATTACAAAGAAAGAAATAAAAAATGAAAATAGTTGGTAGATAGTCCTACTAGTTAATGTTTCCTTCATCTTAGGGCTACTCTATCACTGTTTTTTATTTTAAATGGTTATCTCAGTACTCTTTTTCAATAATTTTTATTCATCCATAACATGTTTCGACTTTTAATAGTCATTTCAAATACAAATCCTACTAATTAGTATTTTAAGTTGACGGTAAGAATGTATAGTCACAGCTTGAGAAAGTAGATGGTGTGAATGTGTGATATTAATACAAGTGATGTGACATAACTATAGTACATAGGGATTTACATGTATGAGCTATACTATTTTAGGATGAGTATGTAAAAACATGCACATCACCTTTGTTTGTATACAT
The DNA here is from genome assembly GCA_017141385.1 of Sogatella furcifera. Classification (NCBI taxonomy): domain Eukaryota; kingdom Metazoa; phylum Arthropoda; class Insecta; order Hemiptera; family Delphacidae; genus Sogatella; species Sogatella furcifera. The sequence continues at coordinate 9,234,850 of CM029557.1, forward strand.
CGATGAAGATTCAATATTCAGCGTACAGGGTCTATTTACATTGTTTCGGTTGGTAAACCTGACGTGTAATGATATTCGCGCACATGTTGATGGTTGGATGGTTGTGATGGTGGGGGGGGGGTTGGGTTTGAGGGGGGTTGGATGCCTACTCTCCTGCATACGCTTCTCTGTTTTCTTTACAGCTTTCCTGTTTTCTTATTCCAGTTGCACGTTCTCCTATCTCCTACTTTTATTAGTTCGCCTTATTTCGGTTTCTCTCCTTCTCTCCTTACATTCATTTCACCACCAGTAGTAATTTTAACATCCGTCATTCACCCAATTATCAACCACTAATCATTACTCTTAGTTATTAATTTCACGTGTAAGTGAGCTTTATTTATTCATTCGTAATTTTTATTATTATTTTATTTTTTATTTTCATTATTATTTTTATTTTTCATTTCATTTATCATAATATTATCTATTGATTTATACACCATCGATCATTTTTCAATCACCTTGATTTGAATTAGAACTGGACATTTTTGATATTTTTCTAGTAATAGTATTATAGTACGAATTCCACAGGCCAAGTGTTAATGGGAAGGATATATACTTATCCTATCCCAAGAATGGACATTTTCATGTCTAAACTTCGCCTTTAGATATTTTAATGCACAACAAGTAGGATTGCAAGCGAGTAGCATATTTTTTGGATGATTGTTCTATGATTTTTGCATTCATATGTATCCTCTCTTGTTGAATAGGTTATAAAATAACCTGTAAAAATTGTAGTGTAAAAGTTCAAAATTAGTGTGTAACTTGTAAAGATAATGGAATAATTAGATTTAATAATAACTCTTATAATCTAGAAACTAGGCATAAATATTTTGTTGCTATCTAAACGAATAAAGAAATCTAATCTGATCTTGTGTGCAAGTCAGTTTGCATGAAGCTTGCATGTAGCTTGCATGTTGTCTTGCACAGAATACAGTGAAGAACATGTTGCACTTGAATAGAATAAGAATAAAGGATTGATCTACTCATGATGTAGAAATTAGTGTCACACTTTTGATTGGTCAGATCGATTGAATCTATCATACTTTTGACAACCTTCATCAGATTCATATTGAAATGATAGGGGAATCATGTATAATAATGATTGAGAACAAAATATTTTTATGTAGAGATAGGCTATCCACTTCTCACTTGTGATCTTCGTTTGCCAGGGTAGTTCTCCTCATTTGTTCTCAAATCAAATTTAGTGTTTGCTTCAAAGCTCGGAAATCAAGATTAGATTTGGAGGAAGAGACTATTTTATATGCCAAAGCCGTTATTTAAAATCAAGGTCCTTTTTTCTTTTTTTATTGCGAATGAAGCCCACAAAAGCATTTTAGCTTGTGCTTGGGTAATGGATAACAGATAATGCTTCTATTGGGAGAAGTTAAACGAAGAAGTTGATAGGATCTAGTTCACCTGCTATTCCACATCAAAATTATTGGAAAAAACTGGCAAAGTAAGGTATAACAACTGACGACGAAAATACTATTTGAACAGAATGCTATGGAGCATTCTGTATAGTTTAGTCATTCTATATAGGCACTGCGCACCTATTTAACACTATTTAACACTATTTAACATATTTAACATATGGTCAGTAACATTTTAATTTTCTCTCTACTCTCTGAGTTACTCAGTAGCCTATGCAGAAGAATCGGCATAGAATACAATATACAGTAACAGTGGTAAAGTAATCAAGAAAGAAAATGTCAATTACGTACGTGAAATAGAAAATATGAGAGCAGATAAAACCGTACTTCGAGTACCTGGAAAGGTACTTCCCATCTTTCGGAGGAGGAGACGATAAGCCGTCGGATAAAAATAGTCGTCATCTATCATCCATATCATTACATACGCACTGGCCTATAACCTCATGTGGGATTCACCCTTATCAAAACAAAAATAAATAATCCAAATGTCGAGAAAATTGAGAAAGAATAGGAGATAAAAGAGAAGGTGGAAAACATTCAAGAAAATTTAGAATTTGAGGAAAAAAGAGACGAAGGAAGAAAATAGGAGAAGAAAAGGAAGGATTAAGAGAGAAATCTATAGAAATTTTAAGAAAAAATACAATAAAACGAGAAAAAATAGAGGAATTGTGGAAGGAAATGAAGGACAGAGGAAGATCAAAGAAGTGGAAAAAAGAGAATGCAAGAGAGATAAGAAGAATATGAGATGGAATATCTTTGAAAAGAAACACGAGTAAAGTAAGAATAAAGTGAAGGAGTAAGGCAAAGGATGATACCTTCCTTGGATTACGTATTCGATGCATGGCTGGAGCCGCTGGCAAATCTTCTTTTTTCGGTTTCTTTTCCGCAGCTTTTATTCTTGCTTGTCTATGTACATGTATAGTATATGTTGGCTAAAAGGGACCAACACAAACATATCGTTCGTATTCCAAACGAATGTTACTCGGGCACAATGACTTTTTTCTCAACGGAGTACACCTTAGGCTCTGTGTTACTTATTTTTCTTTCTCTTCTTCTTTGTTCTCTCTTATTCTTCCTCAATTCTTCCCATTACTTCTATTCTTCTTTCTTCTGAATTTTTCCCCAATGTCATGCTCATTCTTCTCTCCTTTTTCTTCTTCTCATTTTTCTCATGTAGAAAACGTAAAAAGGGAACAAACGGTTGATGGAAACTTTGTAGTATTAGTTGCCTGGGATTTTTATTAATCAAATAAAGTCTACTAGTATTATCGATAACGATAGCACTTGGCTATAGAAACTATTATTTACACTTCCATTGCAATAAGCCATCAAAATATTTTGATTAATAAAAGTTATGTGTTTACTCAGTGCTATTATATCATAGCCTCATTTTGGAGAATATTGTAAAATTTCATTATAAAATTTTTGGGAGAGGAATAGCACAGGCTGAGCCTATTTTCCCTCCCAATTCAAGTAGTTGTATCGATGTATGAATAAAGAATGAAGATTGAAGAATGGATATCTCCACCTCATTATCATTTATTAATTTTATGGATTTATATTCATAATGGAGAAAGATTAATTGATTTGATTATTTTTATTTCCATAGCTATTCCTAATAGTTATCAAAGTAGCGTTTTTATAGGAAGACAATTTTTAAATTTTCATAGAGATAACGATTAATAATAATATTGAGTAATAATTAGTGATGTTCCATGGCAATATTATTTATTATGATAATATAATAGTTTTATCTATTTTTTATCTATAAATCCATTACACATGATATATGATAATCATATATAATATCATACATTCATCTTAGTTGAAATGATCAATGTAATGGATTTATAGATAAATGTATTTACTGTAAATAATAATGTATGTGATATATTTATAGCGTGCTAGCATCAACCAATGTTTGATCTCTTTGAAAATTTTCCACCAGCACCACCAATGCTGCTATACTAAAACAAACTCAATGCCTCATATTATCGACAAATTCATGACAATGAACATGTTTCCACGGAAAATTGACCAATCTGCCATCAAAATCCACTTGCTTTGCTTCAATCCACCGATAAATTAATAATAAATAAGGCACAATGAAAGCAATCACTCGCATTTATTGGCGTCATGAGCTGTGTAAGCACACTGAGCTCTTTTTACTCTTGTCTCTTCAACTCTCTCGCTCTCTCATTAACCTCTCTCTATTTTTTCTTTTTTCTCTCACTCTATCCTTGACTCTTTTTTTCTAATCTTTCTATCTTTTCCCCTCACCTTCTCACTCACTCTTTCCCCTTTAAATCTCTAATTCTCTTTCTATCTCTCTCTTCCCCTCTCCCTTCACTCACCCTTGCTCACACTCTCTCTTCCTCTCTATTCTCTCTTTATTTCTCATTATTCTTGTGTCTCTCTTTCCCTCACTCTTTCTCTCCATCTCTCTCCAAGTTTCTCACTCACTCTTTCTCTCTTTTTCTTTTCCTCTCTCACTCTCTCTTTCTCTATCTGATCGTCACTATGTCTCGCTCAAACACTCTCTCTATCTCTCTCTCTCTCTTTCTTCTTCTTCTTCTCTCACTCTTTATTTTTCTCTATTTTTCCTATCCTTTCTTTCTTCATCTCTCTGTCTCTCTCTCTCTAATCATTTCCCTCTTTTCCTTGCTCTTCTCTCTCTCTATTCTTTTTTCCCTTACTCCCTCTTCCACACTCTCTCTCTCTGTCTTTTTCTCTTTCACACTCATTCTGTCAGTAATCTAGTAATTACTCTGAGCACCCACACAAAGTACTCACTGTCGTCCATTTTATCAATCAACCCACTGTTAAGGCTCTATTAATTAAATTGATTAAAGGGACGAATCAATTTATTATTCTGTCTAAACTGCAGCCACGGCTGAGTAGCGAGCAAATATTTGTCTCTCTCTTAAATTCCTCTCTCAGACACTCTCACTATCTCTCTGATTCCCTGCTCTCTAAACAGTGACTACACTATAGTGGAAGTGAAAGTGGTCATTCACTACACCAGTAAAAGTGGTCTTTTAATTTTCAAAGCTTGAGGATAATGATAACATGATATCTGTTTATTAGAATGAAACTATTTATCTATTGATATTTGTGTTATCGGTCTCATTTCACCACCATACTCTGTTCCTCTTCTTATTATTCTTTTTCACAGTCAAGTATTGAATGGAGCGGACATTATTGAGTATAATACTGTATGGTCAATGATCGCCTTTTCATGTAGATAAATCTTCATCGTATTGCGGAACGATTACTAGATAATATGCTATAAAATGTTATATTCATTGTACTGAATTTTTTTTATAAACTGGTTGATTCTCAGTTGGGTGATAGTTTTCAGGATTCTGGACTGAATACCTCCGTTTCAAAAAGTAAAACTCGCAAAGACTTTTTCCACTATAAGTATGAAAAAAAGTAATATCAATAATTGGATGCGATTAGGACATAAATCCTCACATTCTTTAAACATTATCTCTAGAGGATTTTAACTAAGTGTCATCAATGTTCATGTTTCAATCATAATCAATGTCTTTTTATGCAGTAAAAAAACGAAACTACAGTATTTTACTATACAAACCCCATAAATCTTGATAAATGTGTTACTTTGTCAGGGTGCACTAAATAGATAGATAGATAAATGACTTAATTTCCTCTTAGTGCCATACATAAGTGATGTGGGCGAAGTTGAGGCACAAGAGCCTCCTCTTCCACTTAACCCACATTCATAGTGGTTAAAAGATAAAACATTAATGAGATGATCATTGAATCATATTATGCTCATTGGATTTATTTCAATGTTTTTGATTTCTGTAGCTGATTCTTGAGTATATCATCTTTGGTAACATCTTCAATGAGGCCCAATGTGGCCCAAGCAAAAAAATCTGATTTTATACCAACCAAATGAGATTGCCTCACATTGAGCCACATAAGCCACATTGAGGGAAGCTGGCCTAAGAAAATGTGAGGATATAGGTACAGTACTTGATTTTCGCTGGAAAAACAGCATTCCTACGAATATGCCCTACTGAAAAAATATTAACGATAAAATATAACAGAAGTTACGCGTATTACCAATGTTTTCACAAATTAAGACAAATCACATTCATTTCATCCATTTGAACAGGGTGTGCCGAAAAGCGATACGACCCCGAAATTGACTCCACCACTTCCACATCTACTTTTATTCTACTTCCACTGGTGTTCGACTGCAAAAATCGTCCAATAAAAATTAACATTTAACGGCGCAAATTACTCGACTCAGCGCTACATTTGAATGTGGGCCTCTTTTCCAAATTTCCATTCGGAAAACATCATTCGTATAATATTCCCATGAATTCGGTCTAATGGGCCTCTTTTTTCGGGAAAAAGGCCTACTACACCATTAGCAATAATTCCTACAACTCTTTCTCTCACAGACTCTCTCTTTTCTCTTCCTTTTCAACTATCTCTACCACAGATTCTTTTTCTTTTCTCTCTCTATCTCTCTCTTGACTATTCTTCTTACAGACTTTCTTTCTCTTTCCTCTGTCGCTTTCTTCGTTTCCTCTCTATTCCATTTGTGGAGCTCCAACTTCTTTCTCTTCTGTTCTCTCTCAACTGACTATTCTGATTTGTTGAACTTCTATTTTAGCCTTCATCTTCTGGAGAGGCATACGTCCAATTGAGGACTCACTTTGAAGAAAAAAGACAATTGCATTGGAAAATTCAAATTTAAACTGTAAAAATAATAACTGTATTACGAGAAAGAAAAAATTCAGTTGAATCAGTGATGTCATTCATTGCTATAGCCTATCACTTCTTTTTTGAAGACAGAATTGTAATATTAGTTTTATGATTTAATTTAAATTATTCATGATTTAACATAACCTTGTTTTGAACTGTGTAGTATAAATTGGTAGAGGAGCGGTTAAGGGCATGAGCCTGTTGCACTCACCAAAATATAATTTGAATAAATGATGATTGATTGATTTATTGATATCAGCAGAGATGCTCAATGTCCATATCATCTTCTTATTGTTCAGTGCTGGTAACCAGTAAAGGTTGCATTCATTAATTCACAAAGAATAGAATGAAGCAGATGAATACGGCCAACCTTTCGGGATCAACCATAGCCGAGTTTGCTCCCACATTTAAATTCAATCTAAACTTAATACCTTATATTTATTATATCAAGTCATTGCAGTTTTGTGATCGTTAAGTAAAGCAGTTATAGAATGTGAAAACAATTCATCGGATCAGAAAACTTATAAAAATTTCAATACCGTAAACAATTATTCTCTCTTATGAATTATAAGTTAACTCATAACCTTCTATCATTTCTAGAATGATAGAAGGTTATGGTTAACTCAAAATCAATACCAAACATGGCTTGTAGCATTATTCCACACATGATTACATTCAGGCCCGTTGCGTAGCCTACAGGTATTAACCAGTCACTCTGTATATAATTGTCTCCAATGAGATGATTATATTCTATCAGATGCTATTCACATCTCATCAATATGGCAATTGCGCAATTGTCCACCCCGATTCACAGGTGGAGTAATTAGTGTAATGGTTTGCGCAATTGTAATAATTGCCTATAGGTTTATCTAGGTTTATATTGTGTCATAGCTTTGACCCTTTGAGTGGACTGTGATGTATAGGTTCAATAATTCCGATGATGTAATATGTTGTGAGTATTGGTGGATCTAGGTATTTGATATTGTAGCCTAAGTATTCAGAGATTAATAATCATAAAATAAATGATTGATTGCATCAAGGACTCCATAAACACGTTTTCATAGCCTTTAATTCCCTCTAGTTTTATTTAATTATTCGAAAAAACAATTTCGAGAGAAAGTGAGTCAGACTTTAATAGTACAACTCCACAGATGTGGCTGTACAGCAAATAGCTCGAACTTTGTCCTGCTCCACAACAATTCACACGGAAAATAATGAAAGTCAGGCTGTGTTAAATTGAATAATGATCACATACTGTGAAGGAAAAAAGGATAACCTAGTTTCGAACTTGTTATTTATCAAAATTTGGTATAAAGACGTTTTGGACGTTAGTCAGCCAATAAGTTTAGGTCTATTATTTACCGTAAATGAATAAATAAATAAAGTCTGGAGTTGATAAGTCTATTTGAATGTTATAAGTGTAACTGATCCAACTTTTACAATGATATGATATCTCTATCCAATTGATGCCTAATTGATTGAAGTCTAATTGATGAATGTAATTGTTTATTAGGTGATGAAATGGAACACATTCTTAAAAAACAAACATCTGAATTTATTGGGAAATCATGCATCTATCTTTATTCAACCTGCAATCATACGATAGTAGATTCCTGATCTCTCTGAGATACTAATCATTTAAGGTATTCAACTTACCTTAATTGTAAAGGAACTTAGTGAGAATTTTTCCTTGAGTTCTTCAAGTATTTAGAAGCTGCTCACTTACCTGAAAAGAATAAAAATGAATTTAATTGACTTATAGACTGAAAACGAATGAAAAAGTTTTTGTTGTTACTAATACAATCATATTCTCACTCTATGCTGTTCTTTTAATTCAATAGAGTTTGTCTTCTACAATATCATGATCATCATAATCTTATAAAGTGACATCTCTCTTAATTTAATTATTGATTATTTAGATATTCAATTATTCTATAAATATTCTCACACTATGCAGTTCTTTTGATTCAATAGAGTTTGTCCACTATAGCATGATTCTTATAATCTTATTAAGTGTCATCTCTCCATATTCAATTATTTGAATATTTAATAATTCTATAGATGAGTTTTGTTGCAGTACAAACTCATGGAAAAGTGTACATTCATGTTTATTCCGGACATTTCAAATCCTAATTTTCATAATATAAATAGGCTAAAAAACGCATCTTGAGTTTTTATTTTCCACAGTTGTAGTAAAAACAAAAAATTGTGATGTGCCATTTAATATAACTTATCATTATTGTAGTTGTTTATCATAACTTGATATATTATTTGAAAAATCGATTTCATTGTTCAATTATTGATATGTCAACGAATAGAAATATCCAAATTCATTGAAATTCGTCTCTACTATTCTTTAATAATATGAATTGAGAATATTGAGAGACTCACTGCCCAGGCTGCGTTTCCTATGTTTGAAACCATTTATTTAAAAAGTTCTGAGTTCTATCTTGGGCTTGTGCCACATCTCATTTCAGTGGGCGTACGATACTAAAATAAACCTTCGCCTGTCTGTGACCTTGGTCTTCTGATTGTTATTTTTACTCTCTATTTCATAACTAAACGATCAATTTTGGGGGAAAATTATAAGAATTAATAAGAGAGAAAAGGAAATAGAGTAAAGAATAAGGAAAATAGATGAAAACGTTTTTGAAGAAGTAGATAACGGAATAGATTATGAAGAATATGGTGAAGTGTTGAGTGAGACGAAGAGGCTTGAAATAAGTTCTTAGGAGAAAATTTGGAATAAAACTCATAATTGAACACAGATATTAGCTAGAAATAGCAGAAAAAAAAGCTGGACTACACTTCATAATAGGGGATTTAAATAGCAACTGAAATGTTGAATTTCGAAATTACGGAGGAAGAAGATGATGTAAAAGTGAGCAGATTGCAAGGAATAAAAAAGAATAAAATTTATACATTTATCAGAGATGTTGTGGAGTTTATCCATAATTTAGGTAAGTGAAAACAAAGGTTGTCCGATCCACAAAGTTGAGCATTGAAACTCAAGTATGGTATTTTAAATAAACTTTGTGGATCTGACAACCTTCGTTTTCGCTTACCTAAATTGAAGAAGAATAGATTGAAAATTGTAAAAATGGAGTAGTGAACATCGATATTAAAACTTAGTTCTGATCTACGATTACAGAGGAACTTCTCTATGAAGAGGTTTCTTGGTTTTGATTGATTATTCTTGAACCAGCATATCACAGTCATTAGCCTATTCATTGAGATATCGAGTGAATATTTTTGAGAGCTTTATTGATGATCCTCTGTTTAACGAGTTATCGTAGCAAATTGGGAGAGGATTCAATTGAATAATAACACCTATAGGATTGAATTTTCTCCAATCATTCGATGAACAGATATTATGAAAGTGGAGAGAAGTAATAGGAGAGAATGGATATCACAAGGAGGAATATGGAGAGAAATTATACGAATACAGTAATAAAGAGAAAAAAAGGATCAATACTATGAATAAAGTGACATGAATAAAAATAACCAAGTATCATGATAAATCAACATTTCAAGAAGAAAACTAATAACAAACTAAGTAATTATCCTACACGGGTTCGCCATATCTATTTGGCATCGGTCCCTACTTTCGGCTACTCTAGTGTTTGACAGACTGTCTGGTGCCTAGACGCAACTAGAGTAGCCAAAAGTTAGCCAGCTTAGACGAGAGAATCAGTAGAGTAGCCAAAAGTCATTTTTCGTTACACTCGTAAATCAACTCTAAAATAACAAAGCTCGACTGCTCAATAATAATTCATTTCGCTTATGAACACACAGGACCAAGATTAATAATATCACTTATTCTCTACAATGTCAAACAGACGCTTGAAGTTCATTATGTGAAACCAAAATGCATTTTTGGAGGATCTATTTTTAGTTGGCAAACTAATGTAGTGAATATACCGAGATTTTGAAGTTGTGTACCCCGAGTCATGGGAAATATATTGAATTGAAATGAAATGAAAATACTCTTCATTACGCGGAGTTAGGACTAGGAAGTCTTTTCTACCACTCAACCTTATATTGAGGTTATATAGGTGAGGTGGAACACCTACCAGTACTTCCACAGAAAGCTATTCAAGCTATACGCTGAAAATAATATTTCACAGCAAACGTTTCGTATTCAAAGTTTTCTGATGAATTGATATTGCGATTGATGAAGATCGTTTATTGGTGACTATCCTCAATATTTGACAAAATACAAGATGATCATACACTTTGCAATAATCATAGACCAACTTATTCAGCAAACTATCAATAACATCCAAGATATCCCATGAAATAGTCTCCTTTTAATAACATTGATCATATTATGTTTCTGATCGACTGCAATCTGATAATGTTGAGAACTTGTTATAAGAATTATGTTACTCGTAACTTGTACTTGGAAATTTGTTATTTGAAATTCGTTATTTGAAGTTCGTAAGAACTGAATCTTGAACTATTAAAACGCTGAAGCTCGACTCCTCTTCCCACCATTTCCGGAATGCTTTTCCCAAAACCTTCCTCATCACTAATAGTCCCATTCCTCACAATGCCCCATATCTTTCGCGGTCCACAGAGATTCTTTTTTCGGGAAAGAGCTCCTTTCTTCATTCACCCTCAACAAAACGATCCCTGTATTTTCAACCCCCCTGGGAAGTGAAAGGGGGGTTGGGAAGGAGGGAGTTGAAAGAGCAGTAGAGTGTCAACAAAAAATAAGAATGAGGAGAAGAGAAATAGAAGGAACAAGAAGAAGAACAAGAGCAAGAAAAAGAACAAGAACAAGAAAAAAACAAGAAGAACAAGAACAAGAACAAGAACAAGAACAAGAACAAAAACAAGAACAAGAACAAGAAGAAGAAGAAGAACGAAGAAGAAGAAGAAGAAGAAGAACAAGAAGAAGAAGAAGAAGAAGAAGAAGAACAAGAAGAAGAAGAAGAAGAAGAAGAAGAACAAGAAGAAGAAGAAGAAGAAGAACAAGAAGAAGAAGAAGAAGAAGAAGAAGAAGAAAGAAGAACAAGAAGAAGAAGAAGAACAAGAACAAGAACAAGAACAAGAACAAGAACAAGAACAAGAACAAGAACAAGAACAAGAAGAACAAGAACAAGAACAAGAACAAGAACAAGAACAAGAACAAGAACAAGAACAAGAACAAGAACAAGAACAAGAACAAGAACAAGAACAAGAACAAGAACAAGAACAAGAACAAGAACAAGAACAAGAACAAGAACAAGAACAAGAACAAGAACAAGAACAAGAACAAGAACAAGAACAAGAACAAGAACAAGAACAAGAACAAGAACAAGAACAAGAACAAGAACAAGAACAAGAACAAGAACAAGAACAAGAACAAGAACAAGAACAAGAACAAGAACAAGAACAAGAACAAGAACAAGAACAAGAACAAGAACAAGAACAAGAACAAGAACAAGAACAAGAACAAGAACAAGAACAAGAACAAGAACAAGAACAAGAACAAGAACAAGAACAAGAACAAGAACAAGAACAAGAACAAGAACAAGAACAAGAACAAGAACAAGAACAAGAACAAGAACAAGAACAAGAACAAGAACAAGAACAAGATGTGGTACTTTTGGTGGAAAATAATGGAGGAAGGTAGGTGTGAATAGAAAAGGAGGTAGTGGTTTGAGGGGGTGTAGGAAAGGGAGGGGGTGGTAAAAGAGGGGGGAGGTTAAGGAGTCAGTGGCATTGCGAGAATTATTAAACCTTGCTTTTGTAGGCACCCCTTGTCAGATGCCCCCAGCCTTAGAAAACCACATCCTATGAGACCCCTGATTTATATACACGTTTTTCCACCCCAACGGACCTATTTCAACCCCCTTCCCCCCTGAAATCGCAACTCGTTTGTAATCATTATAGCTCTCCTCACCTCCCTCCCGCTATGACATTATGAATGGCCTTCTTATTTATATATTACTCTCTGACAAAAAGGAAACGCGTAATTATCGCCGTCGAATTTATCAAATCATTGACATCCGGGTTTTTCCACGTGTATTTCCAATGTTGATTTTGATTAAATCAAGAGTATTCTATTGGAATATATCGACCAAGAGAAATAGTGGTGTCATATACAAATTTAATAATGGAGGATGGAGGTGTTATTTTTCCAATAAATCATTATTATCTATTATTATTAGTATTAGTAATACTAAATATAGATATTTCTATTAATAATACATTATACCAAATTAGTACTTTTTCTATTCAATAATAATTTTTTGGAGAGTGCGTCAGGAAACAGGATCCCCCAAAACTGTTGAATGATTGGACAAGGTGTAATGATGATTGTTATCCAGCATGTTTTATAATGTTTCATCATGAGATTCCATAATATCACACGAAGAAAAAACATTCATAACAAGCAAAATAAAATCGTCTATGAATAAGTAATACAGTACTGTTGTATTATTATACAGAGTCTGGCTGGCTAACTGGAATACTGTGAGTATTACATTAATAACAGAATAGTATTAGTATTAGTAGTATAGTAGTATTAATAGTAATTTTATATTAATATTATTAGTATTAGTAGTATTAATAGTATAGTAAAACATTATCACTGAATACTGTGAATTTGCATTTGAAAATTACTATAATTAGTCAAAACATGTAATGCACTGAAAAAATAATTCAAAAAGGGTACTTTGATAATTATTTAAAATAGAAAAACATTATACTGTGAGTATATATTTCATTGAAAGAAAATCAGATTGCTTTCATGTTTCATACTTGAACATAGTATTTTTTAAATACTGTTATTATTGACATTGAATAAATTTCGTTCAACATAATGGTTTTAAATCCTACTCTGAGATTCATTGAGAAACCTAGAAATGAAACACTCCGAGGTATCATATAAATTTATACTGGAATATACGAGTATCTCCTGCAGTTTATCACTTTGAACTACTGATGAAACAGCAATGTTACTCTGATTGAATCAATTTCGAACGAGAGCCTGTGTACTGTATAGAATCCACTATAGAACGATACCAGATTTTAAAAATACTGTGATATAGAAATAATCAAAGTTTTCAAAAGCTTATAAAGAAAGAAGAAATATAGAGAGAATGTATTATATTGCCTAACTCTCTCAGACAAAATAAACGATGAATCGCAAAATCTAAGTGGAGATCCCCACTTATAAAATCTCAATGAAATCCCCTCCAGAAGCAATCATGGTCAGGGATATATAATAGTACTTCTCAATAAACTGTAGACCAATGCTAGCAGCACGGAGGAATAATGGCGAAAGTCCGATCCCTCAACACAAGAGCAACATAAAAAATTACAGTGCTCCAATTCAGGAAACAATCCACTCAGCTGCGTTCTATGAAAACTTTATCGTCTGCGATAATAATGGATGAAGGAGATGGAGGTATGAGGGGAAGAGGAGGAAGAGGGAAGGAATGAGGAGGAGGAGGAGGAAGAGGAGGAGGAGGAGGAGGAGGAGGAGATGGAGGAGAATGAAGGGGAGGAGGAGGAGGTGAAGAAGTAGGTGGGGAAGAAGAGAGAGGAGAAGAAGAACAAGGAGGTGTTGAAGAGGAAAGAGGAGGTGGATGAGAAGGAGAAGTAGAAGAAGATGGAGAACAAGAAGGAGGTGTGGGTGAGAAAGAACAAAGAGGAGAAGAAGAAAAAGGTATAGAAGAACAAAGAGGTGGAGAAGAGAGGAAAGGAGGAAAAGAGGAGGTAGAGTTGATGGAGGATGAGGAGAAAAACGGGAAGAGGAGAATAGGGTTAGAAAAGATAGGAAAAAGGCAGAAAGTGAATAGGAGGAGGAGGAGGAGCAGGAGGAGAAGAAGGTGAAATAATGTAGAAAAGAAGAAAAATGTGGAGATGAAGGTGGAAAAGACGGCGGAGAAGGAGAAGGTAGAGTAAAAGGAGAAGGAGGTGGAGCGATAGAAGAAGTTTGAGAAGAAGAAGAAAGAGAAGGTGAAAAAGAGGGTAAAGAGGATGAATAAGAGGGAGGAAAGAATGAATGAGGAGGATAAGAATAAAATTATAGTGGGGAAAAAATAATTGTGAAAAAAAGGGTTAGAAAAGTGAAGAGAAATAAAAGAATAGAAGCAACAAAGATAGAAAGACAGAAACAGTGTGAAAGAAGGTTCACAATGAAGAAGAAAGAGAAGATAACAAGGAAGATTGGAGAGAAGTTGAGTATAGAAAGGGGAAGAGATGAAAACGTGCATAAGAAAGAGAAGTAGAAGGAAGCCAATGAATAGGAAGACGAGGGGGAATTGAATACCGTTATAAAATGACAATAATGATTTAATGGCTGTTGAGAAACTTATTACATTGAAGGGATAGGGACTCGACATGAGTACCTATAAAGTTGGCCAACTTAGGTTACTGAAAGCATCTCACTCGGTCTCGATTATCTATAACGTCTCTATAAAAAAGTTATTTCTAGTCACTTCTTTGTTTTATTTTCTCCTCTACATTCTCTTGTATAAAATTTGCGGACGCCCAGAATATAATCATACTTGGATTAATAATAGCGTAAGATGCATTCATACAATCAATGATTTCTCTGAAAATCTTATTCATTTTATTTTTCACGGCAACTAGCTATCACAATACACACAAAGATCTCCACACAAAGTAGACCCTCTGGCAAGATGAGAAAGTGACTCCAGCTCGGTCAATATCGGTTAAAACTTTACGAATTTGGTCTCAAATTGTAGGAAACCTTCTGATCCACAATTTGCGACTAAAGTTATATTTTTTGAACCAATATTGTTTACTAAATAACTGAAGTCATTTAGTGTAACCAGTAATACCATATTAGTATCCTGGAAGATTTGTAGTATATGAATAAATAGAATAATAATTATTATTATTGTGAAAAATTAGTTATTCGAAGTGAAAAATTAATTATCAGTTTTCTGAAGTATATGTGATCACCGATCCTAATATCAACAAGAGAATTTATAATTTTCTAGAGGTTTCAGTCTTATTAAATTCAATTTATATTTCAAACTCGAGTAAAAGTATTCGACATTGGTTATGAACAACCTTATTTTGCGAATTGATAGGTTATTATTATTCTCGAATGGGCCAAAATATAAACAATCAATGAAGCATTCAAAAAAATAATTATTACAAGATTTCAGCTAATTACTTCCTGGGAAGGCTGTGGGTGTGGATACTTCGGAGGCGTTTTTAAGCGAGTCATGCCATCTCCACATTGTAGTACCCGTATTTATCTTGAGATCATATTATGTTATTCAATTCTATAAATAAATGTGAAGGGGCCATTCTGTAGAGCTATTAAGCTCTAACGCCAACTCGCTGGAAATTTCTTCCAAAGCATCCACAGCCTTGAAGATATGAGTTCAGAATTAATTTCTCGCATTTCTTTACAAGATCAATAACAACCTGAATTGATACTAACAACTACCCTTGTTGGGATTGTTCAAAAGGATTGGGACTACTTGAAAGAATTGTTTCAAGTGATGTACTTGCACTCATATAGTCTGTCCAAGCAAAGAAGACCCTCTGAGAAGATGAGAAAATGACTCCAGCTTGCTCAATATCGATTCAAAAATTATTGATTTCAACTCAATCGTAGGAAACATTCTGATCTACAATTTGAGACCAAATCAATATTATTGAACCAATATTGATTGAGCTGGAGTCATTTTCTCATCTTGCCAGAGGATCTTCTTTGCTCGGACAGACTATATTTCTCTTCTAAAAAAGTTTACTCTTTAAGTGTGCGTTCAACACTACTATACCATAATGCAGTAATGTTGAAGTTATATGGTTGCATTATAAAATCAATTTCATTGACTCTTCAAAACTTGAGTGATCTTTTTAAAAAGTTTTTTATGTCAAAAATTCTTTTTCAACCTAGCAATCTGCAGACCATGATTTGAAGAACTAGAGCTGCATATTACAGTCTCACCCACTCACTCCTCGATCAAAACCAAGCTTTCATCAAAATATTCCAAAGATTAAGTAGCTTTTCATACATAGCACAGATTCTGTTATATACACACATGAAACTCTTACTCACACATGTATCCCTATAACTATGTGTATTATATTCACTCTCACACATTAGGAAGTAAATAAACACATTCACAATTCACATATACGAGTATATTTATGAATTATATATCTGTATTATACGTTATATTTACACTGAACCACATAAATTGATGACTGTTCTACTGAATGTATATATTATAATGGTCTATCAAGCTCTATATTAAATATTCTACTCACTTTCACAGAAATATAACTGTATATTATATTCACTGTAAGTTGAACACATGTATAACTTGAAGCTATAGTCACATCTACTCGTATCTATGAGGCTGAGGCCGCACTGCTGGTGGGTAGAGCCTGGAGGGTGGAGGGTAGTTGGTAAATTCTATAGAACATACACACCATCCACAGTACTACATCGTTTGAATGGTATGTGTTCAGCCGCCATCTTGAAATATGGACAACATAACCTCAAAAAACAGAATTACTGTGGATGGTGTATATGTTCTATAGATTTACCAACTACCCTCCAGGCTCTACCCACCGGCAGTGCGGCCTCAGCCTGAATGCTACATTCGCACTCACAAATGTATCACTGTATATTATATTCACACAAAGTATCTCTGTATTTTATATCCACACACATGTATTTCTGTATATAATGATCTCACATGCAGCCAGCAGTCAGTCATTGCAGCTCGAGCTCTAGATTCCCGCCGGAATCTTATCTGACAGGTGAGCTCGTTTTTCAAACTGTCACTGCATCTAGATTCTCAACTGCAAGATGGATATCTCGCTGAGCTGAGAAGAGAAATCTCATTTCGAGTGCCTTACACACTTTTCACCATCTACTACTGCTGCTCCTCCTCCTTCTCCTTCTCCTCTTGCCATCCTCCTCCTACTCATCATTTTCCTTCACCTCCTCCTTCTGATCCTTCCTCTCCTCCTCCTTCTCCTGCTCTCACTGGTCCTACTCCTCCTTCTCCTGCTTCTCCTCCTCCTACTCCTTCTCCTCCTCCTCCTCCTCCTCCTCCTCCTCTTAATCTCCAATCTTCCTTGTTTAACTTTCTTTCTTCTTTATTGCACTCCTACATCTACTTACTCATCGTCTCTCTTATATTTTTGTTTCCTCTTTTCTTCTCTTCCCCTTCTTCCACTTCATCCTTCATATCTTTCTCCTTCTCCTCCTTCTTCTCCATCTTCTTCACCTTCTCATTATTTTTCTCATCCCGTTTCTTTTTCTCCGCCTTATTCTCCTCCTCCTCTTTCTTCCAAATCTCCTCCTTCTTCTACCTCTTCTCCCTCCTCTTCCCCTTCCTGAACCTTTTCTTCCTCATCTTAGTTCTCCTAAATCCTTCTCTTCTTTGTCACGTTCATTTCCTTCTGTTTCTCTTCTAGATTGTCCTTCTGTTTCTCTTTTCCTCCTCTTCATCCTTCCCCACACAAATATCACCTTCTTTTTATATCACTTCCTCCCTCTCCTTCACCCCATACTTCATCTCCTTCCTCATATATTCCTCTTCTTTGTCACCTCCATTTTTCCTCTCCTGCATACTGTTCTTCTCCTTCTCCTCTTCATCCTCTCCCAAACATCACTACTGTGTCTCCTTCTTCCCGTCTCTCTTCCTTTCTTTCTTCCTCTTCCCTTCTTTCTTCCTCTTCCCTTCTCTCTCCTTCTCCTTCAGCCCTCTCACTCTCTTCTTATTCATCACTCCTCGGTACCTATCTGACGTATTTCCGTATTATTAAGTATCGTTTCACTCTCCTGCCCCCAGCTTAGGCGTAAGTGACTGCATTGCAGTGTTCAGAAGAAGGCTTTTCACCTTTGAACCATGACAGCTTAGTATCAGATTCAGTTGAGATGCAATATCATATACAGTAATGTTTAATAGTGAAAAATAAATGAATAAATGAGTGAATGAATAAATAAATACATGAATAAATAGATAAAATGCGTCAATCAATTCTTTTTCCACAGTGTTTGGTGAGATATACTAATAGTCTGGTGTATTTAGTCAGAAGAAAAACTTGAAAGTAATGTAAACAATCACAATAGTTCTATTGAGATTAAAATACACATTGTCTCCAGAACCAGCTTATTGCAATAACTAGCCATCTTACACATAATGATTCGTAATCGAGGATGACACTATTAAGGTACTAGTTGGCTGGTGCGTAACGCCACGACCGTCGGTCGTGGTCGATCAGCTGTAGCCAATCACAGCTCTTGTCTTGTTTTGTATTGTACTTTGAATTTAATAAGAAGTGCTGTGATTGGCTACAGCTGATCGACCACGACCAACGGTCGTTACGTTACGCACTAGCCAAATCGTACCTTAAAGGTTGGTTTCCATAACTCTAGGTTTCATAACTTTAACAGGATGTCTTAATAGCCTACAGGTAGGTTAATATTACTACAGAACGCGGGCACATCTCTGGCACAAGATGTGATAGAAACACGTGATTAAATGGAGGAACGCGAATCAAAAATTAGTGTTCGTTGCCCCAGTGAACTCCATATTGCATCTTGATACAAGTTGTTATACTTGAAAATGATATGAAAGAATTCTTGAAATTGAAAACAATTCAGAGTTTTCAGGTTCTCTCTCACGCTTAACCTTAAAAATTAATTGAATACACAGAAATTAGAAGTGACAGAATGATATCAATTCAGAATCGGGATACTCCAGGAATAAAGCTCTGAATTGTATAAAATCCTATTATTTTAATTTTATAAACTGATGAAGAAATTCCACTATTATGCATCTTCAACAAAAATCGCTGAAAATTTATGAAGATAGATAATAATTATATTATTAAAATTCATTCGTGAAAAATAGGAAATATCATTAAAATATATAAAAATTTATATTTTCAATGCAACGACATGTGATTTCTCATTCATTCAGCTGAATTGTACAAGACTTCCTATTTTTCCAGATTTACTTACTCTTTCCCTAGACAATATTTTTCAGTTCAATCAAGACATTGAATATTATAATGTTTATCAACTCATAAGTGAATCATCGTTACTCATCAACACCCACAGCCTAGTCTCCGTTCAGTTCTCCATCATTCTGGAAACCGTCACTAACTAACTAATCTAGCCTAACCGTTTACCCAAGAAATCTACAATCTCTCCAAACTATCCAATCATGTTCACTGGGATAAATTCCAGCAAAGCTTGCGTCTCAGACGGAAACTTAAGTGGGTTAGTGGGATTTGCTACTGTTTACTCGCATTGATTACTGCAAAACTAACTTGGCGAAACTTCTGTTGACTCTCAGCTACTAGTTACACACAACTGTCAGAAACCTATAGTAACAAGATTATCCACTTATTTATTCTGTTGTCATTCCCCTCATTTAATAATGCGAAATCGAACTTAATTGTGGAAACAGTAGGAATAGTGAGAGCTGTATTAATAAAATGAGTTAAAATTTTTAACCTCTAGATATTAATACCGAATTTGATCTTACAGCGCAAAATAGAATGTGATGCAGCCAACAGGCTGTTTGAAGGAATAGTTAATGAGAACTGTTTTAAATTGTCCTAAAATTTTTAATCTCCAGATACCGAGTGTGATCTTCCACCTAGACCCAGGGCCCTCGCGTGGGGAGGGCGGAGTGTGCGACCGCACAGGGCGCCACGGCCAAGGGGGCGCCGCGGCGGCTGATGCAAAACGGCCATTTTAAAAATTTCAACTGGGCTATCAGAATAATTTTTTCACTATTTAATAGAAAACTTATTTCACCAACAACTTGAATCCACAAGAAATTATTTCCTCTGCATAATGAATTGATCGATTGAAAAACCACGATCAATGTATGAAGCAAGCCAAGAAACGCCCCCTTAAATTAAATTCTATTGTTAGCTGACTATTGTATTGACTAAATTCTATTCTTACCTTACACTGTCAAACAAGCCAGTTTCCGATAAAAACTCCTCCCTAATATCTTCACCGTTTTTTCTAGTTTCTCAAACTTTTTTCTGGCAGAGGTTGGTATTAGATCATGAATAGTTTGAGTTCAATTTCATTATGGAGTATTCATCGTATAAAAAATAGAATTAATGAGTATGAGATGGGAGTGCGAAATCATATTTTTATCTCATTTCATACAGCATAAAACTATTCAAGTCTAGTACTGGCCCAAGTTACACAATAAACGTGAAACTGAGTCTAAATTCTATAAATAAATTCTTCAAATATTATATGAAAAGACCTCTCAAACCACTGGTTTATTGTAGAATCAAGATACCGGTTTTAGTTGTTACACCATTATCAATCTCTGGTAAACTGATATACTTCTGGTATACTGGTAACTGGTATACTCAAAATATACTAACTAGATAGAATTTTACCAGCCTAAATACATGAATGAATATTATATTAATTAGCACAAGATCGTCAATAGTAGATCAGCGTAACTTTTTGTGTTTCACCATCCATCATTTTCTTGCTAGCAGTCATTTTCCAAGACAGAACTCACGAAACACTGTCAACCAATAAGAAAAGAGCAGGCGGGACATGAAGGCGTGTCCAAGTCAAATCTGAAACATCACCCATCAACTACTGTCATCTGCTGGTTGAATTTGGAAACGTTTTGAAACCATGTTTTCGGCCATTTTGATCGTAGGCGGAGCTTGGAGGCGTGTCCAATGGAAGTCGAAGCAAGTCACCCTATCGCTACTGCCATCTGCTGGCTGAATTTGGAACTATTTCGAATGTTATTCAAGAAAGTTGGGTAGAGCAGTGAAAATGGCTGAGGTCTTGAATTTGCTTGTTATTGAGTATCCGATTTTTTGTTAAAGCATCTTTATTTCCAGTGAAATGAAATATTTATGATGATACCCAATATTTTTCTGTGAAAAAATGTATTATTCCCTTCCTTATGTGCTTTCAAGCAAACTAGTAAAATAAATCAATCAATAATTAAAAATCCAATGATAAAGTACGGTACATTGTGACAGTTGAGAAAAATGTGAACATGCAAGGCATCTAGAAACATGTTTGGCTTTGAATATATTATATGTTGGATTGTATTTGTCTTGTTTAATGGGGGGGGAGGCAGAATCTCGCACAGAGCGCCAAAAAACCAAGCGAGGGACCTACCTAGACCCTATTTTGAAGTTTAAATAGAATATAAATTTGGTTTCAACAGTTAATTTAGTCTTTATTCTTGCACTTTGTACATAACATGAGTGCGAAGTTGAGGCACAAGAGCCTCTTTACCACTGAACCCACTAATATAGAATAAAGTAGGGATTACAAAAAATATATTCGTGCAATGTTTATCATTCACAATAACTAAGTCGTGGATTAAGGGAAATTACTTCTACTCCCCATAACTTTTTGACTAAGAAAAGATGAATGCATCTTACCTAGATGGTATTCCCAAGATATTCCAGTAAATATTCAGACTATCTTTATTAGATTCTCAAGATAATTTTAGAATAACCAACCTGAAACTTCCTAGCATATCTAAGAAATAGTGTTTGACTGTATCTTCGTTCAAACTGCGTTTAAAGAGAGGTAGAAAATTTGAACCAAACAGTTAATTCACAGGTGAACTTGGTTTAAAACTCGAAATCCTCATTTGAAACCAAGTTATTATTACGTTTTAATAAGTTTCCTTGATAGGAATTTAGGTGAGCTTAGCTTGAACTTGGTTTACAACTTAACAACATGCTATAGTCTGTCCAAGCAAAGAAGACCTTTTGGCAAGATATGAAAATTACTCCAGCTCGGTCAATATTGGTTCAAAAATTATTGATTTGCTCACAATCGTAGAAAATATTCCGATCAACAATTTGAGTCCAAATCAATATTCTTTGAACCAATATTAATCGAGATGGAGTCTTTTCCTCATCTAGCCAGAGGGTGTTCTTTGCTATATTAATTAAGTGAACAGGCTATATTAATTTTGTTCAATCTAAAATTAAGGTGAACTTGTTCCACAACTTATTAACACTCTATTGTAGATCAATTTTCTCACGGAGGCTGCATCCGTTTTTCTCTCTCAACCGTTTTTTCAAATATTTCGTACATGAATCAGATAATATCGTACCCTATACAAGCGTACCGTATGGACTGATCGTGGAAGGGGGTCCTTCCAATGCATTCCTATGGTTTGGGGGGGTCCTGAATTTTCATTAGGCCTAAATCAGGCTTACAAAACCTATCAAAGTTCGTTGCCCCAGCCACCACCCCCAACCCCGAAACTCCAAAAACCCATTGAGCTCATTGTTCCACTGTATGTGTGCAGAAAGCTTTTGTCAGTTTATAATTGAAGCCGCCATAGTGCTGTATTGTTAGTAGCTAGTTGGGACAGTATCTCTGCATAGATAACATCTGTGTGATCCTATTGGTGCGATGCTTCTCGTGTATTTTCAACGGCTAAAAACACTCTACGTTATTTACTCGATTCATCTATCGCTATGGTTGCTGCGTAATCTCCTCTCTCAATACGCTAGAGAGAAACAGATGAACATAGGAAGAGGGAGAGAGAGATTAGATTAGATTTCTTTACTCATTTTGATAGCAACAAAATATTTATGCTGAGTTTCTAGATTACAAGAGTTATTATAAAATCAAATTCTTCTATTATTATTACAAGTTACACAATAATTTCGATAATTCACACTACAGTTTTTACAGGTTATTCTATAATCTATTCAATGAGAAAGGTTGCATGTGAATTCAAGAATCATAGAACAATTATCCAAACAATATGCTACTTGCTTGTAATCTTACTTGTTAAGCATTAAAATACCTAAATGAAAAGGCGAAGATTGGACATAAAAATGTCCATTCTTGGGAAAGGAAAAGTATATCCTTTCCATTAACACTTGGCCTGTGAAGTTCGTACTATTACACTATTAACAGAAAAATATCAAAAATGACCAGTTGTAGTTCAAAACTAGGTCTAGGTGATTGAAAAATGATCGATGAAGTAAATAAATCAATGGATAATATTATGATCAATAATAAAAATGTAATGAATGAATGAATAAAGCTCACTTACACGTAGATTAATAACTAAGAGCAATGATTAGTGGGTGTTAAATGGATGAAAAATTACTACTGGTGGTGAAATGAATTTATGTACAAGTATGTTGAATGGGTGAAGGATGAAATGAATTATGAAGGGTAGTCATCGAGAGAGTCAGAGAGAGAGAGAGAGTGAGTGAGTAACAGAGGAAGAATGAGAGAGATTGAGAGAGAGATAGTGAGAAGAGAAGAGATAGTGGCACGCTGAGAAGAGACGCTGTCACAATAAAAAGTGTATTGTGACGACGTCTCTTTTCAGCTATTCCTACCTCACTCACACCTTCTCTACAGAATCTCTCTCATTCTCTCTTTCTCACTCTCTCTCATCCATTTTCTATCTCTTTATATGTATTTGTAGCTCTAAATCCAAATGAAAAATAGGTTTGAATAATTAAGTATTTTATTAGTTCTTGCATCTGGATAATGAATTAATTATATAATCATATACTGGGTGACCAGTATTTGGCCAAATACACTTTGGCGAGGTGTAACCTACCCGTAAGGGTCTCCCCATCATTAAAAGCCATAAGCATATTTTTTTTTATTATATAATCCAGTATAATAATGAAGAGGTTCAAAGCCACTGATGTTTCACCAAAGAGGGGGTGAATAGGAAAGGTAGAAAGTATTTTATATTCTCTGTGGTCTCATTAATCCATATAAAGCAATTGAGTTTAAATATAGACATATAGATATAGAATAGATATAAATATAGATAAATAGACATAGATATTTTTGGTTGTTCAAACTTGATTGTTGATTGAATCGTGTAGATGATTTTTTAAGTAAGAACTCAAGAGCGCATGATAGAGAAATTGACCATTGAAGCCAGAGATAGAGATGAAGAAGAATTATGGTATGAATTTATTTTGGAAAATATAGAAAAATTCAATCCATGAAATGTGCAGAATGAACACCAGTTTGAAACATCTAATTTCCTCTTTTGAAAGTGACAAAAACTTTACTACCTTACTTTATAATTATTTTCACATTTCAACGACAAAATCTCAGCCGAAATAAATTATGCCAAAATTTGATAGAGTTTACCACAATTAATTAATTTCACTCGAAACAATTTGCTCTTTCTCTCAGTCCGAAATTTCCGACAGCTCATTCTCTGAGCTCGAAACTGCATTTTCCGCCCCCTTCTCTCACCCTACTTGTCTGTCCAATGAGAGAAGACATTCTGGCAAGATGGGAAAATGACTTCAACTCGAACAATATTGGTTTTGAAATGATAAATTTGGTCTCAAATTGTAGAGCAGAATGTTTCCTACAGTTTAAGACCAAGTTCACAATTTTTAAACCAATATTGACCGAGCTGGAGCCATTTTCCCATTTTGCCAGAATGTCTTCTTAGCATAGACAGACTATAGCGCCTAGAATAATTGCAACAGAATGTTGCACTGTATGGAGACAAAACAATAAATGCCACTTCCCACTTGCACGATAAATTTGTTGGCTTTATCAGCTTTGTTTTGTTGGCAGCAGTGTTTGCTCAGCGTCGTTTCACATCTGTGTTTTAGGCTGTTAAGTTGGTAGGATGTTTTCATAATGTCCGCTTCCGAGAACAATACAGTAAAATACCACGATATTTCATGACAAAATAGACTAACTGCACATCAACTTCATCTGAGAGTCTAGCTAGATAATATTATGTAGAACTGTAGATATAATGATCAATGTATAAAATTTCATGTATGTATAGTTTGTTCAAGCAAAGAAGACCCTCTGCCAAGATGGGAAAATGATTCCAGCTTGGTCAATATTTGTTCAAGAATTATAAATGTGGTCCTAATAGTAGATCAAATTGTTTCCTACAATTTGAGGTACAATTGATAATTTTTGAACCAAGATTGACCGAGTTTGACTCATTTCCCCATTTCGCCAAAGGGTCTTCTTTGCTTGAACAGACTATATGTATGTATGTCTGGCTCAACAGCCCATGATGGGCCTAGAAATTTTATATCTTTGGATACTTCGAAGTTACGCGATATTACTTGAAAACTTTACTTATTGTATCAATCTTTCAATCAAGTTTTGATGAAAGTATTTTTACTTAGGCTATCGTCATCCCATGAGGTCGGTATCACCTTAATTCGTGGTATTTTTTACAAAAATTGTGACATTTTTTCCTAAAATTGTAACATATTTTTCCAAAAATCGGATCATAAATAGTTTGAGTTATATTTCATTATATTCACCGTAAAAAATATATAATTAATGTGTATAAGATGGGAGTGCAAGATTATTTTATTTTCATCTCATTTCATACAGCATAAAACCGTAGATATACTATTCTACTATTCTGTATAGTTAGTCTATGATAAAACTATTGAAGTCTTGCATTGGTCCAAGTTGAACAGAGTAAAACTGGGTCTAAAATCTATAAATCAGTTCTTCAAATACTAGCTTGATAGAATCTTATCAGCCTGAATACATAAATGAATATCAACACAAGCTCGTCAATAGTAAATGAGCGTAATTTTCTTTGTATGATACACCATCCATCTTTTTTTTTGCTAGCAGCCATTTTCTTAGACAGAACTCACGAAACACTGTCAACCAATAAGGAAAGAGCAGGCGGGGCATGAAGGCGTGTCCAAGTCAAATCTGAATCATCATCCATGAAGTGCTGCCATCTACTGGTTGAATTCGGAAACTTCTCTAATCGATGTTTTCGTCCATTTCGATCGTAGGCGGAGCTTAGAGGCGTGTCTAATGGTAGTCGAAGCAAGTCACCCTATTGCTACTTCCATCTGCTGGTTGGATTCGGAACTATTTCGAATGTTATTCAAGAAAGTGGGGTAGAGCAGTGAAAATGGCTGAAAACTTCAATTTGTTGTTATCGAATTTCCGATTTTTTGTTAAAACATCTCTATTTTCAGTGAAATGGAATATTCATGATGATACCCGATATTTTTCTGTGTATTTTAAACAAGGAAATGTATTATTCTCTTCGTTATGTGCTTTCAAGCAAACTAGGATAAATCAATCAGTGATAATTAATAAATTTTATGATTAAAATTCAATATTTTGATGATAAATTGCGGTACAATGTAAAAGTTAAGCTTAATGTAGCTATTTTTTATCAATTACTGTAGGCTTTTGCTTATCACGTTTCCAATATACATAAAAATACGAAACATATTTCAACGTACGCACAATTTTTGGTTGATCAGGGCGCCTGCCAAAGTTCATTCAAAGGGCATTGATAGATAGATACAGAATTAATTGCAATGAAACTAGTACAAACTCATGATAAACAAAATACTGTTAATCTTGTATTCGTCAGGCCTTGAATAGATGTATTGATTGCATCAAAAGCACAAGAGATTCGTAAAAATACAATCGTATCTTCGAGTTCGTTGACTGATGCAATTGGTAACCTAGTCACGTCTCAGTTGGTGGACCTGGATATTCTTTTGTTTTGCCAAATCGACCTTCTCCCGAACGCTTTTTGTCTTCTCATTACATACGTTATTATCTTAGCACTATTTCTTTTCTTTTTATTTTGTGCTTGTTTTTGTTCTCTTCTCTGTCTCAAGGTTCTCAGTTCTCCCGGTCGAAATTACGTCATAATGTCTTGCTAGAAATCACTGTAATTCATTGTTTGGATTCAATGTTACAGACTGAAACATGTAAAACATATATGGGCCCATAACTATAAATATAACATAGACCTACATAACACCTATCCGAAGTAGTTGAAATTATTTACGTGGTTGTTTCAGTAGTTGGGTGGTTTCGTCTGTTTTGAGTGCTTGAGACATAAGCAATTTTTGAGCATCTGCATATATGAAACATAGCATCAATACTAATATGAATAATACGAATCAGAAACATGACTTGCTGCTAACATTTCTTGACTTATATTGGAATAGGTGACGCAAAATATTCAGGCGGTTTTGTCTGTCTCTTGTACGTGATGAAACATACTATCAGCTGATGTAGAAACATATGTGGAATATACACAGGCCTATAATAACATAACATAGGAAATAGTTGAAATCATTGAAGTAGTTGTTTTGGTTGTTTGTTTTTGTGTAGTTGCATGGTTTCGTTTGTAATTGTCTCTTTTTATTTCAGAATCACTCAAAATTTCAAAACACTTGATAGTCATGGCTAAAATGATAACTCTGATATTGACAACATCAGCTGTTGGAACTCACAAAGAGCAGACAAAACTGCCTATTATTTAACGTCAGGTATACTATACTATGACAAAAAGTCTTATTTTTGGAAATTATTTATTTATTTATTCAAGAGATTACAATGAAGGGTAAAAACAC
Organism: Sogatella furcifera; assembly: GCA_017141385.1. Lineage (NCBI taxonomy): Eukaryota > Metazoa > Arthropoda > Insecta > Hemiptera > Delphacidae > Sogatella > Sogatella furcifera. The sequence goes on from CM029557.1 coordinate 9,262,419, forward strand.
AGGCAATTCAGCCCAAAACGTTCTTTTCCCAAATTTAGATGAATAAGTGGAATTATGCTTCGAAGTAGAAGAATATTCCCTTTGCAAAAAATATTTTCCTTGAACATTGAAGTGAGTTTTAAAGCTCCACATCCACTATCACATTAGACTTACAGTTTGGGCTGTGACAGTCGAAAAATGTAGGTTGATGTGGAAACAGGCAGTCCAAAGTAGTTGTAAACAGACAGGCCGAAAATTGGACGATCAGCTATAATCGAACGAACTTTCAGTCCAAACTGACAGTGAGTGTGATCCCTCATTTGAATCATCCGTTAATAATTTGATGCATGAATGACGAAGTCTCTTCATAATATGATAAAATTTATTATATTATACTTTATAAATATATTCTTTGATTGTATGATACTTTATAAAATTAATATATTATTTGGTAATCCTATATAATATATAATTATTAGAATTATTACAGAGGGATTCTATAGTATTTCAAACCTCAAATAATTGATCACTGGAACCCTAAAAACATCCAAGACTGACAAAGAACTTCACATCCCACTTGAGTAAAAACGTTCAACACATCTTTCTTCCCCATTCCACCCATTCGCTTTCTCCCCATCTACAGTCTGTTCCTCTCACAGAATAGAAGAGTGTACTCACCAGAAATAATCGCACAGTGGAAAGCACTCGATGCCAGAAGAAAACAGCCTGCAAATTCCACCATTAGAGACAAAAGTAACACCTTTAGTGCATAACATTCTCAGGCACCTGGATTTTCAGCCCGTTCTGGTCTTAACATTCTACTTATTATTGGTTTTCCGTTCTTATTCTTCTTCTTTTCCTTATTCTTCTTATTCTTCTCTCTCTTCTTTCTCATCTTCTCCTCCAGCTTATCTATCTTCTACTCCTTCATCACCAACCTCTCCACCCCCAACTCCTTCTTCTCCAACTTTTCTGTTCTTTTTCTTCCTCTACTAAACACAATTTTTTTCTACTTTTTCTTATTCTTCTTCTTCTTCTTCTTCTTCTTCTTCTTCTTCTTCTTTTTCTTCTTCTTCTTCTTCTATTACCTTATCTGCTCCTCCACCTCATCGTCATCCTCCTTTTTCTCTTTCTTTTCCTCTCTCTTCTTTCTCTCCTTCTTCTTGTTCCTCTTCTACTACTTCCTATTTTACTTCTTCCTCTTTACTCCTTCCGCTCCTTCTTCTTCTCCCTATTCTCCTCCCACTCCCACACATTCATCATCTTTCTCTACCCTGTCCTGTCTCCAGTCTACTTCAACTTACTACTAGTCCTTGTTTCTCATCCTTTCTTTCTAATGTTCATTCTCCACTTCTCCTTCATATTCTATCCTTATTCTACTCAGCTTCTGATTCCCATTCTCTTACCTCTCCAACGACGTTTCGCCAAAGATAAATGCTGCCACAGCACCATAACTTACCAATAATAAGTTATTTTATTACTCACTCAATTCTATTTCATCAACTTAGGCTTTCCCTTTGAAATTATCATCAATTTTCTTCATTTTCAAATCATTTCCACTCTTTCATCATACTCATTTTTTCACACTTCTTCTCAAATTCTACCACATCTTTCACTATTATAGATTATTTCTTCTGTATAAGTATTTCATCCTTTAAATAATGTCTCTCCCTCATTTATTGCATTTTGCCTCTTTTCTCCTTTATTCCATCTCCCTCTCACTCCATTAGTATCGTCTCTTCTCCAAAACACTAATTGCACTTCCTCTTTCATTGTCTCATTTGCTTTTTCTTTCCATCTCTATTTCCTGTGAAGTTTTGTCTCCTTCCTTTTTATTGCATTCTCCCTCTCATTTCATCTGTCTTTACTTTTCATCGTAGTCTCTCTTTCTCCTTTATTGCATTCGCTTTCTCTCTCTCTCTCTCTCTCTCTCTCTCTCTCTCTCTCTCTCTCTCTCTCTCTAACCATATTAAAATGTCTCTCTCTATTACTAACCATAATAAAACACTAATAACTTTTTACGAATCCCTCTTTTGTATTATTTTTCCTTCCGCTGTTGTTCTCTGCCGTTCTGCTCTCTCGTTGCAGCCCACATCACGGAGATCTCCATTGGATGCGGCCTGAGAATAGTTCATCTGCTTCCGCACCCTTTACCCGGCCCGAGAGACGTCTTCCCCTACCACCCGTATGGCTACAATCAGAAGGAAACTCCTCCTATCACGAATCTGTTATTTCATAGATTAATCCGACACTTAACAAAATCGCGATTCTTTAATCGTATGAACCAACAAACTTTGAAAATATGACTTAGTGAAAGCCCACCCAGAACACTCTTCACTGTGCCTGATTTTCCAATCCATGTGAAATAGTGCACTTCATAATGCTGTGATCTCTTGTAAATAATATTATAGGAGCCGAAGTTATCAGCCCGACGCTGATGACCTGTTTCAGAGACTCTAACATTTTAATTAGGTTAAGTATCATCATCATCATCATCATCATCATCATCCTCACTGTCATGTGCTGCTCTGTGATTGGTTCTGTGCTTTTTGGCCGTTTCAATGATGCCTCGTACTAACGACTTAGCTCGCTCGCTTTCAATAAATAATAATAATAATAATAATAGTAATAATGTTAATGATATGGGATTTCAATTGTATAATGAACTCAAGCCCTTTAACAAGATTTTAAAAGCAGCTCATCTTAATGTACAGTCCCTTAGCTGTCATATAGACGAACTTAGAGCAATCTTTCGTTTTCAAAACTTCCATATTGTTGGTATTTCTGAATCATTTTTAAAGCCCAGTATACCTTCTTCGCAAGTCGCATTACCTGGTTATAATCTTTTCCGTAACGATCGTTTGAATAAAGCTTGTGGGGGAGTTGCATTATTTGTTAAAGATGGAATAAAAACTAAAATATTAACAGCATCAAAACAAGAATACTCAGCCAAACCTGAATTCATGTTAATTGAATTGTCTTTTAGTAGCTCAGACAAATTACTCGTTGGTATATGCTATAGACCTCCAAAGATAGGCCATTTCCTAGATTTCGAAAATGCTCTACTATCCTTCATGCCTTTCTACAGTCGTATTTTAGTTATGGGTGATATGAACACAGATCTCAATATGACAAACCGCAACTTTGACTATTATCAGTTGACAACAACTTTTCGCTGCCTTAATATGACTATCCTACCACTTGACCCAACACATCATACAAACGAATCTGATACTTTTATCGACCTTTTAATAGTTAGTGACCCAAACGAGGTTGTTCACTTTGGTCAGGTCTCCGTTCCAGCTATTTCTGGGCATGACTTGATCTATTGTGTACTGTCTCATAAGACACCTAGACCTGATCAGAAATTTATTACTTATAGGAACTTTAAACACTTTGACGAAACAGCTTTTTTGACCGACTTAGCTCAAACTCCTTGGCATCAAATTGAGGCATTGCCCTCAGTTGATGATATGGTTGAATCTTTTGAAAAATTGACTCTTGATTTATATGACAAACATGCACCTTATGTGACTAGAAGAATAAACAGAAAACGACGAGTACCTTGGATGACTGACGACATTTTAAAAATGATGGGACAGAGGGACAAAGCTCATAGAAAATTCAAGAGGACATCTGACTTGATTAGTTTACTTGAATACCGACGTTTGAGAAATAAAGTTAAGCAGCAATTACGTAATTAAAAAATCAGATATCTTAACTCATTCATGACTGACAATAAACTTGACTCTAAATTATTATGGCGTGGAATAAAAGAATTTGGCCTAGGTAAACAAAAATCTGAAACTGATATAGACATACCTTTGGATGACATTAATGACCATTTTATCTCACATTCAACTCAACGTGACGAGTCTACCATAGGTGATAACATCAATAATTTAAAGAACCAAGTTACTAATTTAAACATTCCTATTGCCAATAAATTTCATTTCAAACCCATTTCAGAAGAAAATACACTCAAAGCTATTCAACAAATGCACAGCAACGCTACTGGGGCTGACAAAATTTCTATTAACTTGATAAAGAAAATGTTACGTGTAGTTCTCCCAACTATCACTTTAATTTTCAACAAGTCTCTTGAAAATGGTAAATTTCCTGATAATTGGAAGTTTGCCCTAGTTCGTCCCTTGAACAAAGTTGCCTCACCTATTAAAGTTGATGACTTCAGGCCAATTAGCATTCTGTCCGCCCTTTCTAAAGTACTTGAAAGACTCATTCATGGCCAAGTTGTAGCATTTCTTGAACAAAATAACAAACTTCATGACTTTCAATCTGGTTTTCGTAAATCTCATTCTACTGAAACAGCTCTTCTACGCGTAACTGACGATATTAGGCTAGCTATGGACCAAAAGAAATGTACTGTACTGACCTTATTTGATTTCTCCAAAGCATTTGACACTGTTGACCATGAAATTCTGCTTAACAAATTAGCTATACTTGGATTTAGTAATCTGACGTTGTTATGGTTCAATTCCTACTTGAAAAATAGAAAACAATGTGTAACTGTTGGTGATAAAAAATCAAATTGGAAAAATGTTAAACATGGCGTTCCGCAAGGTTCAATTTTAGGCCCTTTTATTTACCCTGTATGCAAATGACCTTCCAACTGTTATCAAGTTTGCCAAATTCCATACCTATGCTGACGACCTTCAAATTTATGCTAGCTGCCCTATCACTAAAATCAATGAAACTATAGATAAAATTAATCAAGATGTAAAATCTATTTTTGAATGGACAAATAAAAATGGTCTTAAACTGAATCCTATCAAAACACAGCCAATAATTATTGGTTACTCACGCCTCATAAACACTATTAACTTCAACACAATCCAGAAAATAACAATCGATGGTAACGAAATTCCTTACTGTAGCTCTGTTAAAAACTTGGGTATCATCATGAATAAGAATTTAGATTGGTCAGAACAGGTTAATAAAACGTGTAAAAAAGTATTTTCAGCTATGCATTCATTGAAGAAATTGCAAGACATCCTACCAAGAAATATCAGATTGCTGCTGGTTAAATCACTAATCTTCCCACACTTTATGTATTGTAACTCTGTACTCAATGACATGACAGTAACACTTAATGATAAGCTACAGCGCTGTCAAAATTATTGCTTAAGATTTGTTTACTCTCTCCAACGGCATGAAAGAATCACCCAAGCACATATTTTAAGCTCAACTTTAAAGTTACCCGAACAGAGACTTTTTCGAATTGTCAAGCTTGTTAGGGATATTTTAAAATATGGTAAACCTAATTATTTTAAAAACGATTTTAAATTTGTTTCTGAGGGTAGGAGAATAGACGCATCACGCACGAGAACTGGAGAAAATACTTTAAGGATACCAATTCACCGAACTACAATCTATACTAAATCCTTCCTAGTCTCAGGCTGTCGTGAATGGAATGCTGTCCCTGAATCTATTAGGTCTATTGAGAGCCGAGCGAGCTTCATCTTGAGGTTGAGGAAATATCTTGTAGACAAAATGATCGAATATGTCCAGACTTAGAGCAGCAACATGACAAATTCCATTATTCACCTTACTCATTGCATACTTGAATAAATCCAATTCTCATCACACACCATCATAACTGTCTCTTCATACTTCTAATTATAAATTGAACTTCCATTCCACACTATCATCACATATTCACCATCCAAACCGTTATTATGATATTAATTATACATTATTTTAATATTAACCTAGTTCTTGTCATTCATCACATTATCATTTACTAGCATATGCTTGTAAATAATTTTAATTTGAGTTATCTCAATTCATAATACCCATTTAAATTACAATTATTCATTTACCATTAAGTTTTCTATTGTTACTCATCTTATGATATAGCTCAAATATCCATTAAGTATCAATTTATCTAAATCTAGTCTTTTAATTGCATAAAAATTTTCCTCTCTATCTTTAGTAATAATAACAGCTCGTTATAAATTTTCAATTCAAGGCCAAGTGTTAATGGAAAGGATATCCTTATTATCCTTTCCCAAGAATGGACATATATATGTCTAAACTTCGCCTTTTCACTTAGATAACTTACACTCCTTATTCATTTTGCAGAACCTCGAATTAAAATTTTGTATAAATTTTGCATTCATTACTTCACCGTTTTATTGTATTTTTACTAGAAGTTTCTATTTTGTGAAATTTATAGGATAATTTTGTCTTACTCATATATTATATTACAATGTAGAATCTAAGCCGAATTTTGTTATCTATTTGAATAAAGAAATCTAATCTAATCTAATCTAATCTAATCTCTCTGTTCTTCTGTTTTTCCTTTACAAGCAGTGTGAAAAACAAAGCGTACCTTGGACGATTTATGGCTATGGGTGTTCTTACTTCACAGTCTGGGCCATACAATGGAAATCGAGGCAGGTAGGCCAACTACTATGCAGCGCAGTGCCAAGCTCACTAGTAACACCTTTTTATAACCTCTCTTGCATTTCTTCTTCTTCTTTTCCTTTTTCCATTCCTCCTCCTTATTTTCTTTCTCCTTCTTTCATTCCTCTTAATTTCTTTCTCCATTCTCTTCATTCTCGATATGAATGAAGAAGTATATATTTTTTAACTTTTCCTTCTACTCCTTCTACTCCCGTTTATTATAATTGCTGATCTCCTGTCAATTCCGCTTGCAAATCATCAATATTTCTTCCTTGTATCTTTTTTTCGAATAAATAGATCAATGACATTATATTAATAAATATTATATTATATTAAGAGATTTTTTAAAATTATTTTTATAACTCCAACACCGTGTCAAGCAAAGTATTAATTGTGGTTTCCCAACACATATGTTGTATAGTGGGGGCCACGAAAAAAAAAAATATTTTTTTTTTGCATTTAAGGCTAAATTGTTACTCAAATTCACATCATGAAATACCTGTATTGTTCATTTCTTACTAATAGACTCCTCTCAAAGAATTGTTTCCCTTTCAGAGAAATTATTATTATTATTTTATTGTTCTACGTTTTTTCCATTCAAATCCACTGCTCTTTCTACTTTTGGTATTCTCTGTAGAATAAGAAACTTCATAAATGAATCAACTACAATATAATAAGTATTCATTTAGTAGGCCTGTGTTTTGTTCAGGGAATCAGAGATGCCATCACTCTGCGAAACTTTTAAGAATTTTCACATTCAAATTTAACGTTTTCGCCTTCCTCTCTTTTATTTTCATATCATGTTCAATTGTTTTCGACTCTAAAGGTTTCAGTCCCAATGCTCCTCCTTTTCCCTCTTCAATAATTTAAGCTTCTCCCATTACCTATAATTTTCAACCTTCACAGTCCAGTCTCACTCTGCATTCAATCTACAATTATTTAACATTATTATTTTTTTATGCGGGTGATGCCCACATGAGTATTTTAGCTTGTGTGTAAGTGATAGATTTTGAGTGCGAAGGTGATTGATTATAGGGACAGCCATGCCACTGGGATTCGAACTCAGACCTGGCAGTGCTAGCGGACTGAAGGTTGTGACGCCCTAGTCCACTGCTCCAACCAGGCCAGGCACTATATCACTATATCATTAACATTTCTATGAGTATCAAGATGAAAGAACAAACCTCCTGAGTAGAAGGCAATCGGTAGATAAAACGAATGAAATAAAGATAAAATTGTATCGTTAGGTATTACTCCTTAGGTGTGAACAGAGAAGTCGTTGAATTCGCAATAAATGAAATGGGCAATAAAGCCTACATTAAAGCATTATGGAGATTAGAAGTACAGTAAACTTCAACAACACTACATTAAATACTACTACTAACCTCAGCATAACTACTGTAATATTTGAACAGAATGTAAAAATAAGGAATGTAATGGGATTTGAAAAAAACTGCTAAAACTGAACAAACAAGTCTAGAAGAAGGAATTGGAAAAGAACGAATGCAAATAAGAATGTTGAAGTATGAAAATGAGTGAAAGAAAGCAAATTTCGAACAAATTAGAAGTGGAAAAGCAGGAAAAAGGGTGTGAGACGTGAAGAAAAAAGGTTGAAAATAGAAAAATTCATGACATGCACTTGCATGTCTGCACGTTGCCATAATTCTCCACACTCTTACTTGCGAGCAAACTGTTTACTCTAGATCTAGACGTCTATAATGCAAATGCACAGTTGCAAATTATTTAATGAGACACTTACCAGAGTACTGAGTACTGAAGCACCTGAGTATATCCTTATCCTTATCACATCCCATCTAGACACTATTTCCATCCTTATTCCTGGTTTAAGCATGTGATAAACCTGGTTCAAACTACCACTAAAGACTGCGTCACTACTGAAGTCTGTACAAGCAAAGAAGACATTCTGGCAAGATGGGTGAATGACTCCAGCTCGGTCAATATCGGTTAAAAATGAGAAACGTGTTCCCAAATTGTAGATCAGAATGTTTTCTATAATTTGAGACCAAATTTATAATTTTTGAACAGAAATTGATCGAGATGGAGTACTTTTCCCTTCTTTCCAGAATATCTTCTTTGCTTGGAAAGACTATAGTTTCATGACAGCGATTATCATCACTACCCTATGTCAGATTATATGGGGTCTGCTTCTTTTCTTTTTAGAATAAGACGGTGGAAGGCAGGTGTGAAACAGCATGCAGAATGGCGTTAATGGATGGTTTACTATCAGATTGTGAATGATTGTGAGAAAAGAAGGAGAAAGTGTGAGGAGGAAAGCAAATGAAAGGAGAAGGAGAGAGGAATAAGAAAAAAGAGGAAAGAGAAAAAGGAGGTAGAGGAGGTGCAGAATGATGATGATGAGGAGGTGGTGGAGGGGGTGGATTAGTAGGATGAGAAGGATTCAGATTCAGATTCAATCACTTTATTCATGTAGATTACATAATACAGTAATTCAAATCCTATGCTGTGAGAATAAAAATAAATGAAAATTACACTAATTACAATCGAGAGATTAGATTAGATTAGATTATTCACTTTATTCAAGTATGGTACAGCGATCTTAAGTATTTACGATCTTAAATCCTAGATTCAGAAAATTAAACATAAATCTAATTACACGATTGGTTCAAATAAGAAATACATATGCAAGGAACGTACTAAATTACAGATAATATATAGGATCTAATATTCTTACTGTTATAATATGATTGTGGTGTATCTACATGAAATGGCGGAGTTTGGACAAAGATGTCCATTCTTGGAGAAGGATATGCAAGGATATCCCTCCCATTAACACTCAACCGTAACAAATTTTTACTGATAGATTCGACTGAAAATTGATTTAATGAATTTTACTTTATGAAATTGTGATAACTTAAACAAAAATCTGCAATGGATACTGTAATTCATGAAAGATGAATGAAAACGATAGGAATTATGAATGAATTTTATTTAGGACTGAAATGTTGATTAAATACGATTATTATAGTTGAATTATAATTATTGAAGCTAATACCACATGTGCTAGGTATTTGGAGATCTATTCTTAGAAAGTACTATGTTTTGATATGAATATTAATAATAATAATAATAATTAAGACTTGAATAATTCAATTTGATTTAATCGTACTTGAAATAAAATGATTAATTCTACTACTAAAAGGATGTAAAGTGGGGTGATAGGGAAGGGAAACTGCAATGTAGCTGCTCTAATGTTGGACCGCCTCCGTCATTCTCTCAAAAAGATGCTTTCTCAATTTTGAAATGAAGCCCGCTCGACTCTCAATGGATTTAATGGAATTGGGGAGTGCATTCCAAGCACGACAAGCACTAACAAGAAATGATTTATTATAAATTGTAGTTCGATGATTAGGTATCCTTAAAGTATTTTCTCCAGTCCTAGTGCTTGAAACATCTAACCTCCTACCTTCAGAGACAAATTGAAAATAATCTTTGAAATAATAAGGCTTGCCATACTTTAAAGTGTCTCTAGTAAGTTTCACTATTCGGAAAAGTCTTTGTTCTGGTAATTTGAGAGTTGAACTATCAATGTGTGCTTGGGTGATCCTTTCATGGCGTTCAAGAGAGTACACAAACCGTAGGCAGTAATTTTGGCAACGCTGAAGTTTATTATTTAGAGTAACTTGCATGTCATTAAGAACAGAATTGCAATACATAAAGTGTGGGAATATCAACGATTTAACAAGTAATAATCTAATGTGTCTTGGAAGAATGTCTTGCAATTTTTTTATTGGGTGCATGGCTGAGAAAACTTTTTTACAAGTGCTGTTAGCTTGCTCTGACCAGTCTAGAGTTTTATTCATGAGAATTCCAAGATTCTTTATTGAGCTGCAGTAGGGTATTTCATTACCATCAACAGTGATTTTGTGGATTGAGTTGAAATCAATTTTGTTAACTATGCGTGAGTATCCAATAATGATAGGCTGCGTTTTGATGGGGTTAAGTTTCAAGCCATTTTTCCTAGTCCATTCAACTATAAGAGTTATATCCTCATTCATTTTGTCTACTGTTTCGTTAATTTTTGCTATGGGACAGCTTGCATAAATCTGAAGGTCATCTGCATAAGTGTGGAAGTTAGAGAACTTAATAACAGAGGAGATGTCATTTGCATACAGAGTAAATAGTAGGGGGCCAAGAATGGATCCTTGGGGAACACCATGAGCAACATCTTTCCAATCTGACCTGTTGTCATTTACAGATACACATTGTTTTCTACCAGATAAATATGAAGCAAACCACTGCAGTGATCTTTGATTAAATCCTAGAATAACTAGTTTCTTCAGGAGAACTTCATGATCTACAGTATCAAACGCTTTGGAAAAATCGAATAGACTTAGAACCATACATTTTCTCTGGTCCATGGCTAGCCTAATGTCATCAGTCACACGCAATAAGGCGGTTTCGGTTGAATGAGACTTTCGAAACCCTGATTGAAATTCATGGAGTTTGTTACCTTGTTCTAGGAATGCTGAGACTTGTGTGTGAACGAGTCTTTCAAGTACTTTAGAAAGTGCAGGTAGGATACTGATAGGTCTATAGTCTTCAACTTTATTAGGAGAGGCAATTTTATTTAATGGTCGAACCAGAGCTAGCTTCCAATTTTCAGGGAAGATACCACTATCAAGAGATTTATTGAAGATGGATGTGATGATTGGTAGCACTACAAATAACATTTTTTTGATAAATTTTATTGGTATCCTATCTGCCCCAGTAGCATTACTACGAACATGTTGAATTGCTTTTTGAGTTTCTTGTTCTGAGATTGGATGAAAATTAAACTGATCAGCTGGAGCTATGTTCAAATTGGTTATCTGGTTATTCAGATTATTAATATGGTTGTTAATCATTGTCTCGTCTCGTTGATTTGAATGTGAGATGAAGTATTCATTGATACGGTCGAGTGGTAAGTCAATTATGGTTTGAGTTTTCTGTTTACCTAGGCCAAATTCTTTTATACCACGCCATAATAATGATGAGTCTTGTCTGTTTTCAGTTATAAATGAATTCAAGTACCTAATCTTTGAGTTACGTAACTGTTGTTTAACTTTATTTCTGAGACTTCTATATTCAATTAAGCTATCTAAATGATGAGTCTTTTTAAATTTTCTATGCGCCTTGTCTCTTTGTCCCATCATCTTGAGTATATCATCTGTCATCCAAGGTACACGTTGTTTTCTATTAATTCGTTTGGTCACTTTAGGTGCATGTCGGTCGTATAAGTCAAGAGTAAACTTTTCAAAAGTTTCAACCATTTCATCAACTGAGGGTAAGAATTCAATCAGATGCCATGGAGTATGATTCACGTCAGTCAGAAAGGCGGCTTCGTCAAAATGTTTGAAATCTCTATAAGTTAAGTATTTTTGTTCTGGTTTGGGTGGTTTGCACGATAGTACACAATAGATCAAATCGTGTCCAGAGATAGCTGGAACCGAGATTTGCCCTGTGTTAATAACTTCATCGGGGTCACTGACTATTAGTAAGTCTATGAATGTGTCCGAGTCATTAGTATGATGAGTTGGGTCTAATGGTAAAATAGTCATGTTTAGGCATTGGAAGATATTTGTCAATTGATAGTAGTCAAAGTTACGATTAGACATGTTGAGATCCGTATTAAAGTCACCCATAACTAGGACACGGCTATAAAAAGGCAAGAAGGTGATCAATGCATTTTCGAAATCTGTAAGATGTCCTATCTTTGGGGGCCTATAGCAAATTCCAACTAGTAGTTTATCGGAAATGGATAAAGATAACTCGAGTAACATAAATTCAGGTCTAGCAGAGTATTCTTGTACTGACGTACTTAATATTTTAGTTTTTATCCCCTCTTTTACATAGACAGCTACACCTCCACATCCCTTATTCAAGCGATCATTACGGTATAGTGTATATCCGGGCAAATTAACTTGATTGGATGGTATACTAGGCTTCAAAAATGATTCAGAAATTCCAATAATACTGAAATTTTGAAAACGGAAGATAGCTCTGAGTTCATCAATGTGACAACTAAGGGATTGAACATTTAGGTGTGCAGCAGTTAGTAATTTATTGTAAGATTGAAGCTTGGTTGATAGAAAGAGACCTGAGTCTAGGTTGTTATTATTGTTGTTGAGGTTATCCCTATTGTTAGAAAGGGCGAGCGAGCGAGCTGCATTATCAGTAGCGGGCATTACAGAAGAGACAAAACGACAATCCAAAAAGAGAGCAAGCACGCATTACAGGGAAGATGAAGATGGAATTGAAAATGAAATAGAAATAAAAACTAATGATGCTTAACCTATGTGACTTAATAGTCAAAGCCTCTCGATGTAGCGAGTGCATGAAGGATGTATAGATAGTTCGGCCCTCTTCACCATTTAAAACTACACAAGTTAGTTCGATTTCCATTTGCACACACGCAGAACAAGAAGTGATCTTCGGAAGGTGTTCGTTGCAGCCCTAAACCAGATGATTTTCGTGAGAGACTGAGATAACAGCAAGTTTGATAAAGTTCCCAGTTGAACTGCAAGAAAAAAAAGCGAGCAGAAAAAACGGCAGAATACAAGATGGAATTAAGAGACTAGGCCTACTTAACACTTATGACGCCATTTAGAGTATTCAAATAAATAGAAAAGTCATATTCTTTTAAGTTTGGTGGTGCGGATAAACAAAATAATTAAATGTAAAAGGGTTTCAATATTGTAAATATACAATAAAAGATTTACTCAAATTGCAAAGGCAAGCGTCCGTAACTGTAGAATCACGCATTCATATATATATTTATATAAACTATAATCTTCAATTTGCAGGGAAGTAGATTGGCGAGATTTATCATTAGTATTGGAAGAGATTGTTTTCCGTTAATTACAAATCATTTATCTCCATCACTAAATAAATGACATTAAGAAATATCATATTTGATAATAAAAGTAGTGGGACTCAGACTCAGTGAAGTAATCAATATAAATAATAGAAATCACTGATCGTCATTAATGTCATTAATTATTGAAAAGTTGTTCTGATCTTCAATAACATTGAACAAAATAACAACAACTGTTATGAATAAAATCTTCTTAAATAATAATTATCTTTGATGGAGCTGATTTGTTATAAATTTTTTTTTTTTTTTTTTTTTCGAGGGTGATGCCCACATGGGCTCTTGGGCCTGTGCGTGGGTAATGGGAAGGATGATGATGAGAAATGAATGGACCTACTGCTTTAGGTGGGTTCCGAACCACCGGGAAGCGATTTTTGAGGCTCGTGAATTGGATTCAGAGGAGCCGGTCACCGTTACAACAGTGGTGATAGAGGAACGTCGCTTATCTAATCTCATCGATTAGACGCTCTCTACCACTGGGACAAACCGCTTCCCGATTAATTATAAAAATAATTAATCCTGAAATAATTCCATGATTGCATTTAAAGAGCTTATGTTCAATTTTGAGCCATTCAAGATTGAATGTATTATTAGTCATTCCAATAATGTATTATAATCACCAGTAGTGTTATGGTGTTTGTTATCAAAAAGAAGAGCCGGGACAATTTACATGATTTAAAACCGATGTAGACATTGAAGTATAAGAAGAGTAAAAAATGGAAATAGCGTACTTTATGAATTGATCTTTGAGTTTGATTAATGTTTCATGTTCTTCAAAATGATACGAGTTCATTGTAAGCAATAATATAATTAAACGTTCTGTTGTGGTCCTCTCCACACTCATTCGAACCACTTATGATACAAGAGTTGAGGACAATACTACGAAATAGAATTTATAAATCTTGGTTATCCAATTGATATTGCATTATTATTATCACAAAAAAAGAAGGAGCTATATTACTGCATGAACAATTTAGAAAATGCCGGTTGGAGGATTGTTTGAATCTTATTTAACTTTCATGATAACAGTATAACTGTAATAATGTGATTACATTCATTCTACTTCTGTAAAACACAATAGATAATCCATGAAATAACTTAGCAACTCTATTAACAGAGCACAAAATGTGAGATGCATTTTTTAAGTTGCATGGATCAGTATAATTTATGTACTAGATAATATTGATTTATGGATACTAATATGAAGGCAAGATAAATTATGCATCAAAGAGTCAATGTGTCTAGGTTCTCTAAGTTATCAAATACGTTATTGTAGAACATCGGGTTTCGATAAGTATGAAGAATGAAGACCACAACTAAAACTGTAGATCAAGGCCAAAAAAAGCTGCATCATTTGGAACCCTTCAGAAGGACTTGTTGGGAGGTGTTGAAAAATAATTATATTAGTTACTAACCTTTATTTTATGAAGGTCAGCCAGCCTCTCCGCTGTGTGGATCTTCTTGACGCCTCCATGTACGGTCGCGATCTTTATCCGTCCGTCGGCTGTCCACGTCTGCTTGTGTCCGAACATCTCAGCTGCGGCGTTCAGCAGACGTAGGCGATGGACGGTCAGATCTTCACGGATGGTGATGCCGGTCCCTGCGAGTGCCCTCTTGGCGTCGAAGATCATCCGCCTCGTCCTGTAGTTGCAGAGACGAATGATGATCGGCCGGTGTAGTATGTACAAAGTGTTCACCGTGCGGGAAACGTACACCGCGTCATCACTCCACCGCTACCCTCCCTCACATCATTCCCTCTCTTTCTAAACCGGTTTGTCGCGCTTCCCTCTTCCTCACTACTCTAGTATACGTCACAATCTTATCGCGATAGTCTAACAAACTATGCTCAGACTATACACCGCGTCATCACGCCACCCCTACTCACCCATACATCATTCTCTCTCTTTCTAAACCTGTTTGTTGCGCTCCCCTTCTCACCTCTACGTCACAATCTTATCTCTCAGCTCATGATTGCGCTGAGGTAAAATCGTACATATCAGAGGTATCGAGCCTTAGGCTCTCTCACAATCACGATAGAGTAACTCGCTAATATTCTAATTATCTCAGCAAGTTGCAGTTTGTTTTTTTAATTTAGAAGAAATCACAGACCGTGAGATCTAGAGATGTAGGAGTTGATTTTTACCAATACTCTATCTATTCTAATATCCAGTAATATCCAATATCACCATTTGATATTTTAATCTAAAGAAAATGTTCAAATCTATTTTTATCATTTGAATAAATGTATTTTTCATTGTTCTTTTCCCCAAGAATATCTTGAAACCAACCAGAACAATAAAACAAAGGCTATGCTGTTTAGTAATTATTTTGAGCCATTTTCAAGTAAATTTCACTATTTGATGATTTAGTATACATTATCGGCCCTGATAACAGTGTAAATATCTAAAATATAGTTATGTGAATAGAGTTGTATTGGTTAGAGCAACGCAGCTAGAGCTGGGCAGCTATAGCAGCCCAGCTCGCAGCTTGTGCCGCGCGACTCTAGCAGACGCTTGGAAATCGACTGGAATGGAATAAAATATTTCTTAAAATTCCATTCGATAAAGTAATCGTTAGTGAGCCGTATCAATCCAGATACCTGACGTAATGGATTTTTAAATCAAAGACAACACTACACACAGAGTAGAAGCAGAAGAAACAAAGAAGACATTCTGACAAGATGGGGGAAATGACTCCAACTCAGTCAATATTGCTTCAAAAATTATAAATCTTACTTAAAATTATAGAAAACATTCTAATCTACAATTTAAGATCAAATTTATAATTTTTGTTTCGATATTGACCGAGCTGGAGTCATTTTCCCAACTTGCCGGAATGTCTTCTTTGCATCCGCGCGCAATGATCAACCAATCGCGCCAAGTCAACTTAAGCCGGGAAATTCAAAATAAATGAAATCGCCCGAACGGTTTTTTGGATTTGGAGGGAGAATGAGCCATAGGAAAATTATACAAAAAAACAGGAACACTTCTCTCCACATTCTTGACCTTCCTATAAATTTTCAAGTCAATCTGTCAACAACTGAAAGAGTTATCCATATTTTTAGAAATTTATGTCTCTGTACATGCAAAGTACAAGATATTCCGTGTAAGCTACCTGGATAGTGAATTCAATTCAAACTTCTCATTTTATTTCTGTAAAAACTGATTATTTATTGATATCTTTGCATTTCTGAAATCAGGATTGGGTTTATGAAGAGTTCTTTTAAACATATATCATAACAGACAGATTCAAATCGTAAAAATCTTCCTTAATTAACTTTTATGTTTTATATAAGCATATAATTCTTGACAATGATAATAATATTATATTTAATATTAAATATACGCTAGATAACGTTAAAATAACGTATATTATACGCTTACGGAGACTAAACAAAGTGTAATTTGAATACTTCTAATCCAATAATATTTTAGAGACAATAATTTCTGAGAGAATATCGACTTTTCCATCATATAAAAAAAATGCCATTTTTTGCTTATAAAAATGAGAATATCATCCAAGTCTTTTGAGATAAAATATTGAAATTATCATGAAAATGTAGATAAATTCTTCCTCTTTAATCTCCTATAAATGAATTTTATGGCATTACACATTTAAGATAGTTACATCAAGTTAGATAAATGCTGATATTTCATATATTCATATTTTTAATAGCTTGTTGGGCAATCAATAGACTGTAAATCAAGTTTGGAACGATATAAAAAGACATTTTCGTGCTCAAATAGTAGGCAATGTTTTGTTTAATTTGTTTAATTATGGTATGAACTTTTTCAACATGGACCAAATGTATGGAAAATAAGTATATTTAAGTTCTTGTAACTATTTTAAATGTGTGAATACTGTGCTTCAGAAAAAATAATTTATGATCAATTATTGTGGTTGAAGATGTTATACCTAATACACCTTCCATAAAAAATTACCTAAATACCGATGCACTTAGATTTTATAGGGATTTTTTAGTTGAGTTTCCTATATTTGTGTGACTCCCCATGAAGAAGAAATTTTCTTTCGTGAATACTGTGCTACTGCAAAAATCATTTGTGATTAATTGTGGTTGAGGATGTTATACCTAATACATCTACCGCAAAAAATATTCTGAATAACGATGCACTTAGATTTTATAGGGTTTTTTTAGTCGAATTTCCTAAATTTGTGTGACTCGCTATGAAGAAGAAATTTCCCATGATGGCAAATTGTGATACGTTAGTACTTGATTTTATAAACAGTGATTAAGATTCCAATGATTCATTCATTCACTCATCAGCAGAACTACGGAGTCAAATGCGTTCGAATGTGGCAGGCATGTTCAGTTGAAACTTTATACGCTCATTAAGAATGGATTTTTAAAACTTCTCAATGATACGCCCAACAATTGCATTTTTCTACAGTTCTTTGGCGTTTTCTTTGGCTTTTTTTGAGAACCAATTGGCAGAAAATGTTGAAATTTATCGAAAGATCCAGATTAGATTCAGAAATGTGTTGAAATAAAAATATTTTAGTGATAAGGCCAATCAGTGGTTTTGAATTTGTTTTGCATCGCGGGTTGCATGTGTTGCGCCATTGTCAATCAATCTATATATCTACCTGTTCCATGAAACCGAAATAGCACTCATAAATGGCAAGTGCGGTTGAATGGCTAGCTAGAGATTAGCTAGATTACGATAGGTAATACGATAATATTAATCTCATTTTTTCAAACTAATGAAATCTCTAAGAATGACAGTTCTTTATCTATGAGGACTGAATTATGATTTTTTCTTTTAAAGTGGTACTTTTCCAGTGTTTGCAATAATTGAATTGAAATTTAATTAAAATTGTTTTACTGGCAGAAGTAACAAGTTCACCACAACATTGGAAATATAAAATTAAAGTAATGAAAATTTGACACCAAGGGAAATACTTTTACACAATAAAATGAAATGCCAATTGAGTAATTGCATCTCGTAATACTAAATCTATTTGAGATAAAAATCAATTACAAAATTAGCACTAAAAGGTCGTTACTGAGAGAATTTTTTGAGAATATCGACAATTTATCTTTTTTACTTTATTATTGTTTATATTGTCTGATGTGCTAGAAATTTGTATTTCAAAATACCCCCAGGCATAATTTTGTTTTCCACAATTTAAGACCAAGAAGGCCTATCTATTCCGTACATCTCTTGTGTTGGAGCTCTCAAAAACCTTGCTAAACGAAAATGACCATATTTCGACTAGTAGCCACCAAAATTAGTATCTATATTCTTGTAAGGTACTGGAGTTTTTTCCTAGAATTTTTATTTTGAGATCGTATTCAAATAATATAATATATAACGCCCTGAATTCAGGTTATTACGAGTAGGAAGGACTCTTCAAGGATAATAAACCAAGAACCCACGTAACTTTCGTAAAAAGTAACGAACGTTATGAAAATACAGATCATTGTATTCACTTTATCAAGGCTGTATCATGTATAAATACGATCTAAATTGAAGAATTTCACTACCTTGAATCAATTTCTTGGAAATTATTGGGAGAATAATGTACTTCTTAGTGCTGAAAAAGGTCTCAGAGTCGCTCAATCATGGAATACGGGCTTGGGGTGCGATAGCTCTACATAAAAAAATTGATAATCTACATTAGAAAGAATAAAAATGAATTTAATCTTCGAATTTTACGTTTATCGTTAATCTTTAAATTTACGTCCAAATAGATTCAGAACTTTCAATCAAGACAGAATGGACTTGTATGTGTGTAGAAGACAATGCTCATAAATCTTCTTCCCACTCATTTTGTTGACAATATGTGCGTTACTAGCTTATTCTTGTTTCATATTATTTTGGTTACATGTACGTAGTTTTTAAAGCTTAGAAATTCGTAAAATTATTGTAGATTGGTGTAGACGTGTAGAGAAAGAGTATGAGAGCGTAAAGAGAGATGCTATTGTATCGTCTGATAAGAAAAGTGCGCAAAAACAGAACGGACGGGTGGTGGATGGTTTACTGGTGGCGGGGAGGTGGTTAGGGGGGAGGAGACGAACTGTGCGGGGAGGAGGGGAATACGCGAGCAGTGACGTCACAGTAAGTATGCGAGCATGTCGTCATCAATGATGACGTACTTGGGTGTGACGTCATTAGTGTACGATTCTAGCATAGGTACGATTCTAGCATGCGACACCGGTCCTTAGGTTTGGTCTCGCCTTGCGGGGGTGACTGGCGTCTCCCAACTCGATGCGACCGATTTATGTCTTCAAGTCGGACGTTCAGTTTCAAGTTTTCATTGAAAACTTTTAACGCCAATTGATCTGTGTCCTCATTCTGCTTTTCTGGGATGCCGAATATCCGGAGTGAGTGTCTCCTTCCATACTGCTCCAGATCGTCTATTTTTAAGTCGCAACTAATTTCGAGCTCCTTTATCCTTTCCTTCAATTCGACGTTTTCTTTCCTCAGGTCCTGAATCTCATCCAGGATAGATTTCAGGGCAGAACTCATCGCTTCGTTGACAGCTTTTGCTACCTGCTCTCCGATGTGCTTCAGAAATTCCTCCGGTATGCCTCCAGGAATAGATTCGATCGAAGGCGAGGGTTGGGGTTGACGACCTTGCTGGGCATTGTTTCGCTTAGGCGTTGCAACTTTGGGTTTTCCCATAATGCTGAACGAATTGAGGTCAAGTAATAAAGGCACTGGCGATAGTCTAACGGGTTTTTTCGATAGTTGAAAACTATTTTTATTGATAAATAAAAAACGGATGGATTTAAAAGAAAAATAATTAGATAATTGAAGAGTGCTTGAAAAACTGAATACACTAATGTAAAATAAAAATGAAATCGAGCTATTTGACACTACGAAATTTATGATAGAAGACGGAGCCGAACTAACACACGTTTCACTCACTCGACATGACCACACCACCACACCACAAGGAGGAGGAGAAGGAGGATGGGGAAGAGAGGGTGAAGGAGGAGGAGGGGGAGGAGGAGTTGGTGGTGGTGGAAGAGGAGGAGGAAGGAGGATAGGGAGGAGGGGGAGGTGGAGAAGAAGGAGGAGAAGGATGATTAGGGGAAGTTGAAGGAGAAAATTGAGTTGAAGAAGAAGGATAAGAAAAAAGGAAGAAAAAAAGAGGAGGAAAAAGAAGAAGAATAAGAAGAGGGAAAAGAAAAAATAGAAGAAAAAGGAAGCAAATGCACAGAGAAGGAAGAAGCAGGATATAAATCATGAGTGGAGAATTGGAGGGTTATTAGTAATGATTCAAATAATGACTGTGATCATATTGTTTTTCTCACAAAATAGACCAAAAATCTAGGAGACCACATGTGATGGTTTTTATATTTTAATCACTTCTGAGAATATTCTACATTAATTCAAATATTCTACCAACAAGGAAAGCGATTTCATTTGCTCCTTGTGCGCTTCAACAGCTAATGTTGTGAAATGGAGTTGTCATTGAGCTGGGCCTAGTATTTATAATAGTATTTACACTATTAGCAATACTATTCTCTACACCTTGGGCCTATGTGATATTTTTGGAATCAAAATAGACAATAATTGCATTACATCAACCATCACCATCATGTTGGTGGGTGACATCTTGTTCAGGAGACAGACGAAATCTCAAAACTTTTGGCGTCTGCGATAACATCTAAAACTTGTATTGAAATAAGAGTTTCCATTACAGATTAAAGTTTTAGACATAAAAGTTCTTATTAGAGTCACTTAAAATACCGACAAAAACTAAGTGTTATTGACAAAAACTTCCTTTATATTTGATTCTAATACATTATGAATTGATAAAATCATTATAAATGCAGTGATCTCAGAGATCCATCATCAACTTCCTGTTATAAATAAACTATTTTAAAAAGGCTCAAGCTTTCCTACAACAGAGAAGAGATATTCTCACTATTTTCAATATAACTGAGGGTAGTCAGAATAGTTCAACCATTCATAAATTTAAAACACGTGAAAATAAACAATAACAAGAAAAGGTTAGTAGAAATAACAATGATGAGGAACAGCCGCTACTAGTTTCTGGAAATCTCCCAACTTCCTTCTTATTTTCTTTTTCCATCCTATTCTTTTCTACTTCCCACTCATTCGTATGTCACATTTCCGCCTTTACGTTATTCTTCTGTTTCTATAATTATATATTACCAATTGCTTCAGAGTATTGTTAAATTTACAAACTAATTTTTCCGAAAAAAAACAAGTAGCTGATGGATATCAGCTATAGAGTAACTTCAAAAGTATGAATGTGAACAACTCAGCAAATGTATAAACTCAGCAGTTTATATAATTCCAGCACAATATGAGGCTGAGTCGTACAGAAAATTAAGAGAAGAAGAATATAAATAAAAGAACTTGATTCAGTTAAGTAGACAAATTCTATTAAGGATATAAAATGATAATGCTCTCCATATTTTTTCAATGATAATACAACTTGAGAACCCAACTACGTATGCTAAATTGCTTCTCATATCAGCTATTGAGAAATATTCTGTATCCCCTTATTTTTCCCAGTACAGTATTTTCGCAATCCATGAGACGTTTTTTCATAAACTTGTTATAGTTCTATACGTTTTATCTATATGGCACACAAAGTCTATGAATGGTCTATTTCTTAAATGCCCTTTTCTCAGAAATAGAAGCTTGTAATTAATTCTTCACGAAACAAGGCCCAGGCTTAAACAGGATATCGAATAATACTTGAAATTTTTATTTTTAAACAAAGGTTATCTCCAATAGTCTATTATTACTTTTTTTCCAAACTCACTTTTTTATCATCCGAAAAATAAAGTATTAATGATCTTGTTATTCATGATCTACATACGAGTACATATAATACTCCTACTCCTAATAATTAAGCTATAAAACCTCCATTCCATGCTGCATTTAGATATCCGATCTAACAAATAATAATGAAAAAAGGGCCATTTATTAAAAATAGAGGCAGTACAAAATGGAGCAGCAATCAGCAGGTCTACACGAATAGGGCAATAAATGTGATGAATGACTTGGAGCTACGCAATAACTCCATTATGAAGTGAATGTTGACCTCTCTTCCATCCCCACTTTTTCTTTCTCTCTCACACACTTTCTCTCTCTCATACACTTCCACCCTTCCACACACTCTCCTTTTTTACCCTTCTCTCTTTTCTTTTTCTCCGTCTCTTCACACCTATTAATCGCCTCTTTCCCATTGCCCCACTCAATCTTTCGCAGACTCACTTTCTCTCTCTTTTCTTTTCTCTCTCTCTCTCTGTATTTCTATTTCGTACCCATTTATCGCCTCTTTCCCATTCTAGCACCGTTCTTCATCGACGTTTAATTTATCGTTGAAAGTTTTTGTCCCGATCATAATTTATTGTGCCATAGAAGCAGAAAGTGAACAGATGTTCAATTTTTGGCACCTAATTTTTACGGTTTTTTGGGAGTATGTGGTCATTGTTGATTGGTTGGACCTTTAGAGGGTTGGAAGTATCATGGTTGATTCAAGTCTTTATTGGTCAACTTCAAATGATTATTCATTTGAATAATCTATCATGATAATAATAATAATTATTGTCATAATGGAACAATCGCATTTGAAGCAAATCGAAGATTTGTACGATTTGGTTGTGTCTGTAGGTATTTTCGAATACATTGGCCCGTATTATAGCAGTTTTACAATAATTTCAGTTGAAATGCGTATAAAATTGATATAAATCGCATTGTTTCAAATCCGACGTTATATCTATTCAACCTTTAGTTATATAATTTTCGATTTAAACTGCTATTGGTAATACAGATGGATCTGATGTATATTTATTCTCTTTTGATTTCTTATTAAATTATATTATCATAAATCAATCATTACATCTTATTATTCTTTTATGATGATATAATAATGTGAATTAATACATTTATCCAACTTATTGCTCAACATTGAATTGGAAATGCAGTCATCAATGTCATAATTCAATTAAATAGATTTTTTAAAAAGAAATTGTATTGTACGGAATACAAATACTGTACTGATTTCATTACTGTTGGATCAAAGTGTACTCACATTCATTTCCCATTGAATTTATGAAGTCATTATACTTTTAGTTAGAAGATCAATTATTCAGCTTACCTGGAAAATAAGAATAAAATAATTAGTCATCAAAATTGTTGACGCATTCTAAGCTGGTCTGAGTTCATTATTTTGGAATTATTGAACATGAACAGAAATTCATGGAATTCATTTAATAATTAGATAAATACATGTCATCGGGTACCAATATGCATGAAAAATTTACAGTTAATTCAAACAAAACTGGAAAACATCTGAGGCACTGCGAACATTGATATAAATTGCTATAAAAAGAGTAAAGATTTGTTGACTACCCGTGAAAACTTGAACTACCGGTTGCACGAAACTAGATGACTGTATTTGAAACATTGTAATTTGTGAATCGCACATTATAAAAAAACTCTGTGTAAAAATTGTTTAATGGCATTCTTGCTCATTCCACTGAAATTTAAAATATGATTTTTCCTACAGATAGCAAGAAAAGTGCATCTTTACACACTGAATAGAGTGTCTAAAATGGGCCATTCTCACATGAGTGCCTAAAATACTTTTCGCCACACTGGTATGAAATGGACTGTTTTACATGCTTTATACGGAGGCCGAAAACGCTCGTTTTCAGGCGAGGTCGCCAGCAACTCGCCGGGAAAATGCGTTTTTCGGCCCTAGGGCGGTAAAATAACCTTGAATGTCAGCTGACTGAAGGTTGTTGTCGATTTAAGGGTTAGTCGATCAATAGGTAGCATTCCGGTTTGATTGCATTAAATCTCAGCTGTTTTAGGAGTCAATGTCGACTTATTGGTATTTCGAAGTAAAGGTAGTCTCTCATCTGTTATTTTGATTGTCAAGATCCCTTGTCAAGAGAACTGAACGTTGAAAGTTTTCAAATTAATCAGTAGTTGAATAATAAAGGAAAACTGCTTCAATAACTAATACTTCAACTTTGATAAGATTAAAAATGTTTGTATTGATTAACTGTTGAATAATGATGAACGTGAAATCCATGTTTGAACAATATTATTGTTGTCAGACTCTGTGTTACTTAGTCTAGCAGGTAAGCCAGCGCCAACTAGCGGCTGATAATGCAACTAGACAAAGCTTCTCTGTTAGCCAATATCTGTCGAAAATCAACAACTTTGAATTGGTATTGTACAATTTAGGATGATCGTACAAAAATTATCTTGGGCTTAAACGTTTCTGAACTAATAAAATCGAATACACTGATAGTTATAAAGTAATATTCAGTCACTAAATCAATAAACTTTTGATGCGAAGTTCCAATAGCAAGCAGATGGCACCTACTCCAAATTCAGCATAGGCGAAGATAGCATAATAAGGCTGGAACTGATTAACTGATAATTTATTTTGTTTTGTTTTCATTGATGTTGTGTGCCGAAAAATAAAGTTCGTTTTGAATAATGATGAACGTGAAATCCATGTTTGAACAATATTATTGTTGTCAGACTGATGATCGTTCAGTCACTAAATCAATAAACTTTTGATGCAAAGTTCCAATAGCAAGCAAATGGTACCTACTCCAAATTCAGCATAGGCGAAGATAGCATAATAAGGTTACTGGTCTAGCTGTTCTTGGAACTGATTAACTAATTTTTTATTTTGTTTTCTTTGCATTGATGTTGTGTGCCGAAAAATAAAGTTCGACACCATGGGTCGAAAATGTCATATTCAGTCTCTCAATCTTTTCTAGTCCTCGGCCAACGGCCTTGGACTTGAAAACCGATTTCGAGCCGGTAAACGCACATTTTCGGCCCTAGGTACAAAATATTCTATTACGCACTAGTGCATAAAGTAATCTGGTTTTTCCAGATTTTCAACCAATCACAGAAGAGGAAACTTTTGAAAATGTGTTTCCAATATGGTGGATTGTGTACATTCAATGTATCAGTCAATTCTGTCAGTATTTTCTATCAGTCCACTTATTCAGTGCATCCTATCAGTCCACTTTTCAAATCCATCAGTTCAATTCATCATTCCATTGTTTCAGTTCATTCTGTCAGTTCATTGTCATCAGTCCATTCAATCAGTGAATTTCTCAGTCCATGTTATAAGTCTATTCTGTCTCTTCAATTTTATATTCCATTCTGTCAGTCCATTTTCAATCATTCTTTCAAACCATTTTATCTGACCATTTTTTCAGTCCATTTTGTCAGTCCGTTCTGTCAGTCAACTCTACCAGTCCATTTTGTCAGTCTATTTCATCAGCCCATTCTGTCAGTTTATTTTATGAGTCCATTCATTTTGTAACTCCATTTCATCAGTCTATTCTGCCAGTCTATTCCATTAGTCCATTCTGTCAGTTCATTTCATCAGTTCATTCCGTCAGTCCATTTCATCAGTCTATTCTGTCAGTCCATTTCATCATTCCATTACATCAGTTCATTTCATCATTATATTTCTGTCAGTCCATTTTGTGAGACCAATCCATCAGTCCATTTCATAAAATAATTTTTTCATTCCATCTCATCAGTTCATTCTGTCAGTTCATTTCTTTCAGTCCATCTCATCAGTCCATTCTGTCAGTCCATTTTATCAGTTCGTTTTTTCAGTCCATCTTATCAGTTCATTTTTTCAGTCCATCTCATTAGTCCATTCTGTCAGTTCATTTCATCAGTCCATTCTGTCAGACCATTGTGTCAGTTCATTTCATCATTCCATTCTTTCAGTTCATTTTTTTTTAGTCCATCTCATCAGTCCATTCTGTCAGTCCATTTCATCAGTCTATACTGTCCATTAATTTCATCAATCCATTCTGTCAGTTCATTTCTTTCAGTCCATCTCATCAGTCCATTACATTAGTCCATTTCATCAGTCTATCCTGCCCATTAATTTCATCAATCCATTCTGTCAGTTCATTTCTTTCAGTCCATCTCATCAGTCCATTACATCAGTCCATTCTGTCAGTCCATTTCATCAGTTCGTTTATTCACTCCATCTTATCAGTTCATTTTTTCAGTCCATCTCATCAGTCCATTCTGTCAGTTCATTTCATCAGTCCATTTCATCATTCCATTGTATCAGTCCATTTCATCAGTCTATTCTGTCAGTTCATTCCATCATTCCATTTCTGTCAGTCTATTCCATCAGTTCATTTTTTCAGTCCATCTCATCATTTCATTTTTTCAGTCCATTCTGTAAGACCAATCCATCAGTCCATTCCATAATTTTTTTTTCATTTCATCTCATTAGTCCATTCTGTCAGTCCATCTCATCAGTCTATCCTATCAGTTAATTCCATCATTCCATTGTGTCAGTCCATTTCATCATTCCTTTCTCTCAGCTCATTTCATCAGTCTATTCTGTAAGTCCATCCAATCAGTTTATTTTTACAGTTCATCTCATCAGTCCATTCTGTCAGTTTATTTTATCAGTCCATTCTTTCAGTCCATTTTATTAGTCCATTTGTACATAGTGAATTATAATCAGTTGAGTGAGTCATATAATATAATTACCCTTCTTGACGACCCAACAACTCCCAATTTATATGTATAGGTCTCTAAATCAACATCCTTCTAATTTTTTTCACATTTGATGGTAACTGTAGGAAAAATGTAATGTGTAACTAGTGCCTAAAGTGGTAGATTGCTGCACTCGAGAAACTTTTTTCACTCGCCTCTGGCTCGTGAAAAAAACTGTTTCACTCGATGCAGCAATCTACCACTTTAGGCACTAGTTACACAAATAACTATTTTTTTTTTTTGTAAACGGGAACAACGTACAATAACAAAATAGCTGAGTTTATTGAGAGTTGCAATGCTTATACTTCTACATTATTCTAATTCTTACTGTTGATTTGTCTGGTGATGTAATTTACTAGAATTATTTATCTGATTATGTGTAGCAAGCATACTTCATTCTCATGAAAATATACACCCCATCGAATTCGTTCGAAAATAATTGACATTCCAATAAAATTGAATATTCCAATCCTTTAAACGATAGCTCAAATTTATTATGTATCACGATTGATCCAGAAATCAATCCTTTTTTCAATAGAAGTATTTCTATGGTAGATCTCATACTACAACCGAACATCAGCACTCTAAAATATTATATCACGGTATGCCTCAATACTCCAGAGACCTAGCTTTGCAAAAAACCTCAATTCGGCTTGCTATTACACTGAAAATTCTTGAAATAATTTTCATAAAACATTTTTCAGAATGACAGAAAACGCAGCTACATCATTGTATGAAAAACGGTATGTATCGCGTTTCTCGTATATTTTTGTGTGCCGAAGGTAGAAATTTCAAAGGATAGTAATGATGGGAATATGGCGGCATACTAATCATGAAGTGGAAATTCGCTACAGTCAAGGAAAACCCTCTTTGATGAAAATGAAAATGAAAATTATACGACTACCGCACTAAACGGGAAATAGACATGAGGAGTGCTGAGATTTAGCAGGAATCAAAAGCCTCTTTTCCGTTTTCAACTTTTTGTTCTCTTTTACTCCTCTACTACATTATATTCTCTCATGTCCTCATTTCACTTCTCTCTTTCTTTTTATTTCTCTCATAACTTACTCTGTTCTACTGATCATTCTTATTCTATGTTCCCTCTTTATATATCTTATGCCAGAGAGTTAGATGGTTTCCTCTGCTGCTTGTGCTCTCTAACAGGTGATGTCGTAAGTTAGAGTTATCATTTAGGTATGCCTAGATGATTTTTTTTTAATTGAAAGAGACAATAGATTCTTCACATCAGCAGTTAACCTTCTACTGGTACGGTGACTTTGAGTGACATACGAGGAACGGTCGGGTCATATCCGACCCAAACTCTTTATTTTGTCATTTACATGAAAATCAGAGCAGAAACAGAAATGCATCACTAAAATAATTTTTCTTGAATGTTTTCCACACATGTAGAAGCCAAAATCTTCTTCTCAGTTCAGCCTAATGCTTACTCCTCATCTTTAACTCTGTTCAATATTCAATTTCCTGATAATTTCAATTTCAATTTAAACACACATAAAGACACACAATGAATAATATAATAGAAAAATTAGTAAAACACAATAACAGAATAATACATAATTAACAAATTCAACAGTTACTGTGGTGGGGTGTGCTTAAAAAGATGGAGGGGGAATACCTAGCCAACTATGGTTTCCCATGTAATAGGCAAGTAGAAATGATCGAATGAATGATCGTCAACCTATTCATGATGTGATTATGATTCTTATCGCCTATTCCAGTATCTGTGATATTTATTGGCTCATTTTAAGAAGTTCTTCATCACAAGTTATTTCATCCGGTTAAATATAATTGGAATAGGACCAATTCTATTCCCAATAGGACCATTCTATTCCGACAAAACTGGAATAGGAATGATTTGAGGCGAACGCCTGTTTTCAAATTCCTTCAATTTTATTTGTTAGCAATTCAATTGAATACAATGAAATACAATATGTGTGACAAAAGTTAATTTTTGTGAAAAATTCTGGAGGTATGAAATGCAATCAATTTGAGAATGAATGATCATTCCAAAAAAAACATCCAAGCTTCTCTCTATTCTCAATCATCTCCTGAATCAATGAGATAACCTACATCACTTCTGAAAGAAGTTAGTAACTGATCATTTGATATTGTTCCTTGACTGTAGCAGAGATTTGGCACATTTCAACTCAACCTATTAAGTTATGAGGTTATAAAAATTTTTCAAAATAAAATGTAATTCATCTGCTGTAAATCAAAAGGATTGAATGAAGAGCAAAAAAATAAGAAAAGAGAAATAACAAGAAGAAAAAGGTGAAGAAAGAGGGAATGACGAATAAGAAGAAAAAGAAGAATAAAAAACACAAAGAATAGGAAAGAGAATAAGTGGGGAAAGTAGAATAAGTTCTAAATTGCTAATAAAAAAGCTGTCAAGCACAAAGGTTTTGCAAATTGAAATTACTGCTGCTTATTTCTGTGCCACGGCGTCCAAAAGATTTCATGATTCCTTTCTACTGCAGCCTTCTTCTCTTTATCAGTTCTTTGTCTGACTCACCTCCTCTTCTTCGTAACTCTCTGGTCCTTTCTTCTTTCTCTTTTCAAGATTTGAACTCACTTCTCATACTCTATCCTCTATCTCACTCTGTCTCACTGTAGCTTTCTCTTCCTCTCTTCCTCTTTCTCTCAATATTTTTAATTTTTATTTCTCTCTCTCTCTCTCTCTCTCGCTCCAACTAGCTTGATGTCCCCCTTCTCTCTTTCATTATGATTGTTCAGAATCTTTTCTCTCTCACTCTATACTCCACTTCATCCCTTCCTCTCTTCACTTCTCTCTCTTCCCTCTCTTCTAATTTTTTTCCTTCGCCTTTTTCCCCCTCTTCTTTACTACTTCCCAGTCTAACCATTTTATGACCTTTAAACAGTGAGTGATTGAACTTAACCTCTGCTGCTGAGATCAGGATTAAAATGAGCAATACTGGAAAACTTTTTTACAATTTTCTTCCACTTTCCAAGTTTTCATAATAAGGGAAAACGTATTATTATAATATTTATTATTTTGAATTTTGAATTTCAAATCGATTTTCAAACAATTCCAAAAAATTAACGATTTGTTCAATTTTTCGACTGGAAAGAAAGAGCCTACTAGAGGGTAATGTTCTATACAGAGTTTTACAAAAGTATACCGACTTTGTGATTGGTTTCTACCATACCTAACTTTGATCATGTAAAGCTTAATGTATAATTTTGTTTTGGAATGAAATGATATAAATATGAATGAATAAGGCTGTGGCCTTATTATCTTAATCATAATATTCATCAAAATTTGGAAAAAGACGTTTTTGACTCAATTGTCTGTAGAAAAATATGAATTTCGAAAATATAAATATGAATTCATATTTAATTGTTCGTGTTCTAATCTAATACGTATATTATATTGTATTCTTCTGAAAAATAAATGATTGTATGTCTTCAATGTCTATTGCTCATCCTCATCACAAATCACAATCCAGTAGAGAAAACACGTAAGGAATTCTATGAGAAAAGATTCATAATCATATATTATGGAGAATTATTCCTAACCCAATTCATTTCATAGGTTGGTAGAAATCTGTTCAACCGTCAGGCACTATATGGATATACCCTGTATACACTAGATGGGAATAGAAGATTGGAAATGCCACCAAAAAACTCAACTTAAAAAAATAGAACTCTGTGATGTTTGTGTACCAACAGTTTCATTCGGAGAGTGGAAGCGTGCATACTGCATACATTACACTAATGACGATTGCAGTGGATTCATTTACTATGGGACCGTGAGAGATTTTTTCAGCTGAGTTCCTGAGGGTTTTGAGGTAGAGGGGAGCATTGTGAGGGTGGGGAGAGAGAATTTTCACTTTTTTGAGAAGAGTTTTAGAGGGTTTGTGGGAATTTTTCGTGGAGTGGGGGGAAAAATTTCCACTTTTTTCAGATGAGGTTCGACGGGTTTGAGGGAGTTTTTGAGTCGATAAGGGGTAGGGAGAGTATTTTTTTCAGTTTTTCAGGTAGGAACAAGTTTGCAATGCAGGTAATATGTGGATAGTTTCACAGTGGAGGAGAATGAGGAATATAGCGTTTTAAAATTCTCCAGCGATTTTCAAAACTGTGCATCACGAAAGTTGAAATTTAAATTTTACTTTTTAAAATTAATTCAATTCACTTCAAGTAGAAACTTTAATTTTTGATGGAATATTAGAAATAAGAAAAGATTGAAAATAGATGAGACTCATCTATGAGTAAATGTGATAAATGGGGGTTGAAAAGAAAAGCAAGAAAGTAGATTATGTGAAAATAGGAAAATACAGGGATAGTGATAATACAATAATGAAAGAAAATGATTATTATTTTCTTGTTGATTATGAAAAATCTTCTAGAAATAAATAATTTATCATGAGTCCTATTAACATCCTAAGATAATCTAGTTTGATTGACACGAGAAGAGATTATTTTTCGTCGATATAATACATAATTTCTATTATTAGCGTATGGCTTTATTTGATGGAGAGACCAAAAGGTGAACAACCTTGCCGAAATATCCTTGTTCAGTAAGGAAAATGGTGAAAGTTCCTGAATATGTTCTCAAATACATAATTGATTGAAATATATATTTTTTGTAACTGTTTGTAATTCCTTCTGGGTATTTTTCCAATACTTATTTAGAATTTAGTTTTTATCTTCTCATATTTCTGTTTAGTACTCAGTTACTATTTCTAAATTATTCTGTGATCTTCCATCACATTATTTTTTTGCAGCCCTGTTTTTTGATCCATATATACGTTTCTGTCAATAATACTGATGCTACCATAAATTTGATTTTTTTCTTAAATATGAAATTTTCCTTCTATTTGTCTTTCCAAATAACTATTCATCATAATAACTCTTGCCAAAATTTCTTGATCTCCAACAACTTCATCAATTTAATTCCGTTTTGATTTCAAATCTCGATTTCAATAGTGTTTTCGTTTCAGGCATTCTTGCAATAAAATACTTCCTCATTACCAATTTTGTTATCACAGTGTAAGAGCCGTTAAAGAATTTCAGAAATATGTGGTGGTTAGGAAAACTGGTATGAGAAGATGAAAATAGAAAGGGGGATAGAAAGAGAGGCAGAAAGAAAATAAGAGTTGATGATGTGAGCGAGTTGACCTCTCTCGAGACACACAGTCAGTCAGTGAAAAGAAAATGAAAAGAAAACAGACTCGTCAGTAGCCTGGAAATTCAGGAAAAGCTACTGCTTTCCACTGTGAGTGTGTGCGAATACACTCCAAAGAGAATTGGCAACATCGCCAGCAAAAGCAAAGGGAATGTTAATTAAAAACGAACCAAGTCAAGAAGCATCTAAAAAGGATATGAATATTGAAATCCTAAGTGCACTACAAAGAATATTATGAACAGTTTCTTTCATAAAAATGTGCTGATTTTGATTTGTGTTCCTCTTGTTGAAGAAAGAGCAGTTCAAGAAATGAATGCTACAACTGTTCGACTAGCTTCGTTGGAAATGCTTATTAGAAGCGAAATATAATTACATCAGAATATAAGCTATTTATTATTTTGAATGAAATCCATGATTTTCCAAATTCGAGATATTCATCTGAAATGAAATAGCATTATCCTGGATGGTATCTAGATAACTAGTGAAAACCCTTGTAAAATCGAGATCCATGGTAAAAAATTTCGATAGGCCACTTAAATTCAAGATGTATGAATAATTTGTAAACAATTAGCCTGTTTCATTTTAAGGCTAACAAGAAATATAAAAATTGATTGAAAAGAGTGGAAAACTCAAATTAGGATTGAAATTGAATTTCAATAAAAACTGTTCAAACTCGTATCAAACTGACAATTTCAAACGTTTTGTCTATAATTCTATATTACATCTTATTTTAAATTCGTCTATTTACAAAAATACTTGTAATAATATTATAGATATCCTTCAGGTAGGAGAACTGTGATTGAACATGATAAAAAATATGAGAACAGGCAGATGCCGGGTTTTTAAGCACACTCAAAGTTGAGGGACCCTCAAATTTTGATGGACAGCTGACATTCTCTATTATAAGTATAGGAAATGTAGTAAAGTGTAGTAAACTTGAGCGTCCCTCAAATTTGAGTGTGCTTGGAAAAACCGGGCATAAGTCTTCAAATCATATTCAAACGAATTCAACGATCAGTTGATAATAATTGTAAATTATATATTCATCCAACGTCAACACCAAACAAGAATTCAAGAGCAAATAACAGCTAGTGCCGAAATTTGGAGTGGTTTTGTCTGTTCCTTGTGCGTTCCATCAGCTATAGGTATAGAGAATATAGTTATAAATATAACCTAGTCAGCTGCTCTATTTATTGGGTGTTTTCTAGCCAATAAGATAGAAATGTACAAGGAGCAAACGAATGCACCTTAATTTTTCCGTACCAGGTATATTCAACTAGTCGAGAGAACATGGACATAGAAAATACTAGACAAGACATGAAAAAATCTAGATAAAAGATCAAATGTATCTCCCCAAGCACTATTCCACTTCAAAGGAAATATCGATGACTTAACTAAGGCCTTGGATTCCTTTATTTAGCTGACTTTAGTATTGAGTAGCTTTGAAGTAGGAAATAACCAGCAGAAATGGATGACCTCAGGTGAAAACAAAACAAGATCGATTTGACGAATTTGAATGACAAAGGCAAACGCATCCACTTCCATTCTATTTTGTCTTTTGCTCTTTCTTGCTCTCTTTTCCTCTCTCTCACTCTCTCTCTGTCACTTTCCCTCACTCATCTACTCTCTCTTGAATCTCCTCTCATATACTCTGGTTACCTAACCTTTGACTATCTCCTCAGTTTTTCTTCGTCTTCTCAACTCATTTTATCTTTTACATATTTTTTCTGTCAATCATTCTCGCTTTCTCTCTCCCTCATACATACTCTCTCTCCCTCTTCCTCTCCCTTTACCTTCCAGACTTTTTTTTCACCTCAGTCTGAATACAGTATCCGATAACATCCAAGTTTACCGTACGTTTTTCAGATCACCACTCAACCATGAAGAAGCTCACTCCTATGCTTTGTACTGGAAGTCATCCTGAATTTCAAATAGCACCTTTTCCCTTTTCCCTCTCCCCACTTTCAGCTTTGACTTTTCTTTTCTCCTTTTTTCTTCTTCGACTCCCTTTACTTTTTCCTCTTCTACTTTTCTATTATTTCCTCCTTTTCGCATCAGTAGTCTTCCACTGAATGACTTTGTTGGTTGATATGTCAATATGTATGGTTTAAGTCTGAGGAAGTCTATGGTTTAACTGGATAAGGAATCATAAAATTGTATTTTTTATTAATGGAAGTTGAAGAGAGTCGGATTCTGAAGAGAAAGTTAAATGGCGGCGATTGTATAAATCTTACCAAAATCTCATAAATGGCGATCAAAAATCGCAAAATTGACAAACAAATAGCACAAGTGATAAATTTGTGTTTAGTAGCGATTTTGCGATTTTTGATCGCTATTTCCGAGATTTGGGTAAGATTTACACAATCGCCGCCATTCAACCTTTTCTTCAGAATCCGACTCTCTTCAACTTCCATTAATAAAAAATACAATTTTATGATTCCTTATCCAGTTATAACCCTTATTGTTGGAAAATGGCGTTTTCTAGCATATTTTTCCCAATTATCTCAATAACCGTTGAAGTTAAGAACTTGGAACTGGTTTCATTGAATTCCTCAGTTAATTTTACATAGGAATTGATTATTTTAGAACCTCACTAAAGCCTCTAAAAAATTAGAAAACTTAATTTATTTCGAAAAATTTAAATTTTCCGCCATTGTTATCTCGGTAACAAAGCGTTTTTGGGGGATGGTCCCATGGTACTTTCTTGTCTACTTGGTGTGAGGAATCAGCCTGAGAAGTATTGCACATTGCTCCTGAAACACCCTGTATATAGTTGTTTGGAGAATTATACCTACCAATGTACTGGTTTTGTCGAGATACAGTTGTTACAATAAAAGGAATATTGATTTCTGGATTAGGAGGATAATAATAATCTCTTATTCCGATTCAGTTTACAGTTTTGAAACAAAAACTAAGAACCAGTATTGTAACCTCAACAAGAAAAAGAAATGGCAAAAAGATTATCCCTTCTAAATAATTTAAATTCGATTCCAAGTGGATGTTCCAATTGATGAAAAAATAGGATATTAAGATAATGGCTAAAATAGAATATTAAAATAATTTAAGATAACATAAATCTTCTTAAATGAATAGTAATAATATATTCAATCAATAATGGATGTGGGATTCAATCATAAAAAATATGGCTATAGAAATGATACTAGTGACTGCTTGTATGATGTTTATCAATAGACAAATTATTCTACGCTGAAAGGTTAGATTGATAGTGTTCGAAAAAGTTTTTGTCTAGTTAGCTGATCCATACACCAGTTCCGTTGTTGGATAACTATCATAGTCGCCTTGAATGAAAGTTATGGAGGCTATTTATTAGAAAAATCTATCGAAATATACATTCAAATGTTGAATAGTAGCCTACATCAATGTACATCAATAGTACATTCACAGTTGTATCAATAGAACATCAATCTATTCTAATAATATAATGTCAACTCAATACGTCAATAATTCACATCGTCTTACTGTATCAACCCTCTCATCTGCTTAATTGACTCATGTTTATACACACAACATGTACTATTGTCACACAGTAGTATTTCTATTAATTATCAAACTGTTGTGTTGGTCTCTGGAGAGCTGAGGAGTGAGGAGGAGTGCGGAACAGGGAACTGGGAAACTGAATAGGGAATGTATGAGAAAGGGGAAAGGGGGATCGAAGGGAGGGGGGAGTGTAACTGAGGCAGGTGAGAATGTGGAATTGAAAGAAGGAACAAAGAATGCTAGGGAATAGATGATATACGAATGAGGAATGAAAGATAGTAGTCATCAAGAAGAACTGAACAGGGGACGGAGAAATAGGAAACAGGGATAAACGGGATTGAGGAGGAAGAAGGAATGGAAAGGGAACGGAAGAATAGTAGAATCGGGGAACAAAGAACATAAGGTGAAAGTGGGAACAACAAGTGGAAATGGGAACTTGAAAGGGGAACACTGTATTCAAGGGAATAGTACGGTAGAAGAGGAAAGAAGAGGAACATTGAAATATCAAGAAAGTGCGAAAGATCGAGAAAATCAAGAGGGAACATAGTGGACAAGAGGATAGTGGAGGAATTGAGTGGAGCTGGGAAACTTTGGGAAGGGGGAACAGGGTGAAATTATAAAGGGGGGACAGGAGGACGTTGGAAAAGGGAACAGGAGAATTTTCGAAAAGAGGAACAGGGGAATTTTCAAAAAGGGGGACAGGGGGGCTTCGGAAAGGCGAAACAGGAGAATTTTGGAAATGGGGAACAGGAGAACTCTGGGAAAGAGGAACAGGGGGATTTTCGAAAGGGGAAACAAAGGAAGTTTGGAGAAGGGGAACAGGTGAACTTTGGGAAGGGGAACACAGGTACCCAGAAACAGGGGAACAGCGGAACAAGGAACATAGATTGGAGTGGGAGCATGTTTGACCATGACATGGTGCAGAATCATGTTCTATGTACATGCTAGTTCCCTTGAGAGTCCACCTGGTCTTGTACTTGTAGTGGGTTGAGTAGTGCGTTGTCCGCGCAAGCTGAGAAGACACCCATCTACAATGCGATTCAAATCATAGCGGCGTGTCTTGTCAGCTTGCGCGACCTTTACCACTTCTGTCTCCTTGACGGTGAGGATACTAGTGGATTGGTCACTCCTGCATCCAGTCTGTAACTCTCTCACTCTGTCTTTGTCCAACTCACTTTCTCTCACTTTTTTCTCACAATTCCTTCAATTCCTATCCATTAATCCACCCTCTACAGTTGGTTTAATTTCTACGGTCAGAAAAAAATTTCATTATTTAAATTTTGTAAATAAGTTTCTGAATATCAATAAAATTGTAACCTAGAGTGTACAGATAGTAGCCAATATGAGTGAAACTCTATTGAAAGGCTGTATTTATTATTAATAATAGTTAATATTTCAATAATATCATATTTTCCATTCGAAATTAATTATATTAATCTTGATTTCAACTATTAATGTGATATTACCCTTGAAAAAAGGTTTATTTTCCTCACTAATTTCGAACTATCAATAGTCATTCTGGCAAACAGTATAATCATCAATGGAACTGGCAACCAGCTGGTAGGCCTAGGCCCTTTTTGGCCTGTTGAGCCATTGACAAACAAACAAATAGACATTCTCAAGTAATGAACGTATCTTCAAGGCTACTGTGATTAAATACTGATTCATCTAAATTAGTAGCCCTAGTAACAAAGTGAACCCAACTTTATATTCTTCCAGCCTATGTTTTGTAACAATTCATGCATGATATTATCATTCTATTCAATTAACTTCAACTCTAACACTAAATGAATTGCCAGATCTGAAATTTCGCTCCACAGAAATCAGTCTCACCCTTCAAACTACCCCTAAACCCCAATCGGACTTCCATTAAACGTTGACCCCTAATGAACTCAAACCATGATAATTCATTATTCCTACTGTTCCGGCTAGCTCTTAATAGTGGTCCAAAACTTCACCAAACTAAGGGAATGACCATAGTCTAGCCTGGTCCAACTTCCAAGTTCACTCAACCGAAGTCCTCAGAACTTGGCAAGTTCATGCTTGAACTTATAGTGGGTGTTTCTCATCAAAGTCATCCCTTCTAAGTTCGATGATTAGAGTTTAGATCATTTCCTGAAATCTTGTAGGACCCAAAAGCCGTGGGGAGGGGGGTCGTCCTCGACCAATGGCAGGAGGGGTCGTTGTCCACTGTCTGATGGGGTTATAGCAGAATCTAACAAAATTGGTGGTTGGCGAATGTCTATTAACAATTCTTATCTCTGTCAGGACAGTCGGTGAGCTGTCTGCGAAAGCAAAGCTCGTCGAGAATTACC
The DNA here is from genome assembly GCA_017141385.1 of Sogatella furcifera. NCBI lineage: Eukaryota > Metazoa > Arthropoda > Insecta > Hemiptera > Delphacidae > Sogatella > Sogatella furcifera. Next base: position 9,300,219 of record CM029557.1, read on the forward strand.
TTTGCAGACCGTGCGCAGTAAAAAAATGTTAAACAAAAAAGGATAGACACCTTTTAAAATTTTCTGATAATTATTCATGGAAAATTGGATTTCAAAACGATGTCAGAAGATTGGAAATCAAAATAAATTATGTTGGAAGAAAAAATAAATGTAATAGCTGAAAAAAGTCGAAGTCAAGCTGAAAACAATAAATGTAATAAGCATGTTCTCGTGCGTGAATAGGCCTGCTTGTCAGTAGTTCATGTGCAAGGTTATTACAAGGTTATGTGTAATTGTGTGTGTTGGGTTCCAAGTGTGTTGATTCTTGAGTGTGTGTTAGTGTATAATAGTGTTTTTTATGTATGAAGATTTGAGTATATGAGTTTCAGAAAGCATCAAATTCACTATGAATCGACGATGGAGATTCACTTATGAATGATGAATGAACAAGGATAATTTTCGGCTAACCAGGGTATTCGAGTTTTATTAGAGAGTTGATAATGCAAGCTGATAATACGGTCTTCCTGTTCCCCATTTTGCGTGGCCTATATCATTCCTTATTCCGAGATTGAAGGCAAAGGGGAAGAGATTCCATAGAGAAAGAGAAAGGAAAGGAGAGGAATTTTCTTTCATGTAAAGAATAGGAAAGAGGAACAGGAGAGACAGTAGGTGATAGAAGGGGAAGTAGAAGACGGAGAAATAAGTAAAGATGGAGAAGAATAGGAAGAGAAGTAGAAGCAAAGAAGAACAAGAAAAAGAAACAATCAAAAGAATGGAACGTAGGAGGCTGAGAAGTCGAAAGAGGAAGATAACGGATAAAATAGTGTTGAAGACAGACTTCGAGTGCGAGAAAGGAAATAGGAGAATTGAATTTGATTATTCACTTTATTAGAACGGTTATTATTGTTAGTAGAAAGAAATAGGAGAGTGAGAGAGAAAGGAAGATGAGAAGAAACCCAAAAGGCAGAAAAATGTAAAATGAAGTATTCATTTAATAGAAGAAAGGCGGGAAATGACGAAGTACTAGAAGAGGAAGAAAAAAGGAAGGAAGTCAAAAAGTAAAATGGAGTAAGCAAAAGAAAAGTCCATCTTTTATTCATGATTTACATCGATGAAATATCAAAAAAGTTCGTTGACCCTGGTCTTCTTCTACATTGGAGTAAGAAAACGTGAACGTGAAACCCTCAACATAAAATGTGATGGCTTTTTCGCATGTCTCAAAGAGAATAATGACCCTCATTGCATTTTTGGAAGGGTCGTGATTGTTAAACTATGTGCAGTGCATGAATATTCACCGCTTCTCAGCAGAATAATTATTGATACGGTTCAATAGGGAACTATCAGGATTTTCACGGCATTGCAGTTTCAGTGGGTTTATTAAATGGTTTATAAAATGGTCAGTTATTAATGGTTATTAATAACCATTAATACAGTTATTCAGTTATACAGATATTAATGGTTAGTAAATTAATAACTATGTAATAGTAAATCAAATATCTCCAAATCAAAATAGTTATACAATATAAATCAAGGTATAGGTTTATCAATATATATAAGGTATCTCCAAATCAAAATAGTTATACAATATGAATCATATATAGATCAATGGTAGAGATACTAAAAAAAGTTAATAAAAGCAAATCGGAAGGGAACAGATGATGATGGAAGGAATTGGAAGAGGTTTCTCCATTATGTAGATAATTAACTATTTCTGCTCAGATCCTAGATTGCTATCACTATAAATAGAAAAATAGATTTCAAAAGTAAAAAAACTTGATGATGTTAACTAACTTTATGAATTATCAAACAAAAGAAAATTTCATATTTGTGTTATTCTCTCATTTATTAACTCACGATATAGAACAATCACTCATAATTATTGTGAATTGTGATAGTGTTCGAAGATCTTGTGAACATTAACTCTATTTTAAAATTTTCATAAAATTTGAGAAAAAGACGTTTTGGACTCTATTGTCCATTTTTTACCCTTTAATGTAATTTCTTGAATAAATTATCCATAATGCTTAGAAATAACACCAAAGAGTATCCAAATGGAACTTTATAAATGGATTAAGATGAAGACCAATGGGCAGGAGAGGAGATAATAGAGCAACTTAGATAAGAGACAATGATAATACCAAAATGAGATACAGTCTGTCCAAGCAAAGAAGACCCTCTGGCAAGATGAGAAAATGACTCAAGCTCGGTCAATATTGGTTCAGAAATTATTTAATCGGTCTCAATCTTGGGAAACATTCTGATCTACAATTTGAAACCAAATCATTTTTTGAACCAATATTGGCCGAGCTGGAGTCATTTTCTCATCTTGCCAGAGGATCTTCTTTGCTTGGACAGACTCAAACGAGAGGAACATTCTGATCTACAATTTGAAATTAAATCAATAATTTTTCAACCAATATTGACTGAGCTGAAGTCATTTTCTCATCTTGCCAGAGGGTCTTCTTTGCTAAAACATACTATACCATAGAGGAAGAGTCAATGAGAACCACTCAAAAAAGCTCGAATCGAAGACGCTAAAGAGTGAATAGAATAGTGAGTGAGCTGTTGGCTGTCTCATTCGTAGACCGACATTTACGCGGTCCAACTGGCCTAGTGCCAGTGACGGTGCCAAAGTGGGTCGGCGTGTGTGCATGCGTGCGCTTGTCGCCGGGACATTAACCCTACCAGGCCATGTACACAGTGCATCGACTGCCAAAAAAGATCGATCAAAATCTCTCGATCAAATGCTCTTTATAGAAAAAGGTGTTCTGGGCTTCGACTTATGGGCTCTCTGATTAATATGAGATCTGTCATATTTATATTTATCTCATTTATCATTTGTATTTTTTTAATATAAGTTGATAGGCGTTTCCTTTATCTTAGGGCTTCTTTATTACTATTTTTATTTAAATATTAATCACAGTACCTTTTTCAATTATTTTTGTTCATGCAAAACATGTTATGCATGAATTAAAATAATTGAAAAGGGTACTGTGAATACATTTAAAAGAAAAAAAAGTTGATAGGCCTATACTATTGATATCCTACAATCCTACAGTTCATTACATCAATAATGTTTACCACATAATTTTGAACGCATGTTATATCCACATTGCTTATAATTGCACTACTAATCTAACAAGATCTGTCATGTTTGGATTTCATGATTGAGAATTATATCCTCTCCAAGCAAAGAAGACTTTCTCGCGAGATGGAGAGATGACTTCAGCACAGTTTAACCAATAATTTTTATTATTAGATTGGTTGAAAAATCATTAAATCAATCTCAAATTGTAGAGCAGAATTTTTCCCACAATTAGAAACCAAGTTTATAATTATTGAACCAATATTTAGCGAGGTGTTGTCATTTTCTTATCTTGTCAAAATATCTTCTTTGCTCGACCAGACTATATTATTCATCTCATGAGATTTTTGGAGTTTATTTTCAGGTATATAATAGAAAGATTTATTAATCTAGTATTTAGGTAGCACGCTCAATATGATTAATACAATATTATTGCGATGCTAATTGAATAGGTAGTACCTATGTAGGCCTACCAAGGTTTTTCGATGAAAACCTATTCATTTATTCAAACCTGACAATCAACATCCCTTAATGGGTTGTAGAGCCAAGGAGTAAGTAAGTAACAATCAACATCAATATCATACAATATAATAATATTAAGCTCCTATGATTAACATGTGAATAACAGAATAATTATATAGGGCCTAGTAGCTGAAATAACACAATTAATGTTATACTACGAATTCTAGTCATCAGTTATCTAATATAACAGAAAACTCACACAATAACTAATTCTATTTATTTCATGGTCATGTCAAGTTCACCGAACGAACTACATTTGATCTTAATGCGTTTGCAATTACAAACTGGGAATTAGACTGCGACAAACTCATGGAATACAGAGAATTGAAGTTGGAATAGATAATAATTAGAGATGACATTCAAGCTCATCTCATCTATATGCTAATAACCGTTCACTATTTAATTGGTTCTATTCTGATGAAAGCTCTGTCTATAGTCCAGTTATGCAGTGCTGGGTTAATCCCATGGAGTATCAACAGTTTATACAATATAATTTATTCGAGTATCGCTCTATTTTACATATTGCTATTATTTGTCTATTTGTATATTGCTATAATACAGTAAAAATCAGTATTCACCTCAATTTATTAGATGACGCTGTCCTAGCTAGAACGTTGAAGACTAGTTTTGAATGACAAGAAAAAGGAGAAGAAAAAGAAGAAGAAGAAGAAGAAGAAGAAGAAGAAGAAGAAGAAGAAGAAGAAGAAGAAGAAGAAGAAGAAGAAGAAGAAGAAGAAGAAGAAGAAGAAGAAGAAGAAGAAGAAGAAGAAGAAGAAGAAGAAGAAGAAATAAAACAAAATTAAGAAAGTGGACACGAATGGAAAGAGGAAGAGGGACTGAGGACTGAATGATGAGGAAGAAGAGGAAGAGAGGAGAAGGGAAATGAGACAAAGATAAAGGTGAAGTAGGATGAAGAAGAAGACGAATAAGAGTGGAAGCAGAAAAAGTGAGGACGCATAGCTCTCTACGCGTAGCTACCCTTTTTGCAATTGAAATCTTTCCTTGGAAAACTCAATAACAAACTTTTCCACTTTTCCCGGGATTGTCACTGGCCTACGCACTCCAAATGCACACGCATAAGAAAGAAGAGCACAAGGAGGAGGAGAGTGAGAAAAAGAGGGTAGAGGATGAAAGGGGAAGAACGAATGAAAATGGAATAAGAAGGTATAGAGAAAACGGAATAGGAAACATTGAGGAAAATGGAATGTGAAGAAATGTTGATAATGGAATGAAAAGGAATAGAGAAAATTAAAAAAATGGGATCCGGAGAAAAAGGGGTGATGAAATGGGAAGAAATTTGGAGAAAATGGGAGGAGAAAACATATTTCATACACGGAAATATGCAAGCAAGGAAGAATTATGATGGATCTGAACTGTGAAGAAAAATGAAAGAATAAGTCAAAAATAATGAGAAAGGGGCTACGGATGATAGTGGGGAAGAAAGAATATAGAGAA